>JAMPIO010000004.1:1200000-1800000 GCA_024699865.1 Aphelenchoides fujianensis | reverse complement strand
GGCAGCCGCAAGTTTAATTAAAAATAAGACCCGCTACTCGGTTGCCCGCCCGGTTATCATTTCGGTTGCCAAAAACAAAGCCAAAGACGTCATGAGTCGAACGGAAACAAAGAAGCGGGTCAACGGAACAATTAGCGAACAGAACGCATCCAAAAAACCAATTAACTCATCCGGTGGAACGGAAAATGGGGATGTTGCCTGATTCAATTTGTAGAAAAATCCGACTCGCCGCTCAAACTCAACGCTGTTCTTGCACCTTTCAACTACATTCAGTAAGCGCTGAGAAGCGATCAGTGCTCAACATCACTTTTCATGATCGCTAGTCAATCGAACTGATCAGGCAGACAGCAGTCGGGACGAAACGATGTTGAAACGACGTCTCACTTATAATCAAACCAGAATCCAAGAAAGCAAAGTACGCGGATTGATCGTCGGCGTAGCCAAACCGAAAAGAACTTCGCGTGATCAGACGGAAGTAGTGAGCGACTGGTGGACTTCTTTGTCGTGAGCAAGAAGCTATGCTTCGTTCACCCGACGAATTGGTGGAGTTTCGAGTTTAAAGTTGGGCTTTCGACTTCAGCGCGGTCGATTCGGAAGTTGTCGTCGGCTCGCAGAAAACGCGATCCGTCAGTTTACTGAAATTTCCAGGCAATTTTGATTGCATTGGGTTGCTTGTAACAATTCTAACGTCGCGTCGGCGCTTTGCACTGCAGACCCTTGTCGATGAGATCCGCTCCGTCGAAAGTGATCTTTTCGTTAATCAACACTCGGCAATGTCATCACTCCGTTCTAGTCGACTTCCAACACGCTGCTGTTTGCGTTTGTTGATGAAAAAACCAGGTGGAAATCGAGCGGGAACGGCCGGCGAACAACGTTGGAGTCCGCAACGTCCAACACCCGCATTCTTGCGTTCAAGTGGAAAAGCGGAAGGAATGACGAGCGAGCACACTCGAATGTCCGCCGCTTGAACGGTCGGTTTCTCGTGGACAAAAGAAGCGATAAAACGCGAGGCGGAAGGCGAAGCGGCGGGCGGCGGGATGCTCGCGATCGAAAGCAGAAATCAATTAGCCGAGGCGAATGGAGGACGGCGGCATGGACGAGAAAGAAAGCAGAAAATAGATGGTGCAAAGCATCTGACAGACAAGCTTGTTAGTTTGTGCTTCTGCAGCGGCTTTGTGTATCTTGAAATTCGTGGAGTAGCCGCCGGAAATCGCTGGTTACTCGTCATGTCATCAATTCCAAGTGAGTCCGGTTGTTCAGGTCGTCCACTCCATTCTATCCACCAACCATCGAATAGAAAGTACGGATGACGATCAATTGGATGACTAACGGGAACAAATCCCTCACAAATCACACTGCCTACGAATCAGCATGCTTCGGAAGCTGAAGACTCCATTTCGTGTATTCTTCCTTCTGATCGCGAGTGATCATTGCTGTTTGCTTCTGTTCGGGCCGACTCGCCCGTTTCGCCGCCTGCTCGTCTCGTGCAGAAGACCGCTCGAAAGCCGTCGGTTCGTCTGCTCTCTGCATTGTGGCCATCACTCTGTTCTCAACGGTCTTCTGCCGTTTCTTATCGCCCTTCAGTCGTCTTCTGCTTTTTCCTCTTTTGTCTGCTGGCCGTCTTTGAACGGCCCGCGGCGCTGCCTTGCGAACAACCGGCGGGAAGCGGCGAGAAGCGGGCCGAGCGGTCGGTAAGCGGGAACAGAAGCAAGTGATCAACGACGACGGCCGTCCTCTTCGCTCCAATCAATTAACAACCATCGAATTCTTTTCTTCTTTGCACTCGGAAAGAGGCGGGGCCTCACGCCGCTCGACTCCGCCGCCCGCAGCGGACGGCAGAAGACGGCGGACGTCAATCGGGGCGTTCGATTGGAATTCGGAGCGGATTGCCGAGCGGAGAATTCGGGGATTAACCTTTGCCCCTGCCGTTGGGGTGCACTCACGACTGCCGACTGGCTATAAAAACGAGGAAGCAAGGCTTGTTTCTTCCGATCGGTAGTCGGCGAGCGCTTGGATTGGCTCCAACTCGTCTTCTCCTTCCAGTCGTCTTACTTCCGTTATTCTTTTGTCTACTAGCTCAACCACTTCGGTTCGTTCGTTGGATTGAGCGCGAGCGATGAGTGTCTCGAGTCGAAGTTCCGTCCGTCCGGCCGGAAAAGGTTGGTTTCGTCTTTTATCCCAAGGAAATCTTTGCTTCGACCAATTGGTGTGATTAAAAGCTAATCAATTCTTTATTTTTTGAACCATCAACCAATTCTTGTTGACTTGCTCTTGCAATCAATCACTCGTCTCCTCGCTGAAGCGACAGCACCAACTCAGACCATCTTCTTTCTTGCAAATCCTCTCTGTTTGCAGACGATATCTCGCCGTACGGCAACGGCGATGCCGAACACGCGGCCGGCTCGACGGTCGGACGGCGGAAGGAAAAACCAAAGCCTGCCGAAACGTGGGGCGAAATCTTCGTCGCGTGGCCGAAGATCACCTTCTGCATCGTGGTCAACGAGTTCTGCGAACGTTTCTCCTTCTACGGAATGAAGAGTAAGTGCGTGGGCGAAGATTGGTCAAGGCTTGGGAGATTCGCCTCTGCTGTCCCAAATGGAGTTTGGTTCGTGAATGAGCGAAAGAAGGGACCGCATTGCACTCTTTTTCTCACTTGTGATCGAAACAAGCGGGCAAAAAGAAACAACGTTCAAGCAGCCAAGCTTTCCAACCGGATGGCTTCGCACTGACTTCCGCAGCCCCCGAAGGCACGAGTTCCATCGAAGCAAATCCAAACTCTCTGCTACCGTCTTTCAATTCATTCACTCGATTTCTTGCAGCCGTCCTCCAGCTGTACCTGCTGAACGTACTGAAATTCACCGGCGACGCGTCCACGAGTTTCTTTAACATCTTCACAGCTCTCTGCTACGTTACGTCCGTTTTGGGGTCGATCCTGGCCGACGGCTACATCGGGAAATTCAAGTGAGTTCGCGGATTGTCATTTCTTGAAGAGGTGGGGCGACTGGCTCGGCATTCGGTTGCTTTGTGTTAGGGGTGGTCAAAGGAGAGAGAATCAGTTGTGAAGATGGTTCATCTAGGGGAGAGGAGGAGTGGGCGGCTTCTCTACCTCGCTCAACCGGTTCCCCTCCTCTCATCAAGCCCAGCCACCACTAACTAAAATCTTGCTCGTAGGACGATCTTCTTCCTGTCGATCGTGTACGCGGTCGGTCAGCTGACGCTCTCGTTCGCCTCGACGACCGGCAAGGACAACTCGCTGCATCCCTACCTGGATTTTGCGGGACTCGCGATCATCGCGCTGGGCACGGGCGGGATCAAGCCGTGCGTCTCGCCGTTCGGCGGCGATCAGTTCGAGAAACACGAGGCCAAGATGATTTCCATCTTCTTTTCCGTGAGTTCCTTCGTTTGAGCCAAAAGAATTCGTTTGTTGCAGGTGTTCTACTTCTCGATCAACGCGGGCAGCCTGATTTCGACGTTCATCTCGCCGTTGTTTCGAGGTCAGTTTGGGAGAGGACAGGGATGGACTTGGGAGAAGTCGTGTGCGAGAAAGCGGCTGTGTGCTTTTAACTACAAGCAGCTTAGTTTGTCTTTCGACGGCATGTTCTATCTGTCTGTGTTCCAAGGCAAACGATCAAATACGGTGTCTCTCGAGCACCTTGCTCCCACTAAATCAACCCGAACCTTCACTTTTCACACGTCTTTTGCAGCAATGACGTGCATGGGCCTGGACTCGTGTTACCCGCTCGCCTTCGGAGTGCCCGCCGTCCTCATGATCGTCGCCACAAGTTCGCTCATTCCCTCTTTCCACTCTCAATCCTTGCAATTGCAGTCGCCTTTACGGTGGGCTCGTTTTGGTACAAAAAGAAGCCGCCCACTTCGAATGTGTTCGGCGACGTGTGGCGCGTGTGCACCGTGAGTTCCCTTCTCTTCTCTCCAGTTCATTTGTTGCAGAGTGCGGTGCGGAACCGCTCGAGCGAGAAGAAGGCGCACTGGTTGGACCACGCGCTCAACGGCCACGACTGCGCGACGAGCGCCGCCTGCAAGAAGCTGAAGCGACGGCGCCACGATCCCACCGCCTGCGCTCAGGTTCGTTCCTATGAGATGGACAACGAGAGTGCGGAGCGGAGTAGCCGACTGTTATAGCTGCTGAAATAAGGTGACAATCAGTCTAGCATTTACCGGTTTACCGAGCCCACAATGAGCTCATTCATTCTTAACAATCTCCCTTTAAATTCAACAACAAGCCCTAAATTCCAAACAACCCACCGCACTCCTCACTCTGCTCAATCCGCCGCCTCAACACTCATCCATCGATCGTTGCAGCGAAACTTCGTCGACGACGTGAAGTCCCTTTTCAAGCTCTCCGTCATCTTCGTTCCAATGCCCTTCTTCTGGATGCTCTACGATCAACAGGCGACTGTTTGGATCCTGCAGGCGTTGCAGATGGACTGCCGGCTGTGGGGACACACGATGCTGCTGCCCGATCAAACGCAGTCGTTGAACGCGGTCTTGATCTTGGTGCTGATCGTCGTCTTTGAGGTGAGCTTTTGGGCTATTAAAGAGGGCAAGGAGGAGGATGCTGGAGGTTCTTTGGGTTGGCAGTGTTCGATCGGCTGCTGCTTTTGCTCAGCTTCCACCTCAAATGAATCTCATCTGTGCTTCCTTCTCTTCTCTCTGCCAACTGATCACTCGTTCTCTTGTTTTCAGTCCGTGATCTACCCGATCGCGTCAAAGTGCGTCCGCATTACGTGAGTTCTCTTTCGACCACGAATCTTTGATTCCGCTCGTTCAGATCGCTGCGGAAGATGGTGGTCGGAGGGTTCATAGCAGCGCTGGCCTTTGTTGCGTCCGCTTTGGTTCAGTTCAAAGTCAACGTAAGCGGTCCAATTAGTAGGGAAAAGGACGAGTAATTGGAAGCGGATTGTTGAAAAAAATCGCAAAATTGCGATCGCAAGTGACAAAAATGAATAGTCGTTTACATCGACTTGAAGGTTGCAGAAGTTTCTTGCTGACACTCCAGCGACCGCACTTGAGCCTCAACACCTTCCACACTTCTGTTTGCAGGAAACGCTGCCTTCTGTCCCGCCGATTGGTCACGCGTACGTCTCGCTGATCAACAGCGTGCCCGGCTGCAACGTGAGCGTCCAAGCGGTCGGGCAGGACCAGACGATCACCGTCGGGCCGTGGGCGGTGAGTTCACTCAAAATGGACGAAATTCGGAGGCATTTTGTTGCGAGCACTCACCGAGGAAGCTGCCAAGAGTTCTTGCTGTGTGCGGTAAAATTGCCCGTCGCAAATTGAAGTTGGCAGAGGGAGAAACGATTTAAGTGGTGATCTGACTGCTCTCCACTCACTCGCTCCTCTCCACTCATCACTCCTCACTTATCCCCCACTCACTACTCACTCTTACCAATAACCCCGCGATTTCAGTCGATCAACGCAACGGCGGGGAGTGCCTCCAACTGGCTGCAAGTGGGCAAGCAAACCGATCTTCCCTTCCAGTTCACGTACACCGGCCAGTGCCCGCCGACGCTGCCGAAGAGCCCGAAGTTCAACGTGACGGACGGCGAGATTTTCTTCATCCACTTGAGTCCGCTGGGCGCCTTCGCGTCTTCCGTGGCGTCCGACAAGCCGACCGAGGGCCAGGGAGATCACAAGTTGGCGTAAGTTCTGGGTAGATTCAAGGATGTGTGGTCAACGTGGATAGACTGGCTGTTTGTTTGCTTTGCCGGGACCTCAGCAATCGATGTAAAAGAGAGACGTCCGTAGAAGAAATCTCGGGAACAACGCTGAACGATCGCTTTCTCTCCACAAAGTCGGAGCAAAGCAGAGGACAAGCAGTTCTTATGGCTATTCTCCACTTCTCTCCATCCCTTCCAATCAAAATCCTCTATCGATACCCACTCGTTGCAGGATCATCACGGCGTTGTCGGACACGAACTACGACAAGGACATCGCCGTGTGCCGCGTGGGAGCGAAGGGGACCTCCGACGAGCAGCCTTGCGATCCCAAGCTAAAGGCCGACTTCTACACCTACCTGCAGCACTACGGAGACGGCGGCAAGAACACGGACGTCGTCGGCACGTTCCCGTACGCGACGGACGGCGGCCAGTCGGGCGGCAAGTTCGCCACCGTGTTCCAATCGAAGAGCGTCCGGCCCGGCGTGTGAGTTCACTACTGACTTCTTTCTTGGAACTGAGAAGATCGGGGGCAAAGTTTGAAATATGAAGGAACACCAGTGCAAATATCAGTCAAAGTAGACTTCTCGCTGACATCAGGTTGAGTCAACTGGAGCTGCACCAACACCGTTACCCATCTGCAGTTTGCTGAACAATTAAACCCACTGCATTCATGGCAGAGTTCCCACCCCGAATTCCACAGCAGAAACGACTCAATCGTATATTCTTCATTGCCTTTCATTGCAGCTGGCGCGTGTACTACGTGCTGAAGAACGGCGACACGAAGGACGACATCCAAGTTCAGTACACGAACATCGAGTACACGATTTGGGCACAAGGCGGCGTCTACGTTTTGTCGATGACCGGCGACATGATTGCCGTGAGTTCGCTTTGATCGAATCGTTGAGGATTTGCTTCAAATTCACCGCGAACATCTGTATTTCCCTTGATTCTTGACTCCTCATGCAAAAAGCGATCGAAAGGCATCCTTGAACAAGCCTTCGCCCAACAGAGTTCATTTTGCGGGTGATCACCAGTGGATTGCAGCCAAAGACCCAATGGTTCCTCGAGACGCCGGACAACGGGCTCTCGATCATGTGGCAATTCCCGCAGATTTTCATCATCACTTGCGCCGAAATCCTCTTCTCCATCACCGGCAACGAGTTTTCCGTGAGCTTCTTCTCGTTATGAGCTTTGACTCGTTTGTTTCGTTCAGTACACGCAATCGGCGCCGTCGATGAAGTCGATCGTCGGTTCGTTCTGGCTCCTGACGACGTTCTTCGGCGACCTCATGATCGTCGCCATCACGCTGATTCCGTTCACCAACAACATGGCCGTAAGCTTTTTGGGGAGAAATGACGTGTGCAATTTGTTGAGTGGTTGGGAAGGCGTGTTGGCGATCCGCTACGGAAGTGAATCGAAAGTGTTGACGGAACTGGGCTAGTAACGAACAAGTCTGCGGCAGTTCCATTTGTTCCATTGCTGCAGAACGGTGCCAAAGTCTTCTCTTCAAACCAACAGAAGAAAGCCAGAGGAGAAGAAGCTCTTGAATTAACGGCCTTCTCACTTGATTTTTTGCTCCTTCCTTCCCCTCACTTACCCTCGTTCAGATCCGCTTCCTCGTTTACGCAGGTCTGATGGTCGTTGTGATCACAATCTTCATGGTCCAATCGATGTGAGCACTTCTCTTCCGCTCACTTCCTCTTGTTCTTCCAGCTTCTACCAATACACGGAGTACACGGGCGAAATGGCGATCGAGAGCGACTCGGAGGACGACGACGAGGAGGACTCCGTAGAATTCGGGGCCGATCGGCGGTCGCTGGTCGAAGCGGAGCGAAAGCGGGAGCTCTTCAACGGCCTCTCGCATCGTGGAAGCGGCGCGAACAAGGGAGATCAGGCGTGGGACATTCGGTTATGATCCGGGGATTTCTTCTTGAACCTTTGAATGAACACGTCTTCTTTCTTGATTGCGGCTGCAAATGTGATTTTAGAGGAGTAGAACGCAATTGATTTAATCGCCAGCCTGTCCCCAACTTTGCTTGTTTTTTGTCCACTTGTGGGAAGGCACAACTTGTCGACGAGACGAGCGTGTATTGACCCTGTGCGATCAGTTGACGACAATTGCCTTCGCTTGAAACAGAAGCACTTAAGTCGTCAGAAACGGAGTGATGGGAAGCAAAAAGAAAAGGAACGCATTCAGCCCATCGCCGGCTGGTCATTGCCGCTTCGTTCGCTCCGTTTCGGAGTTCCACCACAAAGCCGTTTACTTCTTTTGACAAACACGAACTAGAAGTAAACACTTGGATTGTCGGCGGTCGTGGGAACAAATAGTCAAACGAGTTCCCGGGAAAGCGAGCGAAGAGTCGGGAGTTTGCCGCGTCTTGTGCGAATTTCCGCCCGCTTTTTTCCACGTTCTTCCGTTCGCTTCCGCTCGTTCGCTTCGCACTTTTCAACGCGCCCATCGATGAGAGGGATTCAACGGAAATACTCGCGGATTCCCGGCCGAATTCCGCGAATTCTCTTCCGCATTCCTACGATTCAATCAACCTCAATTGAATGACGAGAAGTTCGTGACAAAAGACGAGTGAAAGACGAGCGGAGCTATGCGGCAATAAGGTTGGCAGAAAGGAACGGCAGTTTCGGCACAAGCAAGGAAGGAGGTGGGAAGTAGAAAGCTGATCGAACCATCGTTTTGAACGGCTGTCCGCAAAGAAGGCAACATTAGAAGCTACTTTAATTCATTAAGCGCCCTTATACTCGCGTACCCTTCCACTACTCAGTGACCGTAATTCGTCGTTGTACTTCCGCTGCAGACGTGTGTAACACCTCTTGTTCATCCAATTCCTCTCGTTGATTCCCCGAAGTCACGTCTGCTTTCTGTTCACCGATCACCGGCGGCACGCGCCGACCGACCGACCAGACAGCTCGCACAATCTCGCCGCCGGCTTCTCGGAACTCCAAACCGACGGCCGGCGAGAGTGCGGGAGTTCGAAGCGAAAAGAAGGCGGGATTGTAGGATTGAGTTCTTCGGCTTACAATTCGGCGATCAGGCGACATCATTCTCGAAGTTCCGTCGAGCAAAGTGGAACGCGCGTGAAGCGGTTGGTCGCCTGACGATTGAGTAGGTGCCGTCCATCCGCTCGTTTTCTCTTTGCCCTATTAATTGCTGGTGAGTAGAAAAAACCGCACTCTTCAGTTTGCTGTTTGTCTTTCTCTTCGTTGATACTTTCCTGGTACACGGCAGAAGCAGCGAAGGAGCCCAAGCGCTTACTCGCAAGAAGCGGGCTCGTTTGCTCCAAATTCCTTCTTCCGAATTGGAGTCCGCTGCATTTGGAGCTCAAAACCAAACGCTCTCTTTCGCTTTGGATCTTCACCTTTCATTTGAGGCGTGCACTTGAACTTCAGTTTCGCTCCAACGATCTCTGGCAAGCACCAAAAACCGAACGAGATCGAAACACGGCAGAGATCACTCCAATTCTTTCGTTCGTTCGTCAAACAACTTCGTTTGAATCGGGGGAGTGTTCTCGACGATGATTTCGGCAGTACAATTCGTTGTTGACCTCCGTTCACACGTGATTCCCCTCTTTGTTGACTCCAATTCGATTCCGCCCAGTTCCTGTGTTTCGAAACTCCTTGGCTCTTGCCCGTACAATCCCTCTCGTTGGCTACGAACCACACGGAAGCAGCGGAGGATTGTACCGAGAGGAGTGACCTCAGAGAAGAACCAAAAGGAAACCGAAGGAGGAAGCGGAAGTGGGAGGCCGAAAGCGGCACGGCGACAAACGAAACAGCCGGCGATCACTTTTCTTTTCGGAATCTTTAGTCTCCGTCCGCCCGCTCCTTCTTTGGTTCTTCGCCGTGCTGCCCGCTTCCAAGCTTCCGTTTTCCATCTGCTGACCTTCTTTTCTGCAGGACGTTCTTGTCGACAAGAGCGAAAGGAAAGGCCGCATTTGAAGGCGAATGTTCATTGAAATGCGTCTGTAGAGTGCAAGAGAAGTCACTGCGCTGCTCATTCGTTCTGCTAAGCCTCAAATGTTCTTTCGCGTACCGCGTTCGTTCTTTCGCAAATCCCTTGTCCTGCTTGCTTTAATCCCCCTCTCGAATTCAATCCCCTTCCTTCCAGCTCTCGCGCACTCATCATTTTTCAATCAGCCCGATGGAGGACTTCCTGCTGAACAAGGAGTACTGGAACCGGCATTACAATTGCAATTTCTACTCGGTAGACGACGTGCCGCTGGACGTACGACAGCACAAGTTCGCCGGCGTCTGCTTCCTCATCGGCTACTTGATCTTCACGGTACGTTCCTGGAGACGTGAAGTGTGCGGGGTTCTTCGCAAAGAGCTGCGGTGCGTTCAAGTACGTCTAGCAGGCAGAGAGTTCTGAAGACTTCGTTTTGTCGGTCAAACCAACCGTCATTACCCGTTCCGTTGAATGCC
Source organism: Aphelenchoides fujianensis (assembly GCA_024699865.1). Classification (NCBI taxonomy): domain Eukaryota; kingdom Metazoa; phylum Nematoda; class Chromadorea; order Rhabditida; family Aphelenchoididae; genus Aphelenchoides; species Aphelenchoides fujianensis. The sequence goes on along the minus strand of JAMPIO010000004.1, from coordinate 1,789,888 downwards.
TAAAACGAGAACGAACTAAAAAACCTTTGACCTCTAGCCTTACTTCTACAATCCCCAAATTAAAGCCGCACAGAGACGGGAGCAAACCTCCGAATCCAAAAGAGCGAGTAGGTGCTTTTTGCACGACTCGGGGTCCATTCGTTCCACCTTTTATCCCTGTTCTTTGCAGCCGATCTACTCGCTGTGCGTGTGGGCGATGTGCGCACAGGCGAACCGGCAGCTCGTCACGTACCGCATCATGATCACGCTTGGAATCATCCACATCATCGGGCTGCACGAGACGGGGCTCATCAATGGCGCCTTTGCGGTCACTGGAGTCGTCTACTGCTCCAGCCCGACGTTCGTGTTCCTCACTTCTCTGCTGGCTTCCGGTAGGTTCGCTTGGATTCGTTGTTGAAGGAGAATGAAGTGGACAGGGATCGAAAGGCAATCTAAAGAAATTGTACGGTTGCTCTGGAGTTTGTCTTTGTTTCTAACAGACTGGAAAGGATTAAATGAGCTCTGGAAGCCAACAGTCAACAATCAGAAGTTTCAAGGAGTTGAGATCGAGCGATCAGTCATTCTTACGTGCATTAGAAGCAACCACCAACTCCTAACCGATCCTTTGCAGGCACCTGGACCTCGTCATCGGTTCTCTCGATCGTCTTGGGGTTGAATCGCTGCACGATGTTGGCGAATCGCGGGCTGCACGATTTCCTTTTCGACGGCTACCGCCTGATCCCGTGGATCCTCGCGCCGATTCTCTACGGCATGTGGATCGTGTGCTTCACGCCCGGCATCGTCTACAACCCGATTTGGGTGGGCTGGTTCTTCAATCCGCACATGGTGAGTGAATGGGTGAACGAGCAATCGAGAGTCGAAGTGGGACTGTGTGAAGAACGGTTGCTCGCACTGGATGTCCTCGTCTTTGTCAGCTTTCTGTCGGGGACAGGAGAACAGCAGGATGTCAACACAAGAGAGAAACAACTCATTGGCTCCTTACCTTTTCTCATTTGCTCTGATCACCACTGACATTCCAATCACACACAATTCATTCCTTGATTTCAGGGCTACTACGACGACCCGACGGACTTCTACCACTCGACGCCCAATCGAATCCACAACTTCGGCATCTGCATCTTCGAGTCGATCGTCTACGCCGTCCTCATCACGCTCTACAAGCGGTCCTCTCGCCACTCGACCGCCGCCAACGAAATCAAGGCCAAGTACGACCGACAAGTGAGTTTTCTCGGATCACAGTTGAGGGATCAATCGATGGACGGTGGGCGTGCGGAAGTTAAAAAGAAAAAGGCACTCGGGATTCTTCTCGCTTGCAACCTCAAATTGAAGGCGATTCACGAGATGCCTTCAACACTTGCTTGTTAAAGTGTCGTCCACACATCCAAACGCATTTAATCTCAAGCAAAAGCACCAGCAGGTCGACAGAAGTGTCCGCAAACAACCAATCATTCCAACGAAAAGCATCTCCACAGACACCCCACTCATCTCCGCTTCTTCCAGATCTACGTGCAAGTGATCCTCGTGGGCTTCACGTCGTTCATCGCGAGCGGCGTCTACTTCTTTCTGATGACGTTCCCCGTGCCGATCAGCATGTCGGTGGTGGGCACCGCTTTCTTCCACCTCTCGCAAGGAATGCCCGGCATCGTGTACCTTTGCTTTAACCGCACGATCAGGAACACGCTCTACAAACGACTCCGCTACGGGCTCGGCTCGACCGACGCGTCCGCCGGCAAGAGCACGACTCAAGTGCAGGCCGTCAAAAGTGTGAACACTCTGTGATTCTTCCGCTTGAATTAACGGGTGTGCGTTCGTTCTCTTCTCCATTGAATCAGACGGTCGATGATTGTTCTGCTTTTGAACTCCATCTCATCTCCTTTCTCATACTCGTTGAATTTCTAACCAATCAGCCGAATAAACGCCTCGTCATGAGAAGGGGACGGTGGATAAAGATGAAGGAAATCCCGATAGCGCGCCGTTTGGAAGAAACGAAATGGAACAAAGGTACTTGCTCGTCGAAGACGTCGTCGCGATTAGAACGAGTCAAAGCTGCTACCATTCAAAGCGCTTGTCGTCTTGGATTACCCGCTGCCCACTGGTACACTCATATTGTTCACTGTGTTCTTCGAGTGTTTTCAAGTCGGCTTTCTTGCAAATGATTACACTCTAGCAACAAGCTTGACTTGCAGACGATGAGAAACAAGCGTTGTTCGGCACGCGGCTCGCGCGCGCGCGCACGCACACGTGTTGATCACTCGCTCACTTTCCCGTGTGTGCGACGAACCAGTGGAGAGGTGCGCGCGGGGTACGCCGCCGCGTTTTGCAATCGAAATTCAAATCGAGCTCGTTTGGCGGAGGGACACGCGGGGCCCAAATGAGTGCGCGGGACGCCGAACGCGCGGGACGCCGAGCGAATGGAATGCGGGGCCGCGCGTTCCGCTCGTGTTCAACGAGGCGCCCGTCCGCCATCCGCGCGTCGCCTTTTTTTCTTAACGAAGTGTGGATTACTGGCTTTGTCCTGCGAGCATTCGATTGGTCGGAGGTTCGTGCGCTCTCGCGGCATCACCCACAACCAAGTGCCAGCCGCGGCGGATCGGCAGACAAGCAATAGGAGAATGTTCACTTGATTTCGCGCTCGATTTCGCGATCCCGCGGCTCGCTGAAGTTTGATCGGTGGCACTAGACGAGCTACTCGCTTTCTTTCTGCACGGACAGACGGGTGATCGGGCGGGCGGCCTTTTGCTCGCTGGTGGACCTTCGGCTTGTGCGTGTGCTCGATTTCTCATGCGTTTGTGCGGAGGTGCGTGTGCTGCGAACAAGCGGCTTGATTTCTTTGAGCTGCGAAAGGTGACGAGGGAGCGGCGCCGACCAGTCCGCTGCTTTCCCACGCAGCGGGCTCGGGCCAACCGATCGACTGGCGGTCATTCGATGCTGCTGTTGACCGGCCAACGAGAGGCGGCTTTCGTGCCGTAGTTCGTGGCCGTCGCTTCTTTCGCTGATCCGCGCGTTCCTTTACTAACTTCACCGTCGTTCAATTTGACACTGTTTTTATTTCAGCATCATGATCACTCGCGGAAAGAAGCTGGAGGACGAGCTGAAGCGCCTCGCGGTCAAGAACGAGCACCTGCGACAGGAGCGGGCGAAACGACGCCGCGAGGGACCGCCGCCCGTCGTAACGATCGACTCCGACGGCGAGCGGGAGGACGCAGAGCAAACGGGAAGACCACAGCCGACGCGCGAAGTCGGATCAAAACGCCCCCGACGGGACGAGGCGAGTTCGAGCGGCCTCCAATCCCAGCCACAAACTCCTGCTCCGGTCGGTGAGGTCCCGCCCGTCGTGGTCAAAGCAGAGCCGCCCGTGGTCAAGCAGGACGCCGATGTCTCTTTGCGACGAAAGAAGAAGCGAGTGAATCGAACGGCCGCCACTCTCGCCGCTGCCACCTCTCGGATGGCCGAAATGGAGCGGCAAATCGAGTAAGTGGCCGGTGAAGTGCGCATTTCCTTCCTCCTTTTCATTGCAGGGCTCTGAAGCAGACGGTCGAGCAGGGCAAGGCGGATATGGCCGAACAGAAGCGAGAGATCACTGTCTTGAAGACCGAGGTCGCCGATTTGAAGCAGAAGCTCGCCGGCGCCGACGGACCGGCGCGATTGAACGAAGAAAGCATCACGTGTGTCATCTATCTGCTGTGTTTCGCTGAGTGAATGCTCTCGTTTCAGCACAATGTCCCTGCTGCCTGTACGGTCCTTGTGTCTAGTCTTTCGCCCCCGTCTCCCCGACTTCCACACTCTCTCGCCTTCGCTTGTAACCCGCTACGACTCTGGCATTCCGCCACCCTCTTGCCCGCCTGTCTGCCGCCCCGCCGCTAGTCAGTCGGCTTTCCCTACTCCCCGGCCTGCCGGCCGGTCCGCTCTCTTCCCGTCGATTCCTCCCTTCTACGTACCCGTGTGGACGGCCCCCAATAAACTCACTACCATCCACGACGAGCCGTCCACACAACCCGTACACTGCCGACCGATCAACCGACCGGAGCGAAGAAAAAGCCGACGCTCAGAGACGACGCTCGGCGCGCAGTGATGCAGCACGCGTTCACTATTGCTCGGGACGTGGGAGGAAATTGCCAACAGAGACGCTCAACTCTCCGACCACGTCCGCTTCCGTCGCTCTCGTCGCCGCACGTTGCGGTTCTTCTTCTGCTGCCGCTCCTTCACTTCCGTCTTCTTCCGGGCGAGCAAGCGCTACGTCGAGTCGGCCGAGCAGCCGCTGTTGGTCGAATTGCACAATGGGGATTGGTCATTGTGGATCACTTCTGGAGGATTCTGCTTCTACCTGACCTCCGCGCGCCTGTCCCGACGATCGCTGTTTTCGTTGATCCAGTTGAGACAAGCGGAGGTGTGCCGATTGATCCTGAAAATCGGAACGGTTGCGATGGGATATTCGGCTGTAAACGACAATAGCAGCTGGGCGCAAGTGTTGCCGATTATGCGGAGTGAGTTCTATGCTTCGTTTTTGTTTTTCATGTGCAGTTCAGAGCTTCGCGCACTGAAGTCCGTCGAAGTGAGGATCGATTCGCGCTACTCCGGGGAACGGCAATCGAAGGAGATCATCGACGCTCTTCAAGACTCCCCGATCCGATCACTTCGTTCTCGACCAACCATCTCGTGGACTTCCGCGTGCTCGCTCCGGAAGATCGCCAGATTGCCGTGAGAAAGGCCCATTATTTCGGCTTCACGCACACGGCTTCCTCTCGTAGGGTTTTTCCGCGCCCTTCAATCCGTCGCAATCTTCAGCTCTCCGTCTTCTGCTTCGTTCCAATGCTCTTGTGTTTGACGTCAGCCACACCGATTACCTGAAGGAGTTTGCAGAGCACGGGCCGTAGGCTTCCCGTCCATTCGTTCGCCCAGCTCTTTGCTTCCAGCTGCGAGCCGAACCCGGCCGTGGAACGAGTGCTGCTTGGCGCAAAAATCGGCAGCACGGAAATCGAATGGGAAACGGGGACAGCGCTGAAGTTTCGCGCGCTCTTCGCAAACCTCCGCCCGCTAAACGACCGCTTCGTGCTGCAAATCCAAGTGGACCGCCCTCATTTCTCGTCTATGATGGCAAGCTCTTTTCCAGCTTTTGGCTTACTTTTGTGTTTATACGCCGTTGTAGGGCTTCAAAAACGACCTGGAAGTGGTGGCGATTCGCTGCTTTCAACTTCTCCACAACGCCAAAGAAGCGGGCATTCCGACGCTGGAACTCGATACGGCGGTCCACTTGCAGAATCCGATCACCAACTACGTGCGTTCCTTCTGGTGTACGCCCCCTCGTTTATCTCACCTCTGTTTAGGGCGAGTACCGGAAGGGTTGGTCGCGTGCTCGTGAAGTGTTCGCGAAACACCCGAACCTCAAGCTGCAAACCGAGGATTTGGACGAGGATTTGGCTGGAAAGTACGAAAGCTATTACTTGAAGTCGTTATGCGTTTGGAAAACTGTTTTCTCCGGCCACAAAATCTCTTTCCTTTTTTTGTACTACACGTAGGAGTGAATGTATCGCACGACTAAACTTCGCTGCCTCTTGAAAATGCGTTTCATTGTGTGGCCACTGAGTTGAGCTCTTCCGACTGGCAAACAGCGACGAGCGGAACGCGTTCATTTCTTCGCTTCTCCGCCTCGACGACAGCGTGGGCACTCGCTCGTATAGTCCGTCGAAAGACTCCCGTCCGTCGCTCGAATGTGGGAACGGGGCATCGTTTCCTGCTGCTTTTGGTCCCGTTTTGTCGTTTAAGAAATTCGGCGTTCAAAAAGCAACGCAATTCATCTTGCGGACAACCGCCGGAATCACCCGTTTCGTCCCTCCGTTCGTTTCGGTTAGCTCAGCCGGATTGCCGGTGAGCGTTTGGGTGAATTGCGGAAGTCAAAAGCCGCCCGACTGCCGCCTTTTGTCAATCCATTCAGTCCATGGCTGTTTCCAATGAGTTTCCGCTCCGTCCTCTTGTTCGTTCTCTTCGTTTCGACGGCCGCCGCCCGGCAATCCGCCGGGAGGTGCGGCGAGTTCGAGACCGCGCGAACGAACTCGAAGGGCGAAACGAAGTGGGTTGCGGACGGCGAGGCCGATTGTTCGAGTGAGTCGCCGCGTTCCATTTAGCGGATGATGGCGGCCGCAGTCTGCTGCGAGTGCTCTCGTGAACGGGAGCAATTAATCCAATGCCCTTCCGCAATCCCTCTGTTGCTTCCAGCGTCGCCGAAAGCCGTGCCCTGTGCCGCCTTCTAGAGCCCCTGCTTCGAGTTCGAAGAGGGCGGACGGCCGGCCGGCTGTCCGCGGGCCGCCAACTGCGTGGTCGACCCCTGCAATCCGTGCGAGGTCTTCTTCTACGACGCCGACTTGAATCCCGTCTGTCGCCCGCACGAGCAGAAGGCGGCGGGGAGGAAGCGACCGAGCGGGAAGCGCGCGCGGCGGTCGTGAACGAGCGGCGAGTTTGTTGGAGCAGTTGTGGAGTGAATGAACGGTTGTTGCGATGATCAAGAGTCCGCTTGGAGCGAATAAAAGTAACAGTGAACGAAAGATGGGTGGCCACGAGTGAACAGTAAAGCTGGCACGATCGCCCGCATCGCTCGTCCCGCAGAAACACGCCGAAAACTCGCTTCTCCCCAGAGCAAACGAGCGAGCAGACAAGCGGCCGAACGGGCCGCTGGTGAGAAATTCGTTTGGGTGGCTTTCGATTACAGCACTCGGCATCGCCGAAAGCAGACCTGCAGCTCTCAATCAAAGAGCCGTCCAAGAAGCGGCAGAACGCGTGCAGGCAAGAGGAAGACGAGCGGACTGGAGAGAGCGCTTTCGTCGACCACTCGCCCTCCCGCCTGCCCTCCCGCCGATCCCGCGCCTCCTTCGCACTCAACAGTCAAACGAGTTTATTTTCCTTCTCGCGAACGCAGTAAGCGAACACGAAACGGAGCCTTGTGTTCGCCGAGACCGCCGCCAAACGCCGCACGGGCTGCGAGTAGTACGGCTCGTAGTAGGGCCGCCCCGCCATCGAAGTCGTCCGTTTCGTTCGAGAACTCCGGCTGTCGAGCGAAGAAGCCGGTGAGAAGCGAGCGTACGCGTTGGTGGTCGTCCTAGAAACAAGAGGGGAGTGATGGAGATTCGATGGAAGAACCCACGGGTTTCTCGTTCGCGTTCGGCAGCCGCACCATCACTTCGACCTGCGCGCGCGGAATGCCGGCGCTCTTGGCCACCCGCAAGAGCCGACGGCCGCGATCCATCCTTGCGGACAGGTCGCAATGCACCGACCGTGAAGAAGTGGGGAAAAAAGGCAGCTTGCCGTCGTCTCGAAAAGGCAGATGTCGGGGATGCGAACACTCAGCGCAAAGCAGCCGTTCAGCGAGCGGAGGTTCGCGCAGGCACGTCCGAATTGACGGGCTTCCTCTTGGTCGGCGTCTTTGCCCGCGAATTCGGCGAGCTGGTGCATCAGCACACGCTCGATTGCCGCATTTCGTTTGTACCTGAAAGCGTCAGCAGTGTTTAGTCGATAGACAACGAACGGGTTGTCTCGTGAAAGCTGCTTCGCGTAGTGGTCGACGTCCACTACTCGAGCGTTCGATCGAAAGAGAAGAGCGAGAGCTGAAGAAGGTGGGTTGCTCGATTGGAAAGGAACTCACAAAAGGATTCCTCGGGGCTCGCCCAGAGAACGCCCGCCTTCCCCACGGGCACGCGATGGTTCTTGGGCGACAGCAGGCGGAAATCGGCGAGGTTGAAAGAGGTGAAAGAAGTGAGTCGTTGGAGCAGGTGTTTCTGGAGCAGAGCGTCGAGGCAAAGGGACGGCGAATGTTGAGCGATCTGGAGATCGAGCGGGTCGAGTCGATGGAAGCTTAAGAGCACGATTGATTAGTGGATTGAGGGCGCCAGTCGCTCACCCTCCAGAGTCGACAGGATCGCCGTCCATTCGCGACACTCGTCGGGCGCAAGGTCTCGGCTCGAATCGATGCGCACAGTCAACGGTTGGACGCTCGCTTGTCGCAACCGCAGCAGACGAGCAATCGAGCCTGCCGGCAGGTGTTCGCGATTCAACGACAAATTGAGCGGTTTCAACGCTGCCGACTTCAGCTTGTTCGAGTCGCCCAGCTTGAGCATCGGACTCTTCGAGAGGTTCGCCCTGGCGTCCCGCGCGCTGCGTTCGAAGAAGACCGCCGGAAAGGAGCGGCAGCAGGCGAACAGCCGCAGGGTGCGCGGCCGCAAGGCTGCCGTGTCGTCGAGTCGGTTGTGCGGCAGCTTGGTGCTCAACGCGACGATTAGCAGCGCTCGTCGGACGTTCGGCTTCAGCTTTGCTCTGGTCGTTCGATTGTTCGGACTAAAAACGCGGAATTGGTAGAAAGATGGGCTCAAGGCGAAGCAAACCAGCTGCCCGCGACTACTCCCTCCGCTTCCTCCTCGTTCGTCGCTTGATCCTCCGCTGGGGTTTGAGGAGTGGGCGGTGTCCTAAAACGGGAGCAGTGGTTAGCAGATGACTTCTTTCTGCAAACGGGAAACGTACTCGAGGCATTCATCGCCCACTCGCTCCGCCTCCTCAGGCTGCGCGAGTTTCTGCTCCAAGGCGGCGTTCTCGATCCTCAGATCGGCGATCTCCGACTCGCGTTGAGCCTTCTGTTGCTCCAGCTCTCTGAAACGACGAGCAAGGACCGAAGTCCCTCTACTTTGGGCCACTCACTCGATTCGGCGCTTCAACTCCGCCGCATCCTTCCGCTTCTTCTTTTTCTTCTTCCGCTGCACTCCGGGCTCCTGTTTGACGGCGGGCATCTTCTGTTTGACTTCGACGGGCCGCTATTCGGGCGGGGCAGCGTTCGCTTCTGCCTCGGCGCGCTCCTCCGCCTGCTGCGGTCCGCCCACTTCCTCCCGCTCGCCGTCCTTCCGCTCGCCGTCGGAGTCGAGCGTGATGACGAGCGGCGTTCCCTCCCGACGACGCTTCTTCTACGGCGAGCGCATGGGTTTGTACGCAAAGTTCTCGATTCCTTCCTCGTACGCGCGCTGCTGCCGCGGGTGCGTTTCGTGAGCACCCGGCTTTTCATGCCTGCAACGAAAAAGGGACCAAGAATGCGCGCGATGCACAGAGATCCCAGTTGAAATGCACCGAGAGAATTCAAAGCATCGATTCGAGTACGAACTTCAGCTGCGAAGCAGGCGCAGAAGAGGTACTCGTGGGCGGGCGATCGGGAACGCGTGGGAAAGAAGGAGCATGAAAGCCGGGAGCGGGAAAGACCGCCGTCGCTCGTCGTACAATACGGGAGCGTCGAATGACTGCAAATTGGTCTTGACCCCACGCCCAACGCGTGGCGCGGCAGCCGCCGGCTTGGCGCTGCCCTTCATCCACTTTCCGCAGCTCGAGTGCCTCAACGAAACTAAGCCGACCCTTTGCAGCACACCTCTCCACACATCGGCAGCGATTCCTCGAACGACAGGTGCAGGAAGGAAGTTCTTGAGGCGAAAGGAAGAGTCAAGCGAAAAGCCGCCTGCCTGATCGCCCGCCTGGTCGCCCACAAAGAAAGCGAGCCGCGCCTCAAGTGCCCTCGATTGACCACAAGCCGCTCGTGGGAACGCGGAGCGGGCGCACAATCCGATCGGCCCCTTTTCTGATCGTTCGCCTGCCGGCCGGCAGTTCAATTTCGCGCGATGCCGCGAGGGCAGCCCGGCATCGTGCTGATTCGAAAATTGTGAAACAAAGCCAATCATCCACTTCGTAAGCGGAGGAGTGGAAAACAAACAAAAGCCACGCGCAGACGGCGGCCTCCTCGCGCACGACACGAGCAGACGGCCCGACGCCTTCCACTCCGTTCGGCGTCTTCTCGCTCGCCTCGCTCGGCCCCGCGCATTCCCCCGCAATTCGAATTCCAATTTGGAAAAGCGGCGGCGTTCGCGCGCACCTCTCCGCCAACCGCTTGAAGTTGCCGCCAATCGAAAGCGAGACGAGCGGCAATCCTTCTGCTTGTTTCGAGTGGGATTTGTGATCCCGAGGTTGGACTTGAGGATTGACCATAACGACGCTGTGGAAAGGAAGTCAGCGCGACCTCGGGAAGCTGCTTGCCGCAGTCGTCTGATTGCTCCTTTCAGAGACTCCCCGTCGAACGGATCGATTGATTGCCCCTGGTCGACTGCTTGCCGCTGGTTCTCATCGGGTCGAGAGAGGGGATGAGAATTTGGCGGCCTTTCACTCCGCTCGCTTCCCGGCCGTGTGGCGTGTGCCCGGCTGGAGGGTGGGGAGCGGGTGACTCACGTCTCGATCTTTTCCCACCGCTTCCACGCGGTCCTTAGTCGCTCGGCGGCCTCTTTTGCGCCACGATCACCCTCCGCCGCTCTCATTCCACTCGTCCCCTTCCTCCTTCCGCATCTGCCGCCCATCCTCCCGTTCGTCCTCTCACTCGTCTGCTTGCTTGTCGCCGGAATGCCGCTCAGCGTGGAGGAGATGCTCGCGGACGCCCGCAAGCTGAACTTCGAGGTGCACGCGACACGCGGCCTCGGGGCGGCGGCCTTCCGCCATTTCGACGAGACGGGACGGCCCTGGACTCTCGAAGAACACGTCGGTCTGTTCTTCCTTCTTCTCATGAGAGCGAGGGCGTTCTTTCAGCGATCTACGCGGAAGTGAATCGCCGAGTGAAGGCCGCACTCGCCGAAGCGGGCGGCAGTCCGCCCGTCCCGCTGTCCGCGCAGGAGATCGACGGTCTGCCGCCTTCTCCGCTTCTTCCATCAACGCTTCGCTTTCAGCCATTCGAGCGGAAGTCCAGCGAAAAGCGAGGGCCGCCGCTGCCGAAAAGGTGGCCGGGAATCTCTCTCTTGTCCCGCCCGAACGGCCGACCGCTCGAGAAGTCGCCCAGCTGTCGAGCGGCGAGAACGGCGGTAATTCCTTTCATTGGATTATGAGGGGAGGTTGGGTGGAACCGCACCGCCTTGGGTCGATCGCGTGTTGCTTGCCGCTCGGTCGAACGAATTCAAGAGCGTGTGATTGTGAACGGCGAGATAGAAGAGTGCTCTGCTCCACTCGCCTCGTCCCGTCCACCATTCGCGGGAAAGCGGAAGCCGCTTGCTCGAGCCGACCGGCGCGAATCGATGCGGCGGCAGCGCGCTCACCCCCTCGCCCACCCACTCGCCGGCCGCCCTCGGCGTCGTTGCGGCCGGCCGGCCGAAAGCGGTGGAATTCGGGGGATTTCAGGGAATTTCTCGCCAAACTCCTCCAATTTCCGTCGATTTCTTTCGTTCTCCGAGGGATTTCCGCTCGGTTACTTGCGGCTTCTCGTTCGCCCGCATCCGAGCGGCAATTCGAACCAAATTCCCCGAATTTCTGCTCGCTGTCGCCGAATCGCCGCTTCTTCTTCGATTGCCGACTTCCCCGCCGACTTCTCGTCGTTTCAGGCAGCGGAGCGGCCGGCCGGAAGATGCCGCCGACGGACGTCCTCGCGTTCCACCCGGCGGTCGGTGACGGAGATGCTGGGCGAGAACGGAGGGGCGCTCACCTTCCTCCTCTGCTTCGACGTGAGTCCCGCCTTCTTTCCGTTCGTTTCTTTCGCTCGTTTGCAGCAAGAAGACGCGGCGCTCGTGCAGTTCGAGATCGGCGGCACGACGCTCTCGCCGCTGGAGTCCTTCGACCACGACGAGGCGGCGGTGGAGGCCGCCTGCTCGTTCGTCCGCCTCCCCGACGAGCTGCAGCCGCCCTACGCGAAGGGCGCCCGGATGCACGTCCTCGTCCGCCGCGCGAGCCGCGAGTTCTTCGAGGTGCGCGGCCGGTGGGGGATTTGCGGGAGAAAGTGGGCTAAAACGGCCGATTTCTCAAGTGTTTCTGCCGCTTTCTCGCTTGCGGAAGATCCCGCTCGATTCCCCACGTTCATCCACTACTCAAACAGCTCCTTCCCAGGGTAAAATCCGTCCAATTTTCCGTTCAACTCCTTCCCACCCCCTTTCGCTCCCGCCCGGCTTCAATTCCCGCCCCCACTCATCTCTCAACTCACCTCTTCCCCGTTGCAGCTGTCGTTCAAGCTGGAGAAGATGCGCTCGCCGGTGTTCCGAATTCGGTGCGCGCCCGGCCGCGACTTCCTCGCCGTCCGCACGCCCGCCCTGAAGCAAGTGGTGAGTTCCCCATCTTTCCGTTGATCCCCGTTTGCTCCGTTCAGCTGGCCGGGAACGTCGACTTCAAGAACCTCGCGGAGTACCTGGCGGCCTTCGAGGCGGCCGGCCAGCGCGCCGGCAAGTGCTGCGTGTGTCTGGAGCGGGACTCGATGGTCGTCTACCACACCTGCAAACACGTGAGTCCCCTCTTCCTTCCATCCACTCGCTCGCTTGTTTGCAGGTCGTCTACTGCGTCGAGTGCAACCTGGAGAACAGCAAGTGCCCGGTCTGCAAGCGTGAGTGGCCGCAGGAGGGGAGGCGAGTGATCCCGCCCGTTGCAGAGGAGTCCGCGCACTCGCTGACCGCCCGCTTCCGCTCGCCGCTCTGCATGGGCTGCGCGCACAAGCAGTGCACCGAGGTGGGCGCCCTCTTCTGGCCCTGCGCCTGCATGGTCGCCTGTTGGCCGTCCGGCGAGCGTCTCGTCCGCTGCCCCCACTGCGACGTCCCGATCCGCCGCCGCTGCCAGGTGTTCATCGCTTGAAGTGCGTTGATTTCTCCATTCATTAGTTACCTTTGACCTACTCGCCGTTTATTCTGTTTGATCTTCCGTGAGACCTCAGCCTTTTAACGAATAAACCTCGATTGTTTGTCGGAGGAGGCGGGTGAAGCGGCGAGTGAGGGTGAAGGACGGGCTCTGTTTCCTTCGATTCAATCCGCTTCATCGGCAGGGAGGGCGTCGGGAGTACCGCTCTGCAGCGGAGAATTCGTTAGGTTGGGCGAGCATGAACGACCTCCACTCAACTCTCCGCTCGTCGGCCGCTCGAATTCGACCAGTTCCTTCGTCCACAGCCGGCCGGTCATTTGTTCCACCTACCGATCGAGGAGCGAGCGGTCGATTTCCGCCGCTCCGTCCGTCAATCCCGCGAGCTAGAGGCCGTGAAGTGCGCGCCGACCGCTCGGGCAGCGCGTCTTTCCGTCGTCTGCTGGGGACCTCATTTCCCGTAGACCTATTTGACGGCTTCCTCCCTCAACCGAGAGGACGAACAGATTGCCCCGCCCGCTCCTCTCCCGCTCCACGACCGCCCGGCAACAAAGTAAGTTTATTACGAACGAATTAAACAACACACAAGCAATCGACGGGTTCAGGAGGTGGCCGTGTACTTGGTGACCGCCTTGGTGCCCTCGGAGACGGCGTGCTTCGCGAGCTCGCCGGGCAGGATGAGGCGCGTGGCGGACTGGATCTCGCGCGACGAGATGGTCGACTTCTGGTTGTACTGCAAGCGGGGAGGAGTGAGCGGAAGGACGGGGGACTCACGGTCGCCAGACGGGCGGCCTCCGAGGCGATGCGCTCGAAGACGTCGTTGATGAGCGAGTTCATGATGGACATCGCCTTGGAGGAGATGCCCGTGTCCGGGTGCACCTGCTTGAGCACGCGGTAGATGTAAAGCCTGAAGGGAGCGGTGAGGAGTGCGGGGAAGAGGCGGCTTGCCCGTAGGACTCCTTGCGGGCGCCGCGCTTCTTGCGCGCGCCCTCCTTGCGCGGCTTCTTGATGCTCTTGCGGGCGGCCGACTCGCGCGGCTTCTCGTCCTTGCGCGCCATTCGGTCCGTCGGGCGGTTGGGCGGGCGGGTCGAAGGTCTGGAACAAGGACACGTGAGTGGGCGGTAGAACGGCGGGAGGTAGACGGGAGGACGCGTGAACGAGGCGGGAGCGGAACACAAGTGGACGACGGGGGCGAAATGCGCGAAAAAGTGGGGGAAGCGCCCGACCGCCCGTCCCGACGGTCCGCTGCCCACCGATTCGCCGGCCGCCAGACCGAACGGAGCGGCAGGCAGACCGGCCGGCAGGCGGACGGGCGCGCCGACTGACGAAATGGCGGACGGGCGGCGAATAGGAGCGCCCAACCGCCCCGGCCGCCCGCCTCTCGTCGCCCGCCGCTTTCGAAATGGTGGGCCGGCGGGGCAGAAAGAAGCGGACGGCGGTTGTTTACCGCCTTCCCGCCGTTGTTGTTCACTCGCTAAAACCGCCCCCCAGCCGGGGTCGTCGTTGATCGTTCGTAAAGCAGAAGAACTCAACACTTGTTCTTACTCCTGCATGAAATTGAAGCAATCCAACCGATGGGGAAGAAATGGGCATTCTTCCGTTGATCGGACGGAAGCGATCCGCTCCTCCGGCCGCTTCTTTTGCCGATCCTCCGGGCGCCAGGTGGACGCCACTCTCTGACCATCCCCACCGTCTACAGCGCTCTTAGCGGATTCCACAAGCTCGACACTCCCGCTCAGTTTGAAGAGCTGCAACCCCTCGAAAAGGGGGACGGCAATGGGGAGCGGAAGTTGAAGTCACTGCGAGATCTCTTGTTGGTCCACTCGTTTCGTTCGGCGCGGGCGGCAGGGAGTGTGCGGGAAACAAAGTGGGTGGAACGCTCCTGTCTGATTCTCGTCTCGTCAACTCACGAGAAGAATTGCATCGCCCAGTCTTTGGCCAACGGCGATCAACTCGTGGGTTCACCCGAGCCCTGCATCAAGCACTTCTGATTCAAACAGGCAGGAGTCGAAAACAAGAAACTTTTGATAAAGAAGCGACCGCCACTTCTCACCCCATGAGCGGCAACACACAAATGAAGCGGGAATGCGACCGCAAAGACGATAAACAAAAGCCTTCAATCCGTCCAGAGGAGGCGGCTCATTCCTCGTTTCGTCCGCCTCGTCGTCCACTCGCCTCTGCCCGCTCATTCCTTTCGCTTCCCGGCTGCTCCGGTCGGTCGGTCCGTCCTCTTGTTCGCTTCGTTTCCGATGGACACGAGTCACTTCTCCGTCCCGCCGTCCTGCTGCTCGTCTTTTCGAAGTGTGCTCGTGTCTGTTCATCCACAACACGTCCCTTTCGCGTCGTTTGTCTCTTCGGATTCTCCGGCCGCTCGTGGTAAGTCACCTTCCTCGCTGCGCTCTCACGAGGGTCGTCTTCCAGCTCCTGCTGGAGGCGGCCGCAAGTGATCGCCGCCATCGGCAGGCGCGAAGTGGGTGAGACGAGCGAGGATGTCTGCACTCAAGTCGGTCGGAAGGCGTGTCTTCTGGCGATTTCTTTGGTGAGTTCTCTTCCGTTCGATTGCTCCTCTTTTCTCCGCTGAAGATCTCCGTCCACCTTCTCTCGATCTCCTTCATGCCTTCCCTTCGATTTCAGGACAGCCGCCGACCGATCCTGCGAACCGTCGACCGTCTCCGCTGCCCGCCTTCTCGTTGGCTTCCGACCGCACCGATCGTATTGCAGCCGTCTTCGGCACTGGCGCGAACAGCAAGAAGCGACTCCCGGTTGCGGAGAGCAGTCGGCTGTTCGTTCTGCTCGGCGGTTGGTCGTGAGTTCCTCCTCGTCCCCTTGTTTGACCGTTGCTGCTATTTCAGCGCTCGTTTGTGGCGACTTCCTCCTCGAAAGCTCAAGCCGAGGAGAAGCGGGTGGAGTGCGAGCTGCCAAAATGAGGACCTTGGAGCCGCCGCTCTGCAGCTGCAGTGAGTTCTGTCCGTCCACTCACTTCTCTCTTTGTTGTTCAGAAGGCGAGCCCCGACCTGCGTTTGATCGTGAGTTCTCCCCGTTCGTTCGCAGTTCCCGCGTGTTTCCAGGAGCGGCTGTGCGCGTGGGCCGAGTGGACGGCGGACTGTTCTTCGTTGTGTGGGAGGGTTGAGTGTAGCGGTCGGAATAAACTCGTTGGCAGCAGAAGTCGGTAGATTCGGAACGGTTGGTGGACGGAAGGAATGGGCGGTTTCCGGACGGCGTGCAGGAGGAAGAAGTGGAGAGTAGACAGACCGACTTCCACTCCTTGCGACTCTCCCGATCCTCCCGCCGTCGGCGTCCGCTTGTTCCAATCCGATCGCCAGTGGAAGCGAAGAAAGAAGCTTCCCGCTCGCTTCGATCGTCAGTCTCGCGTACTCACTCGTTGCACGCCCTGGCGTCTTTCATTTTCTTCTGGGCGGCAGCCAGCGGTTCCCCCTGCTCCGTTTCGAGTGCTTCCACCGAGTTCTCTCCCGTTGCGCCTGTTTGCGGTGGGGTGCACGAAGCTGTGGATCGGTTGGACAACTCATGGCCATCTTCCGCTGCTCGTCGATCAAGCCGATCGATTTGAGACGCGGGTCGTGTGAAGAAACAACAAAAAGCGGCCACCCACCGGAACAAACGAGCTCAAACCGCGGAGTCGAACCGAAAACCCAAAAGTCACCTTTCGACTCACCGCTTTTGGTCGGGAGCCGGCCCACCGCCACGAGTCGCGCGGCGTTGTTTTTTCGCGCGCTCCCCCCGCCGCGACCCCGCGCGACCGGCCGCCTCGCCCTCCCGCCCGCCGCGTTGCCCACTCGCCGTCGCTTTTTCTCCGCTTTCGTTCACGAGCCGGCCGCCACTCGGCTTTCGCGCACTTCCCGCCGCTTCCCGCCGCTTTCTGCCGCTCGCCCGACCGCCGCGATGCGCGCCGAGACGCCCGAGAGCGGCTGGGTGGACACGAACAGCCTGCTGATCGAGGAGGTCCGCCTGCAGCCCTGCCTCTACGACCGCTCCCACCGGCGCTACAGCGACAACCGCTCGAAGCCGCCCATCTGGGAGGCGATCGCCCACCGGCTCGGCTTTCGACGTGAGTTCTCCTCCCTTCTTTCTGCTCGTTCTGCTCGTTCTGAGTCCGGTTGGGGTTGCCGGACGGCCGGTTGGTCGGGAATCGAGACCGTTTTTATTGCTCCGAGTTCTCCACCAAGACTCCGCTCGCTTCTTCGACCACATCACCCGACTGACCGCTTCGTTCAGGCGGCCGGGAGGCGCAGCGCAAGTGGAACTACCTGCCCGGCCACTACGTGACGGTCCTCCGCCGGCTGGCCGAGGCGCGCGCGGAGCAGGAGCGGGACCCCGAGGCGTCGCCCGTCCACGTGCAGAGCGGCTGGCCGCACTTCGAGCAGCTGGCCTTCCTGCGGCCGTTCGTCAAGAGCACCGCCGAGAACGAGTGGGCGCCGTCCTGCTCGTCCTCCCACTCACTCCCGTCTTTGCAGGACGCTCGACTTCTCGCTGGACCCGAAGGAAGAAGCCGACCGCTCGAGCTCGCCGGCCGGCAGCCTCCACGCCGCCGAGAACCGCCCGCCCGCCCCGAAGCGCCCCCGCCCGGCCGTCCTGCCGCCCGCCGCCGCCTCCGACGACCACGAGCTGCAGGTGTTCACCGCGTACCTCGGCGACCGCCTCGACGCGCTGCCCGTGAAGAAGCGGCGCGCCGCCGAGCTGCGGATTCTCCAGCTGCTCAACCGCGAGGACGCCCAGCAAGCCGACTGATCTTCGTGTTTGTTGTTGTTTTGAGGTTTGAAATAAAGTGGAAAGCAGGGAGGAGGAGTACTGGACTTGACGAGCGGCCTCCGTAAACGACCTAAACGAGAGCCGCTCGCTTGTAGACGAACGTCAAGGACTCTCCAGACCAATCATTGCGTCGTTCGTCGCTACGCAATTGCCGACAGCCGGCGGAATAACCGGCTTTCCCGTCAAATGGCCGAATTTGCAACACACGCAAATATGCGGTCGACTTCGTTCGGCGAGCGGCGAGCGGCCAGTTGCTTGCCTCGTGCTTTCTCTCGTGCTCTCCTCCCGCTCTCTCCGCTCCTCGCTCCAGTCGGTCCGCGATGCCCGGGTCCAAGTCCCCTCCGCTCCGCTGCTCGACGGCCGTCGTCCTGCTGCTCCTCGCGCTCGGCCTCCACGGCGTCGACGGCCATTCGTGCGTGAAGGAGACGGGACGCGGCGTGTGAGTTCCTTCCAGTTGGCTCCCCCACACTAATTCGCTTGCTCGTTTCAGGCGTTTCGACGGCATCATCAAATGCCAGGAGATCGAAAAGAAGCTGGTGGTGCGAGGCGAGCGTTTGGAGTTCGAAATCCAGGCGGCGGGCACGGTGCAAGACTCCGCGTAAGCTCCTGTGTCTCGCCTCCATGGTCCAATCATCCGTTTGTTTCAGAATCACGCTCAGCTTCGGGAACGAGTGCAAGATGGCGGCGACGGTGCGAACAGGAGATCTAAAGAGGAAGCTGCTCACCTTTCGTTCGCCGGTGAGTCGCCTTTCTGCAGGTTTGTTGACGAAAGCGGCTTGCAGGAGAAGGAAACGCCAACCTTCCCGTCACCGGGACGGCCGACCCCCCGCAACTGGAAGTTCAGCTGGACAGTCCGCGCAAAACGACCGCCTTCGCCTGCCTGCGGGCCTTCAACACGCTGAACGCGACTCACTCGACGGTGAATGTGAAGCTCGCGTACAGCGGCACGGAGCCGAACATCGAGGTTCTCTTCGTGAGTCCCCCGTTATCGTGCCATCCTCATCTTTCCGCCCGTTTCAGAAGGACGGCGCGGTGTACGTGCCCGAGGACTCGCAAGTCGTCTTTTGGATCCTGGGCGGAACGGGCGCCGGGTTCGTCCTTCCCCCGCCTCTCTACTCAGCTCCGCCTCCTTTCAGACTCGTCGTCCTCGCTCTCGTCGGCACGGGGCTTGCCATCTTCTTCTGCTGGCACGCCAAGAAGCTGTGCTGGAAGGAGAAGGCGGCTCCGAAGGCGCCCGTCCTCCCCGTCACGGCCGCCGACTGCGCTCGTGCGGCGGCGCCCAAACCCGAGCCGCCCGCCAAGGAGCCCGCCGACCAGCCGCCGCCCGCCACCGAGCTCCTCGCCGTCGACCTCAAGGCGCTGCGGTCGCTGGACGGGCCGGCCGAAGACGAGAAGCAGGCCGTCGACAAAGACCAGCCGGCCGGCGACGAGGCGGCGGCTGCGGGCGAGCAGCAGGCGCTCGAAGCGAAGGAGCCGCCCGCTCAAGACGTGAGTTCTCTCCGCCTTCACCCCCACCACTCCTCCCGTTTGTTTAGGTGCACCGCAAGAAGTCCGGGCGGAAGGCTCGCACCAAAAGCGAAGACGTCTTCCCACCGGCCGTCGTCTTCGAGACGCCCGCTCCAGTCGCCTTGCCGCCGCCCGCTCCCGCGGCCGAGGCGCCCAAGAAGCCGGCGAAGAAGAAGGCGGCGAAGAAGGCGAACAGCCTGGACCTCGTCGACCGCAAGGTCCGCCGCGTCGCCTCCGACTGCAAGGACCCGAAGAAGCCGGCGGACGCGAAGGGCCGCCCCGCGAAGCCCGCCGCCGCCAAGCACCCGAAGACCACGCGGACGGGCGCCAAGCGGCGGGATTCGCTCGACTTGGTCGACCCGGGCGTCCGCCGCGTGCCCCGCCGCAAGCGGTCGCTCAAGTCGGAAGAGGTCTTCGACACGGGCAACCCGGGCTGCTGCACGCCGCACCGCCCCTGCCCCCACCACCAGCGCACGATCGACGGCGTGCCGTCGATCCAGGCTGAGCCGCGCACTCAGGAGCACGAGTCGCCGACCACGCCGAACGCGACTCCCGACACCAAGACGTCGTCTGTCCTTTGAGCGTCCCCCATTTGTCCTCTCTCGTTGTGTCCCCCTTCCCCTTTCTGTCTGTCGAAATAAACAGTTGAAGTGGGTAAGCGGGTTTTCGTTCACGACGAAGAACAGGGCGAAGCTACAAGCTGCAAGCTATGTTTTGACGAGAAGAGCAGTCGCATTGGGCTTCCACAAGCCTCCGGAAGCGCCACGCCGCTGCAACTGCGCGCGACGATCGATTTGGGGATCGCGGACATCGAGCCGCCCGCTCGCGTCCTTCCGAGGGGATCGGCGTCTCGCTCGTTCCCTTCCTTCGGCTCCATTGATCGACCCCTCGACCAGACAAAATGCGCACTTCGAATTCCGATTGCGAACAGCGGCGACGTTCTCCGCGCACTCACTGGAAGGAAGAACGACCGAGGATCAGACGAACGTGTGGGCGTGTGCCAAACAACGGCCGCGTTTCTCGCCGTCTGCAGCGCGGGAGTGCTCTGCTGCTCGACGAGACAAAGAAGGCGTTCTCGACAATCAACAAGGTTTATTCGTGCGCTTCATTCGCGTGCGGCAAGCAATTTGAAACGGAAACTGTGGCCAAACCGAACGGCTTTCCAGGCGCAAAACGCCGTCCAGTTCGGAGCTCCGCCCGGCTCGACGAAGTCCTCGGTTTGTAGCTCGAACTCGGGATGTTTCGCGAACAGTTCGCCCGCACTCATCAACATCCGTTTGTACGCTTCCTGAACGGAAAGGAAGCAATGAGCAAGAGCTGAAGAAGACGCCTACAAATAAAGGCGGCAATCGGATGGCCGCGTCGAGCTCCAGCGTCGGGATGCGCGCTTCTTCCGCCCACTTCACGAGTTGGAGGCCCTGCACGAGCATCGCGTTCAGCTCGAGCTTGAAGTCGTGCGACGAGGTCTGAACACAGCCGAGTGGAAGCGAGAAGAAGGCGGACTTGCCGCAGCGTGCGAATCGAAGACGCCGTGCAGCTGGACGCACAACACAAAACGGTCGTTCAGCGGGCGGAGGTTGGCAAAAAGCGCGCGAAACTTCAGCGCTTTCCGCGTTTCCCATTCGACCTCTGTGTTGCCGACTTTCGCTCGAAGCAGCACTCGTTCCACGGCCGGGTTCGGCTCGCAGCTGGAAGCGAAGAACTGTTCCAACAAATGTACCGGAAGCTTACGGGCCGTGCTCCGCGAACTTCTGCAGGTAGTCGGCGTTGCTGACGTCGATCACGAGAGCGTTGGAGCGAAGCAGCAGACGCAGAGCTGAAGATTGCGAGGGATTGATCGGGGCGATACGGAACGTACACGACTGCTTGTCGACGGCGGCGGTGAGCTCCGCTTCCTGCACGGGAATTCGATGAATTTCGGCGTCCAGAAGGCGGAAGTCTTCGAGACGGCGGGACGTGAACAACGCGATCGGATGGGGGAGAGCTCCCCAAAGAGCGTCGATGATCTTTTTGGATTCCCGTTCGCCGGTGAGGCCCGCATCGATGTGCACGTCGACGGTCGGCAGCTCTTGAAAACCTAAACTTTAAATGACGAAAAAGAAAGGACGGAGAGCTCACGGTGCAGCGCCTGCAACGCCTTCTCCCAGTTCTGCTCGTCGTCCTCACTCGACCATTCGGTGGTGTCGATTTCCAGCACCAATCGCCGCACTTCCGCTTGCCCCACGCGGAGGAAAGAGAACAGCGATTGGCGGGACAGACGTTCGGAATTCAAGTGCAAGCAGAATCTTCCCGATTGAGGCGACAGGGAGCACCGCGCCTCGCTCAAACGGACCCGCGCCTTCGGCTCTTCTGGCGTGTCCTAGCGCTCGCTCGGGTACAAGAAGACAGCGGAGAACGAGCGGCAGCAAAAGAAGAAGCGCAACGTGCGGCGACGAGTGGAACGGAAGCGGGCGTGGTCAGGCGGCACACAGCTCTTTCTTGTGACCGAGCGGCTGCGGACGATCGAGCCGTAACGCGCGGTCCATCAGAGCTCGTCGGACGTCCGCGTTCATGTTTGGCTTCTCTTTGCGAATGACCGTTTGATCGTTCGGCACCCCCGGCAGCGTCCTCAAACGCGCGCATTCAATCAAAGGCCCACAGTGAGCGGAACACACCCGCGGAGATCAGCCTTCGCTTTTGCCACCCGAAACGGCCGCTTTTTGTCGCTGAAATCCGCGAGACTCGCTTTTTCCACTCGTACCTTGGAATCGTCGCCACTCGTTTGTAGGCGAACGGCAAGGACTCACCGCTCGGCTCATTGCGTCTCCTGCCTTTACGCAATCGAACTCAGCAAGCGGAGTACTCCGAGCGCATTCGAATGGCCGAATTTGCATCACTCACGCAAATTTGAGGTCGACTTCGTTCGGAGAGCGACGAGCTGCCAGTTGCTTGCCTCGTGCATTCTCTCGTGCTCTCCTCCCGCTCTCTCCGCTCCTCGCTCCACTCGGTCCGCGATGCCCGCATCCAAGTCCCCTCCGCTTCGCTGCTCGGCTGCCGCCTTCTTCCTGCTGCTCCTCGTCCTCGGCGTTCACGGCGACGACGGCGATTCCTGCGTGGAAGGGACCGGCGGTGGTGTGTGAGTTGCCGCCCGTCCTTGCTTCGCTTCTCTAATCCGTCCTCTCGTTGCAGTCGCTTCAAGGCCACCGACGGATGTCTGATGATCGAGAAAGAGCTGGTCGTGAAGGGCGACCGCCTGGAGTTCACGATCGATCCCATCCGCCCGGTGCGTAAGTCCTCGTAAGCGAACAGCGCCTGCAAACAGCCCCCATTAATCGCTGTCTTTCAGAATTTCGATCAGCTTCGGGGACGGATGCGAGGTGTGGCCGAACGTCTTCGAAGCCGAGAAAGGTTCTTCCGCTCATCTGAGCTTCGGCAGTAAGTCCATTTCTTCTCCTCACAATCGCTATTTTGTTCAGACGGGAACCCCAATCTTCCCATCGAGGGAGTTCTCTCGACTTCGCATCTGAGCCTCAAGGCGAAGGATGGAAGTGGAGAAATCACGCCTGCCTTCTGCTCCAACTCCTTCAAGTCCATCAACGAGACCCATTCGTCGGTGCGCGTCAAGTTCGAGCTGAAAGGATCGGTGGCGCCCAACCTGGAGATTCTCTTTGCAAGTCCCGCCTTCTCGTGCCTTCCTCACTTTTTCGCCCGTTTCAGGACGCCGCGTTGTACGTGCCCGAGGACTCGCAAGTCGTCCTTTGGATCCTGGGCGGCACAAGCGCGGGGTTTGTGACTCTCGCCTGCCTTCCGCTCACTCTCTTCCTTTCAGCCTCGTCGTCCTCGCTCTCGGCGGCACGGGGCTTGCCATCTTCTTCTGCTGGCACGCCAAGAAGCTGTGCTGGAAGGAGAAGGCGGCTCCGAAGGCGCCCGTCCTCCCCGTCACGGCCGCCGACTGCGCTCGTGCGGCGGCGCCCAAACCCGAGCCGCCCGCCAAGGAGCCCGCCGACCAGCCGCCGCCCGCCACCGAGCTCCTCGCCGTCGACCTCAAGGCGCTGCGGTCGCTGGACGGGCCGGCCGAAGACGAGAAGCAGGCCGTCGACAAAGACCAGCCGGCCGGCGACGAGGCGGCGGCTGCGGGCGAGCAGCAGGCGCTCGAAGCGAAGGAGCCGCCCGCTCAAGACGTGAGTTCTCTCCGCCTTCACCCCCACCACTCCTCTCGTTTGTTTAGGGGCACCGCAAGAAGTCCGGGCGGAAGGCTCGGACCAAAAGCGAAGACGTGTTCCCTCCGGCCGTCGTCTTCGAGGCGCCCGCTCCAGTCGCCTTGCCGCCGCCCGCTCCCGCGGCCGAGGCGCCCAAGAAACCGGCGAAGAAGAAGGCGGCGAAGAAGGCGAACAGCCTGGACCTCGTCGACCGCAAGGTCCGCCGCGTCGCGCGCGACTGCAAGGACCCGAAGAAGCCGGCGGACGCGAAGGGCCGCCCCGCGACGCCCGCCGCCGCCGCCAAGCGCCCGAAGACCACGTGGACGGGCGCCAAGCGGCGGGATTCGCTCGACTTGGTCGAACCGGGCGTCCGCCGCGTGGCTCGCCGCAAGCGGTCGTTGAAGTCGGAAGAGGTCTTCGACACGGGCAACCCGGGCTGCTGCACGCCGCACCGCCCCTGCCGCCACCACCAGCGCACGATCGACGGCGTGCCGTCGATCCAGGCTGAGCCGCGCACTCAGGAGCACGAGTCGCCGACCACGCCGGACGAGACGCCCGCCACCAAGACGTCCTCTGCTCAGTACCCGCCCTCCAGTTGATCCTCTCGCCATTGTGTCCCCCTTTCCTCTGTCCGTCGAAATAAACAGTTGAAACGGGAAGTCTGATCCAACTGAACGATGAAGGCACCCATAAACCGGAATGTCTCGTCTTGATGATGAGAGCGGAAGCGCTCTTTGACCGTGGGCTAGTTGATCAAATGCAGACGGTGTTGCCTTCGAGTTGTAAACAACCTTCTCTACTTACCGACTGCATCAAAGAGAAATCGTTATAAACTTGGATTCAATCGTCTTAACGACAACTTTCGCTCGGTGCTTCTTTCAATTCAAAGGTTTGACGGCAAACACACGAGCCGAGTGCGCGATCAGGCGCCCTTCGAAGCGAATCAGTTGGAAAATGTTCCGCACGGGCAGGTCGTTAGCTGGGAGCTTCACACAAGCGCAATTTTTGAGCGATTGGACGACGTGCCTGACACTGATGATGAAGCGGCTGCATTCAACAAAACGCTTTCTACCTGCCGTGTCGCAATGTGAACAACCGGAAGAAGAGCTCGTTGTTTATCAAGCAGAGTGCAACGGGCGTGCACAACAGAAAGCCCTCATTGTCGCTGATTTCTTTGCTTCTGTCGTGATCGGGATCACGAAGGAAAGCGAGTGATCATCCATCGATCTTCGGAGATTGTTTTCCTTTTTCCTCCTCCGCCTTCGCCCCTTTCGACCTTCAAGTGCCCGCCGCCTCCCGCTCGGAGCCGACGGTCGAGAGGGAACGAGGGCACGCCCACTTCCTCCTCCTGCATTCCCCTCCCTTTCCTTCGCTTCCTTTCAGTAGTCACTCCTTGTGCGGGAGCGGGCGGTCGGACGCCTTTCGGCTTCCAGTCGCGACCGCCGCGACCGTCGTTTCATCCTTTGTCCGCTTAATTGTTCTTTCGTGTGTATTCAATTGTTCTCTCTTGTATTCGTGTATCGTGCTTCCCTTCTCAGGTTTATTAACCCAAGTTTGAGGTTCCAACAACTCCGAATAAACACCAGCATCCCAACCATCGGACATTCATTCGGCCACAGAACGAGAACGAGAACGGACAGTTGAGGGCTGCCCCAGTCCATCGGCGGCCCCCGACACTTCCACGATCAGAACGGAAATCAGTGGCAGAAACTCGTCGTAAACGGCGATCCGTCTCATTCTCCACCGCGACGGCGCCTTCTTCCACGCGGTCTTGTCGACGCCTGAACAGAAGTAAGCGAAGAACAATCGACCGTCTGCTCACTTGATCGAAACGCCGACGACGACGGCCGGCACGAGGCAGAAGCAGAAAAGCGCGCAGATCACGAGAACGATCCAAATCCACACGTGGAGCACGAGCACCGTTTCCTTCGGTGGCATCCGTCGTTCCGCACAAAGGAGTGTATCAGCAACGGGGACTGCATGAAGTCGACCCACCGATGGCGTTTGGCGGGATGCCCGGCCACCGTGCAGACGAGAGCGAAGAGCAGAAACGAGGGCCAAAGCCACGCGCGGAAGGCAGCGAGGTCAATCGACGATCGATTCGCAGCGAACAGTCGGAGGCGGTGGTGAGTGGACGAAGGACGGTCGGAGACACACGAATCAAAGAGCTCGCCGCTTACTCGCGCTCACGCCGAAGTAGACGTCCCGCTCGACCAAAAAGACCAGCCGCCTCGTTCGTGTGGCGCCCGGGATCCGGCGATGCGGACAAAGCGTGAAGAAACGCCGCTACAAAGCGTCGACCTTCAGTGGTCTCTCGCTGCAGCGCGCGGAGCTGTGCGGCGCCGACCGCTCCACCCGCAGCCGCCAGGAAGCCGCTCGTTCGCGTCCACGTAAGAACTATTTGCCTCGTTTCATCTTGTTTGTTGCAGGACCTCGAAATCGCGCCGTTAGAGCAAACCGGTGGTCTGCAAGCGCTGCGTTTCCTGCTCGCCCGCCCCAAAGCCGAAGAAGGCGATCAAGTCGGCGGAATCGAAGAGAGCGAGCGGAAGTGGGCGCCTTCTCACTTTCTCCCCACTTGCTTCTTGCAGGCACTCACCGCTTGGAGCTCGTGCTGGAGGTCGGCGTCGAGCTGCAGGCGGCCGACTCCCGCCGGATGGCGAGGTGCGCTTGAAGAGCGTCGCGTTGGATGGGCGCCTGTTCGCGTCGCTCCACGGACAAGTCGATGGTTCACGTGAGCAACGAGGAATGATCGCCGTGCTTCTTTTCGTGCGAGAATGAACACTCGTCGTCGAAGCTGCGCGTTCTGCGCTCGCCTGTTAAAGCGAAACAACAGGCCGTGAAACGAGTGAGTGCGCAATGTGAAGAGCAGTCAGACGGCCACTTCTTCCTGGTCGACTTCCGCACTCCCCTGCTCTTTGTGCTGCTCGGGTGATCGAAAGGCGGCAGTCGGTTGGTCGCCGGCGGACTAACAAGCGCATTGAAGTTTCTTGCAGCCTTCTCGAACGGGACATCCAAACGGCGCCCGAGCAGCTCGTCGGCAAAGAAATGGCCCCGTTGGGCTTTGCCGTCTACCGCCGACTTCTCTTCGACGGTCGACTGCTCATCGTTCGGAACTTCCGGCCGCCGGCCACTCGCTTCCTCCACTCCTCTTTCCGACGCGCTGCCGCTCGCTTGTAGACGAACGTCAAGGACTCTCCAGACCAATCATTGCGTCGTTCGTCGCTACGCAATCGCCGACAGCCGGCGGAATAACCGGCTTTCCCGTCAAATGGCCGAATTTGCATCGCTCACGCAAATTTTCGGTCGACTTCGTTCGGCGAGCGGCGAGCTGCCAGTCGCTTGCCTCGTGCTTTCTCTCGTGCTCTCCTCCCGCTCTCTCCACTCCTCGCTCCAGTCGGTCCGCGATGCCCGCGCCCAAGTCCCCTCCGCTCCGTTGCTCGATGGCCGTCTTTCTCCTGCTGCTCCTCGTGCTCGGCCTCCACGGCGACGACAGTTCGTGCGTGGAGACGTTCGGCAACGGCGTGTGAGTTCGCCGTTCATTCCGCTTCGCTCCTCTAATCCGCCCTCTCGTTGCAGGCGCTTCAAGAGCACTGAAGGATGCCAAAAGGTCGACAAGGAACTGGTCGTGAAGGGCGAGCGCATCGAGTTCACGATCGAGGCGAGCGGCACGGTGCAGGACTCGTTGTAAACTCTTCACCTTCAACAGCTTCTACGATGCGTGTCTTAGGATCACACTCAGTTTCGGTGACGACTGCAAAATGGATGCGACCTTGTACAACAAGATCGGCGAGACTCAACCCGCATTTCTTTTGCTCGACGGTAGGCCGTTCTTTTGCAACTTCGTTCATCAAAAGGCGATTGCAGGAAATGTCTACGCCGACCTTCCCGCCAGTGGGTCGGCCGACCCTCCGCAACTGGAAGTTTCGCTGGACGGCTCGGGCAAAACCACCGCGTTCGCCTGCCTGCGGGCCTTCAAGCCGTTGAACTCGACTCACTCGACGGTCGCCGTCAAGTTCGGGTACAGCGTTTCGGAGCCCAACATTGCGATTGTCTTTGTGAGTCCTCCCTCTACTTTGATCCACCAGATATCCCGACACCGCTTTAGGAGGGCGCGGCCTTGTACGTGCCCGAGGACTCACTAGTCGTCCTGTGGATCATCGGAGGGACGAGCGTCGGGTTCGCTTTTCCTTCTGCTCCCTCCAGTCACTCCCTTTTCCTTTCAGGCTCTTTGTCCTCGCTCTCGCTGGCACGCTGCTCGCCATAATCTTCTGCTGGCACTACAAGAAGTTGTGCTGGCGGGAGAAGGGCGCTCCGAAGGCGCCCGTCCTGCCCGTCACGGTCGCCGACTGCGCTCGTCCGGCGGCGGCCAAACCGAAAGACCACCCGCCCGTCAAGAAGCTTCTCGCCGTCGACTGCAAGGCGCTGCGGACGCTGGACGGGTCGCTGAAGAGCACAAAGCGAGCCGATGGCAAAAAGAAGCCAGACGACGAGCTGCGGACGCTCGAGACGAAGGAGCCGTCCGCTCAAGACGTGAGTTCTTTCTGTCTTCACTCACCTGACTCTCCTCGTTTGTTCAGACGCGCAGCGAGAAGTCCGGGCGAAAGGCGCGCACCAAGAGCCCGGAAGTCTTCTCGCCGACCACGCCGGACGAGACGCCCGCCACCAAGACGTCCTCTGCTCGGTAGTTGATCCTTTCGCCTTTGTTCCGCAAATAAACAGTTCGAGCGACTAGCCGGCACGCGATGGCCGGGAGCTCGATTGTGAGGGCGCTCTCCGTCGTCCACTCCGCTCGCTGCGGCAACACGCCCGACGGCGCCGTGGAGCTGTTTCGCCGCGCGTCGTTCCGGGGCGACGGGGTGGTGCGCCGCGAAAACCTCCGGCTTGAACCAACTCGTCGACTCGATCTTCAGCTGCCCGCTCGATCGAAAGGGCTCTGCTGGTTAGCTCGTCTTCAGCCTCTGCCCCGAGCTTCTTTTCCGAAGTGAAGGTGGCGGAGAAGTTGGAGGACGGGGAAAGTCGAGCGTTCCTTCCGTTTTCAGTCGACCGAGCGAACGAGCGGCCGCCTTCTGCGCTTTCGTCTTGCCCACTCTATCCACAGGCCTCGTGCACAGTCCACAACAACCAGACGTTTCCTCCCACTTTGTCTTGTGATCCACGAGCTACGCCGACTGTCCTCTCAAGAACCAAAAGATTTCTGTTTACTCTCCACCAACTGGCAACGAACTGGCGATCTCCAGCGAACGAATCCATCGATTATGAGTGGCGGCGGCGCCCCGTGCGGTACTCATCGGCTGCGGCCGGAGAGTTGAGGGCGCTGTACGGGTTGTGTGGACGGCTCGTCGTGGATGGTAGTGAGTTTATTGGGGGCCGTCCACACGGGTACGTAGAAGGGAGGAATCGACGGGAAGAGAGCGGACCGGCCGGCAGGCCGGGGAGTAGGGAAAGCCGACTGACTAGCGGCGGGGCGGCAGACAGGCGGGCAAGAGGGTGGCGGAATGCCAGAGTCGTAGCGGGTTACAAGCGAAGGCGAGAGAGTGTGGAAGTCGGGGAGACGGGGGCGAAAGACTAGACACAAGGACCGTACAGGCGCTGCAAACGGAATCGGGCATTGAGAAACCAACGCATCCCCAACGGACCTCTGGGCGAGCAGCCGCTGCCGCAGCCGCTTCACCACCTCGAAGACCTCGTCGCGCTCGTTCCGGTCGTCCCAGTCGTAGAAGCGGCGCTGCCGGCGGAAGGCGGCGCTCTCGGCCGCCAACAGCAGCAGGAGCGCGAGCGGCAGCACCAGCGAGCGGCCGAGCATTGCGGAGCGGAGTGACCAGTCGGCCGGCGGAATTCGGCGCCCATTCGCCTGAATTTATGCCCGCCGGCCGCCCAATTCGGCCGCCTAATCGAAGCTTCCGCTCCAGCGCGTTCAGTGCACGAAGGTGAGCAGACCACAAACACGCCGCTCTGGCCGCCTTGTGGGCGCCGAGCGGGTCGGCCGGCGGGTCGCGTGGGCGGCCGAACGGCCCGCTCTCCGCGTGACGCCGCCCGTTCGAGAAACGAGCACGGAAATAGCCGCTTGATTCACGGAACGTGGGGTCAAACCGGAAGCGGGGCTGGTAGAACCGTGTGGGCTTTAGACTGGCGATTGTTTGCGGTCGAGCGGCCGGGCATTCTGACTGATTCAATGAGCGATCACAAGGCGGTAATCTCACGACTAAATGACAACGCCGTTCTCTGATTCACCTGCTTGCCCTGACGTCCCGAGTGAACCACAGTTTCAGTTAGAACAGGCGACCGCCGCACGTCCTTCGAGCTCACCGTCTGCCACGAGTCCGCACCCCATCAACCCTTTCCGTGTGTTTTTATTAAAGAAGAAGAGTCTAGCCGTTGAGGCGGGCGTTGACGCAGCGGCAGCAGGTGCGGGGGCACATCGTGGTCATGAAGTCGCGCCAGCCGCCGCGGGAGCACCAGCCGGCGTTCGCGGCGCAGTCGGAGGTCCCGTCCAGCTTCGTCGAGTCGGCGCACAGGCTGAGGGCTGCAGCACGAATTTGAACGAGCTAAACGAAGAGCGCACTCACTGTTGACGGCCGGCCGGAACGAGGTGCCCGCCGAGACGCCCGCGACGGCGAGTGCGGCGGCGAGCAGGAAGGCGGCGAGTTTCGAGTTCATTCTTCCACTGGCAGCTGTGCGCTGGACCGCTCTTTTAAGTCGAGGGGTTGTTTGGACAGCTGGGAGTGTTGCGGGAACGCGCCGATCGAAGCGGAAGGTCGATTGGCGGCCGGGCGGGACGAAAGCGGCAGGAATCACGAACAAACAGCGCCCGCCCATCGTTCAGTTGGCCCCTTTCATTGCCCTTCTGCTCGAACGCAGTGATTTGAAGCGGAAGGCGTGCGGGACAGCCGCAGCTGACTAAACGAACGGAAGAGCAGTCAACGAAGACCAAAAGCGGAAGGCGGGCACGAATTTCGGACGAACACCCGCCGTTCATGGCCGTTGCCCCCGTTTGCAGCCAACGAATCTGCTTTAGGTACGAAAACGGAAGGGTCACGTCACTTTTGTCATCCGCTCTGCTCCGAAATGACGGCAAATTGAGCACATAAACAAACAGGAAGGTTGCAGAGGTGGGGGGATGTGTTCGCTACGAATCTTCTTAATTTGGCTACCGGAAATCGGAGGTCGAGAACAAAGAGCCTTGTCGAGTTGAACTACGCAAATCAAAGAAACAATTCGTTGCCCTTCAACTACGATTCGCGAGCACCCACCGCAAACGGACTCCTTTCTCAACAGCCAACAGAACGGAATGAACCGACGAACCAAACAACAAACGATTTTATTAATGAACGACTTGCGATAGAGAAATTAAATTAGCCCGGAACAGAATAAATAAATTGCGATGATTGGCGTTGCACTACTTGGAGGCCGTCTTCAGGACGCCCTTCTTGTTCTTCGACGACTGAAAGCGGATGGAAATCAAGGGAATGACAAGGCGGTGGACTCACCTTCTTCGAGTTGGTCCGCGACTTGCCGCTCTTGATCTGCCGCTCCGCGTACTTGACGTCCGGCCGGTTGTTGCGGTCGACCACGCGGAACACACGAACGAGCCAGTTCTCCGAGGTGTACGCCTCCTCGAGATGGTTCAACTCGAAGTCCTTGACGCCGATCGGATAGCCGCGCGTCCGGTCGAAGCCGCCCGGTTGGTTGTAGCCCATCTGAACACAACGAAGGTGAATTGAAGCGAGATGGCAGGAACGCACCCGCACTTCGCCGAACCGGTAGTACGACATTCGGTACATGATGGAATCGGTCATCGTCTTCGAGGCCTGCACGCCGACCGAGTACTCGCCCGACTCCGTGAAGTAGTCGGCTTCCTGCAATTCAAAGGGAAGAAATGAACAGTGAATGGTGGTGACTCACCCGAATGATTTTCGGATGTTCGCCTTCAGCAATTCTCACCATCCACAAGAACTTGTTGATGTCATCCCCAGAGTACCCGATGACTCCGCCGAAAATCACGAGCACGTAGTCGACGTCGAGCTCTTTCATGATCTCGAAGGCGAAGGACTCGTTCGACGACATCGCCATCCCGACCTGAAGCGGACGGGGGATGAACGGAGGGAATTCGAGAGGAATTCAAGGAGAACAGCGAGGATTAGAGATGGGGAACAAACAAAAGGGAGGAAGGAAACATTGTGGGAAAGAAATTGACCGATTTCCCGTCTGCATCCGCTCAAGTCCACGACTCAAAGCCATCGAATCCCCCCGGATCCCCCTCGAATCCCCGCAAGCTTCGGCCACTTACCAAAGCGATATGCGAGTTGTTCCACGTGTTGTTATCGACCAACGTCGTGCGATTGGCCATGCCGGCGATCTGGTAGCCCTGGAAGCAAAGAAAGTAGGTAAACGAATAAGAGGCAGAGGAACTCACGTAGTCCCACCACGACATGATGCGCGCATCCTCGGGCGTGTTCTGCCGCAGCCAATAGTACCTGGAATTCACAATGATTTCAACCAATCAAACGCGAATTTGGTCTCGTTGCAACAAATTTTGGCGAAAGAAATTAAGAATCTTCGCCAAATGAGTGGCGTTGCAGCGAAACCAAACTCGCGTTCGATCCGTCGACAAAAATTTTGTGATACAACTTACGCCTCGCGGAAGTCGTCCATGATCACGCGGCCGCTGCAAACAGGCGAGGTTATTGAGTTGACAAGTGGCAGGCGATCGATCCCCTCAATCTTCTTCGCACAGACCACCCCTCGGCCTCCCATTCTTCCCTTTTCGCGCACAAATTCAAGCCAATTCACTGCTTGTTCGCACAGAACTCCCCACTTATCCCCGCTCCACTCACCCGTCGTTCGTGTGGGACTGGAGGACGACCGAGGGATGCGAGTAGGCGTTCGAGGTCACGTACTAAACGAACAAAATCAATCATCTGACCACAATCAAAGGACTCACCGTGCAATGGGCGACGTACATCAGCAAGATGAACATCAGGGCCAACGAGACGAAGGTGCGCGTGTTCAGCCCGACGTCCTCCGTGTCGCCGGCGGCCGCCGCCACTCGGGCGGCCTTCTTGGCGGAGGTCGCCTTGTCGTAGAGCCGCCGCTCCTCGCGCGCCGCCGCCTCGTCGCGCTTCGCCGCGGCCGCCGACTCGTCCAGCATGAACTTTTCGAAGCTGAAAGCAGCGACGAATGAAACAAATTGAAGGGAAGGCTCACATGTTCGAGAAGGCGATGCCGGCGAGCACGCACACAACGGGCGTGAACGTGAGCATCAGACGGACCATGACGCCCGCAAAGTAGGCGGCCGTCACGGCGTAGAGAATCACTGAAAGCGACGCAAGGATTGAATTCAGAAGAGGATTGACCAAAAGAAGACAATCCAGTCATTCCCGCCCTTCTCTGCACCCTAATTCCCGCGAGAACTCACCGAAAACCCGCGCGTCGTTCAGGTTCTGGACGCAAATCCACAAGCCGGCCGGAAAGACGGCCACGGTGACGTGCAGATCGAAGAAAAACGACAGCCACGTGGTCGGTTGATGTTCGCTCACGGAGGCGATGATCGGGATGTGGATCTTGGCGTAGCCGGTGTCCCACAACGAGTAGAACCGACCCGTCCACGGCTGGATGTACCCTGCAAACGAGCGAGTTCAAAAGAAGGAAGAAAGCAGGGGAACTCACCCGCCCACGTGGCGACGACGATGAACGAAACGCCCGCGACGATCGTGATCGTGAACACGCTCACGAAGATCACGTAGAACTGCTGCTTCGTGACCCGGTCCCGCATGTACCGAAGGCCGCCGACCAGCTGGAAATCGAGGGGAAATTCAAAGAAATCAACGAAAATCCCCACCTGCATCAATCCGAACACTCCAAAGGCGGCCATGTGCTCCGACGTGCCCACAGGTTGATCTAAACATACGGAAATCAAGGAGGTAAGCGAGAGGAGCACTCACATCCGATGAACGGCAGCTGCATCGCCAACAGCTGACCGACGCAGTAGAAGGTCGTGTACGCGATGTAGAGCCGATTGGAGAAGCGCCCGAGCAGGATGAGCACGAGGCAGTGGAGGGGGAGAAGGTTGGCGATGAACGGAAAGAAATTCGATTAGTTGGAGTCATGGGGATCGATGGAATCGGTAGAGTTCGAAGAAAATCGGAGAAATCCAAAAATTCGGCAAAAATCCAAGAAACTCACCACAAATCCGCCCCACGAGAGGCACATGTAGAAGTAGGAGATGGCGGTGAGGATGCCCCACGTGATGGAACCCGTGCGGACGGCTCGAAGCCAGAGGAAGTACGTGAACTGAAAGCAGAAGTGTGTATTTGCGAAAATCGAGTCGGAAATTTGATCGGATTGATTCTGCAGCAAGAGATCACTCGTAGGAGCTGCTACTCTACCCCAAGCAGCTCTTAAATGCCCGCATTCCGCTTGTGCACTCACCTGAAGGGCGAAGATCGCGATTCCCTCGTTGTCGTACGAGCCGGCGACCGAGCGGCTCGTGTAGCCGGGCGCGATCGCGATGAAGCAGGCGGCGAAGAGGCCGGCGCCCGCCGACCATAACTCCTTCGTGAGCAGGTAGGTGGCGATGGCGGTGAGGCCGCTGAAGAAGGGCGCCAGGAACACGCACACCTCCCGAATGTGAATCGGAAAGTTCAGCGCGTGCAGCACGTAGTGGATGACGCCCGACGTGAACATCAGCCCGGGGAACACCTGAAAGCGAGCAGGAGGCAAATGCACGGAAGGATCGAAAGAATTCGCTCACCGTTCCGCCGACGATTCGCCCCAACGGGTACCACGCGCGCTCGTCGAACCAGTTCATGAACTCGTAGAAGCCGTTCTCCACCATGTGCGCCGTGCTCCGGTAGTTGAACCTGAAGACAGAACGGGGATAATTGTGAGAAATCCAGGTAAATTCAGAAGAGGTGAATAATTCATGAGTTTTGCCGTCTTCCACGGAATTTTGGACGAATTTCCAATGAATTTTCGAGGAGTTTTTGATCAAAACCACGGCCAATTCCCGGAGATCAACTCCCTTGAACTCAACGCAAAAAGAATCAAGCATCAACCTCGAAATTAACCGCAAGAAATGGACGTACCAGGGATCGAACTCGTGGATGATGGACTCGAAGCGGACGATCGCGAACAGCCGCGAGGAGAAGCCGACGATCCACGCCAACGTGAGGATCACGAACGTGAGCAGCGACGTGATGCCCATCTTGGAGTCCTTGGCCCCGATGGCCGTCGTCGACGTCGAGGGCGGCATTTGGGGCGTGGAGGCCGGTGGATTCGAAGTGGCGGCCGCGTTGTCCGTCATCTTTTGGTCCCGCTCGCCGCTACGTGGCCGCTCGACCGAAATTATTCACGAGCAAGAAGCAAAGGAGAGGCGGGAAGGCGGCAATTGATACACGCGGACAACTCGCTGGAGCCCCACCGAAATTCCGCTACGCTTTTTCCGCCCCGCAACAGCCGGCCGCGGACCGAAGCCGCTCGGGCGGGCGGTGCGCCAAAGTCGCGGCGGGACGCGCCGCAGCGGTACGCGTGGCCACGTCGGCGAGGGCGAGCGGCAATCGCGACCGTTTTGGGTTGATTGCTCAGCGGAAAGCAGTGCCAATGCTCCGAATGTTTGATCAATCGTTCAAGGAAAATTATTTGTTGAATTCTGCGAGTTTGAACGGTCGTTTAACGAAAAACTCGCGAATTCCTGACCGGAAACATCGCAATTTCGCCGAATTTATTGTGCGGAGACAAATTTTCGTGGTTGACGTTGAATTCCACGTGTACGAAAGGAACACAAGTCGAATGATCACACACGCAAGAAACTGATCAGCCAGTGGAAGAGTGCGCGGAATGCTTTGACGAACGGACGACTTTCGATGAGTTCCTTCGATTCTGTCTGTTGCCAATTGCCTTGGACCGGAACGTCGGTCCCGTCTTTCTTTGTTCTGTCGAACACGACGACGAATTGCAGTCGAATACTCCGCCGAGTGTTACAAGCGCGGGTTGCGATTCAACCGCATTTCCACCAGTCTGCAGATTATCCGCTCGCTATTCACTTTCCCATCCACCGCCCGCCGTTCGATTGCTGCCGCTCGTTTCGATCCGCCGGGCTTCCATTCGGGCCTTTGTAATCGACGACGGGCAAACCTCCGCAACGAGAATTGCGGCGTTGGTTGCGAGCTTCAGTTCAAAGTAACAATCAACAGCAAAGGACGATCAACAAAGTCGAGTACACCGCAAACACCGACTCTTTTCCGCCGAACACGCAAGTCTTGGTGCTATGAAGCCCTCAGAAAGCATCTGTTTGCTCGACCGCTCGAACTCCAGCGACTTCTGATGAATCCAGTGACAAACCGGCTACAAATCAAAGAGAAATCGGCTACCATTTCCTGAAGGAATCGGGGGTGATAGCACACACAACACGTGTTTAGACCACGGGATTTGAAATGCGAGCGACAACGTTGCCCTTTGTTCCCGCCTTCCGATTTCCGGCAGCCAAATCAAAACATTCGTAGCGAACTCCTCTTTTCGCTTCTGTAAACCTCCTTGTTTGCTAACGTGTTTGATCCAGCTGCCGTCATTTCGGAGCAGAGCGGATGACAAAAGTGACGTGGATCTTCCGTTTTCGAATCAAAAGGAGTTTCGTTGGCTGCAAACGGGCGGACGGCCATGAACGGCGGGTGTTCGTCCGAAATTCGTGCCCGCCTTCCGCTTTTGGTCGTCGTCGATTGCTCTTCCGTTCGTTTAGTCAGCTGCGGCTGTCCCGCACGCCTTCCGCTTCACATCGCTGCGTTCGAGCAGAGGGGCAGTAAAAGGGGCCAACTGAACGATGAACGGGCGCTGTTTGTTCGTGATTCCTGCCGCTTTCGTCCCGCCCGGCCGCCAATCGACCTTCCGCTTCGATCGGCGCGTTCCCGCAACACTCCCAGCTGTCCAAACAACCCCTCGACTTAAAAGAGCGGTCCAGCGCACAGCTGCCAGTAGAAGAATGAAGCCGCAACTCGCCGCCCTCCTGCTGGTCGCCGCGCTCGCCGTGGCGGGCGTCTCGGCGGGCACCTCGTTCCGCCCGGCCGTCAACAGTGAGTGCGCTCTTCGTTTAGCTCGTTCAAATTCGTGCTGCAGCCCTCAACCAGTGCGCCGACTCGACGAAGCTGGACGGGACCTCCGACTGCGCCGCGAACGCCGGCTGGTGCTCCCGCGGCGGCTGGCGCGACTTCATGACCACGATGTGCCCCCGCACCTGCTGCCGCTGCGTCAACGCCCGCCTCAACGGCTAGCGATTGGTGGTGGATTTCTCGCTTCGTTAATAAACAGACGTAAAGGGTTGATGGCGGGCGGTCTAATGGCAAGTGGTGAGCTCCAGCGAAGAGCGGCGGTCGCCTGTTCTTGCTGAAGCTGTGGGTCACTCGGGACGTGGGCTGAGCGAAGAATCGAGAGAACAGCGTCGCTATTCAGTAGATTGAATCCCCGGCTTCTGATCGCCTGCACAATCGATCAGAATGTCCGGCCGCCTGCTGCCCGACCGGAAACCTAGCAGCAATCAACAGCCCAAAAGGAGAAACCCCCCTCGTTCCCCGAATCCACCGGCTATTCCCGTTCCTTCCTCGAACTGGGCGGCGTCACGCAGAGAGCGGGCCGTTCGGCCGCCCACGCGACCCGCCGGCCGACCCGCTCGGCGCCCACAAGGCGGCCAGAGCGGCGTGTTTGTGGTCTGCTCACCTGTTTGCCCGGCCGGAAGACGCGCTGGAGCGGGAGATTCGATTAGACGGCCGAATTGGGCGGCCGGGCGGCTTAAATGGACGCCGGATGGCGCCGGCCGACTGGTCACTCCGCTCCGCAATGCTCGGCCGCTCGCTGGTGCTGCCGCTCGCGCTCCTGCTGCTGCTGGCGGCCGAGAGCGCCGCCTTCCGCCGGCAGCGCCGCTTCTACGATTGGGACGACCGGAACGAGCGCGACGAGGTCTTCGAGGTGGTGAAGCGGCTGCGGCAGCGGCTGCTCGCCCAGAGGTCCGTTGGGGATGCGTTGGTTTCTCAATGCCCGATTCCGTTTGCAGCGCCCTCAACTCTCCGGCCGCAGCCGATGAGTACCGCACGGGGCGTCGCCGCTCGTTCCCCGGCCGCCGCTGATCTCTGAAATCGTTCCCTGGAGATCGCCAGTTCGTTGCCAGTTGCTGGAGAGTAAACAGAAAGCTTTTGATTGGTGCGGGCAGTCGGCGTAGCTCGTGGATCACAAGACAAAGTGGGAGGAAACGTCTGCTTGTCGTGGACTGTGCACGAGGCCTGTGGATAGAGTGGGCAAGACGAAAGGGCAGATGGCGGCCGCTCGTTCGCTCGGTCGACTGAAAACGGAAGGAACGCTCGACTTTCCCCGTCCTCCAACTTCTCCGCCACCTTCACTTCGGAAAAGAAGCTCGGGGCAGAGGCTGAAGACGAGCTAACCAGCAGAGCCCTTTCGATCGAGCGGGCAGCTGAAGATCGAGTCGACGAGTTGGTTCAAGCCGGAGGTTTTCGCGGCGCACCACCCCGTCGCTCCGGAACGACGCGCGGCGGAACTGCTCCACGGCGCTGTTGGGCGTCTTCCCGCAGCGAGCGGAGTGGACGACGGAGAGCGCCCTCACAATCGAGCTCCGTCCATCGCGTGTCGGCTAGTCGCTCGAACTGTTTATTTGCGGAACAAAGGCGAAAGGATCAACTACCGAGCAGAAGAGGTCTTGGTGGCGGGCGTCTCGTCCGGCGTGGTCGGCGAGAAGACTTCCGGGCTCTTGGTGCGCGCCTTTCGCCCGGACTTCTCGCTGCGCGTCTGAACAAACGAGGAGAGTCAGGTGAGTGAAGACAGAAAGAACTCACGTCTTGAGCGGACGGCTCCTTCGTCTCGAGCGTCCGCAGTTCGCCCGGCATCGCCTCGTCGCCGTCGCCGCGCTTCGTGTGCTTCAGCGACCCGTCCAGCGAGCGCATCGCCTTGCAGTCGACGGCGTGCAGCTGGCCGGTGAGAGGCTTGGGTTTTGCCGCCGCCGAACGATGGCACCCGGCGACGGTGACGGGCAGGACGGGCGCCTTCGGGGCCGCCTTCTCCCGCCAGCACAGCTTCTTGGAGTGCCAGCAATAGAAAACGCCGAGCACTGTGCCGACGAGAGTGAGGATGACGAGCCTGTAAAAAGGTAGACGGGAGTGAGTGGAGGGAACAGAAGGAAAAACGAACCCAACACCCGTCCCTCCGACGATCCACGCGACCACGTGCGACTCCTCGGGCACGTAGAGGGCCGCGTCTTTCTGAAACGATGACGGGATAGCCGGAAGATCGAAAGGACTCACGAAGACGATCGCAAGATTGGGCGCCGAATTGCTGTACTGGAACTTGACGGTGACCGTGGAGTGAGTCGAGTTGATCTTCTTGAACGGGTGGGAGCAGAAGATCGTTCTTTCCGCAGCCGGAAGGCTCGACTGGAAATGCAAGACGGACGTGTCCAGGTGGCCGTTGGCCGGCAGGCCGACGTCTTTGTTGACTGCAATCCTATTTGCTCCGCTCGTGAAAGCGAACGACCTACTGCCGAACGAAAGATGGGGCTTGTCGTTGAGGCCGATCTTCTCCACCACATTCGCTGGCACCGCGCAGTCGTCGCCAAAGTTGAGCGTAATCCTAAACGGACGGTTTTGAAACGAGGAGGCGAAACGACAGCCTTACGGAGTACTCTGCGCCGTGCCGACCTCTTTGACCTCGAACTTCAGCGTCTCGCCTCGGAGGACGAGCACCTTCTCGATCTTTTGACATCCGTCGGTGCCCTTGAAGCGACTGCAACGAGAAGGCGGATTAGAGGGGAAGCAAGGAGGAAGAACTCACACACCGCCGCCGAACGTCTCCACGCACGCACTGTCGTCGCCGTGGACGCCGAGCACGAAGAGGAGCAGCAGGACGACGGCCATCGAGCAGCGGAGCGGAGGGGACTTGGGCGCGGGCATCGCGGACCGACTGGAGCGAGGAGCGGAGAGAGCGGGAGGAGAGCACGAGAGAATGCACAAGGCAAGCAACTTGCAGCTCGCCGCTCGCCGAACGAAGTCGACCGAAAATTTGCGTGTGTGATGCAAATTGGGGCCGGTGGTGGCTCAACTGGTAGGCGGTCGGACTTCCCGTCGGGTTGGCGCCGCATGCTGGTTCGAGTCCCACCGCGCCCTCGCGCACCTTCTGTGGTAGGCGGCCACAAGCTTCGGCTGGGGGCAGTAGCCAATCTCGCGGCCGCTTCGGCAGCCGCTCCAACGCGGAAACCCGCTGAGTGTGAAAGTAAATTTTTCCTAAAAAAAAAAATTGATGCAAATTCGGCCGTTCGAATGCGCGCTGGGTATTCCGCCGGCAAGCGGCGATTGCGCAACGGCAATCGTCGCAACAACCGGTGCGGAAGGCCCCCGACGTTCGTCTACAACCGAGTTGCAGCAAGTCCGAGAGAGGAGTGGAAGAAACGAGAAGCCGGCGGGCAGAAGTTCTGAACGATGAGCAGTCGACCGTCGAAGAGAAGTCGGCGGTAGACGGCAAAGCCCCAACGGGGCCATTTCTTTGCCGACGAGCTGCTCGGGCGCCGTTTGGATGTCCCGTTCGAGAAGGCTGCAAGAAACTTCAATGCGCTTGTTAGTCCGCCGGCGACCAGCCGACTGCCGCCTTTCGATCACCCGAGCAGCACAAAGAACAGGGGAGTGCGGAAGTCGACCAGGAAGAAGTGGCCGTCTGACTGCTCTTCCCATTGCACACTCACGTGTTTTACGGCCTGCTGTTTCGCTTTAACAGGCGAGCGCAGAACGCGCAGCTTCGACGACGAATGTTCATTCTCGCACGAAAAAGAAACACGGCGATTATTCCTTTTTGCTCACGTGAACCGCCGACTTGCCCGTGGAGCGACGCGAACAGGCGCCCATCCAACGCGACGCTCTTCACGCGCACCCCGCCATCCGGCGGGAGTCGGCCGCCTGCAGCTCGACGCCGATTTCCAGCACGAGCTCCAAGCGGTGAGTGCCTGCAAGAAGCAAGTAGGGAGAAAGTGAGAAGGCGCCCACTTCCGCTCGCTCCCTTCGATTTCGCCGACTTGATCGCCTTCTTCGGTTGCCGAGTGGACGCGCGGGAAACGCAGCGCTTGCAGACCACCGGTTTGCTCTAACGGCGCGATTTCGAGGTCCTGCAACAAACAAGATGAAACGAGGCAAATAGTTCTTACGTGGACGCGAACGAGCGGCTTCCTGGCGGCTGCGGGTGGAGCGATCGGCGCCGCGCAGCTCCGCGCGCTGCAGCGAGAGAACGCCGACGGTCGACGTTTCGTAGCGGCGTTTCTTCACGCTTTGTCCGAATCGCCGGATCCCGGGCGCCACACGTACGGCGCGGCTGTTCTTTTTGGTCGAGCGGGACGTCTACTTCGGCGTGAGCGCGAATAAGCGGCGAGCTCGTCGATTCGTGTGCCTCCGGCCGTCCTTCGTCCACTCACCGCCGCCTCCGACTGTTCGCTGCGAATCGATTGCCGACCGACCTCGCCGCCTTCCGCGCGTGGCTTTGGCTCTCGTTTCTGCTCCTCGTTCTCGTCTGCACGGTGGCCGGGCATCCCGCCAAACGCCATCGGTGGGTCGACTCCATGCAGTCCCCGTTGCTGATACACTCCTTTGTGCGGGACGACGGACGCCGCCGCAGAGGAGTCGGTGCTCGTGCTCCACGTGTGGATTTGGATCGTCCTTGTGATCTGCGCTTTTTTCTGCTTCTGCCTCGTGCCGGCCGTCGTCGTCGGCGTTTCGATCAAGTGAGCAGACGGTCGATTGTTCTTCGCTTACTTCTGTTCAGGCGTCGACAAGACCGCGTGGAAGAAGGCGCCGTCGCGGTGGAGAATGAGACGGATCGCCGTTTACGACGAGTTTCTGCCACTGATTTCCGTTCTGATCGTGGAAGCAAAGAAATCACTGACAATGAGGGCTTCCTGTTGTGCATGCCCTTTTTTATTGCTTGAGATCACTGTGATCTTCTTTTCGGTTGTTGGCGTTGCAACAAGCGAGGCTGAAAGCGACCTCTCTGTCGAATGCAGCCGTTTCATCATCAGCGGCAGGCACGTCGTCCAACCACTCAAACATTGCGCTTGTGTGAAGCTCCCAGCTAGCGGCCTGCCCGTGCGGAACATTTTCCAACTGATTCGCTTTGAAGGGCACCTATCGCGCACTCAACTCGTGTGAGCGGGCGTCTTCGCCGTCAAACGTTTGAATCGGAAGGTGCATCAGATGGAAAATGATGCTGAGACGGTCGAGTCGAAGGTCAGAAAGGCTCAGATTCGATGCCGCCTGTAAGTAAACAGAGTTCTTATCGATCAACAAGCTCACGATCAAGGAGCGCTTTCGCTCCTCTCTTCAAAACAAGAGTCTTCGGTTCGTGGCTGTTTCCTGTCTCTGTAGATCCAAAGAAGACCCCCGCTTACCCACTTCAACTGTTTATTCGGCGAAGAGAAAGAAGGGGGAACACAACGACGAGAGGGAGAGGACAAATTGGCGGGACGCTCACAGAACAGACGACGTCTTGGTGACGGGGGTCGCGTCCGTGGTGGTCGGCGACTCGTGCTCCTGAGTGCGCGGCTCAGCCTGGATCGACGGCACGCCGTCGATCGTGCGCTGGTGGTGGGGGCAGGGGCGGTGCGGCGTGCAGCAGCCCGGGTTGCCCGTGTCGAAGACCTCTTCCGACTTGAGCGACCGCTTGCGGCGATCCACGCGGCGGACGCCCGGGTCGACCAAGTCGAGCGAGTCGGGCCGCTTGGCGCCCGTCCACGTGGTCTTCGGGCGCTTGGCGGCGGCGGGCGTCGCGGGGCGGCCCTTCGCGTCCGCCGGCTTCTTCGGGTCCTTGCAGTCGGAGGCGACGCGGCGGACCTTGCGGTCGACGAGGTCCAGGCTGTTCGCCTTCTTCGTCGCCTTCTTCTTCGCCGGCTTCTTGGGCGCCTCGGCCGCGGGAGCGGGCGGCGGCAAGGCGCCTGGAGCGGGCGTCTCGTAGACGACGGCCGGTGGGAACACGTCTTCGCTTTTGGTGCGAGCCTTCCGTCCCGACTTCTTCGCCTAAACGAACGGAGGGAGTGCGTGAGAAGAGGCAAGCGGGAGAACCCACCTTTCCACCGGGCTCGCTCACCTGCGCCGTCGGCTTCTCGCCGACCTCTTTGCCCGACGCCTGAACGAAAGAGAGGAGTGGTGGGTGTGAAGAAAGGGAGAACTCACGTCTTGCGCGGGCGACTCCTTCGCCTCGGCCGCCGCCTCCTCGTCGCCGGCCGGCTGCTTTTCGCCGTCGGCCGGCCCGTCCAGCGACCGCAGCGCCTTGAGGTCGACGGCGTCGAGCTTCGTGATGGGCGGCGGCTGGTCGCTGGGCTCCTTGGCGGGCGGCTCGGGTTTGGGCGCCGCCGGGCGAGCGCAATCGGCCGCCGTGACGGGGAGGACGGGCGCCTTCGGAGCGTCCTTCTCCCGCCAGATGAGCTTCTTGTTGTGCCAGCAGTACAAGACGCCGAGCACCGTGCAGACGAGAATGAGGGCGGCGAGTCTGAAACAAGAAAGACGGGAGTGAGTGGAGAGATCAGGGGAAAAAACGAACCCAAAGCTCATTCCGGCGACGATCCACAGCACGACTTGCGACTCTTCGGGCACGTAGAGGAATGCGTTGTTCTGAAAGCGGCCCTCTTGCGGGAATAAGCGAGAAGGGACTCACAAAGAAGACTCGGATGTTGGGCGCCGACGAGCCGCTGTACGCGAGCTTCACGGTGACCGTCGAGTGGGTCTCATTGATCTTGTTGAAGGCCCGCAGGCAAGCGAAGGTGGTGGTTTTGCCCGAGCTGTCCACCACGACTTCCAATTGCGGAGGGTCGGCCGACGCCCTGGCGGGAAGATCGGCGTAGACATGTCCTGCAAGCCGCTCTCCTCGACAAACCTGCAGAAAAGCGACTTACCGGCGAACAGAAGATTTGGGTGATAGGACTCGCCGACCTTGTCGTTCACTCCCGCCGCCATTCTGCACTCGTTCCCGAAGCTGAGCGTGACGCTGAAGTGGCAGTTGTTGAAACGTAACACGACTGAGTGTGGGGCTTACTTCGAGTCCCGCACCGTGCCACTGGCCTCAATCTTGAACTCGATGCGTTCGCCCCGCACGACCAGTTCCTTCTCGACATTTTGACAGCCGAA
This sequence comes from Aphelenchoides fujianensis, assembly GCA_024699865.1. Taxonomy (NCBI): domain Eukaryota; kingdom Metazoa; phylum Nematoda; class Chromadorea; order Rhabditida; family Aphelenchoididae; genus Aphelenchoides; species Aphelenchoides fujianensis. The sequence continues at coordinate 1,746,687 of JAMPIO010000004.1, read as the reverse complement.
GGTGCCTTTGAAGAGACTGCAACGAGAGGGCGGATTAGAGGAGCAAAACGGAATGAACGGCGAACTCACACTCCGTCGCCGAACGTCTCCACGCACGCACTGTCGTCTCCGTGGACGCCGACCGCGAGGAGCAGCAGGAGAAAGACGGCCGTCGAGCAACGGAGGCGAGCGAACTTGGACCCGGGCATCGCGGACCGACTGGAGCGAGGAGCGGAGAGAGCGGGAGGAGAGCACGAGAGAGAGCACGAGGCAAGCGACTGGCAGCTCGCCGCTCGCCGAACGAAGTCGACCGCAAATTTGCGTGAGTGTGGCAAATTCGGCCATTTGACGGGAAAGCCGGTTATTCCGCCGGCAAACGGCGATTGCGTAACGGCAATCGACGCAATGATCAGTCTAGAAAGTCCTTGGCGTTCGTTTACAAGCGAGCGGCTCTCGTTTGGGTCGTTTACGGAGGCCGCTCGTCGACTCAAACACTCCTCCTCCCTGCTTCCAGCTTTATTTCAACCCTCAAAACAACAACAAACACGAAGATCAGTCGGCCTGCTGGGCGTCCTCGCGGTTGAGCAGCTGGAGAATCCGCAGCTCGGCGGCGCGCCGCTTCTTCACGGGCAGCGCGTCGAGGCGGTCGCCGAGGTACGCGGTGAACACCTGCAGCTCGTGGTCGTCGGAGGCGGCGGCGGGCGGCAGGACGGCCGGGCGGGGGCGCTTCGGGGCGGGCGGGCGGTTCTCGGCGGCGTGGAGGCTGCCGGCCGGCGAGCTCGAGCGGTCGGCTTCTTCCTTCGGGTCCAGCGAGAAGTCGAGCGTCCTGCAAAGACGGGAGTGAGCGGGAGGACGAGCAGCAAGGCGCCCACTCGTTCTCGGCCGTGCTCTTGACGAACGGCCGCAGGAAGGCCATCTGCTCGAAGTGCGGCCAGCCGCTCTGCACGTGGACGGGCGACGCTTCGGGGTCCTCCAGCTCCTGCTCCGCGCGCGCCTCGGCCTGCCGCCGGAGGACCGTCGCGTAGTGGCCGCGCAGGTAGTTCCACTTGCGCTGCGCCTCCCGGCCGCCTGAACGAAGCGGTCAGTCGGGTGATGTGGTCGAAGAAGCGAGCGGAGTCTTGGTGGAGAACTCGGAGCAATAAAAACGGTCTCGATTCCCGACCAACCGGCCGTCCGGCAACCCCAACCGGACTCAGAACGAGCAGAACGAGCAGAAAGAAGGGAGGAGAACTCACGTCGAAAGCCGAGCCGGTGGGCGATCGCCTCCCAGATGGGCGGCTTCGAGCGGTTGTCGCTGTAGCGCCGGTGGGAGCGGTCGTAGAGGCAGGGCTGCAGGCGGACCTCCTCGATCAGCAGGCTGTTCGTGTCCACCCAGTCGTTCTCGGGCGTCTCGGCGCGCATCGCGGCGGTCGGGCGAGCGGCAGAAAGCGGCGGGAAGCGGCGGGAAGCGGCGGGAAGTGCGCGAAAGCCGAGTGGCGGCCGGCTCGTGAACGAAAGCGGAGAAAAAGCGACGGCGAGTGGGCAACGCGGCGGGCGCGAGGGCGAGGCGGCCGGTCCCGCGGGGTCGCGGCGGGGGGAGCGCGCGAAAAAACAACGCCGCGCGACTCGTAGCGGAGGGCCGGCCCCCGACCAAAAGCGGCGGGTCGAAAGGTGACTTTTGGGCTTTCGATGCGATTCGACTTGGCGGTTCGAGCTCGTTGTTCGTTCGTGAATGCGCCTGCTCTTTCCTTTGGTCGTTTCTTGACGACTCGCGTCTCGATTCGATCAACAAACTGTAAGTGGTCCAACCGATCCACTGCTTCGTGCACTTCACCGCAAACACGCAAAACGGGAGAGAACTCGGTGGATGCATTCGAAATGGAGCAGGGGGAACCGCTGGCTGCCGCCCAGAAGAAAATGAAAGACGCCAGGGCGTGCAACGAGTGAGTACGCGAGACTGACGATCGAAACGAGCGTGGAGGCCTCCGTTTTTGCTTCCGCCGGGCGACCGGAGCGGAACAAGTGGACGGACGGCGACGGAGGGGCCGAGCGACAGAAGGGTCAGAAATTCTTACTACTCACCACTTCCTCCCGTTGCATGCCATCCGCAAACCACCCATTCCACCGCTCAATTCCGTCCACCGACCACTCTTAATCAATCGCTCGACTTCTGCTGCCAACGAGTTTATTCCGGCCGGTACACTCAACCCTCCGACACAACGAAGAACAGTCCGTCGTGCACTCGGCCCGTCCGCTCGCCGCTTGGCTGCAAACAAACGAGGAGTGTTGAACGGAAGGGAAGAGCTCACGATCAAACAGCAGGTTGAAGTTCGCCTTCCGAACGACGAAGAGCGGACTGAGTGGGGGGCGGAGTGAGTGATCGGAGGAGAACTAACTGCAGCTGCGGAGCGGCGGCTCCAAGGTCCTTCTTTTGGCAGTTCGCACTCCTTCACCCGCTTTTCTTCGGCTTGAGCTTTCGAGGAAGAAGTCGCTCCAAACGAGCGCTGAAACGAGCGGTCAGAAAAAGGGAACAAGAAGGAACTCACGACCAACCGCCGAGCAGAACGGAGCGCCGACTGCTCTCCGCAACCGGGAGTCGCTTCTTGTTGTTCGCGCCAGTGCCGAAGACGACGGCGTTTCGCTCCGAAGCGGTCGGAAGCCAACGAGAAGGCGGGCAGCGGAGACGGTCGACGGTTCGCAGGATCGGTCGGCGGCTGTCCTGAAATCAAAGCAGAGGGATGAAGAGATCGGGAGAAAGAGAAGACGGGCATCCTCGGCAAAAGCAAGACGGAGAACTCGCCAGAGAACTTGCCGTCCGGCCGACATGAGCGCAGACATCCTCGCTCGTCTCACCCACTTCGCGCCTGCCGATGGCGGCGATCACTTGCGGCCGCCTCCAGCAGGAGCTGGAAGAAGACCCTCGTGAGAGCGCAGCGAGGAAGGTGACTTACCACGAGCGGTCGGAGAATCCCAAGAGACAAACGACGCGAAAGGGACGTGTTGTGGATGAACAGACACGAGCACACTTCGAAAAGACGAGCAGCAGGACGGTAGGACGGAGAAGTGACTCGTAGTCCACGGAAACGAAGCGAACAGGAGGACGGACTGACCGACCGGAGCAGCCGGAAAGCGAAAGGAATGAGCGGGCAGAGGCGAGTGGATGACGAGGCGGACGAAACGAGGAATGAGCCGCCTCCTCTCGACGGGTAGGAAGCGGCTGTCTATCCCGTTTGTAGGCGTGATTCCCGCTTTTTTTGTGTGTTGCCGCTCATGGGGTGAGAAGTGACGGTCGCTTCTTTCTCAAAAGTTTCTTGTTTACGACTCCTGCCTGTTTGAATCAGAAGTGCTTGATGCAGGGCTCGGGCGAACCCACGAGTTGTTCGCCGTTGGCCAAAGACTGGCCGATGCAATTTCTTCTCGTGAGTTGACGAGACGAGAATCAGACAGGAGCGTTCCACCCACTTCTTTTCCCGCATACTCTCTGCCGCCCGCACCGAACGAAACGAGTGGACGAACGAGGGGACTCGAACCGCCTCCAACTCCCGCCTTTGCCCTCGTCGCTCCTTCGTCGAACTGCAGCTTTTTGGGTGGCCGCGGTGCCGAGCTCGTGGAATCCGCGACGCGCGCTGTAGACGGTGGGGATGGCCGGAGAGTGGCGTCCAGCAGGCCGCCCGGAGGATCGGCGGAATAGGCGGCCGGAGAAGTGGAGCGCTTTGGTCCGCTCAACGAAAGAATGCCCAGTTGTTCCCCATCTGTTGGATTGCTCTAATTTCATGAAGGAGTGAGGAGAAGTGTTGAGTTCTTCTGCTTCACGAACGGTGAACGATGACCCCGGCCGGGGGCGACTCATCGGAGTGGAGAACAACGGCCGGGGAGGGCGGTAAACAACACCCCGGTCGCTTCTTTTCGCCCCGCCGGCCGGCCGCCCGTCTTCCCACCATTTCGAAAGCGGCGGGCGACGAGAGGCGGCCCGCCGGGGCGGTTGGGCGCTTCTTTTCGCCGCCCGTCCGCCATTTCGTCAGTCGGCGCGCCCGTCCGCCGGCCTTTCGGTCTCCCCGTCGCTCCGTTCGGTCTGGCGGCCGCCCGATCGGTGGGCAGCGGACCGTCGGAACGGGCGGTCGGGCATTCCCCCCACTTTTTCGCGCATTTCGCCCCCATCCACCTCTCGCTCTCCCGCGTTCACCATCCCACCTCCCGCCGTTCTACCGCCCACTCACGCCTCCTTGTTCCAGACCTTCGATCCGCCCGACCGACCGACGGACCGACGAACCGAATGGCGCGCAAGGACGAGAAGCCGCGCGAGTCGGCCGCCCGCAAGAGCATCAAGAAGCCGCGCAAGGAGGGCGCGCGCAAGAAGCGGGGCGCCCGCAAGGAGTCCTACGGGCAAGCGCTCTCTTCCCTCCACTCCTCAACGCTCCCTTCAGGCTGTACATCTACCGCGTGCTCAAGCAGGTGCACCCGGACACGGGCATCTCCTCCAAGGCGATGTCCATCATGAACTCGCTCATCAACGACGTCTTCGAGCGCATCGCCTCGGAGGCCGCCCGTCTGGCGACCGTGAGTTCCGTCCGCTTCCTTCGCTCACTCCCCGCTTGCAGTACAACCAGAAGTCGACCATCTCGCCGCGCGAGATCCAGTCCGCCACGCGCCTCATCCTGCCCGGCGAGCTCGCGAAGCACGCCGTCTCCGAGGGCACCAAGGCGGTCACCAAGTACACGGCCACCACCTGAACCCGTCGATTGCTTGTGTGTTGTTTAATTCGTTCGTAATAAACTCACTTTGTTGCCGGACGGTCGTGGAGCGGGAGAGGAGCGGGCGGGGCAATCTGTTCGTCCTTTCGGTTGAGGGAGGAACTCGTCAAATAGACCTACGGAAAAGTGAGGTCTCCAGCAGACGGCCGAAGGGCGCACGGTTCAAGGCAGCCGTCTTGAAGGCGGACGGCGGAGCAGGGGAGCGGGCAACGACGAGCGAGGGATGAGCGTGGAGGAGGGAATCTGCTCGTCGCCCCGGTTGTCGAAGGGAAGGGCTTTGTCGATCCACCTGCTGACTCGACTGCAGGGCGCGGCGATCGGTTGATGGCCGTCTCCCGGGCGGACTGCGAGCACTCAACGGCCTCCAGCCCGCGGGATCGACGGACGGAGCGGCGGCAACCGACCGCCCGATCGGGAGTTCGGCCGAGCGGGCGGCCGAAGTGGACGAAGGAACCCGGGGAATTCGAGCGGCCGGCAGTCCGAAGAGGTGAGCGGAAGCCGCGTGTTCTCGCCCAACCCAGCGAATTCTCCGCTGCAGAGCGCAACTCGCACTCCCCCACCACTGATCGCCGATGGGCAACCGAACGGAGCAAATTGAATCGAAGGAAACAGAGCCCGTCCTTCACCCTCACTCGCCCCTCTACTCGCCTCCTCCAACAAACAATCGAGGTTTATTCGTTAAAAGGCTGAGGTCTCACGGAAGATCAAACAGAATAAACGGCGAGTAGGTCAAAGGTAACTAATGAATGGAGAAATCAACGCACTTCAAGCGATGAACACCTGGCAACGGCGGCGGATCGGGACGTCGCAGTGGGGGCAGCGGACGAGGCGCGCGGCGGACGGCCAGCAGGCGACCATGCAGGCGCAGGGCCAGAAGAGAGCGCCCACTTCGGTGCACTGCTTGTGCGGGCAGCCCATGCAGAGCGGCGAGCGGAAGCGGGCGGTCAGCGAGTGCGCGGACTCCTCCTGCAACGGGGGGATCACTCGCATTCCTCCTTTCCGGCCACTCACGCTTGCAGACCGGGCACTTGCTGTTCTCCAGGTTGCACTCGGCGCAGTAGACGACCTGCAAACAAGCAGGCGAGTGAACGAAAGAAAGAGGGGACTCACGTGTTTGCAGGTGTGGTAGACGACCATCGAGTCCCGCTCCAGACACACGCAGCACTTGCCGGCGCGCTGGCCGGCCGCCTCGAAGGCCGCCAGGTACTCCGCGAGGTTCTTGAAGTCGACGTTCCCGGCCAGCTGAACGGAGCAAACGGGGATCAACGGAAAGATGGGGAACTCACCACTTGCTTCAGGGCGGGCGTGCGGACGGCGAGGAAGTCGCGGCCGGGCGCGCACCGAATTCGGAACACCGGCGAGCGCATCTTCTCCAGCTTGAACGACAGCTGCAACGGGGAAGAGGTGAGTTGAGAGATGAGTGGGGGCGGGAGTTGAAGCCGGGCGGGAGCGAAAGGGGGTGGGAAGGAGTTGAACGGAAAATTGGACGGATTTTACCCTGGGAAGGAGCTGTTTGAGTAGTGGATGAACGTGGGGAATCGAGCGGGATCTTCCGCAAGCGAGAAAGCGGCAGAAACACTTGAGAAATCGGCCGTTTTAGCCCACTTTCTCCCGCAAATCCCCCACCGGCCGCGCACCTCGAAGAACTCGCGGCTCGCGCGGCGGACGAGGACGTGCATCCGGGCGCCCTTCGCGTAGGGCGGCTGCAGCTCGTCGGGGAGGCGGACGAACGAGCAGGCGGCCTCCACCGCCGCCTCGTCGTGGTCGAAGGACTCCAGCGGCGAGAGCGTCGTGCCGCCGATCTCGAACTGCACGAGCGCCGCGTCTTCTTGCTGCAAACGAGCGAAAGAAACGAACGGAAAGAAGGCGGGACTCACGTCGAAGCAGAGGAGGAAGGTGAGCGCCCCTCCGTTCTCGCCCAGCATCTCCGTCACCGACCGCCGGGTGGAACGCGAGGACGTCCGTCGGCGGCATCTTCCGGCCGGCCGCTCCGCTGCCTGAAACGACGAGAAGTCGGCGGGGAAGTCGGCAAAGGATTGGAAGTGGAATTTCGGGAGATTTTGGTTCGAATTGCCGCCCGGGTGTGAATGGACTAGAAGCTGTGTGGAACGCCAAGAAGACCATACGGAGAACGCAGGAAATCGACGAAATTCGAGGATTTTAGCAAGAAATCCCCTGAAATCCCCCGCATTCCTCCGCTTTCGGCCGGCCGATCGCGACGACGCCGAGCGGCGGCCGGCGAGTGGGTGGGCGAGGGGGTGAGCGCGCTGCCGCCGCATCGATTCGCGCCGGTCGGGCCGAGCGCTCGAGCGAGCGGCTTCCGCGTTCTCGTGAGTGTTGGACGAAACGAGGCGAGTGGAGCAGATCACTCTTCTGTCTCGCCGACCAGCAGTTAGCTCGCTCTCGTGTCTTTGAGTGATCAACTGCTGCGCGGCACAGCAACACGCGATCGACCAAACTCCTTCCGCAACCCGTTGGAAAGAACGAAAGAATCACAGCTGTTCTCACCGGTCGACAGCTGGGCGACTTCTCGAGCGGTCGGCAGTTCGGGCGGGACTGAAGCGGAATTCCCGGCCACCTTTTCAGCAGCGGCGGCCGTCGCTTTTCGCTGGAATTCCGCTCGAATGGCTGAAAGCGGATAATTGATTGAAGGAGTGGAGAAGGCGGCAGACCTTCGATCTCCTGCGCGGACAGCAGGACGGGCGGACTGCCGCCCGCTTCGGCGAGTGCGGCCTCCACTCGGCGATTCACCTCCGCGTAGATCGCTGAAACAATCCTTGTTCATGAGAAGACGGAAGAACAGACCGGCGTGTTCTTCGAGAGTCCACGGCCGCCCAGTCTCGTCGAAATGGCGGAGGGCCGCCGCCCCGAGGCCGCGTGTCGCGTGCACCTCGAAGTTCAGCTTGCGGGCGTCCGCGAGCATCTCCTCCACGCTGAGCGGCATTCCGGCGGCAATCGAGCGGACTCCTGGAAGCGGGCGGGTGTTTGGACGCCAACGACGAGCACCAGGGAACGCGAACGGAGTGAATGGCCGTCATTTTCTCATCCTTTCTCTCGACCCGATGAGAACGAGCGGCGAGCAGTCGACCACGTACAATCAATCGAGCCGTTCGACGGGCGAGTCGCTGGAAGAAGTGAACAGACAACTGCGGCAAGCAGCTTTCCGGAATCCCACTGACTTCCTTTCCACACCGTCGTTATGGTCAATCCTCAAGTCCAACCTCGGGATCACAAATCCCACTCGAAACAAGCAGAAGGATTGCCGCTCGTCTCGCTTTCGATTGGCGGCAACTTCAAGCGGTTGGCGGAGAGGTGCGCGCGAACGCCGCCGCTTTTCCAAATTGGAATTCGAATTGCGGGGGAATGCGCGGGGCCGAGCGAGGCGAGCGAGAGGACGCCGAACGGAGTGGAAGGCGTCGGGCCGTCTGCTCGTGTCGTGCGCGAGGAGGGCGCCGTCCGCCATCCAAGTGTCGCCTTTCTTCCTTCACCGAGTGCATGATTGGCTTGCTCTCTGATTGTCGAGTTCTTTCGTTGTCCTTGCGGCATCGCGCAAAAGCGAACCCCTGGCCGGCAGGCGGGCGATCAGAGAGAAGGGGGAACTCGTTTGCGCGCTCGCTTTTGCCTTCCCACGAGCGGCTTGAGGTCGATCGAGGGCACTTGAGGCGCGGCTCGCTTTCTTTGTGGGCGACCAGGCGGGCGATCAGGCGGGCGGCTTTTCGCTTGACTCTTCCTTTCGCCTCAAGAACTTCCTTCCTGCACCTGTCGTTCGAGGAATCGCTGCCGATGTGTGGAGAGGTGTGCTGCGAAGGGTCGGCTTAGTTTCGTTGAGGCACTCGAGCTGCGGAAAATGGATGGAGGGCAGCGCCAAGCCGGCGGCTGCCGCGCCACGCGTTGGGCGTGGGGTCAGCAGACCAATTTGCAGTCATTGACGCTCCCGTATTGTACGACGAGCGGCGGCGGTCTTTTCCGCTCCCGGCTTTTATGCTCCTTCTTTCCCACGCGTTCCCGATCGCCCGCCCACGAGTTCCTCTTCTGCGCCTGCTTCGCAGCTGAAGTTCGTACTCGAATCGATGCTTTGAATTCTCTCGGTGCATTTCAACTGGGATCTCTGTGCATCGCGCGCATTCTTGGTCCCTTTTTCGTTGCAGGCATGAAAAGCCGGGTGCTCACGAAACGCACCCGCGGCAGCAGCGCGCGTACGAGGAAGGAATCGAGAACTTTGCGTACAAACCGATGCGCCCGCCCCAGGAGAAGCGTCGTCGGGAGGGAACGCCGCTCGTCATCACGCTCGACTCCGACGGCGAGCGGGAGGACGGGGAGCGAGAAGAAGTGGGCGGATTGCAGCAGGCGGAGGAGCGCGCCGAGGCAGAAGCGAACGCTGCCCCGCCCGAATAGCGGCCCGTCGAAGTCAAACAGAAGATGCCCGCCGTCAAACAGGAGCCCGGAGTGCAGCGGAAGAAGAAAAAGAAGAAGCGGAAGGATGCGGCGGAGTTGAAGCGCCGAATCGAGTGAGTGGCCCAAAGTAGAGGGACTTCGATCCTTGCTCGTCGTTTCAGAGAGCTGGAGCAACAGAAGGCTCAACGCGAATCGGAGATCGTCGAATTGAGGATCGAGAACGCCGCCTTGAAGCAGAAACTCGCGCAGCCTGAGGAGGCGGAGCGAGTGGGCGATGAATGCCTCGAGTACGTTTCCTACTTGCAGAAAGAAGGTTTTAGAGACTACTGCACTCCTTTGAGCACGCCGCCTACTCCTCGAACTCCAGTGGAAGCAACGGGATTCGAGCAACAGGCGGAGACGATCGCGGACCGCGGGATCGTTTCGCCTAGCGTCCTTCTTCACACCGCCTGCGCTCATTCCAGTCCGAACAATCGAACGACCAGAGCAAAGCTGAAGCCGGAGGTGCGGCGGACGCTGCTAATCGACGCGTTGAGCACCAAGCTGCCGCACAACCGACTCGACGACACGGCAGCCTTGCGGCCGCGCACCCTGCGGCTGTTCGCCTGCTGCCGCGCCTTCTCCGCCGTCTTCTTCGAACGCAGCGAGCGGGACGCCAGGGCGAACCTCTCGAAGAGTCCGATGCTCAAGCTGGGCGACTCGAACAAGCTGAAGTCGGCAGCGTTGAAACCGCTCAATTTGTCGTTGAATCGCGAACACCTGCCGGCAGGCTCGATTGCTCGTCTGCTGCGGTTGCGACAAGCGAGCGTCCAACCGTTGACTGTGCGCATCGATTCGAGCCGAGACCTTGCGCCCGACGAGTGTCGCGAATGGACGGCGATCCTGTCGACTCTGGAGGGTGAGCGACTGGCGCCCTCAATCCACTAATCAATCGTGCTCTTAGGCTTCCATCGACTCGACCCGCTTGATCTCCAGATTGCTCAGCATTCGCCGCCCCTTCGCCTCGACGATCTGCTCCAAGAACACCTCCTCGAGCGGCTCACTTCGTTCACCTCCTTCAATCTTGCCGACTTCGACCTGCTGTCGCCCAAGAGCCGTCGGGTGCGCGTGGAGAAGGCGGGGGTTCTCTGGGCGAGCCCCGAGGAATCCTTTTGTGAGTTCCTTTCCAATCGAGCAACCCACCTTCTTCAGCTCTCGCTCTTCTCTTTCGATCGAACGCCCGGGTGGTGGACGTTGACCAATACGCGAAGCAGCTATCACGAGACAAACCTTTCGTCATCCAACGAGTAAGCACTGCTGACGCTTTCAGGTACAAACGAAATGCGGCAATCGAGCGTGTGCTGATGCATCAGCTCGCCGAATTCGCGGGCAAAGACGCCGACCAAGAGGAAGCCCGTCAATTCGGACGTGCCTGCGCGAACCTCCGCTCGCTGAACGGCTGCTTTGCGCTGAGTGTTCGCATCCCCGACGCCGACCTTTTCGAGACGACGGCGAGTCATCTTCTTTCCGCACTTCCTCACGTTCGTGTGTTTAGAGCGCCTTGGATCGCGACCTGACCGCAAGGATTGAACGCGGCCGTCGGCTTTTGCGGGTGGCCAAGAGCGCCGGCATTCCGCGCGCGCAGGTCGAAGTGGTGGTGCGGCTGCCGAACGCGAACGAGAAACCCGTGGGTTCTTTCCATCGACTCCCCACAACTCTCTTTTTGTTTCCAGAACGACCACCAACGCGTGCGCTCGCTTCTCGCCGACTTCTTCGCTCGACACGCGGACTTTGCGGACGAAACGAACGACTTCGATCGCGGTGCGGTCCCCTACTACGAGCCGTACTACTCGCAGCCTGTTTGGCGTTTGGCAGCGTTTTCGGAGAACACAACGCTCCGTTTTGTGTTCGCTTACTGCGTTCGTGAGAAGGAAAGTAAACTCGTTTGACTGTTGTGTGCGAGCGAGGAGATCGGTGGGTGGATGGGGAGGCGTGAGGGCGCGTGGTCAAGGAAGGCGCTCTCTCCAGCCCGTCCGTTCTCTTCTTCCGTCCTCCTCCTGTCTGCACGCGATCTGTTGCCGGATCAAGCGTCCGCTTGAGGTCAATCGCACGAGACATTCAGCACGGCCACCGGTTAGCTTCTTCTTTAAAACCACCTACCTGAACTCAAAGGAGACTCGAGAGTTCCCTTCGTTCATTTGCAACGAGATTCTTTGCGTTCGGACGCTAAAAGCTATCGAACTGATGACATAAAACAATGAACCTGCTCTTTCCTCAAAGAATAGAAGCTCTTTATCGAGAGTTCGTGTAGAACAATAGCGAAAGACATGAAGCACGCGCGAAACCAAAGAGAAAGCGGCTCATTCCAACGGCTTTTCGGCGCAGGGCGGAGGGCGCTTGAAGGCGGCCGTCAGGACGGCGTCGCACACGCGCTCGGTCGGCGTGCCGCGCTCATTCCAACGATAAAAACACTCGCACTGGTGTGCGATGTCGATGCAGCACGTCTCGATGACGTCCCACACGCGCGGAAGCGGTTTGTTCGCGTTCTGGCCTTCTGAAACGAGGGGAAGTAAGTGAGTGATGGAGGAAGGTTGAGAAGAAAGCACTCCAGTCGTTTGCCCCCGAACTCACCGCTCTCGTGTGCGACCCAAAAAACCGCACTGTCCTTGACGTACGTGTCGTTCGGCAGGCGCGTGGGCATCGGGCGCGGCGGGCTGCAGCGGGCGTAGATGTGTTCTCTGACACTGAAAAGGAGATTATCGCGAGGTCAAGCGGCGGCTGGCGGCGGAGTGACCACGAAATTCGAGCGGCCACAAACGCCGATCGGGAGACCAAAACACCGCCGTGATCGTAAACTAACTGGAAAGCAGGGAAATTTGAAGCCTGCCTGACGATGAGTAACGAATTTATTCGTCTTTTGGCTCGTAGATGAGTGGAAACACGAATTATTCCGCACAGAATTCCACTTGTCGTCTAGTCCTCGGCATTTTGTTTGCGGAGCCACGATTCTCACGCAAGACGACGTCACAGTGTACAAAAGAAACGATTCCGCACGCGGTTCGGGGCCTTCTCACTTCAAACCGGCGACAAACAACCTTCCGTTGTTTCCTATTCCGTGCAGACCCTTCACTCTCGCAGAAACTCGCTGAACCGGCTTTATACAAAAAGAAACAGTAACCCTCCACTCGGGGTGTACACGGAACAAAAGAGAACACAACGAGGAATCTATCGATCGGATTGGACTTGAGCTGAAAGCGGCCGTCCGCTCACTTCTTGCCGCCCCCGCCAGCGCTCAAGATGAGCTCTCGACGGTTGATCTGCAAGCCGGGGAGGATGAACAGCCGCCTGGATGCGAGTGGAACTCACGTCGCCGGTGCCCTGGCCGCGGAATCCGACTTCGCCCTTCGGCTTGCGCTCCTCGACCGCTTGAGTGGCGTCCGTGTACGCGCTCTTCGTCTGGTCGTTCGTCTTGCCGTCGGTCTTGTCCGCACCGCTCGGCTTCGTCTTCTTTTTGGCGGCCTTCTTGCGGATCACCAAGAAGTAGACGAGCGACGCGACGATGCTTAGCAGAAGGACCAAGAGGGCGAGACAGCCGCTGAACAAACGAAGGTATGAATGGAAGGAGGAAAGAGGGAACTAACCTGATCAGGCCGATCATCAGATAGTTCGGACCGCCGTCCTCCGAGTCCTCGAGAGCGGCGGCGCCACCAGCCTTCGCTCCGGCGGCAGTCGGACGGAAGAGGCCGACAGCGAGCGGATCGATCGTCGACGATTGCGCAGCGGTGCTCGGGACGCCCGCCGTCGTCGTGCTCGAGGTCGCCGTGCTGCTCGGAGTCCTGACCTCCGGCGTGGTCGTCGAGCTCGAGCTGCTCGTGGCCGTCGAACTCGTGCTGCTCGAAGTCGTGGGCACGGGCGTCGTGCTGATCGCCACGGTCGAAGTGGACGTCGAGGTCGACGAGGTGCTGCTCGTGGTTGGCTCGTGGGTGCTCTAAACATGAAGGTAGAGAGTGAGTGCACAGATGAGCGACTTACAGAGCTCGTGGACGTCGACGAGGTGCTGCTCGTGATGGTCGGCTCGTCCGTAGTCTACAAACGATAGTTTGAAGAGCCACAAGAAAGAAGGCAGCTTACGGAACTCGTAGAGGTGGTCGGCTGGAGCGTGCTGCTCGACGAAGTGGAGGTGGTGGGCGCGAGCGTCGTGCTTGACGGGCTCTGAATAACAAGCGAGTTCTAGGGAATAAATGAGAGTAACTGACCGTGCTCGTCGTGCTCGTAGACGTCGACGTTGAGGTCGTTGTGGGGATCGGCGTGGTGGTCGACGAAGTCTAAGAAACAAGCGAGTCAATGGGCAAATAGGAGCGAAGCGACCGTAGACGTGGACGTCGAAACGGTCGTCGGCTCCGGCGTTGTCTAAAGAACAAGCGGGTCGACGGTAAAAGTGCGCCCAACTGACCGTGCTCGTCGAGCTCGTTGACGTGGAGGTCGTTGTGGGGACCGGAGTGGTCGTAGAGGTCGTCGTGGTCAAAAGAAAGAGCGACTAGACGATGAAAAATGAGTGCAACTCACGGTGGTCGGCGGGAGCGTCGTCGTGCTTGTCGAAGTGGTCTGCACAAGTGAGGAGAAGTGAGTGCAAGCAAGAGCGAGTGGCTTGCGGTGGTAGACGTGGAAGTGGACGTCGTGCTTGTCGTGACGTTCGGCAGGAACGGATACTCGCCGAAGTCAGACGGTTTTCTGGGTTTCGCTTGCTGAAACGTTGGGTTGATTTCGTAGCGATTCGCAAATAAACTCACGAACACGTAGACCGCTTTGACGGCGCCGTTCTTCTTGAAAGCGACGGTCGTGTGCCAACGTCCCTCGTCGGTCTTTTCGCGCAGCACCTGCCCATCACAAACGGTTTCGTCGTTGTAAAAGAAAACAAGTTTGCCGATCCGTTTCAGGTACAACAGAGAGTAATGGACGGAGTAGATTTGGCCGACTGAACCGAACACTAACCAGTGAAACGAAAGGAAAGCCTTACAGAATTTAATCGCTTTCGGTTTGCTCTCCGGCACGCCCTCCACCCGGACGGTGCACGTGCCGCCGACGGTCTACTCGACCCTGAAATTCGGAGAGGATGAGAGCGATCGGGGCAGAACTCACGTGTCCGATCCGTAGAGACCGTCCACCCACAGCCCGACCTCGCCATCTTCGTCCCATTGCACCGCGATCTTGGTCGTCGAGGAGCAGTCCGTCAGCTTGCTGAAAGCCGGAGATGAGCAAAACAAGCGCCAAAGACTCACAATGCGGCCCTAATGTGCGCATCCTGAACGCACGGAGGGAGACGCGAGGTCCACGGGTTGTAGAGGAGCTTCGCCGCTCCCAGCGACGGCCCGCACGCGAGCAGCAGCAAGCCGACGAAGATCCACGGCGGCGCGCGCATTCCGTCGAGCAGAGCGACCGATTCGATGGAAGAAAGCTGAAGCGAGTGGAATGGGCGGGAGGAGAGCGGGCGGTCGGCGGGAGGGCGAGAGGCCGCCGGTTTCAAACTCGACCGATTGCAGCGTGCTTGTGCAGCCGAAAAATGGACGTCGAATAGCCCGCCGCTCATTGCGCAATCGTCTTTGTTGCCGGCGGAAAGTTCGAGGAGCACGGCCACCGTCTTCTCGATTGCTTTCCCGCAAGTTGTGAAGCTGAACGACGGCTTTCGGCGATGTCGGGAGTTGTGTTCGAAGTGCGGCCAAGAGAACGTCTCTCGAACGATTCGTTCGGCGGCCGCGACTCCGACGGTCGCTTTCGAGGGCGTTCGTTCGACCGGAGTGTTGAGTGGAGTGAGTGGATCGACTCGCCGCTCCGCTGCTTCCGGCCGGCCGTCGGAGGGTGTGGGCGAGCGGCCGCGGTGTCATTCAGAGGAGAACGAAGAACACGGGGGACAACGAAGTGAGCGAACAGCCGATCGATCCGCACGAGCGGGCAGACGAGGCATGAAGAAACGCCCGCAGCTTCTTTGCCGTTTCGACTCGGGAACGAGCGGGTCTTCTCGGCACAACTCGAAGCGAGTGGCCTCCAGTTTTGCGCTGACAGAAGGGAATGTGGACCGCGTGTTGCTTTTGAACACGTCTTTCTTCTGTTTGCTCTACCGCGTTCCCTGCTGTTCGGGCTTGCAACGACGGAGTTCGTTCTGAAGCGGTCATGAACGCGTGCTTTTTCCGATGAGAAAGTGCGCGTTCGACTGACGGCTTCCGCACATTTGCTGGAAGGTTTGTGCAGCCAGTCAGTCCTCTTCGTTCTCTTGCCCTCCACAAGTCATTGAAGAAGATCTTTTCTCAATCGGCAGTAAAGGAGTCGTCGGTCAAAGCACTGGGCAGCTACACGAACGACCTGCCCGCTTCCAAGTTCCGAGACGAGCGATAGCAGTGACCCGCCTTCCTCCTTCTCGTGTTTGCGTGTCCCGCCTCGAAAGCAGGACGATTCAAAATTTCTTCCTTCAAGCCCGTTCGCAGGGCAGGAAGCGTGAGCTATCCTCGAGTCGGATCAATAAGCCGAAGTAGTCGGCGGGAATCGAGCGGCGGAGAGGGCGGCCGGTCGACGAAAAGCACGCGGCGGGGCGGGCGATGCGTTCGGCGGCGCGTCTCGCTCTGGGGAGAAGCGAGATTTTGGCGTGTTTCTGCGGGGCGAGGGGTGCGGAAGACCACGTCAGCCCTTCCGTTCACCCTTGGCCACCCTTCTTTCGTTCGCTTCTAACAAATGCTTGTTCATTGCAACAACCGTCCATTCACCCCCAACTGCTGCAGCGAACTCGCCGCTCGTTCACGACCGCCGTGCGCGCCTCCCGCTCGGCCGCTTCTTCGCCGCCGGCTTCTGCTCGTGCGGGCGGGAGACGGGATTCAAGTCGGCGTCGTAGAAGAGGGCCTCGCACGGATTGCAGGG
Source organism: Aphelenchoides fujianensis (assembly GCA_024699865.1). Classification (NCBI taxonomy): domain Eukaryota; kingdom Metazoa; phylum Nematoda; class Chromadorea; order Rhabditida; family Aphelenchoididae; genus Aphelenchoides; species Aphelenchoides fujianensis. The sequence goes on along the minus strand of JAMPIO010000004.1, from coordinate 1,730,698 downwards.
GTCCACCACGCAGTTGGCGGCCCGCGGGCAGCCGGCCGACCGACCGCTCTCTTCGAACTCGAAGCAGGGGCTCTAGAAGGCGGCACAGGACACGGCTTTGGGCGACTCTGGAAGCAACAGGGGGATTGCAGAAGGGCATTGGATTGATCGCTCCCGTTCACGAGTGCACTCGCAGCAGACTGCGGCCGCCATCTCCCGCTGGATGGAGCGGGCGACTCACTCGAACAATCGGCCTCGCCGTCCGCAACCCACTTCGTTTCGCCCTTCGAGTTCGTTCGCGCGGTCTCGAACTCGCCGCACCTCCCGGCGGATTGCCGGGCGGCGGCCGTCGAAACGAAGAGAACGAAGACGAGGATGGAGCGGGAACTCATTGGGAACACTGCAGTTGTTCGAAAGGATTGACGGAAAGGCGGCCGTCGGGCGGTTTTTGACTCTCGCGATTCACCCGAACGCTCTCTGGCCACACGGCTGAGCTAACCGAAACGAACGGAGGGACGAAACGGGTGATTCCGGCGGTTGTTCGCAAGATAAATTGCGTTGCTTTTGAACGCCGAATTTCTTAAACGACAAAACGGGACCAAAAGCAGCAGGAAACGATGCCCCGTTCCCACATTCGAGCGACGGACGGGAGTCTTTCGACGGACTATACGAGCGAGTGCCCACGCTGTCGTCGAGGCGGAGAAGCGAAGAAATGAACGCGTTCCGCTCGTCGCTGTTTGCCAGTCGGAAGAGCTCAACTCAGTGGCCACACAATGAAACGCATTTTCAAGAGGCAGCGAAGTTTAGTCGTGCGATACATTCACTCCTACGTGTAGTAGAAAAAAAGGAAAGACATTTTGTGGCCGGAGAAAACAGTTTTCCAAACGCATAACGACTTCAAGTAATAGCTTTCGTACTTTCCAGCCAAATCCTCGTCCAAATCCTCGGTCTGCAGTTCGAGGTGCGGGTGTTTCGCGAACACTTCACGAGCACTCGACCAACCCTTCCGGTACTCGCCCTAAACAGAGGTGGATAAATGAGTGTGGGCGTCAGGAGGAACGCACATAGTTGCTGATCGGATTCTGCAAGTGGACCGCCGTGTCGAGTTCCAGCGTCGGAATGCCCGCTTCTTTGGCGTTGTGGAGAAGTTGAAAGCAGCGAATCGCCACCACTTCCAGGTCGTTTTTGAAGCCCTACAACGGCGTATAAACACAAAAGTAAGCCAAAAGCTGGAAAAGAGCTTGCCATCATAGACGAGAAATGAGGGCGGTCCACTTGGATTTGCAGCACGAAGCGGTCGTTTAGCGGGCGGAGGTTTGCGAAGAGCGCGCGAAACTTCAGCGCTGTCCCCGTTTCCCATTCGATTTCCGTGCTGCCGATTTTTGCGCCAAGCAGCACTCGTTCCACGGCCGGGTTCGGCTCGCAGCTGGAAGCAAAGAGCTGGGCGAACGAATGGACGGGAAGCCTACGGCCCGTGCTCTGCAAACTCCTTCAGGTAATCGGTGTGGCTGACGTCAAACACAAGAGCATTGGAACGAAGCAGAAGACGGAGAGCTGAAGATTGCGACGGATTGAAGGGCGCGGAAAAACCCTACGAGAGGAAGCCGTGTGCGTGAAGCCGAAATAATGGGCCTTTCTCACGGCAATCTGGCGATCTTCCGGAGCGAGCACGCGGAAGCCCTCGAGATGAGGAGACGAAAACGAAGTGATCTGATCGGGGAGCGAGTCTTGAAGAGCGTCGATGATCTCCTTCGATTGCCGTTCCCCGGAGTAGCGCGAATCGATCCTCACTTCGACGGCCTTCAGTTTGCGAAGGTCTAAATTGCAAAGTAGAAGCAAACGAAAGTCAAAAGGCTTACTCCGCAAAGCCGGCAGCACTTGCGCCCAACTGTTCGTGTCCTTTATAGTCGAAAAATCGATTGCGGTTGTTGAGATATCCAGGATCAATCGATGCACTTCCGCTTGTCCCAACTGGAGCAACAAAAACAGCGATCGTCGAGACAGGCGGGTGGAGGTCAGGTGGAAGCCGAAACCTCTGGTACCATTCCACAAAGACCACCGCTCATCTCTCAATTCGACCACCAGCGGCTGCCCGGCTGAGTTGGCGTAGCGCTCGCTCGGGCGGAAGAAAACGACGGAGAACGAACGGCAGCAGAACAAGAAGCGTGACGTGTGGCGACGAGTGTTACGGAAAAAAACGTGGCCGCATAGCTTATTGTGAGCGTCGTTGGTGGTGATCTGCTTCCGCTTGTCGTGGTTGATGCGGAATGCGTACTGCATCACTGCGCGACGAGCGTCGTCTTTGAGCTTCGGCTTCTTCTTTGCAATGGTCGGTTGGTTGTCCGGCTGCACGGGCAGTGAGCTTAAATGCGCACGTTCCATTTAAAAAATGCATAGTGAGGGCGTACGCGATGCCCTCCGCGTTCACTCCCGCCGATCCGCCGGCCTTTGCAAAAATTTGCTTCAACTCGGCGATCTCCGTCTTGTTCTGCTCGACCGTCTGCTTTAGAAACCTGCAATCAAGAAAGAAAGTATGAAATCTGCTCTTTTCAGTCACTCACTCGATCTGCCGCTCCATTTCTCCCATCCGAGTCGTGGCGGCGGCAAGAAGGGGCGTGCTCGCTCGATCCACCCGCTTCTTCTTCCGTCGTCGCGGAGGGACGTCGGCGTCCTGCTTGACCACGGGCGGCTCTGCTTTGACCACGACGGGCGGGACTCCACCGACCGGAGCAGGAGTTTCTGGCTGGGATTGGAGGCCGCTCGAACTCGCCTCGTCCCGTCGGGAGCGTTTTGATCCGACTTCGCGCGTCGGCTGTGGTCTTCCCGTTTGCTCTGCGTCCTCCCGCTCGCCGTCGGAGTCGATCGTTGCGACGGGCGGCGGTCCCTCGCGGCGTCGTTTCGCCCGCTCCTGTCGCAGGTGCTCGTTCTTGACCGCGCGGCGCTTCAACTCGTCCTCCAACTTCTTTCCGCGAGTGATCATGATGCTGAAAGGAAACGAATTAGAACCAGCGTGTGACGGCGCTTCGCGCCGTCCCCAGCTGGGGGAGTCGTTAGGCTGGTGCGTATCGAATGCTTTTATCAACGCTGCTCGACAAACCGAGGGCTTGTTGCAACGGCGGCAGGCCGAATTGCGTTTCGCTAACGCTTGGGTTCGATTGAAACTCGGCGAATTGTCAGTTTTTGGACAAATACTGCCTACTTACTCCATTCTGCTCATACGGGCTCAAAAAGAACGAAGGCGAACAGTTGAAGTCGCTTGCAAACGCGGGCTTTGGGCATGAGTGTGCGCAGAACGTTGTTAAACATCTGCGAACATTGCCAGACCGTCTGTAATGCACCCAGCAAACAAAAAAGTGAGTGTTGGTTGCGGCACCCAAAGAATCCGACCGCAAAGCTCGAGTGCAAAACTCCCACCACCGGACGATCGATTACTTTTCGGCAAGCAAGCGGTTGAAAAATCTGAAACGGTGGAAAGAAGGGCAACTACGTGTTTGACATTTCTGCCAAGTTTCAGAAGAACCCGTTTACTCATGCCCGATTCCGCCCGTTTTTGCGCATTTTTAGAGGTCCGGTTTGCGTAAGCCGCGGTGGCCAAGTGGGCCAAGCAAGACAACAAACTGCACAAAATTGTAAAGCCCGCATTCTGCGCTTTCGAATAAGCCTACCCGCGTATCTTCACGCCCGACAGGCGATGAGAACGGCGAGATTGAAATTTACTCGATTTTCCAAAACCGACAATCAATTTTATTTTTATGCCGCTGAGCTTCTGCAACTCCTTCCAACACAAACGCTAGCTTAAAAAATGCGCAAGACCTTTTTCTAGATTGCATTTTTTTGTTTGTTGAATAAAATTCAGGGAGCCGAGAACGGCGCGTTCGAGTGTGGACCTCTTCGATTTTCTGCCCCGACCTTTCGTCTTTGAGCGATCACAACTTTCTTCAACAACATTTCCTGCTGCTGCCGTCAATTGATAAGATGTTCCTCGTTTCACGGCGCATCTTTTTGTCTACAGGGCGGGTGAATTCGAACGGCGGCGCGGAACGGTACGGCGGGGAACTTCGGCACGGAACGTTGAACGTGCCCGCCGGCGGTCGAAATGCACATTTTCGGAGCCCGCGCATAGAACTTCCTCTAGCCAGAAAAAATTTTAGCTCGATCGGAGCAAAGCGCTAAAAGTTGAGGTGCGGTTTGTGACAGACACACGCACAATTTCTCTCCCTTTCCGAGGGGATCCGAGGGGATTTGTTCGAGAGATGCGAGAAGGAAACGCGCGGGTTCGACGCAAAATCCGCCGCTCGCCGGGCGGTCCGAAACCACGAATGACCGCCGATCGCTCGGCTGACCCACGGCCGCTACCAGATAAAGCAGAAGACTGCTCGCTCCTGCCTCTTCGCCGCGTTCGCTGCCCAAATGCCTGAGCGATTACAAGCCGCTTGTTCGCAGCACACACACCTCCGCACAAACGCATGAAAAACCGAGCACACGCCCAACCCGCAGCTCGACCAGCGAGCAAAAAGTCGAGTGCTCTTCGCGTGTGCATCTGGATGGTCAGAAAGAAAGTGAGCCGCGCCTCAAGTGCACCGATCGATCGAAGGCGGCCCGTGGGTACCGAAAGCAAGCGCAATGAAGTGCGCATTCTTCTGATCGCTGCCTGCCGGCCGGCCGCGCCCGGCACTTGCTTTCGGGCGATGCGGCGCGGTCACCACATGAACTCGTTCGATTCAAAATCGCAAAGCACAGCCAATCAGCCCGGCCCGATCGTACGGGCAGAACTAGAAAGAAGCACAGGCGACGCGCGAACGGCAACCTCGTTGCTCACGATTTAAACGCGCGGCCGTTTTCAATTAGTTTCGGCGTCTCGCTCGCTCGCTGGCTCGAAACCCGCGTCCAACTTTCTTGCACGTGCTTCCCCTCGAACAAATGGTCGTAATTCGAATTTCGATTGCGAACGCGGGCAGCGTTCTTGCGCGCACTTTCCACTCGCTCGCTCACGCACTGGAAGAAACGCGGACGGTGATCAACACGTGTGCGCGGGGCTGGACGACTTGCTGTTCTCCGCTTCTTGCACGACGCTTAAAGGCAATAACGAGAGTGCACAGCGCACGCTCCTAGCTGCACACAAGGCGAAAGAGTGATTTGCTTTCTGGAGACACAAGAAAGCGTTTTCGGCAGTCAAAAAGGGTTTATTCGTGCAATTCATTCACTCTTGCGTGGGGTAAAGGAACAACAAACGGAACTTGTGGCCGGACGAAGCAGCTTTCCAAATGCAGAACGGTTGCTTCGATTCATGCGCGTGCTTCTCGACCAGATCGTCGTCCAGGTCCTCAGCCTGCAGCTCGAACTCGGGATGCTCACGGAACAGTCGACGAGAAGCCGACCACATCTGCTCGTACTCCGTCTAAATGGAAACAAGAGAAGTGCGTAATCAGAAAGAAACTCACCCAATTCCAAATCGGATTCGACACGCTGACGGCCGCCTCGCATTCCACCGTCGCGATGCCCGCTCTTTTGGCGTCTTGCACGAGTTGAAGGCCGCGAGTGATCGCCGCATCCAGGTGGCATTTGAAGTTGTACAACGATCTCTAAACACAATAAATTAAAGAAGAAGCACGTAACGAACTTGCCGCGTAAGAAGAGTTAAGAGAGCCGTCAAGCGAGATTTGCAACAAGAAGCGATCGTTCAGCGGGCAGAGATTCGCGAACAACGAGCGGAACTTCAGCACGATCTCTTCGCTCCAGTCAGTTTTGGGGTAGGTGATGGACGTTTGAAGCCGGACCTTCTCGATGGCCGCGTTCGGTTCGCACCTGAATGCGGAGGATTGTCGATCAATGATTGATTTTAATGAACGTACGATCCGTGCTTTGCGAGTTGTGTCACGCAGTTTCTGACGTCGATCACACGGGCGTTCGCGCGGAAAAGACGTCCGAAAGCTGAAAAGAAGCGATTAACTATTCGCGTCAACAAAGGGCCTACAAGAAGACTGATTGTCGAAGTCGACGACATAGTGGGCCTTTCCAACGGGAGTCCGGCGAACCTCCGGAGCGAGCAGGCGGAAATCTTCGAGATGGCGGGACGTGAACGAAGTGATCGGATCGGGGAGAGATTCCCGGAGAGCGTCGATGAGCTCGATGGATTGACGTTGGCTGAAGTAGCAGTAGCGCGGATCGATCGCAACAACGACGGCCGTCAGCTCGCGGAGATCTAAATCGCAAGGGTTATAAACGAAACGACGCCAAACAACACTTTGCAAAGCCGGCAGCAGTTGAGACCAGTTGCTGCTTGCATCGTTGTAAAGCGATCGCTCGGTCGTGTCGATGCCCAAAACCAATCGACGGACTTCCGCTCGCCCCAACTGGAGGAAAGCGGACAGCGATTGTCTGGAGCGGCAGTCGAACGTCAAGTAAAAGCGGAACGCTCCGGAAGCGGGCGACAAGGAGCACAACTCATCGCTCAAGCCCACTCGCAGCTCCTGCTCGATCGTCTGGGCGTAGCGCTCGCTCGGGCGGAAGAAGACGACGGAGAACGAGCGGCCGCACACGAAGAAGCGCGCCGTCTGGAGGCGAGTGAGACGGAGGCGCTCGTGGTTGCGGAATTGAGCGCCGCCGGAAGCCGCTTGCTCGCCCCCGCCCCAAGCGATCCCGAACGCGTGGGTCATCAGCGCGCGCCGAGCATCGTCTTTGAGCTTCGGCTTCTTCTTCTGGACGATCGCTCGATCGTTGGGCGGCACAGGCAGCGGACTGAAACGAAGGCATCCATCAGAAGAAAGGGACGAATCGAGAACATGCCCGCAAGCTTCGATGTTCGCCTCCACCGGTCGCTCGGATTCGGCGTGTTCTTCCGTTCGATCCTCCCACTGTTCCGTTTGGCATGCGACCGTCGTGCTGGAACGAGCGAATTCGATGAGCAAAAAGAAGAAGAAACGCACGTGATGCTCTCGTTCACTCCCGCGGGTCCAGCGGCGTCTGCGAGCTTCTGCTTCAATTCGGCGATCTCTCGCGCCTGCTCGGCCATTCGTGACGCGTTCAGCCGCTTCAATTCGGTAATTGTTTGCTCGAAGGCTCTGAAAGCAAGAAGTGAATGGCGGTTGGTCTTCTCCGGCGACTCACTCGATCTGCCGCTCCATTTCGCCCATCCGATTGGCGGCCGCTCGATCCACTCGCTTCTTTTTCTTCTTCTTCCGTCGCCGAGGAACGTCGGCTTCCTGCTTCAGTTCGAGGAGCTCCTGTTTGACGACGACGGGCGGCGCTTCGGCTTGGGCCTCCTCGACGACCGGAGCGGCGATTCGTGGCTGGGGTTGGAGGCCGCTTGGGACCGCTTCGTCCTCTCCGACCTCTTGCGGTCCGTTCGTGCGGGCTCTCTTCGGCGGCTGTGGACCGTCGGCTTCTTGCCGCTCGCCGTCGGAGTCGATCGTAATGAGGGGCCAAGAGTTCGGGTCGCGTCGGAGTGCTTCCATCCGGCGCTCGTGCAGGGCCTCGTTCTTGACGCACCGTCGCTCATCCTCCTCCTTTTGGGCTTGTTGCCGCGTCCTCGGCATCGCGCCGCCTGGAATCAAAAACGGGCGGATTGGTGGGCAGAATGAAAGGAATCACGGGCAGATAAGTGGCCGGCAAAAGACAAAAGCAACACGATCAAATCGATTGCAATGACCAGTGCCGCGTCACTCGACCGATTCTTCCTTGAATGTACGTGAACGAAACCGGATGGCAGCAAGGAGGAGCGAAGGAGAAAGCGGCGAAGAGCGACGGGCAGAAAAAAGAACGCCGCTGCCCGCCCGCCGCCCCAATCGCCCCCTTTCGCAGGCGGCCGCGTCTGCTCGCAGCTTCGCGATCTTCCCGCCGCCCACGACCAAAACAGGCCGCTTTTCTGTTCAGAATTCCACTCGTCCCACAAATCACAAGGTTCTTGACTCGCGAAGAGTGCGATATCCGCTATCAAATGAGGTCTCCGAGCAGAAAAGCCGCCCCACAATCGACCGTTTGGCCGGTCGGGGCCGGCAGACAGCCGGCGGCACTCTATCGATTGGAGGCTCCAAATCAACGCCGAACATCGAGCAACAAGCGAGTAATCGGTAGAAATCCAAGTGGGGGCAAACGAGAAGAGAGAAGAAAGCGGAAAGTGCGGCTCTCCGCTCGCCCGCCCGCTCCGAAGCGGCCGGCCGACCGCCGAGGGGAAAGTCGGCGGCGAGTTGGCGGCTTGGCGTTCCGCCGCGCGCTTCGAAACGCCCCGCTGCGGCGTCGGTCGCGTTTGGGCCGACGGAGCGGCGAATTCGGGGTTGGGGTTGGATTGGAGCGATGAATTCGACCGAAAATACTTGTTGTTGGGTTTGAAATTCGGAATTCTGCGAGTGCGGCCGAAATCGCGAGGATTTCTGCCAGCTTTTGGTCGAATTTTCATCCAGTTACTGAATTCCTCCGAATTTCTTCGAATTTCCGCGCATTTTCGATCAAAATCCCCTCTTCCGACATGATCCCCGATCGTTCAGCTCTCACTGCCGCCCACTCACTCAAGAACCCGCGGATGCTGCGCGCCTTCCTGCCGAATCCCTTCGATTTGATCGCGTACGTCCCGCCCGCGCCGATTCGCGTTGATTTCTTCGTTGCAGGTCGCCCGCCGCGATGCTGAAGATGCCGAACCCGCCGACCGGCACGTCGCTCCTGCGGACGGAGACGTTCGAGGACGAGCCGCTCGAGCGCGCCGTCGAGCCGCTCGACACGCCGCTCACGCCCGCCGACGGCCACGGGTGAGTGCGCGGGACACCGGGGGATTCTTCCACTCGGAGGGCAGGAGAACTGAACAAGAGCAGTCTCCTGATTGTCCCGCTCGTTTCGTTGGGGGAAGATCTCCACGAACCCTCCTCGTTTCGTCCCTCAAAACCCTCATCTTCCACCGACCATCCACTCATTCTGCCGTCTTGCAGCTGCCTCTGCTTCTCGTCGGGCCAACTGCTGGAGCGGCACTTCGTGGTGGGCGCGTCGACGGCGTCGGAGGGGCCGCTCGCGAACCTCGTGGTCGTGCGGGACGTCCGCTTCAAGAACGCCGCGTGAGTCCCGCCTTTCCGCGTTGTTTCCACGTTCTCCGTTGCAGACACCCGTTCGCGTGGACGGGCGAGGGCGCGCTGGAGGCGTTCGCCGCCCGCGACCTCCGCTCGGGCCTCGCGGTGGCGGGCGGCCGCGTGTGGCGCGCCGAGCTGCGCGCGGAGACGCGCCGCGCGACGCCCACCGGCGCCTCGTGGCCGCTGGACGGGCGGCTCGTCTCGCTGCAGGCGCTGGGCGACACGCTCGTGTTCGTGCACACGCTCTCGCCGGCCGGCCTCCAGCACCTCTTGGTGCGCCCGTGGACGGACGTCGGGCGCGTGCTCGCCGAGTTCGAGGTGGAGGAGCCGGTGCTCGCCGCCGCCCAGCTCGCTTCGGCCGCCGTGCACGTGGGCGGCACGCGCGTGTGGGCCGCCTACGTCGCCAACTTCGACGGGCAGATGGTGCCGCGGACGGTGCGCTTCGACCTGCGGCAGAAGGCCGAGGAGCGCGCCGTCCGCTGCTCGATGGAGCACGTCAACTACCGCGGCTTCGACCTCATCTCCGTGAGTTCTCCACTCCCCTCCACTTCTTTCATTTGCTCTCCGCTTGCAGCCGAACCCGCAGCTGCGCTTCTCGCTGGCGTGGGCGGACGCGCGCCTCTACTACGTGCTCAACCGCTTCACGCCCCGGCAGATCGCCGACGTGTTCGTGCTGGACGTGGAGGAGAGCCGCTGGGCGAAATTCCGGCTGCCCGACGGCCTGCACGCGCCGGGCGACGCGTTCGCGCTGCTGCCCGAGCCGCGCGGCCACGCGGGCGGCCGCCTCGTCTTCCGCCGCCATCAGGAGGCGGCGGGCGACGCGCGCTGCCACTCCACGCTCTTCGAGCTGCAAGTGGGGTGAGTGGGCGGCTGCAGGCTCGCGTTCAATCCTTTCGGTCGTTGCAGGGAGGAGGACGGCGAGGAGGAGGTGGACGAGGCGGAGCTCCGCGAGGACCCGCACTGGCCGCTGCTGGAGGAGTGGGCCGACCGCGCCACGCGGCTCCACTTCGCGCTGCTGGACGCCGCCGCCGACCCCGCGCTCGTCCACTCGCTGCGCGCCGCGTTGGAGGCGGCGGCCGCGCGGCTCGCCGATCCGCCGGCCGTCCGTCTGCGGCGCGCCGCCATGCCGCTCCTCGTCGATCCGGAGGACGAGCAGGAGGAAGAGGAGGACGAAGAGGAGAGCGGGGAGGAGGAGAAGCCGCACCGCCCGCCCCCGAAGCCGCTCAGCCAGCCGGACGACCTCCCGCCGCCGCCCCCGAAGCCCGACAGCCAGCCGCCCGTGAGCGAGGAGGCGCCCGTCGCGTCCGCCCGCCTCCGCCCCAGCGCCGCCGACCTCGTGGACGCCGGCCTCGAGCCCTCGGAGGACGAGCAGGAGTGAGCGCCGAAGGGATCTCCAGAGTCGATCTTCCACCTTTTGTTTTGTTGTTTCCAGTTGTTCCGACTGTTGTTGTTCTCGTTTTCAATTGTTGTTGTTGTTCATGGGGGTCGAGTGGTGGAGTAAACCGTCTTCTTCCGCTTGAGGGTGGTTCGAGGGTGGTTTGAGTGGGGAGAGGGGAAGGTGATGAAGGAAGAGCCGGCTGCTGTGTTTGTGATTAGTCGGTGGGTAGAGTGTACGACGGGAAGCCGGGACGCTTCGATGCACTCGACGAAAAGCAAGCGGTCGAAGAAGGTGGACAGAAGCAACCACCGGATGATCGGTGTCGGCTCGGAACCCGTCGTTTGTTTCGTGCTGTCGGTGAAGCTCATCGAACAACTTCCGGAGAGGTGGGGGCACAGAACACGCTCTTTCCTCCTAGTCGATTGTTGAGCACCGAGTATTCATTCCCTCCAACAACATCCCGCTCATCCCCGACCCTTATCGTGTTTATTCCACCACCATCCCCAGCAATCGATCAACACAGTCAGACTCCGGAGGAGATGCGGGAGACGGTGGAGACCTCCGGCGGGTGCGTTCGGCCGGCGGGCAGCGGGGCGACGGAGCGGCCGGGCGTTGCGCGACTCGCGCCGGCCGCCTCTTTGCGCAGCCCCAGGCGGGCGCGCAGCACGTTGCGGATGCTGCGGTTGAGCGTCAGGTAGATGAGCGGCGGCGCGCCCTGCGAGAGCAGGTAGAACGTGGACGCGACGAGCGTGGCGTAGAAGTCCACGTCGAAGAACTGCATGAGGACGTACGTGAAGCCCGCCACGAAGTGGATCGTCCCCACCAGGATGATCTGCACGTAGATCTGAACAGTGGAGGGTTGAACGAACGGTTGGAGTGCGGGGTGCTTCTTTAGCTTGAGACCGGAATTGGCATCGAGTTCCCTTCGTTTATTCGGAACAGTATGCTCGCGGTTCGGGCGGATCGGGCGGCTTTCCCCCCGCTCCGCTCGCTCAGCGGACGCACAAGACAGTTGGCTCAGTACTTCCGGCTGCTGCCCGGCTGGGGAGAGGACTCGAAACACCCGCCCACTCCCCAATCCGAACCTTGCGCTCGCGCCCGGCGGCCGACTTGGCGACGGCGCCCTGGCCGCGCGTCATGCGCACGTAGAGGCCGATGAGCGTGGCGTAGACGAGGAACTCGGTGGAGCACACGACGAAGTTGTTCGCCGTGTGCGGCAGGTTCGTGTAGCGGCCGGCCGCGTCCTCGAAGTAGCCGATGTGCGGGCTGCAGCGGAGGATAGAGTAGAGAGGACGAATGAAGAGACTTGCTTGAAGAACCAGGCCAGCTGCACGCCGTAGAAGATGCCCGGCGGCGTCCAGCCCGCGATGAACACGAACCACCCCACCGGCAGCGCGCACCACACGCCCATTCGCCAGCCGCCGAACACCGCCGCCGCCAGCCGCCCGCTGTACAGCTCGCAGCAGCGGTTCAGCCCCAGGATCATCGACGTCATCGTCGACGCGCACCAGCACGCTGCAAGCAGGGGATCGTTTAATGTCTGTTGGGTTGTTTGGAGTGGGCTGGATGGGGGATCGAGGGTGAGTGATGAGCGAGACGGGAGAGTGATCTCCAACTGCTGATAGACAGCCGGTGAATGAACCGACCTCTTGGCCGCCTCCGCCAAACTGCTCTCCGGCCCATCTCCCCCGCGCATTCCACAACGCTTCACTGCACCCCCACCTCCCCCTGCCCCCGCGCTCACCGACGGCGATGGCGCCGGAGACGAAGATGAGGGTGGGGTGCTCGCAGTAGACGGCGCCCATGATGGCGAGCACGCCGGTGAGGAGGCCGCAGAACTGCAGGTCGAGCACGTGGATGAGGCCGAGCAGGAACATCAGGCGATAGGAGGCCTTCCGCCGGTGCTCGCCGCTCAGCATCGCGTACAGACAGGGCAGGTAGGCGCCCTCAAATCAACAGTAACTAGCTTCTCTCTCTTCCCCTGCCCGCTCACCACGAAGACGAAGTAGCAGGCGATGATGAGGACGCCGAGCAGGCGGTGTTGGCGCGCGGCCCGCGGGATCGTCTGCGGGTCGTAGAACGAGCAGTTGTACCGCTCCTCGAAGCGCGCCCGATCCACTAGAAACCACTCCATCCTCCACTCATGTGTGGCTGTTCTAGTTCCGACCTCTCGCTTATCACGGCCGCCCGCTAATCCCGAAATTGCCGCCGAGTACGGTCGAGCGTGAAGGGCGGCGGAATCCGGTAATTGGTCGCTCGAAAGAGTGCAACGACGTAACGGAAAGAAGCGCAATTAGTCCACGTTCTCCACAAGTGATCTCGCTGGACAGGGCGGATCATTGACCTTTTCGTTTGGTGGGCGCAAATCCGAAAATTGGGATCATTCGGGTCGTATCAAACGTTTACCGTGAACTTTCGTCGCGGTCGCAAGACCATCAAGCTTACGTGAAACCCAGTGGCAACGCTTCAAAAAACAAGCGCGTGTGTTTACTGCACAGCGTTGATCACTTGAAAGCAGTTGGCCGTACGAGCACTTCGTAAAGCGGACGTAAACAAAAAAGAAGCCAAGCGATCGAATTGCCCTGAATCATTCGTGGAGTCCGGACCCCGCTTGCTCGTTGCAGACTGAGGTCTGATCACGGAACGCGCTCGCTCACGTTCGAAAAAAGATTGAGGTGAACAAACAAACTTCGAAAAAGACCTTTCTTTAGATTTGTGGGTTGAACGCCGAGATTTTCTTCTTGGTTGTTTGCGCGTGCGTGTTTCCTGGAAGTGTGTTCGGTTTTAAAAGCACAGATAAGTAGCTCCTTGGCTTTTGTTTTGTCGATGAGCTCGTCTTAACCTTAATCGTCACTTCCAATCAATTCTTTATTGTTACCACCTGTTTCGCTGTTACGAATTCTATTCGTTCTTGTCAACGGTCAAGCGAGAAACGAGGAATGCTCTCCGTTTTGTCCATTATTCTCTTTCGTTGGTCGCGTACTGGCTTACTCAACGGTCCACCGGGTTGCTCCAACCACCGGAAGCGAAACGAGGAACATCGACGATTTTCTCTTGTTCGCCCACTTGTTTGAACATCCGCCCGCCTGAACCGAAAGCTTCGATTTGGAGGCCCCGCGAATCTCGTTCTACCTTCTCGTCGTTTGTCCAGCTGTTCCCCTTGTCGGAGGGAAGTCGAGCGAGGAGTTACAGGCTGCGGGAACAAGAAGTAAACGACGGTCTGCTGTGGCGACGCGCCCGCCTTTTCACTCGCTTTCGTTTGCTAGCAGTCGAGGCAGAAACCGCACCGTCTACAGTCCGTGAACTGCGGAGTGTGCCCAATGCTCGTTTTGTTAACGCTGGAACTGAGAGTGTTCGTGGACGTGTGCTTGAGCATCTTTTTTTGCTTTTTGCCGTTGGACATCCGGTTATTATCTTGTTTGATTAAGACGTTCAAGCCGCCGCTTAGTGGTGTGATTCATCTTCTGCAGCGAGTTCGTGACCGGCCGCTGGTTTGCGAACAACCGACTACGCGCCTTTCGTCTTATCAGTTGGCTACCGCACCGCCGGACGAAGCGGACGCTGAATGGTCGTAATTGCGGAACGGAATGAGCGAGTGAGTCTTCCAGAACACACCATAGTAAGAAGAAAGGAAGAAGAATCTGAAAGATTAAAAGCGGAAGGACGAACAAGCGGGCGGGAGGTCGAAAGCGACCGTTTCGTCCCGCCTTCTTCGTTCTTTCGTTATTTCGTCGAGTGATCCCGTGGGACGCAAGACTCGCGTGTTCCACTTGTCCCTCTCATTAGTCCACCCTTTGTTCAACCTCCGTCCGCCCGAATGGCGCGTTTGATTTTAAGGTTCGCCGCAAGTCTGCGCTCCGTCTTCCTGCTCGTGGTCCTGGCGCTCGGCTTCGTGACCACGATTGTTTACTTTAACGATGAGAAGACGGCCAAGGTCGACGAAATGTGAGTTCTTTTGTCTAAAAGAGGCGAAATGGATTGGTGGTGGAAAATCAAGAGTTTCTTGCTCTCAGTAAACCTCCAAATAAAAAAAAACGATTTGCTTTGTTTATTCGACGTGCTGAGCAGTTCTTTACGCCAACCGAAACACCGATAAATAAGCAGCACACTCAAACAAGACGCAGTGCGCCGTATTGATCCACCACACTCGTTAAACGCTCTCGTTTGCAGGTTCCAACGGTACACTCAAATGATCGCCGACCAGATCCAAAACGAAACGCGGCAGCTGGGCGTGCGGATCGGTGAAACGGAGGTTGTGCCCAGTGCTGCCGCGGAGGAGTTGCCTTTGGTGAGCTCTTAATACGGAGGAACAGCCAATCGTTGTGCTGCCGAACAACTTCTTCTATCGACCCATTTAATCCTTTAGCTCACCGCTTTAGGTCCTGTTCTGGACGGACAAATTCTACTCGCGGCCGCAATTCAACGCCGCCACGTACGCGTTTTCGTTGAACTGCGAGTGGAAGTGCCGCTACACGAACGACAAGGCGCGCTGGAACGAGAGCCGCTCGATCGTCATTCGGGAGCAGTTCCCGTCCGGCGACTACCCGCCCAAAGTGTCCGACGAGCAGCGAACGATCCTGATTCTGCCGGAGGCGCCCGGTCGTGCGGGGGTGCGCAAGGGATTGGCCAAGTGAGTTGGGGCGGGTTTTGAGTTGAAAAAGCGACTTTCCGCGATGCTTGGAAGCAAGTCAAGTACCGGGGTCGTCTTTAGGCAGTGGCTAACGTTTTGGCAGCGTTGCGTCCGCTGACCTGCTGCTTCCCGTCCTTCTTCTAACCACTTGCATCTTGCAGAATTCCGAAAGGCTATATCAACATGACCCTGGGTTTCATGCACTCGATGGACATCTACAAGCCCTACGACAAGATAATCAAACAGAAGGCCACTGCAGTACGCACTTCCTTCTTGTGTCTCTCACGAGTCGCCTGCTTGCAGAATCAATGGGCTCAAATCGAAAAAAAGCTGAAAGCGAAGAAGAAGGGCGCCTTCATCGTCTACTCCCACTGCAAATCCGACAGTCAGCGAGAGAAGTACATCACCGAGTTGAAAAAGTAAGCAAGATGATGGAAGTTTGTTCACGTGCAGGCCGGCGATATTCTTTGTTTTCCCTCGTTTCTGCTTTGTTGTTATGAATTGAAGAACTATTGTCCCATCTCTTCAAACCACTACTCTACTCGTGTGATTGCAGGCACTTCCCCGTGGAGACCTACGGCAAATGCGGAGATGCTCCGTGCGACACGAAGTGCATGAAGGAGAAGATTCGGGATTAGTGAGTTCTTTCACTCGTTCTCCGTTCACTTCTCTCTTGCAGTCGCTTCTACATCGCCTTTGAGAACAACGTGTGCGAGGACTACATCACGGAAAAATATTTCCGCGTGAAGGACCTCATCCTGCCGCTCGTCCTCAACGAGTCCATCTACCGCGCGCGTGTGCCCAAGGACTCCTACATTGCGGTGGATTCGTTTCGGTAAGCACTCGGGTGACTGGGCGGTACTTGCGGAAGTGTTGCGGTAGTTCGGGGCATCTAAAGTTACTCATCGTGCAGTCTTCTCTTAACTCGATAGAAAAGAAACAGTAGCACGAGCGAGTATCTCTTCAGTTTTTAGTAACAAACCGCTAAAAATTCACAAGGAACAACCCTTCTGTTCAGGAACATGACGGAGCTGGCGGACTATTTGCTGCTCCTGATGCTCGACGACGCCGCCTACCTTCGCCACTTTCAGTGGGCGCGCGAGTACTCACTGAAGCGGCCCGCCCTCTACGCCCAATCCTACTGCGACATTTGCCGCAACGCCCACGACCGCTCTTTTCGGCACGTCTACGAGGACATCGCCGAGTGGTTCGGACCGGAGCGGCGCTGCGACAACACGCTCGTGCCGCGGCTGCTCAAGTCGCAGGTTTGAGCAAGAGCTGGGGGTTACGAGAAGCGAGCTGTTGCTCGTTTGCCCATTTCTCCCGGCCATCCTTTGATTGTTAGTTCTTTCCGCAGTTGTGCTTTCAGTCGGGTTCTTTTCATTGCAATCGTTGTGCGCATTCGTGTTCGTCCTTGCCGGCCCTTTCTTGTTGTGCGGTTTTGAAAAAGTGGAATAAACGGGTTCAATCACACTTGAATCGAGGAACGTGGGCAAACAAGGTGCTGCTGTTTTGAGGTTGGAACAACCGCCGAAACGATGTGATGCGAGAACGTGCTGGCTTTTCGCGAATGTCTTTCGGTCATAAATGCACTTCCTTGTCCCCACAAGAACCCTTGAAAGCCGTCAAACTTCCTTCTTTTCGATTTTAGCAGGAGAAACGAACGTCCGCATTCGGAGCAAAAACCCGAAAAGTAAACAAATGATTGATGCACCCGCTTGGTCGCCGATGTTTCCGCTTCTTCTTTTGCGTTCGGCGGTCGCGATCA
This sequence comes from Aphelenchoides fujianensis, assembly GCA_024699865.1. Lineage (NCBI taxonomy): Eukaryota > Metazoa > Nematoda > Chromadorea > Rhabditida > Aphelenchoididae > Aphelenchoides > Aphelenchoides fujianensis. The sequence continues at coordinate 1,713,890 of JAMPIO010000004.1, read as the reverse complement.
CGAGCGAGCGAGCGCGAGAGCGAACGCTCATCAATCGCCGCCCGCTCGCTTCTGCAGACCCGCCGACCACTGCGCACTTTGTACTCGAAGTGATCGAAAGTGTTGCGCTCGATCGATGGAAGCGAGCGGCAGATTGCCGACCAGAAATGTTTCCAATCGAGCGTTTCAATTAAACGCATGTAAGTGAACAGACGTTCCTGCGGAGGACTAAAAGGGACACAAGTTGATCGAATCGTGTTACCGCGTCAACCGCGTGTTTATTTTTGCCTGTCACCACACAATGCAGACGTCTGGCTCCTGTTTTGAACGACCGAGTTCGCCGGAGAGACGAAAGCGAGACCACTTGGCTTCTCTTCGTCTTATCAGGAGAGACGTGACTTTTAAAGAGAGCAAGCGAACGGAAACCACTTCGCTTTGTTTATTTTCGGCTTCCCACTCGTTCGCTTGCCATCGGTTCCAGGAACTGCGATCAAAGAACGCTTATCAATCAATTCAATCGTTATAAATGAGCAATCGAACCGTTGAGTGGCATCAGAGCGCGAGCAGAAGGGACGAACGCGAGCTTCCTGCCGCCTGGTCAACGGCGGCAACCCAAAGGTTTCAAAGTGATCAATCGTTTCGGTCGGCGTTCGAGTACCGAGAAGCCACCGGGTTCAAGAGTATAAAAGACACGCTCTTTGGTTGGAGCGCCTGCTGGACTGCTCGCTGGACTGCTTGCTCGTTAGCTCATTCTGCTGCTTTGCACTCTGCCGCCGTGTGTTTTGATTCGAGTTGATTGTTCCGTTCTATTCAATGCTCTAAACCTTGCAATCTACTAGTCGACTAGAGAGTCAGGAATGTCGGCCCCATTTGTCGAGACGATGTACGACGCGGCGGCCGAACGGGTGCGCTTCCCGCTGCACGTGAGCACGCCGGCCAAGCGCTGGATGCACCGCTTCGGGCGTCTGATAGCCGCCGCCACCGCTGAGATGGTCGAGAGCGGCCGGTCGCTCGGGTTCTCCGGAGAGGAAGAAGAGGACGACGAAGTCGAGAGTGCACCCAAATTCCTGGACGCGCTGGCCGCTTTCTTGACCCGCGAGTACGGGAGTGAAGTCAAGCGGTGAGTTCGTGTGGTTTGGGGCGGCCACATAATCTCAAAGTCAACGAATATTCTTTTGATCGCCACCAAATACAGCGAGACATCCCATCCTTTACATTGCTTCACTTACTTCCCTTGCGGTTCCATGCTTCCGCCTTCTCACTCCACATTGCAGCGAGAACCTGCTGCAAACAAGCGGCTCCACGTACGCCCTGCAGGCGCTCATGAGTCGCTTCTTCCCGCGCGATCGCGCGGAAGTGCCCGTCTACGTGGAGCAAATGACCTACTTTCGGACCAAAGCGAACCTCCAGCAGATGGGGTTTCAATTACGGCCGAGTGAGTGCTTCCTCTTGATCACCACTCACTCCTCCGATCGTTCAGTTCCGATCGAAGTGGACGGCGTGAACGTGGAGGAGTTGGAGCGCGTTTGGAGTCGCGATTTGACGCCCGCCCTCGTCGTCAATTCAACGAAGACGAGGGAGTTTGCCGCAGTGCTCTACATCATCCCGAACTTCCACAATCCGTTGGGCATGTTGACGAGCGAAGGTTAGTTCAGGATCCGCTGCTTACTGCAAGGGCGGGAGGAAGATGGCGTGAGTAAGCAAGAGTAGGTGCTAAATTTGAAAAGAGCAGAAGAACAAGAAGACCAGCATCAATAAACAGCAAAAGCAAAGGACGAATACAGCGGTTGCAGCAAAGCCTTTCCTTCAATTTCTTCCATCAACTTCTTTCTCCCCTTCACTTCGTCCTTTAGCGAAATACGCCAGGATTATCGAGTTGGCGCATCGTTTCAATGTGCTCGTCATTTGCGACGACGTCCACACACTCCTGCACCACCGCGGGCGGCCGCCCTCTCGGCTTTTCGCCCACGAAGCGGCGGCCACTCGAGAGCACGTCGTGAGTCTCGGGAGTTTTTCGAAGCTGTTCGCCCCAGCACTGCGAGTCGGTTGGATCGAGGCGGGGCCGCGAATTCGGAGGCATTTGGAGCAAAAGTGAGTGTGAGAAAGCGGGTGGATTGCTGGGATCTTTGGTTGACTCAAAGGAAGCGGTTGAAGTCGTTTGTAGAGGACGGCATTAAATTGCCAGAACCCTCCAGCATCGAGCATTTAAACTTCTCCCTCATGCTTCATTCATTCGCTCAATTTTAGCCCGTTCCTCTCGGATTCCCCCGCGCCGTCCTCGTTCTTCGCCGCCGCTTTGTCGCTTCTGTTGGCCGACGGTCGGGCGCACGAACACCTGCGGTTGATGCGCGCCGATTTGGCGGTCAGTTCCCGCTTCTCTCGTTTCGGTCACTCCGCTTCGTTCAGTTCAAAATGAGCCGCGCGCTCCGCCTCCTGCGCGCCCACCTGCCGCCCGACTGCGCGCTGCCGATCGTCCCGAACGGCGGCCACCTCGTTTTTGTTCGCCTGCCCGCTCGCCTCCGCTCCGCTGAAGTCGCCGCCGAGTTGCGGAAGATGTGTGGGATTGCCGTCGACGATGGGCAGAAGTGAGTGAACGAAACAAACCGTTGAATTCAAACTGTTGGATTGCAGGGCGTGGACGGACGGCGACGAGAACCTCCGCTCCGACCGGCGCATCGCCAACGGCCTCCGCGTGGCCGTCGGTTTCGTCGAGGTGGCCGATTTGGACGCCGCTTTGCGCGAATTCTGCCGCCTGCTGTGGGATCACAAGAAACCGATGGACCTTGTTGCTGGAGAGTAAACGACGCTCTTTTTCTTAAAACAGCGTGACATTTGACTAAACAAAGACGTGGGGAAACGATGAAAGAAGATCGCCGAATAGCAGGTGGTCTTTTCGTTGCCTAGCAATCACATTGAAAGTTCACGCTAAACGTTTGATACGACCCGAATGATCTCAATTTTCGGATTTGCGCCCACCAGACGAAGAGGTCGAGAGATCCGCCTTGTCCAGCGAGATCACTTGTTCTAAGCCAATGCATGTCGACTAATTGCGCTTCTTTCCGTTACGTCGTTGCACTCTTTCGAGCGACCAATTACCGGATTCCGCCGCCCTTCACGCTCGACCGTACTCGGCGGCAATTTCGGGATTAGCGGGCGGCCGTGATAAGCGAGAGGTCGGAACTAGAACAGCCACACATGAGTGGAGGATGGAGTGGTTTCTAGTGGATCGGGCGCGCTTCGAGGAGCGGTACAACTGCTCGTTCTACGACCCGCAGACGATCCCGCGGGCCGCGCGCCAACACCGCCTGCTCGGCGTCCTCATCATCGCCTGCTACTTCGTCTTCGTGGTGAGCGGGCAGGGGAAGAGAGAGAAGCTAGTTACTGTTGATTTGAGGGCGCCTACCTGCCCTGTCTGTACGCGATGCTGAGCGGCGAGCACCGGCGGAAGGCCTCCTATCGCCTGATGTTCCTGCTCGGCCTCATCCACGTGCTCGACCTGCAGTTCTGCGGCCTCCTCACCGGCGTGCTCGCCATCATGGGCGCCGTCTACTGCGAACACCCCACCCTCATCTTCGTCTCGGGCGCCATCGCCGTCGGTGAGCGCGGGGATCGCGTGGGTAGTGAGGGGATGGCGGTGGAAAAGAGCGGTGTGTTGACTTCGGTCTGTCGGTGGATGGAAGGCGCAATCTCTTGGGGTTGCAGGTGGACAGTAGAGGCGGGAGTCGTGGAAGCAAGTTGCTTCACTCTGGAATTGTCGATCAGTGGGCAGCCCACTCCATTTTTCTCCCTCCTCACTCCCTGGAACCCCCCACCACTCCTCCACTCACTCCAAACAACCCAACAGACAGCCAACAATCTCCGTTGCAGCGTGCTGGTGCGCGTCGACGATGACGTCGATGATCCTGGGGCTGAACCGCTGCTGCGAGCTGTACAGCGGGCGGCTGGCGGCGGCGGTGTTCGGCGGCTGGCGAATGGGCGTGTGGTGCGCGCTGCCGGTGGGGTGGTTCGTGTTCATCGCGGGCTGGACGCCGCCGGGCATCTTCTACGGCGTGCAGCTGGCCTGGTTCTTCAAGCAAGTCTCTTCATTCGTCCTCTCTACTCTATCCTCCGCTGCAGCCCGCACATCGGCTACTTCGAGGACGCGGCCGGCCGCTACACGAACCTGCCGCACACGGCGAACAACTTCGTCGTGTGCTCCACCGAGTTCCTCGTCTACGCCACCCTCATCGGCCTCTACGTGCGCATGACGCGCGGCCAGGGCGCCGTCTTGAAATCTGCCGCCGGGCGCGAGCGCAAGGTTCGAGTCTGGGGGGGATTGGGCGTGTTCTTGCGGGATGGGACGAATGGAAGTGTAGCCGAAACGGGGCGTTAGGAAGATACAACTCGCGTTGCAAACTGCTCGTTAAAAGCGAGTGGGACTGAACGGGTGTTTCGAATCCTCTCCTTAGCTCGGGCAGTAGCAAAAAGCACTGTGCGAACTGTCGTGTGCCTCCGCTGAGCGGGCGGAGCGGGGGGAAAGCCGCCCAAACCCGAACGGAAAGAAGTCTGTTGCCAATAAACAGAACTCGATTCCGATTCCCCACTCGATCTAAAGAGGACGCCAACCGGCGACCGAGCACCCCCCACCACTCTCCAACTGTTCGTTCATCCCTCCACTGTTCAGATCTACGTGCAGATCATCCTGGTGGGGACGATCCACTTCGTGGCGGGCTTCACGTACGTCCTCATGCAGTTCTTCGACGTGGACTTCTACGCCACGCTCGTCGCGTCCACGTTCTACCTGCTCTCGCAGGGCGCGCCGCCGCTCATCTACCTGACGCTCAACCGCAGCATCCGCAACGTGCTGCGCGCCCGCCTGGGGCTGCGCAAAGAGGCGGCCGGCGCGAGTCGCGCGACGCCCGGCCGTTCCGTCGCCCCGCTGCCCGCCGGCCGAACGCACCCGCCGGAGGTCTCAATCGTCTCGCGCATCTCCTCCGGAGTCTAATCGTGTTGATCGATTGCTGGGGATGGTGGTGGAATAAACACGATAAGGGTCGGGGATGAGCGGGATGTTGTTGGAGGGAATGAATACTCGGTGCTCAACAATCGACTAGGAGGAAAGAGCGTGTTCTGTGCCCCCACCTCTCCGGAAGTTGTTCGATGAGCTTCACCGACAGCACGAAACAAACGACGGGTTCCGAGCCGACACCGATCATCCGGTGGTTGCTTCTGTCCACCTTCTTCGACCGCTTGCTTTTCGTCGAGTGCATCGAAGCGTCCCGGCTTCCCGTCGTACACTCTACCCACCGACTAATCACAAACACAGCAGCCGGCTCTTCCTTCATCACCTTCCCCTCTCCCCACTCAAACCACCCTCGAACCACCCTCAAGCGGAAGAAGACGGTTTACTCCACCACTCGACCCCCATGAACAACAACAACAATTGAAAACGAGAACAACAACAGTCGGAACAACTGGAAACAACAAAACAAAAGGTGGAAGATCGACTCTGGAGATCCCTTCGGCGCTCACTCCTGCTCGTCCTCCGAGGGCTCGAGGCCGGCGTCCACGAGGTCGGCGGCGCTGGGGCGGAGGCGGGCGGACGCGACGGGCGCCTCCTCGCTCACGGGCGGCTGGCTGTCGGGCTTCGGGGGCGGCGGCGGGAGGTCGTCCGGCTGGCTGAGCGGCTTCGGGGGCGGGCGGTGCGGCTTCTCCTCCTCCCCGCTCTCCTCTTCGTCCTCCTCTTCCTCCTGCTCGTCCTCCGGATCGACGAGGAGCGGCATGGCGGCGCGCCGCAGACGGACGGCCGGCGGATCGGCGAGCCGCGCGGCCGCCGCCTCCAACGCGGCGCGCAGCGAGTGGACGAGCGCGGGGTCGGCGGCGGCGTCCAGCAGCGCGAAGTGGAGCCGCGTGGCGCGGTCGGCCCACTCCTCCAGCAGCGGCCAGTGCGGGTCCTCGCGGAGCTCCGCCTCGTCCACCTCCTCCTCGCCGTCCTCCTCCCTGCAACGACCGAAAGGATTGAACGCGAGCCTGCAGCCGCCCACTCACCCCACTTGCAGCTCGAAGAGCGTGGAGCGGCAGCGCGCGCCCGTCGCCTCCTGATGGCGCCGGAAGACGAGGCGGCCGCCCGCGTGGCCGCGCGGCTCGGGCAGCAGCGCGAACGCGTCGCCCGGCGCGTGCAGGCCGTCGGGCAGCCGGAACTTCGCCCAGCGGCTCTCCTCCACGTCCAGCACGAACACGTCGGCGATCTGACGCGGCGTGAAGCGGTTCAGCACGTAGTAGAGGCGCGCGTCCGCCCACGCCAGCGAGAAGCGCAGCTGCGGGTTCGGCTGCAAGCGGAGGACGAATGAAAAGAAGAGGAAGAACTCACGGAGATGAGGTCGAAGCCGCGGTAGTTGACGTCCTCCATCGAGCAGCGGACGGCGCGCTCCTCGGCCTTCTGCCGCAGGTCGAAGCGCACCGTCCGCGGCACCATCTGCCCGTCGAAGTTGGCGACGTAGGCGGCCCACACGCGCGTGCCGCCCACGTGCACGGCGGCCGAAGCGAGCTGGGCGGCGGCGAGCACCGGCTCCTCCACCTCGAACTCGGCGAGCACGCGCCCGACGTCCGTCCACGGGCGCACCAAGAGGTGCTGGAGGCCGGCCGGCGAGAGCGTGTGCACGAACACGAGCGTGTCGCCCAGCGCCTGCAGCGAGACGAGCCGCCCGTCCAGCGGCCACGAGGCGCCGGTGGGCGTCGCGCGGCGCGTCTCCGCGCGCAGCTCGGCGCGCCACACGCGGCCGCCCGCCACCGCGAGGCCCGAGCGGAGGTCGCGGGCGGCGAACGCCTCCAGCGCGCCCTCGCCCGTCCACGCGAACGGGTGTCTGCAACGGAGAACGTGGAAACAACGCGGAAAGGCGGGACTCACGCGGCGTTCTTGAAGCGGACGTCCCGCACGACCACGAGGTTCGCGAGCGGCCCCTCCGACGCCGTCGACGCGCCCACCACGAAGTGCCGCTCCAGCAGTTGGCCCGACGAGAAGCAGAGGCAGCTGCAAGACGGCAGAATGAGTGGATGGTCGGTGGAAGATGAGGGTTTTGAGGGACGAAACGAGGAGGGTTCGTGGAGATCTTCCCCCAACGAAACGAGCGGGACAATCAGGAGACTGCTCTTGTTCAGTTCTCCTGCCCTCCGAGTGGAAGAATCCCCCGGTGTCCCGCGCACTCACCCGTGGCCGTCGGCGGGCGTGAGCGGCGTGTCGAGCGGCTCGACGGCGCGCTCGAGCGGCTCGTCCTCGAACGTCTCCGTCCGCAGGAGCGACGTGCCGGTCGGCGGGTTCGGCATCTTCAGCATCGCGGCGGGCGACCTGCAACGAAGAAATCAACGCGAATCGGCGCGGGCGGGACGTACGCGATCAAATCGAAGGGATTCGGCAGGAAGGCGCGCAGCATCCGCGGGTTCTTGAGTGAGTGGGCGGCAGTGAGAGCTGAACGATCGGGGATCATGTCGGAAGAGGGGATTTTGATCGAAAATGCGCGGAAATTCGGAGAAATTGGTGAAATCCAGCAAATGGATGGAAATTCGGACAAAAGTCGGCAAATTCGACGAGTTTTGCGGCCGCACTCGCAGAAGTCTCGGTTTCAAACCCAACAACAAGTATTTTCGATCAAATTCCTCGACCCAATCCAACCCCAACGCCCCGAATCCCCCGCTCCGTCGGCCCGAATGCGACCGACGGCGCAGCAAGCCGCGTTCGAAGCGCGGGGCGGAACGCCAAGCCGCCAACTCGCCGCCGACTTTCCGCTCGGCTGTCGGCCGGCCGCGTCGGAGCGGGCGGGCGGGCAGGAGGATCCGCGTTCCGCTTTCTCCTTCTTTTCGTTTGCCTCCGATCAGACGTCTGCTTGTTTCTTGATGTTCGTGGTTGATTTGCGGTCTTTCGGCGGATCGAATGCCCGCCGACCGTCTGGCGACTGCGGCTGCCCAGACGGACGATTATGCTGGCGGCCTTTCTGCTCGAAGATTTCATTCGATAGCGGGGATCACGCTCTACCGAGTGATTTGTGGGACGAGTGGACGTTTGGGCGGAAAAGCGGCCGCTTTTGGTCGTGGGCGGCGGGACGTCGAGAAAAGGCGGCCGAACGGACCGCCGCCGCCCCGCGATAGGCAGCGAAATCGAGCGGCGGGCGGCGGCGCTCTTTTTTCGTCGGCTCGTCGATCCCCGCCGCTTTCTCGTTCGTTCCCTCTTGCTCCTATCCGACTCCGTCCTCATCCACTCGAGGAAGAATGGGTCGAGTGACAAGACGCTGGTCATTGCAATCGATTCGATCCTGATTCCTTTGCCTTTTGTTGGTCGCTTTAGAGCGCGTCCTCTTCCTTACACTTGCCCACCCATTTGAAATTTCTTCATTCCAGGCGGCGAGATGCCGACCACTCGGCAACAGGCGCAGAGGGAGGAGGATGAGCGGCGGTGCGTCAAGAACGTGGCCGTGCACGAGCGCCGGATGGAAGCACTTCGACGCGACCCGAACTCTTGGCCCCTCATTACGATCGACTCCGACGGCGAGCGGCAAGAAGCCGACGGTCCACAGCCGCCGAAGAGAGCGCGCACGAACGGACCGCAAGAGGTCGGAGAGGACGAAGCGGTCCCAAGCGGCCTCCAACCCCAGCCACGAATCGCCGCTCCGGTCGTCGAGGAGGCCCAAGCCGAAGCGCCGCCCGTCGTCGTCAAACAGGAGCTCCTCGAACTGAAGCAGGAAGCCGACGTTCCTCGGCGACGGAAGAAGAAGAAAAAGAAGCGAGTGGATCGAGCGGCCGCCAATCGGATGGGCGAAATGGAGCGGCAGATCGAGTGAGTCGCCGGAGAAGACCAACCGCCATTCACTTCTTGCTTTCAGAGCCTTCGAGCAAACAATTACCGAATTGAAGCGGCTGAACGCGTCACGAATGGCCGAGCAGGCGCGAGAGATCGCCGAATTGAAGCAGAAGCTCGCAGACGCCGCTGGACCAAAGAAGGTGGACGAAAGGAGCGAACGGTATGCTTTCAACTCCTGTGTTTAACCACGAACAACATCCGCTTTCCGTTTGATTGAATGCCCGCATTCCAGCCCGTTGCCCCTGCTCCAGAACGGCGGAAAGAAGCCGAAGCTCAAAGACGACGCTCGACGCGCTTTCCTGCAACACGCGCTGAGCTTCAAGAACCTCGTGTGGGGCTACGAGCGCTTCTTGGACGAGCTGGACGTGGACTTCCTGCAGCAACGAGCGATTCGTCGGCTGCAAACGCTGCGCGTCTTCTGCTGCTGCCGCTCGTTCTCCACCGTTTTCTTCCGTTCGAGCGAGCGCTACGGGAAGGCGGTCGAGCAGAAGCTGTGAGTGCGCTTGAGCGACGCGTGGTGCTCCTTGTCGCCCGCGTCCGGTGCCTTCTGCTTGTATTTGGATTTCGAACGCGTGTCCCGCCGATCGCTCTTTGCGTTCCTCCAGCTGGGGCAAGCGGAAGTGCACCGCTTAGTGTTGGACATCGAAACAACCGAGCAGCCGACCCCGTACGATGCGAGCAGCTGGTCTGAAGTGCTGCCGACTCTGAAAAGCGAGTTCTCAGTTTTATTCGTTTATTCTCTGCTCAGATCTACGCTGTTTGAGCAAACTCGATGTGGAGATCGACTTGAACCACAACGGGGCGCGTCAGTCCACGGAGATGGTCGACGCTCTCCGGGAATCGCTGCCCGAGGCGATCGCTTCTTTCACGTCCCGCCGTCTCGAAGATTTCCGCCTGCTCGCTCCGGAGATTCGCCGGATTCCCGTGGGAAGGGCGCGAATCAAACGCGTCGCCGACGAGAGGACGTCCAGTACGCCTTCTTCAGCAACAATAACCTCTAGCTTCTTTACAGCTTTCGGACACCTCCTTCGTTCGAATGCTCGCGTGATTGACGTCGGCTACCACCTGGAGCAGCTCGTGCGGCACGGAGCGTGAGCTGCACGTCGAGTGCCGACGAATTCCTCCGCTTTCAGGTGCGAACAGAACGAGACGATCCAAACGGTCCGTCTTGGAGCTTCGATCGATTGCACGGAAGCCGAGTGGAACGAGAAGTTGGCGTCGACGTTCCGCTCGCTCTTCGTCGACCTTCGCCCGCTGAACGCCCACTTTCGGCTGCAAATGCGGCTGCACAACCGCCTTGCCGACTATCCGGCGGCAAGTCCACCCATTAGTGCTGTTTAAAACATTGATGTGTTCAGACTTCGTTGCACGACTTCAAACTCCGACTGAACGCGATCTTGACTCGCGGCCTTCAACTCGCCCGCAACGCCAAAGAGGCGGGCGTGCCGTCGGTGGAGTTGGAGTCGGTGATCCGCTTGCCGAATCCGATAACCAAATTCGTGAGCCGACACGCGAGCATCCAGTCTTTCCATCTCTTCTGTTTAGGGCGCGTACGAGCAGTGCTTGTCGGGTGCTCGTAAAGTGTTCGCGGAACACTCGCAGTTCACGACGGAAGCATCTACTCACAAGTGCTCCGTGATCGATGTGCTCTCCAACCGTTGGCGACATCCGCTTTGGGATTGGACGTCCTCTTCGAACGGCGCCGACTTTCGCTTTCTGGTCGTCTACGACGACGATTAGACGACCGAAGAAACTGTGAACTGACAGAAGAGAGCTTTTTAAGAGTAGAAGAAACGAGAAACTGACTGTAAAGATGGGTAGAATCATCAGGGGTGCACGGGGTACTCAAAAGAACGAAAGTCGGGTGGAAACGAACTGGGCAGCAGTTCGTACCCGCCAGTCCGCCTCCGATGGTTCGCATTGTTCCTTGCAATGCGCCGCAAAGTACCGGCAGTTGAGATGCGGTGAAAGAAAAGGCTCCTTGGCATTGCAGCGTTCTCAGTTGTGTTTTAGAGACGGAAAACACAATTGAGAGCCTTTTGATCCGCAATGAGCTCGTCTTCAACGTGGCGCGTTTGATGTGGGTTCTTTCGTCGGTAGTCGGTTGTTCGGTAACTGCGAAGAGCGACTCGACTTGTTTGGAACTGCGCGATGCGATCATTTGCGGAAAAACGGGCGAGATAAAGCGAACAACGGGAAGCGGCCGATCGACGAGCGGGCGGGTCCTCTGACTGTTTGCCGCTCGTCCTGCATTGCTCTAACGCTTCGAACTGAACTGAAGGCCTCGAGCTCACGCTTTAAAATTCCGCTTTTCGCACACAAATTTATGACTGCGGTCGACTGATGAAGGTGCGGGGCCGAGTGAGCGAGGGAACGCGCCGATGAGAGAAGAAGAACAGGAGCCGCGTGTCCAACCCGTTCCCCGTTTACTTTTGAGTTCTTTACGGCCGTCCTTTCGCCCACTTCTAGCGGACAGATTTACGCTAGTTGAACAAGCGGTTTATTGACGAAAACAGAACACTTCTGCACGCCGATCAATGAATCCTACTAATGAACACAAAGCACACGTCCGTGTTCCCCACTCGCCGCTCCACAAACCGGAAAGCACGTCGGTTGACGCGCGATCCATGCGATCGAAGAACTCCTCGTCGAAGTCTTCGGTTTGAGCGAAGAATCGCCTTCGAGGGGCGAAGTACTCGTGGATGTCGAGCAGAATCGTTTCCTGAACACTCGGTAGAAGGAAGTCGGCAAGAGTGAACGAACGAGTTGATTCGAGTCGCCGAGCCAGCCGATTCGAGTGCGCACTTCCGCCAGGCGAACGCCCGCCTCTTCGGCCCACCGAACGAGGAGAAGCGAGCGATTGATGAGGCGCTCAAGCAATGCGTGGATGTCCGTCGTTTGCAGCGTTTCCTAAAGAGCAGTCAAGAAGACGGGATGCTCGTGAACTCGCCGTCTTCTCGTCGGGGCAAAGGTTGCAGTCCAAGAGCTTCAGGTGGACGGTGAAGGTTCCGTTCAACGAGCGGAGGTTCTCGAAGGCCGCTCGGAAGTCGCGAGCGTTCTCTGCGCTCCACGGCGAGTCGGGCGGAAGCTCGAGCAGAGCGGGCGAATATTCCGTGCCGCCGAACGCTCCGGACAACCGCAGGACCACCCGCTCGACCGTTTCGTTTCGTTCGCAACTGAAAGAAATCGGGATCGAATGAGAGGACGTTGGTGATGCGGATGCCCGCTCGACTGCGGCCAGGGCACGAACTTTTGCCTTGCACCGTGAATTCCCGTAACCAACTGCGTTCTACAACGCCAGTTCGTTCAGCGGTACAGCATGGAACTGTCAGCTCTTTACCGTCGATGAGACGAGCGGTAACCTACGCGCCGTGCTCAGCGATGGTCTTGATCGGCACGAAAGTTTGAAGCACCCGAGCGCGTGCTTTGAAGAACGGCTGAAAGTCTGAATACTTCGTTGGTCGATAGGCAAGAACGTTAGAGACGAACAATCATCCCCCGTGTAGCGGGCATGAACGAAGACACTTTCGAGGGGAAACGTCGAACTGTTCCGCAACACGACGAGGCACGCGAAGTCCACCACGTGCACCTTCACGATCTTGTCGCCCCAGAAGTCGCGCAGAAGCGGCACGCTGAGCGCCGTCTTCTTCACGTCCAATTCGATCGCTTCCAAGGTGCGGTGCTCTAAACTGACGATTTTGAAACGGGGGAGAGCACGCACTAATCGAAAGTTATTGTCGCGAACCGCCCAAACGCGACAACAACTGAACGATTGAAAGGTCGACCGCAGGGAGCCGAAGTGTGATTTTGGCTGCAGCTGCGGTTTCTTCTGCTCGAGTGCTTGCAATCAGCAAATTGCAGGCACAAGAAACCCAATGCTCACCTTTCAACGCCCACAGAAGCGGCATCCAGTCGCGAAGTTTCGCGTAAGGGCACGGACCGCCCATTGTTGGCGTAAACACCGACCGGAGGCGCCTCAGTTCGGCCACTTGCAGAAAGCGAGCGAACGAGGCGGCGGAGAGGTGATCCCGCGCCAACCGCACGGCCAACCCGCTACGTTTCGCCGACGAGAAGAAGCAGCCGTCGTTGCCCCAGTAAATCTCCGCCTCTTCGCCGCCCGCAGCGAACAGAACGTTCGTGAATGCGGACGAGCAGAAGAGGAAGCGAGCGGTTCGCGCCCGCAGAACCGCTCGTCGTTCGCGGTGGTCGGCGGCGGCGGCGCGCTCGAGACGCCACGGATCCCGGCCGGTCGTCAGCGCGTGGAGCAGCAGGCAGAAGCGACCGTCCGCCTTGAGCTTCGGCTTCCGCTTCGTTCTCGAAGCCCTCTTGGGCCGCGAACACCAGCAACCCATTGCGCTGAAAGCCGAGAATTCGGGCGGAATTCGCAAGAAAGCGGAGGAAAAGCGAGTGTTCACTCGGTCAAGCAGCCAGCGAGCCATCGGCACAGGAGTGGGCGGGGGAGAGCGCGGCAGGGATCTTTCCGTTGCGCAATCCTCGACCTACCTGCTCGCCAGTTCGACGCCAAGCGACTGGTCGAGGTCAAGCGGAAGCAGCGCACACGCCCGTCCGCCACTCACTCTTTGGAGCGGCCACGCGCTGCTCGCCTTTGTTCCGATCGCCAGCATTCGCCGCAGCAAACGAAACCGAAACAAAACGAGCGGCCGATTTCGGCCGTGTTTCACGCGTCGCCCCGAGCGCACGCCGCCGATCGACCCGCTTCCAAGGCCGTTCGGCGGCGTGAAGCTCGTCGATTTCCGAATTCTTCGCTCTTTTCGCGCTGCCGCTTGCTTTCCGTTTTTTTCGAAGCAAACGAGTGAACGAGCGAAGTGCGCGTCGTTTCGGCGTTTCTCTTTCGGCGGCGATCTCGTCGCTCTTTTTGTGAAGTCGGGCGGGAGTCGCGCGTGCGTCGGCTCGATGACTCCGTCCTTCTGGCCGATTGCCAATGAGCCGATCAACCGCCTCCTCGCCCGTCTTCTGCCGCTCGCAATCAAGCGAGCGAAAATCACAGGCCGGTGATCGAATGAGAATTTAGACTTGACGGAAAGAAGCAAGTGTGTTCGGGGATGAGGTCTAGAGAAATTGAAGGGTAAGAAGTCAATTGAGCTTGTCGTGCGGGTGTTTTTTGTTGTCGACCGGCGTGCGTGATCGATCCAATAGTTTATTTTGTTGTTTGACGTTTGATTTTGCTCAATTCAGATTTCCATTCGCTGGAGATGGCTGAACGCACGAAACCAAAGCTGAAGCTGGACGTCCGACACTTTCTGATGATCCAATCGCTAAGCACCGGCTTGGAGCACAACGAAATCAAAGAAGGCGACGACGACCTTCAGCAACGGGCGGTTCTTCGACGTCGAACTCTCCGACTGATCTTCTGCAGCTCCGCCTTTCCGGCCGCCTTCTTCCAGCGAAGCGAGCGGTACGGAAAGGCGGACGTCCACTCGCCGATGTTGACTCTGGGCCCCGACATCCACTTGCGAGCGGCTTCCAGCGGCGCCCTTTTCTTGTGCTTGACCGACCACCACCTTTCGGTCGAGTCTATGGCCCGCTTTCTGCACGTGAGCCGGATAGAAGTGCGGAGATTGAACGTCTTCATTCAAATCTACGACGAGCCTTCTTTTGAACAACTTCGGGACTGGGCGACGATTCTGCGGCCTCTGAATGGTGAGTAGATGTGATTCTGCTCGATTTACCGTTGGGTTCAGCCTGCAGCAACCTGCAGGAATTCAACGTGCACATCGACCGTCGTTGCCGCAACCCGTCGATCCTTCACCTTTTCCGCGACTTCCTGCCTGCTCGGATCACTTCGCTTTGCTCGACCGGCTCCCACGACTTCCTGCTCGTCTCGCCGAACTTGTGTCGATTGCCGTTGGAAAGGGCGCGAATTTACGACTATAAAGACGGCGACCATCCCTGTAAGTCCTCCCTCAACAGATCGATCGATTCGCGTCGTTCGTTCCGCAGATCTCGGCCCCATTCTTCGCTCGAATGCTCGTGTGATTGACCTCGACACACTCCTCCCCGCACTCGCAACACACGGGCCGTGAGCTTCTAATTGAAAGCGATCAATCGATTGGTTTGAGGTGCGAACAAAACGAAGCGTTGGAGAAGGTCGTGATCCGACTGCACCACACGACGGAGCCCAGCTATCCGCTGACTGAAGGCGACATTCGGAGCTGCCAAACGGCTCTCAAGAACCTCCGTTCGATCAAGCAAGAAGGATTC
Organism: Aphelenchoides fujianensis; assembly: GCA_024699865.1. NCBI lineage: Eukaryota > Metazoa > Nematoda > Chromadorea > Rhabditida > Aphelenchoididae > Aphelenchoides > Aphelenchoides fujianensis. Next base: position 1,698,859 of record JAMPIO010000004.1, on the reverse strand, counting down.
GTGATGCAAATCAACCTGCCCATCCCGCAGCACATTTTGATGCAGGTACACGCTTGCTCTCGGCCCTCCGACCGTTGTTTCTTTAGGGCTTGCGGGCACGAGACGTCCTACAATCCAAAGCCACGAACGTCGACTGCTCCCCGTTCGTCCAGTGGGCGAAACAGGCGGGGATATCGCGAGTGCACGTCCGCTCGTCCGCCCGCATCCCCAACCCGCGAACAAACGACGTTCGTCCTCCCCCTTTCTCCCATCTGTTTCATTCGTTGCTTTCTGCAGAGTGCGCGTGAAGAAGTGCTCGCTGAAGTGAAGCGATTCTTCGATCAACGACCGCAATCCACGATGAAGACCACGGATTTTCCGGACGAGATGGTCGCCCAGTTCGGGTGGCGCACGATCGACTGCGTTTGGACGACGAATTCCGAGGATTCGGGAGAGGAGCTCGTGTTCTTTCATTAGACAACCGGTGCTCGCGAGTCGTTGAGGATAAATTGAGGACTCTAGGCGTAAGAGAAAAACGGCAGAGAATTCAAACTGGGCAAAAAGGAGTGAATCCGAAGGTTGCGGAGCTCTCAGCGGGCAACGATTCTGCGCATTCCGTTTGTCGTAACGAGCTTCTCGCCAGCAATTGACTTTGCTCGTCTGTTTTGCTTCAAACTCCCCCCTTCGGGCACGAAGCTCGCCGCCCGTCTGCCTCGTCTGTTGATCGGCGACCACTGGCTGCTCGCAATCAAGCGGGCGCAAATCACACGCCTGTGATCGGTCGGGAATTTGGGCATGACAGTGAAAAAACGGGTAGATTTGTGAGTCAATTCAAAAGAAAATGGTAGCCGTAAAAAAGAGCAAGTCAGATACGATATCTGAGAGGGTTTGTAGTTGCCAATCCGTGTTCTTGATCGATTCAATCATTTATTTTGCGGTTTGACGCTTGATTTCGCCCAATTTAGACCTCCACCCCTCCATTCGCTTGAGATGGCGGAGAGAAGAAAGCCGAAGCTGAAGGCGGACGTTCGCCGCGCCCTGATGATCCAGTCGTTGAGCACCGGCCTGGAGCACAACCAAATTCAAGAAGGCGACGACGATCTTGAACAACGAGCGGCTCTTCGACTTCGCACTCTCCGATTGCTCTTCTGTTCGCACTCCTTTCCAGCCGCCTTCTTCCTGCGGAGCGAGCGGTACGGGAAGCCGGACGTCTACTTGCCGGCCTTGGAGTTGGGCCACACGACGGTCTTAAAGGCGGCTTCCAGTGGCACGCTTTGTTTGTGCCTGTACGACCACAACATGTCGCTGGGATCGATAGGCCGATTTATGAACGTGGGGCGAGCGGAAGTGCAACGACTGCACCTGACCGTTCAAGCCTTCAACGAGCCTTCGTTCGAGCAAATACGAGATTGGACGGCGATTTTGCGGCCCCTGAAGGGTGAGTGCCCGTTGTGTTGATTCAGTTTGACCGATGGGTTCAGATTGCTGCAACCTGCAGGAATTCCACGCGGACATTGACCTCTTTTACGGCGGTTCTTCGATCGTCCATTTTCTCCGCGACTTCCTGCCCGCTCGGATCACTTCGTTTCGTTCGATCAGTTTCCACGACTTCCTGCTCCTCTCGCCGAAATTCTGCCGCAAGCCGTTAGAAAAGTCGCGTTTTTCTATTCACCTCGGCAAAAGTGCGCCCTGTACGTTTTCTCTGGTCATTAACTTTACTTTGTTTAGTTCCTTCTTAGATCTTGGACCCATTCTTCGTTCGAATGCTCGTGTGATTGACGTCGGCTGCTTTGTCCGCGAGCTTGCAGAACACGGACCGTAATCTTGACGCTTCCGCCCGTAAATTAAACGTTGCATCTGCTTTGTCTGAAGGTGCAAACGAAACGAAGCGGTGGAAAGGATTGTGATGCGACCGCAACACGGCTGGGACTCCAGCTATCCGCGCGATGAAGAGCAAATTCGAGACGTCCAGATGGCTCTCAGAAACCTTCTTTCGATTAAGGAGGAGGGATTCGTTCTACAAATCAACCTTCCGGTTCATCAACAGATCGTGATGCAGGTACTCGCCCTCTCTGTTGATTCTACCATTCGGCGTCTTTAGGGCACGCAAAAACGTCACGTCTTTCAATTGGACTCGGCAAGGGCCACTAGTTCCGATTTCGTCAAGTGGGCCAAGCAGGCGGGGATTTCTAGAGTGCACGTCTGCTCGTCCGCCCACCTGCCCGACGCGCAAACGGAAGCCGTTAGTTCCTCTTTCTTTCATCGACTTCCTGCCTTCTGCTTCTCGCAGAGTGACTACGAACAAGTGCTCGCTGAACTGAAGCGATTCTTTGCTCAACATCCGCACTTCACTGCAAAGACCGGGGATTTCCCCGACGAAATGGTCGCCCAGTACGACTGGGAAACGATCGCGTGTGTTTGGACGTCCGATTCCGCTGACTTGAGGGAAGAGTTCGTGTTCCTTCAAAAGACAACTGCTGCTTGCAAGTCATGAAGAATAAACCAATGACTCTGAGGGGAAGGACGAAAGGCAGAGTTGAAAGCGAGCAAGAATAATGAGTAGTGAATGCGGCTGCGGTTGAGCTCTCATCAGGCAGATCTGCGGGTTCGATTTGTTGCAACAGGTTTCCCAACAAGAAGCGAAACCACACGTCTGTTCCTACACCACGCTCGCCTCGTCCATCTACCTCGACCACAAAGCCGCACGCCCGCCTCGTCTGTCGAAAGACCCCCGCCGCCGCTCGCCGTCGTCCGGGCGCAAGTCGCCCGGCTGTTGTCGGCCGTCAAGTCGGGCGGCGCGCCGTCGACGACGAGCGAGTGGATCCGCCGGCTTCTGCCCGCATTCCTCGACCGACCGCTCGACCCGAGATGATCGACGGGGACCACAACGCCCCGTACTACCGGACGGCGCCCTCGTCGTCGGAGGGCGAGCTGAGCGACGACGCCGACGAGGCGGCCGGCGGCGAGGCGCCGAAGAAAGTGAGTTCTTTTCCCTCGATTTCGATTTGTTTCTTCCGTTCGTTTGGTGTAGGAGGTGGACCAGGAGCTCCGCCGGGACGAGCGGCAGCTTCCAACGAAAATTCGGGAGAAATCGGCCGCGAACTCGCCGAACACTTGGGATTTTCGTGGAATTTCCGTCGTTTCGTCTGTTCGATTGTTTGCGGTCGAAACCACAGGGATTTTGGGTCCGTTTATGGATTGAAATTAGCGGAGATTTGCCTCCAAGCTTCTCCGACGATCTGCGCGTATTCTGAAGCGGAAATCACTCCGTAATTCCCGTTTGGGATTGAAAATTCGAACTGTCGCACAGAACAAGATTTTCGCCTGGCTTTTCGGTCAAGATCTCCTTTGATTCCTTTTTTGCAACACGTAGAAGCTTTTGGTCAACGAGAGCTCGAACTCCCGCTCTAATCTTTCGACCACTTGGCCCCGAAGCCTTCGATTTCCTTCGTTTCTCGGGTTCAACTCACTCCTCCGTCTGCTTTCAGGTCGTGCCGCCCGCTTCAACAGCCGCAGAAGACGACCGGCACGTAGACGAGGAGCCGAAGGTGAGCGGAGGTCTCCAATTCGCATCGGAATTTCGGGGCCCGACTGAATTCTCTCCGCTTTCAGTCCACTTGAAGACCGCCCGTTCGTTTTAGGCAGCCGCCCGCCCGAATCGCCCCCAGCGGCCGCGAATCGAAGCGCCCGCCGCCTCGCCGCCCACCACTTCCGCCCGGCCGGAAGGCAGACAGCGGCCGACCGAGCGGACTGAGAGGAGGTAAGTCCGGAGCGGATCCTGTGGGAGTGGATGGAAGGGAGGATGGGTTTGGGAATGTTTTCGCCTTCTGCTTGTTGGGATGATCAGATGAGTTGGACACATGGAGTGAATGGATCGCACTTTCAACTGTTCACGAACATGTCGACCGTTTCTTCCGTCTCCATTCGGCTGTCCAATCTCACCCGATCAACCCTCTTATCCACCACTGTCCACTCACCTCCTCTCGTTTCAGCCCACCCCCGAAGCGCCGCCACGACTCGCCGCCGCGCCGTTCCGCCGAGCGGCCGCCGCGGAGCCGCTCGCCCGGCTGCTCGTCGACGCCCGACTTCGATGCCGACGGCAAGTCGCTTCTTTTCGCCTTCGTTCATTTCTTTCCGGCATTCAGGAGTCGCCCGACTGCGCGTGGCGGAGGCGGAGGGCCGTCGGAGCGGGACGCCCGCCTCCGCGACGGCCGGCCGGCCGAAACGCTCGCGCTTCGAGAGCCCCGAGGGCGGCGGGCGCGCGGCTTCGGCGACGCCCAACCGCTCCTCGCTCTCCGACGTCGAAGTGGAGGAGTTGGGTGAGCGGCGCGTCGCCTTCCGCTCACCTCCCGCCCGCCTTTCAGCCGCCGAACCGCCCGCCCAGCCGGACGCCGTTCTCGCCGCCGCCGAAGCGAAGCCGCTGGAGCAGCTGAGCGACGAGGAGAAGGCGATGGTGCGTCCACTCCATTGGGTTCTTCTCCTTCAATCCCGCCGTTTCGTTCAGCTCCGTCCCGACGTGTTGGCGGCAAAGGAGCGGGAGCACGCCGAACGGGAGCGCGCCCGTCTGCCCGTCTACTACCCGGGCATCCGCGGCTGCCGCTCCATCGACGAGTTCCGCCTGCTGAATCGCGTCTCCGAGGGCACGTTCGGCGTCGTCTTTCGGGCGGAGGAGCGCCAAACGCGCGAGATCGTCGCCCTGAAGCAGCTGAAGATGGAGCGCGAGCGCGAGGGCTTTCCGATCACCTCGTTGCGCGAAATCAACATGCTGATGAAGTGCCGCCGCCATCCGAACGTTGTGGGGTTGCGCGAGATCGTGACGGACGCCACCGGCGAGAAGATCTACCTCGTGATGGAGTTCGTGGAGCACGACCTCCGCGCGTTGATGCGGCAGCTGGAGCACCGCCGGAAGCGTTTCACTCTCGGTTCGTCCCTTCTTTCTTCCGCCCCGTTCATTCCTCCCGCTCGATTGCAGCTCAAGTGAAGACGCTGATGCACCAGCTGCTCTCCGGACTCGCGTACATGTGCGTTCTCTTTGGTTGGTTGCTCGGATGACCGCTCGGTTGCTTGCAGGCACGAGGAGTGGGTGATCCACAGGGACCTGAAAACGGCCAACCTCCTCCTCTCGCACGGCAACATCCTCAAGGCGAGCTCCTTCGATTTGAGCCCTCTAATGCGTGCCGTAGATCGGCGACTTCGGATTGGCGCGCGAGTACGGCGACCCGCTCAAGGGCTTCACGCAGCTGGTCGTGACGCTGCACTACCGCTCGCCCGAGCTGCTCCTCGGCTGCAAGGTGCGTGAGGGGGTTCTCTTGGAGAGCGGGCGGTCCGAAAGGCAGTTAGATACGAGCAGCCGGTTGTTTCGAGTGGAGGGCACGAAGGAGGCTCGCTCCGACTGCCTGAGGGAACGAGCGGCTTCCCCCACCCACCCACAACCTCCGTGTTTGCAGACGTACTCGACGAAGGTGGACGTCTGGTCGGTGGGGTGCATCTTCGGCGAGTTCCTGAAGCTCACGCCCGTCCTGCCCGGCACCAGCGAGGCCGACCAGCTGCGGCGCACCTTCGAGCTGTGCGGCGCGCCCACCGAGGACTCGTGGCCGGGCCACCAGCAGCTGCCGCTCGCCGCGAAGATGTCCTGGCCGCCGCAGCCGCACAGCCAGCTGGAGCGCCGCTTCGCCCGCGACCTGCACGAGAGCGAGAAGAAGGCGCCCGAGAAGAGCGGCCTCGACCTCATGCGGCGGTGAGTTCCGAGGGAAGCGGGTGGGGTGGTCAGTCGATCGACTGCAAAGCTTCCCTTCTATCAATTCACCATACGAATGCTCGCGCTAACTCCTTTCCGCTTGCAGGCTCCTGCAGCTGTGCCCCGAGCGGCGCATCTCGGCGGACGAGGCGCTCCGCCACGCGTGGTTCGCCGAGGAGCCGCGACCGGCGCCGCCCGAGAGCTTCCCCACGTGGCCGGCGAAGTCGGAGAACCTGAAGAAGCCCCCCGAACGAAAGCAGGCCGCCGCTGAGGCCGCCGCTCGTCCGCCTCATCCGCCCGTCGACCCGAACACCCTCAAACTGTTCAAAGACTTCGACATCAAAGTGAGCAGGAAGACGGCCACCGGCGGCTTCTCTTTGAAGCTGCGCGGACAGAAGTGATCCCCTTTTATCCTCTCTCCTTTTACCTCGCCACTAGTCACTCGTTTGTGTTGCAAGTAAACACTGGTCAATTCTGCTGTCCGAATGTCCATTTAGTCGACCTCGACCAATTCTTCCAGCAGCTCGCCGCCCACGGCCCGTAAGCCCTGCACCAAAGGGCAGTCCAGCGAGCGGTTTGAGGAGCGAACGGAACGAAGCCGTCAGAACGGTCGTGCTCGAACTCTGCACCGGAGACCGAGAGGGAGATTCGCGGCTTCCAGTTGGCCCCCGAAATCTTCTTTCAATCAAACAGGAAAGATTCGCGCTCCAACTCAACGGCTCGTTGTTTCGGTTGGCCTCCTTCCGTTCTTGACAAGCAATTCGGCCGCTTCAGCGCTGCAAACCGCAGCGCGTGCAGCAGTTGGACGCCGTGCGAGCCCCAACTCCGCTCTCGTCCACCAGCGGGGATCTCGAGAGTGACGGTCCTGCCCCACCCACTCGTTGAAGCGGGAGTTTCTGGAAGGCGGAGCAAAGACGAACCGAAGGGAGTCCCGAACATGCCCTCCCCCGCGATCTCCAGAAGTTCCCGCATCCCTCCAGTGCTCGCTGCTCATTGGTTCTTGCAGAACGAGCCCAAAGAATTGCTCCCGCATCTGCGTCAATCCTTCCTCAACGCCCTCAGTTCGCAACGAAGGCGGGTGAGTTCGACGCCCGATTCGAGCGGTGGGTGTTTGGACGACGACCTCGGCGAGTCGCGAGAGGACTTCGTTTTAACCACTGAAAACACACCATTCGTTGTATTCAACGAAGCGTATGTGGCGAGGAATCGATTGCAACTTCTCAATTGTTCGAATGCACTCGTGAATGAAAGGCGAACTCGAAAGGCAACTCTGCAGAGAATCCTGGAGTTTCCACTCAAGAAATTCGTCTCACGTCCACTTCCTCTCCGTCTCCGCATCGCCAAAGAAGGACCGTCCGCTCGTTGCGGGCGATTCTCCGCGTTGGCCGACTGATCGACGGGCCGGTGAAGTTGGCGTCCTCCGGTCGAGCTTGGGCACCCCCTGCCGGTTGATTGCTGCGGGTCTCGAGAGACTCGGGATGTGGACGTCTGTTTGTGTGGTTCTTGGGCTCCAACTGCCGGGGGGACGGGAACGGTTTTGATCCGCACGCCCGCGAATCCCCGTCCCGTCCGCCCAGCAGTTGCTCCTCTCGAACACACACACAACTCCGGCCGGAAATCTCCGGTCGGGAATCAGCGGACTTCGCACTCCACACGTCCACTCGCCTCTCTCCAGCATTCGGCGGGAGTGGACGGAGCGGAAAGAGGCGGCCGAGCAAACCGAAAGGAGCGGCCGCCTGTCCAACATTCCGCTCCGTCTCCGCATTCCAATCCGAACAATCCTGCTCAAGGATCGCCGTCGAGTTCGGGGAAGAACGGAGACGAGCGGAATGTTTCGGCGATTCACCCACGAGCTCGCGATCGGCTTCGTCTTCCTGCTCGTCTGTTTCGCTGTCTTCCAACTGCGAGCCGAGTGGTCGGAGCGGCTGACGCCCGAAGAGGAGCCCGTGCGACCGTTGGGGCGGCGGCCGCTGGTCGTCTTTTGGAATCGCTATATTCCGGACGCGTCGGAATCGGAAGGAATGGGGTGGCGTTCTTCTTCGGGAACAAACAGACGGAAGGATCGGAGTAACCGCGCGGTTTATCCGCTTCAAGGCCAACTGACTGGAAATCTACAGCGGGCATCAAGCGGACTCTCGGCCCGGCCGTTTATTTTGAGTGATGAGATTCGAAACGAAGGCCGAAGGCGCGGAACAAACGCGGGAACCGGCAGACTGGTCGAAAACACGTGCGGCGATCCTCTTCTCTCCTTTTTGGCGGCTCCGTTCCGCACAGCTACTTCCGCGTGGCGTTCGCCCTCTTCACCGGCCGGAAGGGACGCCTCCGTGCGGCCGCCTTGCCCGTACGCGTGCGCCTTCTCGACGAACAAACGGCGCGCCGCACGAGCGGACGTCCGCGTCTTCCACCAGCGCTCGCTGATGCTGATCCCCGGCCTCTGCTGCTCCTGAGCGTCTATTTCAACCTGGAGCGTGAGTGCCGCCCCTCCTGCCGCCACTCACTCACTCGCCCCTTCAGCTCCCCACTTGTCGTTCTCGCGCGCCATCGGCCGCCCCATGCCGCCCGACTTCTTCAACGCGACGGCCACCTACCGCTCGTCTTCGGAGGTCTCCTACCCCTACGACGCGTTTGTGCTGCGGGACGGCAGCGAGAGCGCGGCGGAGGAAGTGTGGACGGAGGAACAGGCGAGTCCTCCACCTTCTTCTCCACTCCTCTGCAGATCGACCGGAAGCTGCGCGCCAAACGGAACGCTTCGCTGATCGCCGCGTCGAACTGCGGCGCCGACTCGCGGCGGCACGCGTACGTGGACGCGCTCGCCGCCGCGTGGACCTCGAGTGCATGAAGCGGCTGATCGGTGGGAAGATTCCGCTCAATCCGCGTCTTCTCAACTCACTCCTCCCGCTGCAGACAGCCACCACTTCTACCTGGCGTTCGAGAACGCGGTCTGTCCGGAGTACGCGAGCGAGAAGTTCTGGCGCGTGAAGGAGCTCATCGCGCCGGTGGTGAACAGTCGGGCGGCCGTCCCGCCGCACATCTCCGCAGACGCGTTCGCCGCCCACCTCCGCTGGCTGATCGAGCGGCCGGCCGAGTGCCGGAAGTCGGGGATAAGTGCAGACCTCCCCCCCTCACTCGTTTGCAGGTTCTTCGCGTGGACCAAACGCTACCGCCGCTCGTCGCTTAACGAAGCCGAGTTGAACGTCTCCTGCCAGCTCTGCAAACTCGCCCACCGGCAGCCCCAACGGCGCATCGCCGACTACCGGCACGAGTGGAGCCGGCGCGAGTGCGTGCGGGACTTTGCGCCCGACCTGCTGGGCGACTCGTCCCGCGCGCGCCGTCGAGTGCGCGACCACGAGCGCCGAATGGCCGCACTCGTGGGGTGCATCTGCCGGCCGCGTTCTCTCGGCCGCATTTTTTGAGCGCTGCGGATGAACAAGGCGATAACTGGAGTGTTGGAGGTGGACGAGCTGTGTGGCTGGGGCGCGGAAAGTGAGGGCTGGCAGATGGAGTGGCCCTCGCCGTTGTTGTGAGCAAGAGAGCAGACCAGCTGTTCGGGAACAAGGGGGCGGCCAAGCCGCTGGGCTAGCGGATAAAAGCCGCCCGTTCGCGCCAGGCAGTCGGAGGGTACGACGAGAAGTTGGAGCAATAAACAGCAGTCTTGATTCGAGCCTCTTCGTCAACTCTCAACCACCGACAGTCCGGAAGTTCGAGTCGGATTGATTCACGAGCGATCGCATCAACGTCCAGCGCCCGTTGCCGTCCGGGACCTGACCACGGCCTTCCGGCGGTCGCTCGCGGCTCACCACGAGCCTAACCACGAGCAATTGAGTGAATTCGTTCGGAGGTTTGTGTATTGTTTGCCGCAAAAGTGGCTTCTCTCGAGCGAGGTCGTCTTTTCCGTTGATTCAATCGAAGTACTCCAGTCGCTCGTCGTTCGAATGACGGGGTGAAAGAAAGCGCGGATGAAGGCATAGGTTCATCGCGCACTCTTCGTCCACTCGCTGGACACCAGGAGGTGGCGGGTGGTCGCTTGCTCTTCTAGTCGACCGGCCAGGACGTTCTCGTCCACTAGCTCGCCTCAAGCACAGCAGCAACAACAAGCCTGTAGGAGGGGATTAAGCAAAAGAAATCTCACTGTCGCCGCTTCTTTCGATTTTTTCAGGGCGGCGCGCCGAGCGGTAAGCCGAGCGGTTTTTCCACGGCGACCGGATGGCCTTCCGACGAGCGCCGCATCACGAATTCCCGCAAAGATTTGCGGCCAACACGCCCGCCTCGACGGCAAATCCGCTCCTCGCACGCACGGGCGCCATCTTGTGAGATGCTCGCCGTCATCCTCACTGTTCACTCCAACGATCGACTGATGCGATGGAACGAACGTTCGACTGGGCGGAAATTCGGGAACACAACCGCGCGGAGAGCCTGTGGCTGGTGTTCGAGGGGAAGGTGCGCACTTGTTGGAAGAATTCTCCGCTCACTCCTCGCTTGCAGGTGCACGACCTGACCGCCTACCTGCCGGCGCATCCCGGCGGCGTCGCCCTGCTGAAGTGGGCGGGAAAAGTAAGTGAGTGAGTGGGCGGGCGGAAGCGAGCCCTCGGATTGCAGGACGCGACCGCCGCCCTCCGCCGCGTCCCCGCCCACCGCTTCTCGTGGCGCTTCGTCGAGGCGAAGCTCGCCGAGCTGCGGATCGGGGTGGTCGCGGGAAAGAACATGTGAAGTGGTTGGTGCCGTTGCTCAAATGCCGTCTCCTCGTTCCATTCCGTGTTGTGAACGGGAGTTGCTCGTGATGGGAAGCCACAAATAAGCGCAAATAAACCGTCTTGATCGAGCCGAAGCGAAGCTGAATTCAAAGAAGAGGGATGAGTGGACAGTGAACGGAGACGTCGGGACTACGGTGAGGAATTGAAGAACGGGTGTTTGCTTCAAATAATCTCCTCGCCCTCGTTAATCAAAGCTCCACTCAATCTACGGCTGCCCGCCTTTTTCTGGCACGCTTCCTCGGACGTCTCTCCGCCCCCGCTTACCGTTGAGCACCTTTCAGATGGCGGGTGTGTGGAAACGGGTAAGAGCCTTCGTTCACCGTTGGTTGTCGTGTGCAAAAAGTCCGATTGCTTAAACGCGAACGAAAGCGCTCCCTTGTGCCACCGAACAGACGACTGGAGAAAGATTGCAGCTTTTATTCGTGTGCAAGAAGAAGAAATCGATCGCTCGCCGCTCACTGGGCGGCCGGCGCGGCGGCGGTGGTGGAGAGCGGGCGGCCGTGATGCCCACGAGGTCCATGCGGGCGCCCTCCCCGTCGCTGGATTCCGGGCAGGAGGACGCCGGCGGCGCGGAGCTCCTGGAGGGCGGCGGCGTCGGCGGCGCGCACCAACTGGCGGATTTTCTCGTGCTCCGCGCGGACGGTGAGCGAGTCGTCGGCGAGCACGGCCTGCAACCTCCGTTGAGCGAACGGAATGAACGGCAAGGACGAACGTTCACGTCCGCGAAGAGCGATTGGGCGCCGGCGGAAAGCGCGGCCACTTTCGCCGCGTCGGCCGCGCGTTTCGCCTCGAATTTCGTCTTTGCTTCGGCCATTTTCGTCTGCAAACACACGGGTCAACGGAGACTTGAGGACTTGAGGTGGCAGTTAAAAGAAGTCAGTTGTTGGGCGAAAGACAGGGGGAGGAGCGAGCGGAGGTAAGCAACTCTCCAGCGAGTGCAGGCAGTCGAGATTCAATCGCTCACCAGTCTCTCGTTCCTCCTTTCAAGCGACTAAGCAGCGAGGCAAATCTCGTCCGTGCCAGGACCGCATCGACATCCCATCAATCAGGAGTTCTTGAACAACTCCCCGACAAACAAGCGACTGCCCGCTCAAGAACCGCATCAAACCAATGCACTCACCTGCAGCTCGGCGCTCAACGTGCCCACGAACTCCTGCACCTTCTGCTTGAGCTCCGCCTTGGTCGCGTTGGCGGCGGCGTGCAGCGAGGCGAACAGCTGGTGGCGCTGGTCGGCCGACAGCTCGCCGAGCACCGCGTGGACGGGGCCGAGCGGGAGGTGCGGCCGGCCGCCGTGCGGGCCGCCGTGATGTCGCCGGGCGGCGTGCGGGTGGGCGGCCGCCGAGGCGACGGCGACGACGAGCAGGAGGACGAGCGAGAAGCGAGCGGACATTTCGCGCAAGTTGGAGGAAGGGCTGATTGATGATGGTGAGGTCTCTGGATCGTTCTTTTATAGTGGGTTTTGCTTGCTGAACTGAATGTTCGTGATCAGAAGGGCGGGTCAAAGGATGCTGGCGAACGGTTAACTTCTCTCTTTCTCCCCTCCGTGCTGGAAGATCACGAACAAAGCGCGGAGATCGTTCGGTCCAAAACGAGTGGAAGGCGAGTCAACGTCGAGTTGTTTGAACAGCTGGCCGAGATTCGTTGAGATTCCCGCCTTGCATCGCCGATTCACTCGCTTCCGTTTCGTTCGTGATCTTTCCGGCTGTTCGTTGTTCCGCTGGCTTGTTTGTTTGTTTGGACGGATGTGGAGGTCAGTAATTTAACAGTTGTGCACGCGTAAAGCGCACTGAAAACTTTTGAATAAAAGATAAAAAACGAGAAGGTTTATTGCTTGTGTTGAACAACAACAAAGTAGCCCCCGGCCAAACAATCGCGGATGTTTCTCGTCAGCCGTCGGCTTACTCGGGGCCTTCGTTCGAGCAGCCACGGCAACGGACGGGGATCGGCTGCATTCCATCGAAGGCACTGGGCAGGACGCTCTTGTACGGGCGGACGCTCATCTTCTGCTGGAAGCTTCGCTCGCCGCCGGCCGCCTGCCAGCTCTTTCGCGCTCCGAACATCGCGAGGACGCGCAGCGAGTCCACGTTCCTGAGGAAGAGTCGTTTCTTTTCGGAATCGGCGAGACACAAACCGCAGCATTCGCCGCTGGACCGAAAGAAGCCGACTGGCGGCCGTCGTGGAGGCGCGGGAGCGGAGGATCAGGAGTCCGTCCTCGTCCGGGAGCGGCGAAAGGTACTCGAGTCGCGTTCCGTCGATCGGCAGCCGCTCCCACTTCTTCTGCTCCAGGTTGCAGCGGAACACGGAGGCCGAGGTGTTCGTGAAGCGAGCCGGAACGATTTACAACTTTCCGTTGCTCGAATGAGAGTCGTACGAACGAGCCTAAGAGCGGGATATGAGATTAATAACGAACAGAAACGAACCACCGCTTCCGACTCGCCGAACTCGAGCATCGAGGTCGTCCACTTGCGGTCCGTCAGCGAGTACACGTGCAGATGTTCTGGATCCGTCCTGCCCATCGCGTAGAACATCTGGCCGCTCTCGTCGAAGTGGGCGGAAATGGACGGGGACGGAATGTGCGAAATGTCCAGCGTTTGACCGACGAGCATCACGCTCGTGTCCACGGTCAAATAGCAAAAGTCGACGATCTTGTTGCAGCCGAGCACGCCCGTCTTCGCGTCCACTTTGCCCTCGATCTTCGGGAAAGCGAAGGAGTGGTCGAAGTAGTCGTCGTTCGTGTGCAGGAAGGCGGAGCGAAAGTTCTGGTCCTCGTAGCCGAACCGAAGAAGATGAACGTCTACGTGCGCGTACACCGGGCGGCACGAAGGGCGCGTCATCGAGAGCATCATGTCCGACTTCACGGGCATGAAGTCAATGATCTTTCGATCGTTCCACTCGAACGGCGGATCGAACAGCCTGCAGACCGGGGAAAGAAACGAACAAAGACGGGGACTCACTTCTGCGTGCCGCGGAAAAGGTCCACGACGAGGAGGCCACTCCGATCGGTGAATCCGTACACGCTCGTTTCATGAACACGGAAATTTCCGTTCATCTGAAAGCATAAAATAAGAAAAAGGAATGAAAATTCGATAAACTGACGCCGTTGGTCTGGTAGACGAATTCGTTGCTTCCGATGGGCAGCCAGCTCTTGGGCACTTCCTCGACGATCGACAGATTCGCGTGCTTGGCAGCGAGACGAGCGGAACGGCGCGGAGAACAGTCGGAACAGTCGGCCGTCGGATGCAAAGAGAGCTGGACGATCGGCGGCGGAACGGTCGGTTCGTCCGTTCCGGTCGCTCGCTTTCGGCCTCGAACGCTCGGCATTGAACCTGGAAACAATCGGATAGCAAAGGAAACACAGTCCGTCCAATACGCGGCAGAACGATGAGGATTTTTGTTCATTTCGAACGTGCAAGTAAACTAGCTTGATGAAACGATAATAGCCACAGAATTCCACAAATAAATGACAATTCTTAGTGTTTTTATTGATGGTGGTGAAATGCCAGATGTCCTCTTTTAATTTAGTGTTAACTTTGTAGAGTTATGGAGCGAAATGCGTAAATTCGCCGGCTTTACGCCGCCTTCAGTCTCGATCTGCTGCGGAAGCGGGCCGACACTTGCGGACGAAACAGTTGCGGACCCGACTTTTGCGCACGCGATGTTTGCGGACGCGACATTTGCGGACGCGCACTTGCGGACGGGACACTTGCGGACCCGACAGTTGCGGACGAAAAAAGGAATTTGTGCGTTCTAAGATGACAGTGGCTGACTATAGACGGATGAGTTACAGATTTTTGAGACCTGCTAATTATGACAAAACTGTTGATGTCAAAAAGAAGGTGAAAAAACGGTCCTATAAGGAGCTCGTCCGCAAAAGTCGGGTCCGCAAATGTCGCGTCCGCAAGTGTCGGCCCGCCGCTGCGGAACGCCAAGCGCAAGTCGTTCGCAAAGGCTTCTTACTTTCTTGCTACTTGCTTGTGTGTTCCGTACGATGTGTTGCGTTCTGTATGTAGTCATTTGCTTAACGAGTTCGTCTGTACACTCCGCTCATCCGCATAGTTGATTGCTGCTTGAGTGTCAACTTTCTCGGACACAAACGTCACAAAAGTTCTTCGACCGGTGTGTACTGCAGCGGAATGCACGAAGAGTTGAATAACTTATTGCGCAGAAAACGAGAGTGGCGCAATGAATGAGTAGAACGAACCCAAAGGTAATCGGGGTATTACACAGTAGCCGCCGCAACGAACTGGGCGTGTCGTTCCGGCGCCTTGTTTGTGTGGATGGTTGCGGAGATCGAGATCGAAAGCTCCTGCTTGTTGCTGAAATCGCAGTTCAAAGCAGAAGCCTGTCAGGGTGGAGTGAACAATGCGTGCTCGAAGCAAATCGGAATGCCTTTGCGGCAAGAGTCAAAGAACAACAGTAAAGTGCAATCGTCCTTCAGCCAGCTCCTTTCTTGTGTTTTCCATCGCCCATGAACATCCTTGCGGAAAGGTCGTTTATTCGTTGCAAGACAAATAGGTAGAAGTCAAATTGAAGAGAACACTCGGAATGGAAAGCGAAGACCCTGAATTTTCATGAGCAATTGGGTCGTCCGAAGAGCGGTGAACAACAAGAAAAGAAGATTAAAGCATGAAGACAAGAGTAGCTGGTGAAGGAGACGTGGCAAAGACAAGAAGAATAGAAGCGGGTGATCACCAGCCCTTCTGGCTCTGCTGGTCGCCGTTTTGCCCGCCGAACTGCCCAGTTTGTCCTCCGAAGGCCCCGCCGCCGAAGCCGCCGCGGTTGTTGCCGTCGTTTTCGCCCGATCGGCCGCCGCGTCCGCCAAACGGCCATCCGTTGGATCCTCCGAACTGCGAACCGCCGAACTGCGAGCTGGAGTCGCCGTTTTGGCCGCCGAACGGCCGCCCGCCCCACTGGCCGCCCGTCTGCTGCCCGAAGCCGCCGGAGCCGCCGAACTGCCCGTCGGGGGCGCCGCGCGACTGCCGGCCGCCCCACGAGCCGCCGAACTGCTCGCCGCCTTGATTGTTGCTGTTCCACTCGCCTCCTCGCTGCTGGCCGCCGCCCAGAAGGCCGAGGACGGGCACGTTCTGCTGCCGGAACTCCTGCAGGACGGACGGGTCGGCCGACTGGACGAGGGCGCGCAGCCGCTCGCTCTGCTGCTCGAACGTCAGCGAGTCGTCGTTCGGGACCGCCTGCAACGGACAAGATCAGGGGTGGGACTCTGGATAGGAGCGAAGGAAGCGGTTCGTAGGGTCGTTTGAATCAAAGCGTTGACCAAAAAAAAGACGACTGTTCCTTGCATCAAACGACTGCTTTCAGATCAAACAAACCAAAGGACCCAAAGCAATCTGTCCATTCGAAACCTTTTACACCCGACCGTTCTCGCCGCTCACCGTGACGTTGGCGAAGAAGTCCTGCGCCGGCTGACTCAACTGCTGCACGCGGGCGGTGAGGTTCGCCTTGAACTCGTCGATGCGGCGCTCGGCCTCGTGGACGGCGGCCTGCAATCGAGTGGGTGAGTGGACGCCCTCCGCCGCCCACTCGCCTGCTGCTCGGCGCTCAAGCCGGAGACGAAGCCGTCGATGCGCTGCTTGAGGGCCGCCTTCGTCTCGTTGCGCGCCTCGCGGAAGACGGCCGCCAGCTGGTCGCGCTGCTCGACGGTCAGGTTCGCGCGGACGGCCGCCAGCGGGCCGCCGCAGCCGCCGAACTGCGCGCCCGGTTGATCGCCGAAGCCGCCGCGGTTGTTGCCGTCGTTCTCGTTCGACTGGCCGCCAAACTGCTGGGGCCGGGCGACGACCGTCGAGGCGAACAGGCCGACAGAGAGGAGGAGGAAGAATTGGAGGGAGTTCATGGTGGGAAGAGCGGAGTGAGTGGTGATCGAACGGGATCGGCAGGCGGTTTTTGTACCCGCCTGTTTGTGCCCGTTCGTTTGCGATCTGGTGTCGAATTCGATTCACGGCGATGAGTTGAGCGGGCGTTGCGTAAAGCGGCGGTCGTTTCCGTTTGCGGGCGGCCCCTCCACTCCGCCGTTCACTCCGCGCCATCCTCCCGCTCTCGCTCGTTTTGATCGCGATCACTTGCGAGTAAGCGGGCGGGATTAGCGGTGAGTCATGCCCGTCGATCGAAAGCGGGAGCTCGGTAATCGACACAATTTTTACGTGCTTCCCCCAGTGCCTCTCGTTCAATTGGTTGCAAAAGCGAGCGAGCGCGTCATCATTCGTGCTCGCCGTTGATCCCTCGGAGCTGAAAGCGCGGCGAATTCGATTCGAAGCCGCACGAAACCGGAACGGAAAAGCTCGCGGAGAGTGGACGAAG
The DNA here is from genome assembly GCA_024699865.1 of Aphelenchoides fujianensis. NCBI lineage: Eukaryota > Metazoa > Nematoda > Chromadorea > Rhabditida > Aphelenchoididae > Aphelenchoides > Aphelenchoides fujianensis. The sequence goes on along the minus strand of JAMPIO010000004.1, from coordinate 1,682,080 downwards.
CGGCAGACGGCGGCAGTCAAGGGAAAAGAGCGGAACGAGCTGCGAGACGCACCGCCCAAGGCATCCCAAGTTTGAGGGTCGCCCATGCTTCGTGCCTTTTAAAGTGACTTTAAGACCGGATTTTGGACCGTCCTTCCCTGAAGGCGGGATCAAGAAAACGAGCGAGTGCTGTTGCTCGATAAGAAGATAACGCGCCCTTCGGAATTGAGGAACTGTGGCGTGCTGCGGGTTGTCCAACCAGCGGCGTTTCGCTCAAGAAGATCGTCGTCCAACGCGATGGAAAAGTCCTCTCGCGGCTCCACGGAGAGCAGAAGCGATGCAGGAAGAGAGGACAGAACCGAACGGAGTGCACGAATCTTCCAGCAGGCAAATAGAAATGAGTGTACTCGGGATCGTTTTGCTCTCTGCTCTCCGTCTCTTGAAGAAGCCCGATTGATCACGAACCACCGCCTATTGGACCTCGACGCCGCGTTTCGTACTCTCACGTTTCGAAAGCTTCGAATCGAAACGACGCGCAAGACGACCTTCAAGCAAGGAAGGCGCCCTTTGCCGCTTGTTTTTCACTTCCACACGTCTCCAACCTCCGTCCAACTCGAACTGATGATCGGCTTTTTTTCCCCCGATTTGAACTGATCGACTGCTCTGGCTGCCCTCGCGGCGCTCTGCGGAGCGAGCTGCTGACCGGCAGGCGGGCGAGCAGAAGGAAGCGGAGAAAGGGCACTTGATTGCGTGCTCGCTCGCGTTCCCACCGCTCGCTTGTTCCGATCGGGGGGCACTTGACTTGCGCCCGCTTTCTATGTGCGTCGACCAGCCCGACGATCAAGCGGGCAGTTGCGGGTGTTCGCCGGCCGCTTTCTGAACGCTACTCGTTGTGCAGAGCTCTTCGTTCGTTTGCGTGCACCTTTTATAAATGGTAGCTGAATTCTCTCGTTCCAGCAGTCGAAGATGGCCCACAAGCGGCAAGGAGCGCAGAACAACACAGATGAGCGTCAACGCGCCAAAAACAGGCAAAGCGAGGCCGCACCGGCCAGCGGTCCGTCATCCTGGTTGACTCGGACGGCGAGCGCGAAGAAGCGGAAACTCCGCAGTTGCTGAATTGAGTCCGAACGGATGGTCCGCGACGAGCGGGACAAGAAAGGGCGGCACCGAGGGGATTCGTGCCGCAACATCCTCGTTCCATCGAAAGAGAGCTGCCCGTCCTAGTGCCGATCAAAGAAGAAGCTGTGGACGAGGAGTTGGACGCCCAGCGACAGAAAAGTGAGCGAAAGATCAGGCGGGCTGAGCGAGCAGCTGAACGAAAGCGCCGAATCGAGTGAGTGATCCAAAAGACCGTAATTCATTCTTTTCGTCAATTTCAGGACTCTCGAACGGACGCTCGAGCAGAACGGCGTGGAAATGACCGAATTGAAACGGTTGAACGAACAGCAGGAGACGAAACTGGACGAGCAGACCGAAGAGAACGCCGACCTGAAAGACGAGGTCGCTGGACAGAAGCAAAAGCTCGCGGTGATCAGCCAATTGGCGAGTGGAGTCGACGAGCAGAACATCAAGTACGCTTCCCTTTTCAGCCTTTCTGTCTGTTGACCTGAATTTTTGCAGCACAACGCTCATGCCGTCGCAAGACTCCTCTGTGGGGAATTCGCGGCTTTCAAGCGGACAGGCGTCAATCGAGGACGTTTCTCATGTGGACCGCGAGATCACCGATTTGTCCCCTTTCCGCCGCCGACTGTTTCGATCTCTTCTTTAGCTCTCGATCGCCTTCTGCGCTCGAATGCTCGCGTGATCGAAAGACTGATGCGGAACGACGAGAACTCGCGGAACGCGGAGCGTGAGCTTTTGATCGAATTCCACGCTGAAACGGCTCCATTTGTAGCTGCGAACGAAACGACGCCATCGAGACGCTCGTGATTCAAGCGCTCAGCGGCAGGATCAACCGTCTGTGGAAGCACGACGAGCTGCGGGAGTTTGAAACGATGCTCGCGAATCTCCGCTCGTTGAACGAAAAATTCGTGCTGCAAATCGAGCTTTCCGCCTTTCGTTACCCGCACGTTTGGGCACGTGTTCTTTCGCTTGTACGAGTGACGAGCGGCTGTTTAGACGCTCCACTCCTTGAAGAAGCGGATGGAATTGTGACTCGCTCGCGGCGATCAACTGGTCGAAGTGGTCAACAGAACGCGCATTCCGTCGGTGGCGTTTCAATCGCCGATTTACGCGCCTCCGTCGAACACGGTAACCATCGTTTCTCTCCTCTAATCCCCTCGTTTGAAGCGCGAATGCCAGACGGCGGCGTCCGCACTCCGACGGTTCTTCGCCCGACAGCCGGCTTTCACGCGGCAGACCGCCGATTTCGACGCTCGTTTGGTCGAGCAGTACGCAGAGCAATGGGGCAGTGTGTGGAGTGTGTTTGGAGCGCCGTTACGAACGAAACGAAGTTCTGTTTTGTTCTCGTCAGCCGTTTGGAGTTGCTCGATGAGAACGAGGTTGCTGTGGCTTTGTGAAGGGCGCGAATAAACTCTGTCGACCGTTGAGAACGCGCCCACTGACTACGAGCAGCCCAGCAGTCCCGCCTGGCAACAAGGATGAGCGTTGACAGAATTTTGTCCCGCCAGCGCTCGCGCAGTTGCCCGCCTTTCAGTGAGCAAACGGGCGAGAGGTGCGCAGCGATGGCGCCGCCGCTGTTCGCAAGGCGGTTCGCAGATGAACGTGCGGCGCCCAAACGAGCGCGAGGGTGTCACAACGAAAGAAAAGCGGGGGCCGCGTGTGCGCAAATAGGAGGCCATCTGCCATTTGCGCGTTGTCTGCTCTCATCGAGTGAGTGGCCGGAGAAGAGCGGACTTCGCTTCTTTGTCCTCGATTCCAGGATGCTGGAGCAAACGATCGAAGAGAACAGGGCGCAGATGGCCGAGCGGTCGAGAGAGATCGCCGAATTGAAGCAGAAGCTCGCAGAGGCCTCGGAAGCAACGGGGACGAACCAAAAGAGCTTTTCGTGCGTCGTCGACTCGCTCCTTTCTGCTGCGTGAACGATCTTCTTTCAAGCCGACGCCGCGAGCCAAACGGAGTCACCGCTGAATCAGACGGCAGACGTGTTCGTCGAAACGGAGCGACAAGAGGAAGTGAACGCCGAGCTCCGCGGTGGGTTCCGCTTATTGTTTGCTTTCGGTTGAAGGCGCTCGTTTCAGGTCGCTTTCGGATCGCCGAAGGGGACTTTCGAGGGCGCAGCAAGCGGCGGAGGCGCCTCCGGAAGATCAAGCGACGGAGAACGACAACGTTGCGGAAGCCGAGGGACCGGCGGAGACTTGCAGGCATGTTTCAACACGGTTCTTTTGGTTGAATGCGCAAATTTCAGCCTTCTGATCGTGCCGGCGAACGGAGGGAAGAAGCGGAAACTCAAGGTCGACGCTCGCCGCGCCCAGCTGCAGCACGCGTTCGGAATCGTTCGCAGCGCGCGACTGCGGGCGGCTCGATGCCCGCGATCCCCAAATCGATCGTCACGCGCAGTTGCAGCGGCGTGGCGCTTCTGGAGGCTCGTTGAAGACCGATGCGACTGCTCTTCTCGTCAAAACAAGACTTGCCGCTTGTAGCTGCGCCCTGTTCTTTGTTGTGAACGAACGAGAACTCGTGCTGGCATATTTCAACTGTTTATTCGGCGAACAAAGGGGAGGCGGGGGAACACAACGAGAGAGGGTCGACTGGGGCGGCTAGTGAGCAGAAGAAGACGGAGCGGGCGTCACGTCCGGGGTGGTCGGCGGAACGCGGTCTTGGCTGCGCGTCTCGGCCTGGATCGAGGGCACGCCGTCGATCGTGCGCTGGTGGTGGGGGCAGGGGTGGTGGGGCGTGCAGCAGCCCGGGTTGCCCGTGTCGAAGACATCTTCGGACTTGAGCGACCGCTTGCGGCGGGGCACGCGGCGGACGCCCGGGTCGACCAAGTCGAGCGAGTCGCGCCGCTTGAAGCTTTTCCGCGTGGTCTTCGCCGGCTTGGCGGCGGCGGTGGGCTTCGCGCCCGCCGGCTGGACGCCGCCCGGCTTCTTCGGGTCCTTGCAGTCGCGCGCGACGCGGCGGACCTTGCGGTCGACGAGGTCCAGGCTGTTCGCCTTCTTCGCCGTCTTCTTCTTCGCCGGCTTCTTGGGCGCTTCGGCGACGGGAGCGCGCGGCGGCAAGGCGACGGGCGCGGGCGTCTCGAAGACGACGGCCGGAGGGAACACGTCCTCGCTTTTGGTGCGAGCCTTCCGTCCCGACTTCTTGCGGCTCGTCTGAACGAAGGGGAGGAGCGCATGAGAGGAGGCAAGCGGGAGAACTCACCTTCCGAGCGGGCGGCTTCTTCGCTTCGAGCGCCTGCTGCTCGCCCACAGCCGCCGCCTCGTCGCCGGCCGGCTGGTCTTTGTCGACGGCCTGCTTCTCGTCTTCGGCCGGCCCGTCCAGCGACCGCAGCGCCTTGAGGTCGACGGCGAGGAGCTCGGTGGCGGGCGGCGGCTGGTCGGCGGCCTCCTCGGCGGGCGGCTCGGGTTTGGTCGCCGCCGGACGAGCGCAGTCGGCGGCCGTGACGGGGAGGACGGGCGCCTTCGGAGCCGCCTTCTCCTTCCAGCACAGCTTCTTGGCGTGCCAGCAGAAGAAGATGGCAAGCCCCGTGCCGCCGAGAGCGAGGACGACGAGGCTGAAAGGAAGAGAGTGAGCGGGGGACAGGCGAGAGTCACAAACCCCGCGCTTGTGCCGCCCAGGATCCAAAGGACGACTTGCGAGTCCTCGGGCACGTAGAGGAACGCGTCGATCTGGAAGCGGCATTGCGGGAAAAGGACGAGAAGGCGGGACTCACAAAGAGGACTCGGATGTTGGGCGCCGACGAGCCGCTGTACTCGAGTTTCACCTTGACGGTCAAGTGGGTCTCGTTGAGTTTCTTGAAGGCCCGCAGGCAGGCGAAGGCGGTCGTTTTGCCCGAGCTGCCCAGCAGAACTTCCAGTTGCGGGGGGTTGGCCGTCCCAGTGGCGGGAAAGTTGGCGTACACGTTTCCTGCAAGCCGCTCTCGTCGACAAACCTGCAGAATGGCGACTCACCGGCGAACGAAAGGTGAGCAGCTTCCTCTTTGATCTCCTTTCGCACCGTCGCCGCCATCTTGCACTCGTTACCAAAGCTGAGCGTAACCCTGAAACAAACAGATGATTAGACCATCAAGCCGAGACACAGGGGCTTACGAGGAGTCTTGCACCGGCCACAGGGCGTCCTCGGCGACCACGAACTTCAGCCGTTCGCCCCGCACGACGAGCTCCTTTTCGACGGTCTGACACCCTTCGTTGCTTTTGAAGCGGCTGCAACGAAAGGGCGGATTAGAGTCGAAGAGGTGGGAGACTCACATGCCGCCGCTTGTTCCCTGGACGCACGAATCGCCGCCGTCGCCGTGGACGCCGACCGCGAGGAACAGCAGGACGACGGCAGTCGAGGAGCGAAGCGAAGGGAACTTGGGCGCGGGCATCGCGGACCGAGTGGAGCGAGGAGCGGAGAGAGCGGGAGGAGAAGAGAGCACAAGAGAGAGCACGAGGCAAGCGACTGGCAGCTCGCCGCTCGCCGAACGAAGTCGACCGCAAATTTGCGTGAGTGATGCAAATTCGGCCACTCGACTATCGCTTTCAACCCAAAACCCGGCTCGGTTGCGCAAAGTCCGCGATGCAAATTCGAGTCGAACAGACGGCCGACGGGCGCCGGCCGCTCACTTCGCTCTCGCCCGCTCGCCGCAGGTGGCCGCCGCTCTCGCGCTCTCGAAATGCTCCGCTGCTCGTCGTTTCTGCCGTGAGTTCGCTGCGTTCGGGTCGACGGAGCGGGCGGATTGCAGGCGGAAGGCCGCCGGGCTGCTCGCCGTCCGCCTCCAACACACGGGCGTCCGCTCGCCGGCCGCCCAGCCGCCGGGGCGCACGCGCGTGGCCGCCGGCTGGACGACGCGGAGCGCGCCGTCCGCGCGCCTGAACGTCGAGATCGCGACGCCCGCCGACCGCCGCCTCGTGCGCGCCTACATGGACGAGGAGACGCAGCACAACGAGCCGATCATGCGCTCGACGAGTGCGCCCATCGACCGGCCACTCCTCGCTTCAGTCCGCTCGTTGCAGACCCCCGCCCGGGCGACTTCGCCGACCTCTTCGACGGCATCCTCGACCGCTCGCTCCACACCGGCCTCTCGCTGCTGCTGCTGACCGGCGAGGGCGAGCTGGCCGGCATCTACATGACGTCCATCGCCCGAATGCCCGCCGAGATTCCCTCGAAGGAGTTCCGCCTGCTGCCCGACTACAAACACGGTGAGTTCCCCCCACTCGCCGCTCAATCCTTCCTCCCAGTCATCGACAAGGAGCCGTCCCGCACGCGCAACGACAAGCAGGTCTCCGCGCTGTGCACCGTCCTGTACGGGATGGGTGAAGAGTGGCCGCCGCTCTCTTGACCTTCCGACTGCTTGCAGGCCCCGCGTTCATGCAGCTGCAGCCGGGCGACGAGTACGTCTGCTTGGAGCTCGTCGGTGAGTGCGGGGCTACTCACCCACATTCCACCGCCCGCCCGCTTGCAGGAATCAAACGCAAGTTCGCGGGCGGCGGCCTCGCGACGCGCACGATGCGCGAAATCCTGAAGCTGGCCGCCGCGCGCGGCCACACGGTGGGCGAGGGCCTCTGCACGGCCCACGGCTCCGAGCACATGTGCCGCAAGGTTCGTCCTCTCCCTTCCTCCTCCTCCTTCTAATCGATTGCTGCAGCTGGGCTTCAAGACGGTGCTCGAGCTGCCGTACGCCAAGTTCCTGGACGGCGGGCGGCCCTGCTTCACGAACACCATCGACGGCAACACGCGCGCCTGCCTCATGATCGGCGACCTGCGCGCTCTCGGCTACACGAGCGAGTGAGCAGCCGGCTTTGGGGCAACATTTCTCTCTCTCTCTCTGGATAAACGCGGTTGGAACTTCGTTTGGTGCTTGAACTAGAGAAGAAGCTCTCGCCTTGTTGGTGGACGTGAAGCGACGAGCACAGGAAGATTGCATCGAAACTCGAGCGTTCGCTTCTCTTGCAGAAGAAATCACGAGTTTGGTAGTACCCGCATTGAAAAAGTTGAATGTACAAACAACTGCCTTCAATCCGCTTTGATTGTTTTTTTTGAAGCGATCGCTTTTCCACGTTCGTCTGCCCACCGGTTCGGCGTGCTGGAATGCGCCGCTTGCACCCACTTCCCCCGTCTCTCTTCTTGCACTTCCTTCCACGTTCGTGCGGCCTTCGAACCGGCCGCCGATTCCAGCAACTCTCCGCTTTGCATCCCCGCATTTAATCCGCTTTGTTCCGTGCGACCCGACCGGTTAGAACGCCCACTCGCCGGCCGTTCGCGAAGGCGGAAGTTCGAGCGGCGTTCCGTTCGGTTCGGCGACACATTCGCGCATAATTTCCTCTGTTGCGTTTGTTTAAAAGCGGCGATTCGAGCGGAGGAATGTCACTTGTAGAGCGGAGTCCTTCTCGCTCCGCTCCCGCTCTTCCTTCGGTCCACCACTCGGAGGTTCCCGCCCGGCCGCCATGAAGTCGCTCCTTTTCTCGACGATCCTCCCGGTCGTCGCCTTCTTCGTCGTCTCGAATCAACAAATCCGGCGGGCGGACGCCCTCACAACCGCCGTCCGGCGCGGCTTCGTCTCCACCACCAACGGGTACCGCTCTCGACTGGCGCTGGGCAAACAGAAGAACCTGAACGGGACGTTCTTGCCGAAAGGAAAGAACATCTATCAATTGGTAAGCTCTTTAAATGTTTCTGGATGAGAGCGGGATTGGGCGGGGACTGAAGCGATGAGTGGGTTGCGATCTTCCGAATGCACGGCAAACTGCAAGCTGTTGAAGCCGCGAGTCGTTTCTTTCATCTTTCCCGTCTTTCGTTCTCTACACCTTGCTTCAGATCTACGACACGTCGCTGGAAGCAACTGCCCAGCAGCGGGCGGACACGTGCCAGTACGTGTTCCCGAACTACGCGAACATGGCCGCAAACGCGATCAAACTGGGCGGAATTCAGCCGATCAGTGCGTTCATTGCCTGTTTCCAATCAATCCAATCGATTTGCAGCCGCCGCCCTGGCCGAGAGCATCGTGCAGACGTGGTTCAGAACGATCACCATCCGCGGCCTCCAATCGACGAAGCTCACCGCCCGGGACAACACGACGAACCGGGGATACGTCCGCATGGTTCGTTCCGTCTTCTTTTATTCATTCTCTCTTGCTTGAAGGTCTGGCACAACGCAATAACCATTGGCTGCGGCGTGAAGCAATGCCCGGGCATCAACTCGACCATCGCCTACTGCTTGTACTCGCCGGCGTGAGTTCGGGGACCAAGGGTTGAAGGGCATCTCTTGAAAATGATTAGAAGGCTGCAATCTTTCGGTTTGCAGCCAAGTGCGTGTCGGTAACGCGATTTACCAGCGATCCGCGACCTCGTGCCAAAAGAACGCCGACTGCACGACCTACGCGGGCTCCACGTGCAACGTGAACTCCGGCTTGTGTCTTTTCCGACAGCCCACCACAACCACGTCGACGTCCACGAGCACGAGGACGAGTACGAGCACGTCCACTTCGACGTAAGCAATTGGGTGAAGAGGATCTCTTGCGATCAAACTCCTCTCATCTCAACAGCCAAACAGATGACCCGCGATTGTTTCAGCTCGACATCCACATCCACAAGTACATCGACGTCGACATCGACGAGCACAAGCACTCCAACATCAACGTGAGTGCTTCCTGGAAGCTGAACGAAAGTATAACCGATTTGTGATGCAGTTCGACGTCGACGAGCACGCCGACGAGCACTTCCACGTAAGTTCCGCGGTTTAGTGCACAAAAAGAGTGATTCCTGTTGTGGAGCAAGTCGTTTACTCCATTCTGCCTCAAAAAAACATAAAAACGGGAAAATTCATCTGATTGCAGATCGACTTCGACGAGCACGAGCACGCCGACATCCACGTGAGTGTTTATTTGCCGAAATAAACTATAACAAACGTTTGATTGCAGTCCGACGTCAACGAGCACGCCGACGAGTACTTCCACGTAAGTTCTGATTTTAGCATAAAGTAGGAGCGATGCCTGTTTCTGAGAAGTCATTTGATCGATTGATTGCGTAAAAGGAGCATGAAGATAGTGGCTGGTCCGATTAACCTACCCCGATTGCAGCTCGACGTCGACAAGCCCAAGTACGCCGACCTCGACGTAAGTTTGCTTTAGATAGAAAGATTGAACAAATAATGTTGCTCGGAAGTATTTCCCGAAAGCACAGAATATGCACGACTACTCACACCAATGCTTTGGATTGCAGCTCCACCTCCACAAGTACGCCGGCCTCGACGAGCACGTCCACAACGACTACGACCACCCAACAGCCGACCACCACCCAAGAGCTGACCACCACCGTTGAGGCTGAAGTGGAGACGACGACCGAAGAGAACGAAGCGACGACGTTGCTGGAGTTGACGACGCTGGATGACGACGAGCTCACCACGCTGCTCGCCGTGACGACGCCCGAAGACGCGGAGGCGACGACCGTCGAGGAGGCGGAGGACGAGAGCTCGACCGCCGTCTACCCGACGACCCTGAAGGCGGAGATCACGACCGTCGACCCGGCCACTCAAACCACCGTCCGAGTGACCGTCTTCACGAACGAGTGGCCCGCGGCGAACGAGTCGACGACGCCGTTCAAGCCGCCCGTCACGACCTTCCGCACAACCACTTCGTGCGGGCTGGGCGGCGAGTCCGCACTTCGCACGACGACTTTGGCGCCGCAACCGGGTGAGTTCGGTAAAGTAATGTGGAAGAGAAACGGCAATGATTTGTCTATTGTCTTGAACAACAGACGATTGTCGTTTCAAGTTGAAAGATGAATCATACTCTCACTTGTGCTACCAATCTAAACGAAACTGCCCGCGATCCCACTTCTTTTGCAACGCATTCTTTCTACTTTCCAGTGATGTCCGACGCGAAGCGACTGGCCGTCCTGAACGCACACAACGACCGCCGTTCGACCGTCGCGTTGGGGCAGGCGGAGAACAAGAACGGGACGAACTTGCCGTCCGGCTCGAACATCTACGCGCTCACCTACTCGAAGCTCGTCGAGGACTACGCGGAAGAGAAGGCGCAATCCTGCGAGTGGTCCCACTCGTACGTGAACGGAACGGCCAACAATCTCTACGTCTTCATTTCCACCGGCGGCTACTTGGATTCGGGTGAGTTCTCGTAAAGCAGCGGAGAGGCCGGGGTGGGCGAGTGCATCGTTCTATCCTTTCACCCATGATGGCCCCCAATTACTCCTTTGTCTGCAGAAACGGCCCTGACGAACGCCGTGAACTCGTGGTACGCGGAGCTGAAAGACGACGGACAGAACAGCTTGACGCTGGACTCGTCGAACTACAACCACTTCACCGAGTTGGTTTGGCACGACGTCAAACAGATCGGCTGTGCGGTGGCCAACTGTCCGTGTAAGTGGGAAGGGGTAATGATCGGTGATTGTTGGCAGGGAGTGAAAGTAACTTAGACGTTGCTAAGCGTTATTATCGATCGCTAACGACATTTTCATTAACTGAATGCAATTTCACAGCATTCATTGCTAATTGCAGCAATGGACGGGATCAACTACGGTCCGGGCAATTTCTACACCTTTGTCGTCTGCGATTATTCTCCGGCCGGCAACGTTCTCAATCAAAACATCTACGATGCGGGACCGTCGTGCTCCGCCTGCCCCGCCGCCTCCACTTGCAATCCGACCAGCGGGCTGTGCGAACAGGACGGCGTGCCGCAAATCCACGACTGAAAGCCGTCGGGCCGGCTCGCTTGTCGACTTTCAGCGAGTCCAAGCAGTCCTTCTCGTTCAATCAGCACTTGTTTGTTTGTATAAACATTGCAAACACCAAGCGATCGTTGGGTTGAGAACAGACGAAGCACGGGGACTGGGGAAAAGGCCTATTGGCTTCCTTCATTTCGTTTATGATCTTCTTTTCATCACTCAGAAATCAACGTTAGCCACATAGCTTCACTAACTGCAAGTTCTTCCGATCTTTCACCCAGTCGACCGGCAGAAACTCTTCCTGCTCGCAGCCTTTCGATTTACGACTGAAGACGGGTTTAATTGCTCCCGTTTCCCGATTCATAACTCCGAGGATTTGCCGGCCGATTTGCAATTCGAAGAGGCGTCGTTAATCGAGCGGTTGCTGCAAAACGAACGGTGGCCTTGCGGTCGTTCGGGAGACGGACGGGTGTCGTTATGCGCGGATAACGATCGATGAAACTGCTTATTGATCAGGCTGTTCGCCGATTCGACCTTCCGTCCGTCTTCTTGCTCGCAAGAAGCGGGCAGCGAGTTCATTTTATCGAGGATTTGTCAGTCTTCTGCGAACGGAGCACCAGAAGCGGCTATTAGCTTTCGTTCCTCTACGATCGAAATGCGAGAGTTGTTGCTTTTCTCACTCCTGCTGTTCGCTTTCTTCTCTGTCGTTTGTGCGGACCCGCCACAGCGTAAGAACTTCGGGGTTTTTAATTCACGGCTGCGCTTCGTTTAGCCATGATTGAGAACCGGGGAGTGACGGCGAAGACGGAAGACGACGATCCGCTGGGTCCACCGTGGCAGCAGTGCAATCCGTCAGAGAAACACAAGGATTGCAAGGGGCCGCAGAACGAGCATAGGCGTCGTTGCTGCGAGACGAACATTCGTGGCTATTATGTGTGCGCTAACTGTCATACTCGTTGCAAGTGAGTTTCGAGGGCACAAGAGACTAATTTGTTGTGTGTTGTTTCCAGAGATGAATGGGATGGTTGCCATCTGCCAGGTGAGTAATTCTTTAGTTATTTCGGACTGCTGCCGATCTTTAGGAGACGTCTGCTGTGTTACCGAAGGGATGAATTCGGGCAACTGCTACACGGTAAGCGGTCTAATGAACCTTTGGAGTCTAAAGCATCGAATTGCAGCTGATAACCAAAGAGCATTGCCCAAAGATAGTGCCCCCAAAGGTGCACAAGATCAACGTGAATCTGACGTCGTCGACGAAACGCACAACCCACAAGCCGACGACTTTGAAGCCCACGACTCATAAGCCGACAACCCAACGGCCGAGCACGCACAAGCCCACCACTCCGAAGCCCACCTTCAAGACGACCTTGAAGCCGACGCATCCCCCGACTCACCCACCGACTCACCCGCCGACTCACCGACCGACCACCCACAAGCCGACGAAGAAGACGACCCACCGGCCAAAGCCCACCACGTTGCCGACGATCCCGCCCACGCCGAGCGGCGCGGAGGACCGCCCGCCCCGAATGTTCCCTTCGTGCGAAGCTCACTGCTGCGACATCTTCGAGTCGTGCGCCCACTGGAAGGCGGCCGGCGAGTGCGAGCGGAACGCCGACTTCATGTGGCCGAACTGCCCAAAAAGCTGCGGTTGGGAGTGCCCGCTGGGCGCCCCGCAATGGTGGCCCTGGGGCGGAGTGGTGGGCGAGTGCGGCGACTTCCTGATCGATTGCGCCGACCGCGCCGCCGCCGATTTGTGCCTCGTGGACGTGGAAACGCCGCGCTACTGCCCGTTGAGTTGCGGTCTTTGTGTTTGAAGCCGAACGAGAGGAACGGCTCGTTTGTGTTCTTGATTGTGAGGTCTGTTCGGTAAATGCATGAGCTGTTGGATTCGGACGATCGTGAAAGAATTCGTTGCTCCTCACCGACCGCCAAAAAGCAGTGCGACGGCTGGCCTTAAAACGAAGAGAGAAAGTAGAAGCTGGCAAACCAAAACAAAGACAAAACCAATGCTTTCCCGTTCAAGTGAGCAACCGACGGCTGTCAGTAAACGAAAAAAAGCTGCAATCGCAACAGACAGCTCAAGAGAAGTCCACGAAGAACGTGAATTTCGAAACCCAATTCGAGCGCCTTAATCCCATCGTCCTCGTCGGCGAACAATCGAATCGACTACCCAGTTTTCTCTCTCAATTCCAACTGCCCGACCGGCCGCTCCGCAGACCAATCGGCGAGCGACCGGCGAGAGCGACCGGCGAACGATCGGATTCGCGAAACCGAGCGGCGGTTCGCGTAATGAACGGCGGGCCGCCGGCAGTCGGACGGGCGGATTTGGTGGGCGTTTGATTCGATAACGAGAACGAGCGGCCGTGATCCTTCCGCTCGGCGGGGGACTCACTCGCCGGCGGCTGCGGATGATCCGCTCCCCCTCGCTCGTCCGATTGCTCGTGATCACGCACGACAAACATCCCCGTCGTCGTCCGCCGTTGTTCACTCGTGATCCGCCCGAAAGTACCGAAGGAACGAACGGGAGTGCGCGTTCGATCGCTTCCCGCACACTCGAATGTCGACCCCGATGGGCGGCGGTACGGGCGCCGAGCGGCGGCCAAATCGATCGAATTTGCCGTCGATTCGCGTCTCCGTTCTTTTTTTCGTTGCGCTCTACGCGTTCGCCGCACTCCAAACGACCGACGGCGCCCAGTTCAACCTCCGGATCAACAGTACGTGTTTTGTGGCCTTTGAATGGGTCTTGGGAGCTGTGGCCGGGTTGCTCCGTTACTCGAGCCTCAATAACCGGACTCTTTTGTCCACTTTACTGCTTCCGTTCGGCCAAAAGTCAGAATCCAAAGATTTATGGCACATTTACTCTCTTTCTCGCTCGTGCTGCCACTGCTTATTTCCTTTTGTTTAAGAGTACTACTACCTTCTCCAGACGCAATGGGGCAAACCAGGTATCTCCACCGTTTCAATCGACTCAAGGCCGCTTTCTTTCAGCTCAATCCCTTTACTTGGCGCTGGATCTGGGCACTCGCGATCTGTGGGTGTACGGTGGGATGTGGTTTGTTTCTCTATGTTTCTATGTTTAACGCTTGATTGTTCGCTTGCAGCTACGTGATCAGCAAGCAGTGCAAGATGGGCACGAATGATTACTACAAGAAGGCGTAAGTTACTTGCCATTGGATTGAACATCTGCTTGACTTCGTTCTTCAACTGATTTTTCGTTGTTAACCTCGCACACCTTCAATTTACTGAGCTTTAATCAATTGAGTTTAAGAATTAACTCGTCCAATTAACTACCGATCAACTCATTTGTTTGTTCAGGAACTCGACCACGTACTCGGCCCGCTCGGGGCAGTACACGCTCGACTACAACACGATCTACCAGTGGAACGGCTCGGTCTCGATGGACGTGAGCAACGACCAGTTCGCCGTCGGGCAGTCGTGGTTGGGCACTCTGGACTTTGGCCTCGTGAAGCAGGCGGACTGGTCGATGTACAAGTCGGTGAACACGAGCGGCATCTTCGGCCTGGGCATCCAGTCGGCGACCAACACGACCAGCTACCTCCAAAGCTTCCTGGACTTGGGCCGCACGAACAGCGCCACCGCCAACTACAACATCACGCTCTACTCCAATCGGTAGGTGCGGGCGGGCGGGCTACAACGTAATTAGAAGAGTTGAGTGGCCGTGAATGTCTCTAACTGAATGCCTTCTTTCAACGAACGGTACCCTTACTGCTAAGCAACGATAAAAGTAGCGAACGATGACTGAAGATCCCTGTGATCTCGGCCCTTCAACTCCTCCCCCTGCTCGACCGCTTAAACCTCCTCTCTTCTTGCAGGAACACCTCGACGGGAGTGCTGACGGTCGGCCCGATGGACACGACGAACTGCAACTCCAACTGGGTGTACATCCGAACGATCGCGAACGGCAGCGGGCGCCGCTACTGGGAGGTCCCCCTCACCAAGTTTGTTTTTAGATCTGAAGTCTTCTAAAGTCTTGTGTTCAGCTTCCGCTTCGGCACGTACAATACGGGGCTCTCCGGGCATTCGGCCATCTTCTCGACGCTCATTTCGTACATGTGAGTTCAGGGCTGAATGAGAATTGATGTGGAGGGAGCAGTGGCGTAGAACCACTTGCTTCAATCAAATCCTTCAAGTAATAAGGTGCAGTTGTTGCTCAGTCGTGGTTTGAACGGCTCCTATGACTGCAATGCCCAAGAAACCCCCAACCTTTTCTTTAGGGTCGTCCCGCCGTCGGTCTTCGCCCAAATCCGCCCGCGAGTGCGCCAAGTGGTCTTCGATTACTCGCGCACGCACAACCTCGTCGACTGCAACGATCGGGCCAAGTTCCCGAACTTCACGCTCACAATCGGCGGGACGCCCTTCAACGTCACGCCCTGGGAGTACATTTGGCAGACGGTAAGCGGCAAGCTGTTGGGTGGAAGCGAGACGCCCTGGATTCGGGCATTTGTTCTGCTGAAGTCGAGGGAAGATGGTCCGTCTCAATCAACTACACTCGCTTCTTTCCCACTCCTGATCGATTCATCTTATCCTCCCTCACTCGCGCTCATCCGATTGCAGCCTTCGAACTTCTGCATCCTGAAGATCGAGCCGAGCGGCGGCGGCAACCGCTGGATCCTCGGCTATCCGTTCCATCGCGGCCACTGCGAACTATTCAACTACCAGACGTACACGATCGGCATCGTCCGATCGCGCGCGTCCTGATCGCTGCGCCTTGAGGAGAAACAAACGAACACGAACGACCAGCAAGTACCTTCTTCCTTCCTTCTTCTTCTTCCTGCTTCTTCCCTCCATTCCCCCCCGTGTATCTGTGCGAATAAAATCGACGAGATTGTTGTTTACGCTCGCCGATTCGCGCGTGCGTGACGGCCGGCACTCCGACCGGCCGGCGAGGTCGCGTGGCAACCGGCAGAACGAAGCAAAGCGGGGATTAAGCGAGCGGATTGCTGGAATCCGTCGACGAAGAACACACGCACTCGCGCCGCCGGAAAGGTCTCGTTGCTCTTAACGAGAACAAAGTCCGCACGCGATTGGAAGCCGCAGCGGTCGGCCGGACGGAGAGGAGCGGAAGGCACGAGTTCGCCCGGCGTCGTCCAGCACGCAGCGCCCGCTCGTGACACCCCGAAGACGACACGTGAATCCGATCGTGCACGAAGCTTTCGGCTGGCGATTAGCGCCTGCTCCTAAAGATGGAAAGAAGACAAACAAATGTGCGGGCATTTGTGGTGAGTAAACGAAGGGATTAGCCGCCAATTACAAGCGGCTATTTCGGGCGAGGATTGTTGTTGACGATTCGCTCCAACCACAACCTTTATTGGCATTCATTCGCTTACTGTACCTGCAACAGACAAACAAGACGAAGAAGGGAATAATTTAACAAAAGAAGGAGGCAGCAAGGGGGATCACCAATTGTAGGCCTTGGGCATCGGAACGACGATCTCGCCGCCGCCGTCCACGTTGCGCATGTAGCCGGCGTTCGGCACGACCGTCCAGCGCAGCACGAACGTCACGTTCTGCCCCAGGAGGTTGGTGCCGTCGTCCGCGAAGTAGTAGAACGGCGGGATCTTCTCCTCGTGCACGACCACGTTCTCGAACCGCTTGTAGTACTTGTCCCAGAGCGTGATCTCGTTGATCGACTGAAAGCAGGCGAGTAGAAGATGAAATGGGTCGAGTTTGAAGAGGGAATGCGGAGGAATTCAAGGCAAAAATAATTAAAGGAAAATTTTCGAGAAATTTTGACCAAAGTGCAGAAAAAATTCGGTTTTGATCGCAGTTGCTGGAAGCACGTGCTCCACACGTTCCCCAGTCAATCACGAGCATCTCCCCATCGTTTCTTGCCGAAATCGAAGCGAAAACAAAGAAATAAAGCGGGAACTCACGCGTTCGGGCGTGGTGTATTTGGCGACCAGGAAGACGTACAACTCCTTCACGTTCCAGTTGAAGACGGGCGCCAGGTCCGCGTGCAGCGTGAAGTACATCGTCGCGAGATCGGAGCGACCGCGCGGCGCCGCGTAGTCGTTCACTTGTTTGCTGCAAGCCACGAATAAACAGAAAAATGGAAGGGGAGCACTCACATCCGCACGTTCGAGACGGACACCTCCACGGGCACCGAGTAGTTGAGGAAGAACGTTTGCAGGAAGACGGCGAACGTCGCCGCGCCGAGCACCGTGAACAGGAACGCGCTCATGTTGTTGGCGCGCGAAAGCAGCGAGTGCATGGCGGCGGTCGGTGGGTTCGAGCGGTGGACGGGAGTTCGGAGGTCTGAAAGCGAATGGATCATTGAGGAGAAAGCGGAGGATCGGGTATGAGGAATTGGCAGCGGAATTCACGGAGAACTGCAAACAATTCGGACAAACATAAACGAAAAAGCAAGCTCAAAAGTGGCATGTAAAAAAAAGTTGGAGATGCTAAATGCTCGGCTACTTTCGGATGATTTGGCGGCAGGATTCTTGAGTAGCTTCTGCAAACACTGCTGAACAAGCGGGGGACAAAGTTCAACGAGAGACATCGGCAACAACCGACGGAATCGAGCAAATGGAACACGCAAGCGCCAATTTTCTCCGTTTTCCATCGAACACGTGAAAGAAACCAAGTTGCATTTATTTTCACGGGTTTTATCCGAAAATCCACACGCTCTCCATCGCCCTCTACGATCAACTACAAGGAAGCTCAACCCAGTCAGAAATCCTCGGGGTTTTGCGCACCTCCACGTCCAATTCGCCGCGATCGCCGAGGCGAAAGCGAGCGGATCGACGCGCCCGGGCGGTACGCCAAGACGCGCGGCGTAGGGGCGTTCGCTGCGGGAGAAGGCGGCGGCGTCCATCTGGCCGCTTGGTACACGTCTTCCAGGGCTCACTTTTGTTTGCTGGTGGAAGAATGACACGGACGAGGCGTGGAATCGATTGAATTTGAGCAATTCATTAGAGGAGTGGATAAGAAAGAAGACGACCACAAAGGGGCGCGGCCAATGGCCAGAATTCCAAGGATCGACGGATTTGTTGCTTCCACTTGCTCCTCCGTTTCTTCTGCCACATACTTCGACTTGTTTTACTCTATTACCGCTTCAATTCACCGGTTTATTCTCAACGACCAGATTCACCTCAAATCAACAAACAGAACAGAACAATCGGAGCACAAAGAAGCGAGCAAACCTCCACGAACAAGCGCCTCCAAATCCGAAAGAAATCAATTCAATTTGTGGATTCGTTCGAGGTCCGCGACTTCGTGCAGCTCGTCCAGGTGCGTCCACCACTTGCGGAGCCATCCGCTGCGGTGGAGCAGCGAGAACCACGGCGAGAAGCGGCGGCGATCGTCGGCGAACATCCGCTCCAGCCGCTCGGGCGTCACAAGCTCCACGTCGGCGACCTCGTCGGAATTCGGCCGCACTTCGGCGTCGAAATGGCGCCCGATGAGGACGTAGTCGAGCTCGTGCTCCATCCACTCGGCGTCGGAGTCGGCTTTGTAGAGAATCCTGAAGGGAGCGGGTGGAAAGAACAAAGGTAAAGCGGAGGACTCACCTCCCGACGACGTCCAGCTGGTCCGCGTGCAGCCCGTCGATGTTCAGCTCGTGTTTCAGCTTCCGAATGGCGGCCCTTCGCACCCCGACCGCTCGATCGCCGGTCTCCAGCTCCTCGGGCACGTGCAGCGGGTGCGAGCAGCAGGTGTTCGTCCACACGGACGGGAACGTGATCTTCGTGGCCGCCCTCTTTTGCAGCACCAAGCGGCGGTCCGAGGTGAACAGGAAGACGCTGAAAGCGCGGTGCAGGGCGGCTGAAAGCAAACGTCGTTGAGAACAGCAGAGAATCAAGATAGCTGGGATGAAAGGGAGATCGAAAGGTTCTTCTAACTGAAAAACGGATGAAACGAGCGGATTCCGAAAGGATGGGACGGAACAACCCCACCAAACCACGAACAAGCAATCTTCTGCCCATTACAGAGCGAAACAAAAGCTCACCGCTCTCCGTCCGATGGCACTCCGCCTTGGTCGCGTGCCCGACCACGTTGTCCGCCTCGTCCACGAGAATGCAGCGCTCGTTCAGGTAGCCGACCTGCACGGGATCCAGCCGCTCCGCGGCGGCCGTCTGCGAGATCACCCGTCGTCTCACGAAGTGGAGAAGGCGGGAAGCTGGCATGTTTCTGAACAACCTGGATTAATCGGTGAAATTCGATAGAAAGCGGGGGCAGGCGGTGGTTCGTTGCTTTGAGCGCATTTTAATTGAAAAAGATCGATTGGGTGATGGAGAAAAGTGACCGGGAGTGGGAAGCAAGCGCCAAAGCCCGTTCGAAACTGTTTCTCAAGGGTTTGGATTAAATTTGAGTGCTTTCCGCTGCCGCCGTGTTCAACGAGCAACTGCTGCAAATTTCCGATGAGCACAAGTGAACGGCGACCGGAAGTCCGTCAGCACAAGGGAAGCAACGGTCCTGTTTGTCTCAAACGTCGACGGAAACTCGGCGGCAGGTGAATTTCGCCTTCGGGGACGTCGAACCGCAAAACACTTCCGAAATCACCGGCCGGCCGTCTTTGGGGATCAAAAATCGGTCATTTGGACGCGGAAAGACGACGGAAAGATCGACAACACGCGGGATAATCCGCGTGCACTCGGACTTCCGCCTCCTTTCGTTGACTTCCGCTTACGAAAGCGAGCGACGGCGGAAATGCGTGACTTTCGGGCGGAATTTCGACGGGATTTTCGAGAAAGTGCTCCCAAAGGGGCTCGCCGTTCATTACTCCTTATCCGTCCTCATCAGTGCAAGTAATTCGTGGTCTAAACGGAGCAAAACAATGGAAAGGAGACTCACCGTAAAATCGACGAAATTCCGGTCGAATTCATGCTCGTCGGCCCTCCGCTCGTCGAATCTTCTCGTCGGTGGTGCGGAGGAGAAATCGGTCACAAATTTCGTCCGGTTCGATCAAAACAACGTCGAAATTCGGAGGCTGACGGGAATTTCGACAAAAACCGATGAGCCGGCCGGCTGGTTGCAAAACGCGGCGGTTCGTCGGTCTTGGCGAAACGCCCGCTTTCGCTCGCCGCTCTTCGATTTCGTTGAGCGGTTTGTTACGTCGGGGATTTCTCGGCGAAATTAGTCAAGAATTTCTTGAGGGACTGGTCGAGGACTTCACGGACAGAAAGCAACCAACACGCGAATTTCTCCTGTTTGTTTTCGACGCTCCAAACCGCCAAACCGCTCCGCTCGATGCGTCGAGGCGGCCGAGCTGTCTGGCAGCTGCAGGAACTCCTCCGCCTTGTTTATTTTCTACCGGTTACTCAACGCATTTGTGTTGACTCCGGTCGGCAGTTGTGAATTCCAATCGGATGATCGAGGAAGCTACGCCAGAGCTCAAGCACCAGAAGCGAGCTGCAGAGATCGGCGGCAGATCGACGGGAATCGGAGATCACTTCAGCCTCCGCTCGATCAGCAGGAGTTCACAAACAAACAGCGAAAGCCGGCGATCCGATTGACGTTGATCGCTTCAGCCCCCACTCACCCACTTCTTCCCCGGCACTTAAGCTCAGAATCGGGCTTTACGGAGCGCATGTCCATTAATTTTATTGCCCAAAGCGGTTGATCGCTCGGCGCAAACACGCGGCTTTACCCGCCCTAATGGACGGCGGCACCGAGTGATGTTTGAGCAAAACTTTTCGGCGGCCAATCGGCGCGAATTTCGCAAAGAAATTCGTGTACGGACGAGGATTACGGCCGGTCTTGGAATAGCCGCCGCTTAATTGCGCTCATGATTCCCCGTACACTCGCAACGAAATCTTAAGTGTTGGATTTGTAGGCCAGCCAGCCGGCTAATGGAATCCCCTGGTTGTATTCTTGGGATTAATCGCCGACGAGCTTCCATTTGGTTTCGTTCGCTCCGCCGTGGGGTTTCGCGCGAATCCGGGCGGTTATTTTCGCTGTCGGGCGCGTCGTCCACCAATCCGCCGAATGGCCGCCATCGCCGCCGCCGTCTAATCCTTCCATTAGCCCGTCGTCTCGCATTGATGGACGGCTGTCGGATTGACGTGATCGGCGGCGGCCGGATTTCGGCGGTTTGTTTTCACCCTTCCGTCTACCGTACGCCCGCCGCCGACGAGCCGATTGGCGGCAAATAAAATTCGTTCGTCCGCAAAACAAAACGATGAGCCGCGCTTTGATCTCAGCGACCGAAATGACTACGAGCAGGAGCACCAACAACAACAACAAGAACGACACACAAACAAGAGCTTTTCGCTGCAGGTTCTCGAAATAGACGCGGTATTCTTTGGGTTGGTCGTTGGACAAAGCAAACGCTTGGAGTTCAACAGCAAAGCGAACGATCAATGGTTTGCCGTCTGTCAGTTGTGCTTCACACAGGTGCATAGCAATTTCTTTGTTCTCTTGGCTCGTTTGTCGACTGCACTGACCCTTTCGGCGGCGAAGAAGCGATAAGTCTTGAACTCGCCGCATTGAACACAAACAAAAGCGGCATTTTCTTGCTTACTGACGCGCTTGTTCATGCATTCATTTTACTTGCTGCCCCGTCCCACTTAAATTCTCGTTCTTCCCCAATTTCCGGAAGTACCACACGAATTGAACATTCTTTTTATTGTCTACCTTAAGCATCAACACTACAGCAACAATTGAGAAGAAGGAGGAGAGACGTACAAGTAAGTAGAGAGAATTTAATCGAATTGAGTTCAACGAACGTGAGTTGTGGGCGGGAGTTAACAAACGAATGAATGGGTGAGAGTGAGACCAGCAGCGGATTAGATTTGATCCTGATTGACGAGATAATGACCGGGGTGGTTCTTGTGCACGTGGGCGAACTTGGGATTGTCGAGATCAACGGTGGCGAGGCGCGGGGCGGGCTTCTTGGCGGCGGCGGCGTCGTCGCGCACGAACTTCTTCAGCTCGTCGAAGTCGGGCCGATGGCGCAGCGAGCGGAGCATCCACTTGGGGATCGTGGGGTTCTCGGGGTCGCCGAACGGCGAGTTCCAGCCCTTGGTGGTGGTGGTCGGGGGCGCCGCGGTGGTGCGCACGCCCGGCAGCGGGCCCGACTCGAAGCCCTGCTCCACCGCCTCCTTCCACAGCATGGCGCGCACGTCGCCGGGAAGGCCGCGCGGCGGCTCGTGATTTTCGCGCGTCTCCTGGCGCAGCATGTCGAGCAGGGTGGGGTCGCTGAAGTGCGAGAACATAATCTCCAGCGACGACCGGCGGGCCATCACGAGCGCAGCTTGCAAAGTGAGGACGATAGCGACGGACCTCATGAGCATCTGAAGCGATTCGATCGATTAGTCGGGGGTTCTTCGGTGTGAATCCCGGCAAGGAGACGCGAAGGAAAGAAGAGGGAAGGAGGGCGCTTCTGCTCGAGCCAATTCAATCCAATCGGAAGGCTTGATCGAGCAGAAGCCGAAGGAGAAGCGGAGGAATGAGTGGATGGAAATGAGCGAGATCGCCGCCGTTTAAATAGGCCGCTCGGGCCGGCCCGATTAATCCGAAGGGCGGGAACATCGGCGCGCGTTAATCTCACGGGCAGCGGCCAGGTGAGGCGGGGCGGGGCAAACCGACGGCCCAATGCTTTGCATTAGTAATCCGCCCAGCGCTAAGCAGCGGCCACGCCCCCTACACGAAGGCGATGAAGTCGCTTGGATTCGAACCAAATGCCGGCGCTGGTTTTGTACGCACAAGTGCACCGGGAACGGGGCGGAGAAAGAAGTGCACGCCGCCGAACGTTCCGCCCACTTTCGGCACCCGGCGACCGAACGGAGCGCGCCGTTCGATTACGGTAGAGATGGACAAGAAGAACGTTCCTTTGGATCGAACGCAGGAGTGTAAAAAAGACAAGCGTTCACTCGATGGTCTTCTTCTAACTGCCATCAATTAACGCCCGTCCAAAAGCGAACGCATGTGATTGTGGGCGAGCAAAAAGCGTTGATTAATTCGGCGCTAATCGGACGGAAATTGGAGCGATTTGCACGCGGCGGTTGCAAGTGGACAAAAGCGGCAATCACCGGAGATTGTTGAGAGCAAGAAGACCAACAATCAAGGCAACACGAGCATTGTTTTCGAGTGATCGATGGGGGAACAGAGCACATGAATCGCAACCGGCCGCAACGCCCGCTGAACACTCGAAAACATGCCGCCCGCTCGATCGATCGGCGAGCACCGCCGAATGGAATTTCTTGACGCAACGGCCGATCGAAAACACCCGTAAAGTACGCCGATTTACGGGCGAGGGCGTGTTTCTCATCACTCCGCCTCGCGTCCGCCCGCTTATCAGCCGCCCACCCGCTCGATCTTCGAAGAGCGACCTCAATTTGCTTCGACTTTTGCTCGCGGATTGCTCGAAGATTGCGGGAGGATCAGGGCGGCGAAAGATCGCCGGCGGGCGGCACTCACGAGCGGCCGGCGCGCCGGTACGGTCGGCCGCAAGTCGTCCCCGCGGCGGCGGCCGGTCGGTCGACCGATTTGCGGAATTAAGCGCCGGCGGACGGTCCGCACGGGCGCGGACGAGCGTCGATAAAGACGGCGAAATGGGGGACGAGCGGCGAGAAACACCCGCACCGAATTGTACGACCGCCTCTGCCGAATGCCCGCGGGCAGCGCCGACCGACCGCAACATTCGGCGGGGCACCTCCGAGGCGGGCGAGCGGGCGGTGCGGTGATCACATGCGAGCAACGAGCGGCGAGCGAGGCGAACCGAAAGCGAGAAGGCACTCGTGTTCGTCTTATCACCCCGCTCCATCTGAAGCCGGAATCTTCGAAGAATTCGAGTTGAAATGAGCTGCAGGAGATTCCGGAGCGAAAGTCAATGGTTTAAACCAATTTCCGTTGTTCCAACTGCCATTCGGTTTGCAGAAGAAGTTGTTTTCATCCCATGAAACCGCAAGTGCCGCGACGAAACCCAAAGGCAATAAAGCGGGCAATTAAAGACGAGAAGCAGCAGCAGCAAAGAAGGAAGGAAGGAAGGACGTTCCCGAACGAGAGCAGCAGAAAAAACCGGAGCGGGTAATTGAAACCGCACCGTTCGCCCCTGCTGCTCGCTCGTTCACGTGCGACGCGTCCCGTTCGGCCCGTCGAGCGTCGAAAACAAATCCATCATTCGGCAAGTGCCACTCGCTCACTCACTCGCCTGCCATCGGTCCGTCCGGCCCGCAAGTGAGTGCGCGACCGCAGCGGCAGCAGTCGGGGCATTTCGTCGCCATCCGCGCACTTGTTTTCGTCCTCGCCCACCCGCCCGTCCGTCGGGTCAACTCGACAGAACGGGACACGAGTGTGCAGTCCGGCCGGCCGGCCGTCTGCTTCCGTGTGTTCCGAGCGTTCACTCACTCACTTCCAGGCGGTTCTTTCCTGACACGTCTGCAGAGAACACCCGCACTTTGTGTCGGTCTGATCTTTCGATTCGAAGCAAACAAGTGGGCGAAAACAAGGAAGCGAGACATGCGGAAGCAGGGGGAAGAAGGAAGGAGGAATAAGGAAGGAGTGAAAGGAATGTCATAAACACGCCGAGCCGCTTGTCTGCCGCTCATCCCCCGCTCGCTCCACTCATTCCTCCACCCGGCTTACGGTAATCGCTTCCGCATGTCGAAGATTCGTGTGAATGCATTCATTCCACTCGTCTTGTGCTCTTGACCTCTCGGCATCGCTGAAGAGTGCACTGATGAACGTGACTAACGGCTGCGTGCGATCTTCGGATCTGGCCGCCGATAAGCCGACGAATTGATGATGAGGACCGGAAGACGGCCGGCGGCAATTAGCAAAAGGAAGCCCCCACGTCTTGGCGGCTGGAGGTCGCTTGTTTACACTCGCGAGTTCCCAGAACGCACGAGAAGACCATCAGGTGATTGAAGGGGGCACCGAGGACCGCAAATCCGCGGCCACTTTTAATCGGAAGTCCGCAAGTTTCGTTCGTTCATTACGGCCCCGACGTCAATGCTGCCGTCCCTCCGTTCACTCGTGCTAATCGCGGGAAATTGGCTGCTGCTGGAGACCAAGCCGAGGGCTTTGCGACGAACAACGCCGCCATTTCCGTCCGTCCACTTCAACGATGAGGCCGACGAATCGGCTTTGTTTTGTTGTCGTCGTCGTCGTCGTGCTGCCGGCGAACGGCACACAAACAAACGGCTTTTCGGTCCATCCGAACGATTGAATCCGGACGCAAACAAGCGACCGCGAATAACAAGAAACAATCAAGCGAAGTGCAGCCGACAGACGGCGATCCGCCGCCGCTCATGTGCGCTTCAGCAGACGGCCGGCTTTGCGGTCATAAGGCGCTTTGGGGATCGGGCGGAAGTTTGCAGACGTCCCCGAGGAACAACAGCGGAGAGATGAGCGTTGAAGCAATCGACGCGAATGCGCAAACAGCTCGAAATGGGCCGTTAATTCGAGCGGGCAAATTGCGCGGCCGGAATGACGCCTGCGGGACGTCATCGCGGAGATGAGCGGAGCGGACGGAACGAACGAGAAAGAAAGAAGCGCGCCGCGGCTGATGAGTGGTGTCCCGAATGGCCGCTGGAGTGGTTTGTTTTTGTTTTCGTTCCTCCTTTTCCTCATCATCCGCCGCGAGTTCGAAGACCCTCCGCACGGCGTCACCCACTCGCCTGCTCGCTCGCTCCAGCGAGATCGGAGTTCAGCGAGCGGCTCACGAACGAAAGCAATGAAGCGTCGGCCGAGCGCCTTACGTGAACACGACCCGCTTCGAGGCCCTCATTAAATTCGCGCGCAAATCTGAACTTCGATCCTCCCGCTCGTGGTTCGTCCTTGCTCTCGCTGCAGCCCTCATTATTTTTAGCTTCGTGGTGACGAGAATTGCGCAAATGTTTGTTTGTGAGCAGCAATCGATGAGCGGCGAGGGGATCCTGACGTCGTCGTCCTCCAGCTGCAAAACAGCCGGCTGCTCGGCTGCTCACTTGTTTTCGCCCATCGGCTAATCGAATGAATCGCCGCGATCGCGTGTGGTCCAAAGCGGGCGGCAGAAATCGAATCAACGAATCATTCATCCCGCAGGTAAACAAACGAAAGAATCCTGACGTCAGACGACGAAAAGAAACAACCGCGAACACAACCCGCAGATTCGTAACCGAAAGGGAATCCCACGTGCCTAACCGAATTCCCAGCACTTCGCATTCATGCTCGCCGCTCTCACTCATAACATTCGAAGGAGCCGAGGAAATTCGATCGGCCACAAGCGGAGGCCGGCGGAATTCGAAGGCGGCTGCCGGGAGCTCCGAGTTGAACGCACGGCCGAAATGCCGACCGCCTCGTCCGCCCGGATTGCCTCGAGCGGAACGAAGCGGAAAGCAATCGGAGCGGCGCGTAACGAGGATTCGATTTCATTCAAACTCGCCGCTCATCACCCAGCCAAACGACCGACTCGACGGCTCGTAGTCGACGCGACGAGAGCGAAAGATGGCCGCCAGATGGGCCGATCGGTCGGTCGGTCGGTCAGGTTGGGAGGCGAGGCGGAGATCGAAGCCGGGACGAAAGAGAAGGCGGCATCTGGTTTTTGTTTAAGGAATGCGATTCTTTCTGGACGAAGAGGATTGCTTAAATTCGCTTGCAGTATTCGTTGGGCAAGAGTGTCCTCCTGAATTCTCTACAGGAACTCATTTGAAAGCGGTGAGAATCGTGAAGTCGACAGTAAGCCGACGATCACCTGCTAGCCAATGGTTTCTGCTTGCGTATTGCTTTGAACAAATGCCAACCGTTGCCAAATCGATTCTTTTGTGACGCAACGAACCAAAACGGTCGCAAGGAAACAAACACACGAGAACGACCTTCTCTAACTGCCAATGAGAACTTGCACGCGATCCAAAAGTTCGCTGTGGTCCCAACAAACCGGAGCTGTTGGAATTCGCCATTCATCCGCCGGCCTCCGCATTTCCTCCGCAGCGCGGACAAAGCGGATGGCGGAGGTGTGGGCGCTTTTTCTTCCCCGCACGATCCTCTTCGCACAAATCGGCCTGGAGCACGTGCGGCGACGACCTTCAGCCGGTCGGATTGTCCTTCCTCCGCACAATCGGTAGGAAGCAGAATTGAATGCCGCCCGGTTGTCTTCAATTCGACGAACGAACCGAGGAGTGCGGAGGACAATCGGGGCGAACGCACGTGTTCGACCGGCGGCCAACCGGGCAAACAACTACGGTAGTCGGCGAACTTGCAGACACGAACTCCGCCGGCCGTTGGTCTCCATTGATTCTAGGCGATTCAGGAGTCCGAATTCAATTGAATCCACTTCATTGTTTTACTCCGAATTCTCGGGCTGCGGTAGACAAACACAGCTCGTAGATCTCTGGACTAGAGAAGTGCACCTACCGAACAGGCGTACGGTAGAGCGAATAAATTGACTTACGGAAAGGTTACCGACATTCTTCGTGTCGAAAACAACTCAATTCGATTAAGGCATCATCTACCGACATTTGCAGGGAACAAGGACGACCTTTGGGTTTGTTTACGGCCTTCCGAATTGAATCCAGCCGCTCCATTTTCTTTGTACAACCAGCGACCTTTTCATTCCCCCGGCGGAAAGGGCGAAGCGTTCGAAAGATCAAGTGTTTGGACAAAGACGGGGGATTACAGTAACCGTTGGCCCTTGCAGCGAGGGGGATTGTTTGTGTCGAAAGAAAGTTATTTTCGCTTCGGATTTGCGCCGTGTGGTTTGCAGCGACCGGCGGCCGGCAGCACCTGCAGAAACGAAGCAAAGCTAATGAGAAAATGGCGGAGATTAGCCGAAACGACCGAACGAACGGAGTGCACGGGAACGCGCTCGTCATTCTTCGGTGCTGCAGCGGCAAAGTTTTGTTTTGTTCGCACGGACGGGAGCGAGAAGTTCGCAGAATTCTGCAAATTCGGGAAGGAAATGACGGCAAGGATTGGTTTACGGTTATGTTTGCACAAGAGCGGAAGGAAGATCGAAGGAATACGCAAGCAATGCACTCTTCAATGCTGTCGAACCCCAAAGTCCAAAGATAAACCGTAAAGTCGCATCGCAAGTGAACAATCCCGATTATCAAAAGCCCGCTTGAACGGAGGAAACCCATCGGAATTTCGACGCACTTCCGCTCGGCCGGCCGTCAATTCGGCTAATTGCGGGAGAAGACGGCGGGCGGCCGGCAAAGCGGAGAAGAGCGATGGATTGGGCGAAGTAAACAACCCGACGGCCACCGAAACCTAATAAGCAATGCGGAAGCAAAGGCCCGGGAGCAATGAGGAAGCAGCGTGCAGTGGAGTGGGTTTACTCGAGAGTTCTCCGAATTCCTCGTCCTTTCTTCCGCCTTCTTCCGTTTGTTTACGCTCACTCGTGTTATCGCCCGCTCGCAAGTTGTAAACAATCCACAAGTTCTCCCGCTCCTATTTGTTCTTTGCACTCGTTGTTGTGCCTCGAGTTCCGCTCCGAAATTGCGGCCAATCGCTCCTTGCTCGATGCAACAGAGCAGAACGAGACGAGACGAGCAAAGAGCAAACACTTCAGAGGAGGCGGTTGAATTGAACGTAAAGCAGAAGAGAAGTTAATTAAACCCGACACCAGCCTATTTCAACCAAGAACGAAAACAATTACGGTAAGTGGACGGAAATGGAGCCCGGCGATTAAAACAAACAAACGGCGCAACGGAAGACGAGCGGAGGATCGAATTGGCACGAATTCAAGCGGCCCAAATGAACGAATGCGGAAGTTCATTAGGGGGCCGCCCGACCGGCTGCTCGCGGAATTCCCACACGGCAGCCGGGACGAAAACAACCGCCCGAGCGGAGGTCAAACACGTGCTTTCAATTTGGGGCTCGAGTTTACGCACGAATCCCTAGATGCCCTCCTGCTGCGAGCTGTACGACAAGGCAGATCCAGACAGAAGCCGAGCGGCGGCAACCGTTTGAATCGAGGAAGGGCCGAGCAATCGGGTCTTCAATCAGAACAGTGATGTGCCTTGTATTGACTTCTCCGTTAAAAACGCCCTGCCGAAGCAAACGCACAGCGATCTCCCGCATGCATCGATCGAAGGACGGCTCCAAAGAAGAACGAACGCTTCGTGAAACAAGCCAAGTCCGTTGCAAAACAAGTGAACCCAATGGACGATCGCCGCTGCTGCAGCAAGCGAACACGTGAACTCATCAATCGGTGTTTGTTTTCATCCGGAAGTCCCGCGCGTTGAATGGACGTCAATTGCCGCGAATAGCCACAGTGCGTCAATGGTTTCGAATCGGTCGACCTCCGTCTTGTATCTCCTCATTAATCCCCCACTTGTTTCGCAGGAGATTTACGCACGACGGTATCCGTTTCGTTTGGTCGCCCGCATTTCCTCTTGGGTTTCTTTTGATCCGACCGACCAAACGGCCGTCCGGATTGTGACGTCCGACGTTCGTTCGTTCGTGGGTATTTTCGGCCGGCCGGTCGTCATGCCAACACCGATGATACGCGCGTGACGTCCTCTAGGCAACGGCAGTGTGGGAAACCGAATGGTTTCGGTCGATATAAATTGCAACCGCGCACGCAACGAAGCAATCACGGCAAATGCCAGCTACCTACTGCTTGCGAGGCACATGGTCGAGGCAAACTAGGACGGCTTTTAGCGAAAGGTCGAATACAAGCGAATTGCAACGCTGCTGCCAGCAAGAGTTGAAAAAGAAGTCAAAATTAAGGTCGTCTGGAGCGCGCCTGCAATGGTGCAAGGACAAACGAATCTCAAAGCACGTTCCGAGAATAATCAAACAAGCACTGCAAATTGCAGAAGCCATACAATTACTAGACGCTCAGAATAGCGTCTTCTAATCCCCGCTAACCATTCGTTCTGTTTAATCATTGCCCTGCAATCCCCAATTAGCGAGTGCAATGAGAGCTCTCGACCGGTCAATTCCTGAGAACCGATAAGGGCCGATTAATTGCCGGATTAACGACTCGCTTCAATCAATGGTTATCTTTTCGCCGTTGATGTCCGATTAGCGCCCACCTCCGCACATCAAACCCCCTGATTCATTTCTTCACTCGTTCAATAGCGGCCTCAAGGTCTGCCTCCGCTTTCTAATTGGATTCTGGTCGTTATTCTCGGCTCTTATTGGAGTGTACTGTAGCGATCTTCTGTTTACTCCAGTTATCCAATGACTAATCCTTTCTACCGACTAATTGTTTTGATCCAGCATTCATCCAATTCTTCTGCCCTCTAGTGCCACTTCCTCCTTCAGGTGCCACCTTCTAGGGACGGCCATTGTATTTGTTTGTTCGCTGGAAGAATTGGAGCGGAGTCAGCTGAATGGAGAGGACGAGTGGCATTTCGCCCACCAATTCGATTCGTCGTTTGTACTTTCCGCTGGTCGCTTTTGGATTTTTTGGATGGCATTTTGGAGATCTTTGCTTCGATTGTTCCGCTTCTTTTCTTTGGCCGTCCCCGATTGCTGTGCGAGCCGGCCGGAGGTGAGAACTCGTGAGAAATTAACGGGCGACCCGAACGATCCGAAGCGGCAAATTGGGCGAGGGGATCGTAAAACGAACGGCAAGCGAGTGATAATCACGAATTCCGAGCGAATTCCGAGCGAATTCCGAACGGAGAACACTCGGAAACGGAAGACCGCAATCAATGGCCGACCGGCTCGGTTTACGACCCTCCTGTCTGCCCGTCGGCCCGCTCTTTGGACTGTCGGCCGGTCGCTTCCGCTTTGTCCTGCTTGTTTCTGATTGCCACCCACAATTGGAGGTCAGTTTGATCCCGAGCGTTCCGCAAACAGGGAAAGTTGAGAGCTCAAGTCGGCCGCTCCGCTTTTGTCCGTCCGCCCGTTCGGGGCAAACAAAGGCGTGAATGCGGAAAAGGACAAAAGTGACGTTTGTTTTCGCACTGGATTCTTGAGCGGAACGAGTCGATCGACCGCGGCCAGGTTGCTGTTTGATCGGCAGTTGTTTTCTGAAGTCGCGCACCGTTGGAAAACAAGCGCTGTTTGGCGCGTGGGTTGTTCGCAAGAGTGGTGAACGGAGTAGAGAGGGACAGGTGGATTTAAGGAAGAAGCGGCTTTCGATTGCCCTCGAGAAGTCTGATGACTCGCTGATATCCCAACGGTTCTAAACGCCGAGTTTTGTTTCTTTCTGGGGACCAAGCAGCAGCTTTCTTGCCATGTTTGTTTGCTCTACAATTCTATGGTTCTCCAGCCCAAAAAGCGAATGACATGGTTCGATTTATTCCAAGTGATCAACAGTCGTCTATCCGCATCGAGAAGAGCCCGTTCTTGTGGAAAAGAAGTAATGACAACAGACGAACGAAAGGAATGAGTTCTTGACAACCGGAGAACCAAAGAATTACTCAAGAGTTTGCGTGGATTAAATGCACACACATGCTGCTGGTCGCTGAGATTGCTGGCGGGATGCGAAAAGAAGTCCTGATCGTGGGGGAAGACCGAAAGAAACGAAAAGAAGAACGTTGAGCAGAACAAAACAAGGGGAGTACGTAGAAAGAAGATGAGATGATCGGTAGGCGTCTAACGAATGAATAGTCCAAAATGCACACAAGTGAGCGAGTAGATCACGCGAAGAACGTCAGAACGGGCGTCTGATTGCCCCGAACGAACAAAGTGGGCGGCATGTCGCCGGAGAGCAGCTCCAGCCACAGCATGTACAGCGGGCAAGTAACCACCGGCGCGACGCCCGACGGGAGGGACCTGAAAGAAAGAAGTCAGTGAACAGTAGCTGATTGTTTTGAGGCCGCAAACAGTCAAAGCATAGTCGCAGAATGAAAGTTTCAAAAGAAACCGACAAAATATTTGACTGTTTTCATCGCAAAGCTTTGATGCGCTCCGAAATACCGGACCGTCCACTGTTTTCATTCAACGCCCATCAGTCGATCAACCGCCTCATTCGAGCTTCCAGCAAACACTCACAGGATGACCAAACTCGAGGCTTTCGAGTACTGGAGCAGGAGTTCTCGTTGGCGCATCAACCCGCGCGTCTGGTCGGAGTAGCGCGTGAGGACGTCCTCGGGGATACATTGCTTCTCGCCGTTTTTGTTGACTTGCTTGACCAGCTGCTCGTACTCCGCCTCGCTGCAAACAATTCAATGATCAAAAGAGGATAAGAAAGTAACTAATCGACCGTACAATATCTAACGGTCTTATTTTCTGTCCTTAAACCCTCTTCCCAACTTACGTCTCTTCGAACAGCTCGGAGTCGTCGTCGTGGAGCACCTGGACGAGGTCGAAGTTGATGCGGAACTTTTTCATGATCGCTTCGGTCTTCTCGCGAACGGCGGTCGCGTTTTGAGTGCGCGAGCAGATCGTGAACACGCGGAGGGTGGCGCCCTGCAATCAACTCGTTTTCTCCGAGTTCTCTCTCCATTTTCCCACCTGCAAAACGGAGTTCGAACTCGTCATCAAGTGGGCCAACAAGAGCTGCAGGCCGCCATCATCGTAGAGCCACCACAAATCCACGACGCCGTGCGCGACCTTCCGCCGGTAGCGCTCGTAGTCCATCGGTTTGGCCGTCTCGTCGAAGTTCACCGAGCGGGACTCCACGTCCATGTACGCCGAGAGATACGCGACGTCCAACCGCTCCGCCCGACCGGCCGCCGCCTGCAGTTGGGCTTCCGGCCGCAGGTGCACGCGGTAGTTGTCGTCGCGCAGCGTGTTCGAGGAGTTCGCTCGCGAGAGGTCCTGCAATTGAGAAGAAGTGGGTTGGAACAACGGCAGTAGGGAAAGAACGAATTGATTCCACACGCCACTACAAACTTCTATTCGCTCTCCGTAACGTACCGGTTTCTTTAGCATGGGCAGCTTGAGAAAGAGCGTGTCGTTGTTGCTCAACAGAGCCGAGTGGTCGAGGCCGTGGGCGCCGTTGCGGAAGATGCACAGGCTGATGTTGCTCTCGAATGCGTCACTGCAATCGGGTAGGTCAATAAAATAAACAACAAGTATTAGAAGTATGTACCGACTAGTCTTATGCCCTAATCTATACACTAATTCCCTCTGAACTCACTGAATGACTCCAAGGTACTCGGTGAGCACCTCATCCTCCTGCTCGCACAACTCCAGCCAGTTCGCCTTGTAGCCGAGCATAAGGATGTTCGGGTGCATCTTGCCGATGCCGACGCTCTGGAGCAGCTGCTGAACGCCCGCCCGCATCGAAGGATTCGCCACGGCGCAGTAAAAGGCGCGCACTTGTTTCTCGTTCAGCCAGTCGGTGAAGCGGGACTCCAGCTTGCGGATGCACGCCGTCGAGTAAATATCCGTCTCGTGCTGCAAACGGGAAGGTGAAAGTGAGCGAAGGAAGGGCGAGACGGAAGTGGAAAGAAGCTTCTAGTAATTACGAACGAGTGGGTAGACCAGCAAATGATTCGATCTATGCTCTCTAGCTCACTGCACCTTCCTTACTGTCCCGTTTCAATCGAGAACTTACAGGAATGACGTGCCCGCACATCATCAAGTTCTGTCCTTTCGTGATGCACGCGGCGAAGTCGACGAGGGCCTGTCGAGAAGCCGGATTCCCCGTCAGTACGAGGAGCTGCGGCCGGAAGTTCTTGACGTGGTCGGGAGTTCGCGTTATCTTGTGCAGTTTGTTCAACGCTGAGCGGTAGCGATTCGCTTCCGTCGACGAGCCCCAGTTGATGTCTGCAAGCGAGAAGAATTGAGCGATGGAAGGATTTTGAGCAGTTTGTTGTTTCTTGTTGGCCTTTATTTTGGTCTTGTCAGTCTGCGCGTGGTTGCAATGCTAACAATTTTTCGTCGCTGACAAAAACTCAAGGCAATTTTTGGAAAAATAGCTGCACTATCAACACATTCCTCGAATGATGGCCGCTGCTCACGTCAGCAGCTTTGCGATAAGCAGTTTAACGAGCCGTTAAGGAAACGAATGACTGTTAGAAGCCAAAACAACTGGAGTACCAAAAAGCACCGATTCATGGGACTTACGAGACTTGTTGTACTTGATGTAAATGAACATCGTGAGCAGGACGAAGAACGTGAGCAACGAGGTCAGCCAAGAGAGGGCGAACATCAGCCCAACGCAGAGAACGGCACCGAACAGCGACACCCAGCGGTTGTAGTAGCGGAAACCCGGCCGGAAGCCCGGCGAGTTGGCCGCCGACGCGTCGAAACACGAGAAGTTCGTGATCGCGAAGCAGGCGAGGAACATGTTCGTGATCAGAATAGCGATTGCGTTCAGATCGCCTGCAACAAGGAGAATGAGCCTTTGGACAAAGACTTAAATGTAAATAAGCAGTACATTCAGTTACTCCCCTTACTTCTGCTCATCTACTCGCTACCGCCCGAACCCACCAATGCAGATGACAGCGGCGGCAACGGCGGCGGTCAGGAAGTAGGCGCGGAAGGGATCGTTCGTCTTTCCGTGGCCCTTCGCGAAGAACGAGATGAACGGGAAGAGTTTGTCCTCGCAGAGCGCCTGCAGCACTCGCGGGCCGCCGATCAGGCAGCCCGAAGCGGAGCTGAGCGTCGTCGCCACAATGCCGGCGATGATCAGCGGACTCCACGCGCCTTGCAGCACTGCCACCTAGAACTACAACTTTAGAATTGAGTACAGGGTAGGATGGATCAAAGGTGCAACAAAAGTACAAATAAGCCGTTAAATTCGACAAACAGCAGTACTCCTCGCCAGCTTACATTAAAGTCGTTGGCCAGTCCGTACTTGCAGCCGCCTGAACGAAAAAGCAATCAATAATAGCTCTTTTAAACGGACCGTTGTAATAACACTCGGGCTTGTTGTACGTGTTGGCGGTGGAGTTCCACACGGGCACGGTCTGCCCGTCGGCGTCGCGGATCGTGCAGGCGGAAGTGATCAACGTGGAGAGCGCGTAAGTGACCGTCGTCACGATGATTCCCCAGATCGTTCCCTTGGGAATCGCGGAAGAGGGGTCTCGCAGGTCGCCTGCAAATGGGAATGAAAGAGCAGTTGGATTAAAAGTGTAGTGTTGTGGTCGAAGGAACTCTTGGTTCGAGTGTGCAACAATCGCTTTAATCATTGCTTACTGTTAACTAAGAAGCAAAAGCCAGAGCAAACGATCGCTCTTAAATGCCACCCTTTAATTCAAATGCTGAACCCACCGCTCATGTTCGCGCCGGCCATCATGCCGGTCATGGCGGGGAAGTAGACGCCGAAGACCGAAATGAAGGTCTCCTTGCCGCGGTAGTCGGGCCACAGGTTCTCCGAGAAGACGCTCCACTTGTAGCCGACCACCCCGCGCACCTCTCGTGCATGAGTGGAGGGGAAGAAGCTGCCGACCACGTGGCAGAGGACGGACAAAACAACGGTGATCATCAGCAACACCTGCGTTTTGTTCTCGAACTCCGTCCCGATGAAAATAATGGCTTGGAGCAGAAAGCAGGTGGCTAAAGAGTAGTGTAATGATCTGAGCTTAAGAAAAGTGTTTACCGAGTCCGTAGATGCGAATGTCGTTGATGGCGCCATCCAGAAGTTTGATGCCGTTCTGCTTGAAGATGTCGACCAGAGTTTCGGCCAAGCCGACGCAATTCATCGACGCGTTGATCGTGTTCGCGAGCCACAGGACGAAGCCGATCGAGCCGCCCCACTCGGGGCCCAACGAGCGGGAGATCAAATAATAGAGGCCCCCGTTCTTGATCATCCCGTTTGTCGCGATGGCGGACATCGAAATTGCGGTCACTCCGACGACGAGCAGCGAAAGGAGGATCATGGCCATCGATTCGATGATTCCCGCCTGCCCGCCCATCCACGACATACGAAGAAAAAGCGTGGCACCGAAAATGCACAGGACGCAACGCATGAGTACGCCTTTGATCCAGCCGAAGCCCGCTTCCGGCGCATTGACGCTCCCGTTGCTGTTGTTCTTCTCCAGGTCGAACGTCATCGACGGGCCGTACTTTCGGTTCTCCGCGTCGGACATCCCCCGCTTTCGGTGCAGGCAGTCGTTCGACCCGTACTGGTGGTTCTGGCTGCAAGTAGGATGCATGAGAGAGAAAGGAGGAAGATGGTTGTTGTGTTTGGAAGATTGAATGCTTTCAGGCGTGCTCCACTCATCGGCCAGCATAAAGGCTTTGAAGAACCAAAACAAGCGGCTGCACAAGTGCCCAATCCACCCCTTCATGCACCGAAGATCAAGCACAAAAACTCACTTATAAGTTCCGTTCGGTGACGAGTCGCAAATGTCCGTATCGGCCGCGTAGATCTTCGGTTTGCCGCGAAATCGGCTCCAAAATCCCGTCCGTTGCGGGGACGCCTGCGGGACGGCGACTCGCACCTCGCCGCCGCTGTCCGAGTCGGGCATTGTGGGGACGAGTGTGTGGGCGAGAGGCTGTGGACCTGAAAGCAATGCGAATGTAAAGTGGAAAGGGATTCGCGCGCGTGAAACTCGCTTAAAGGATCGGCAGTAAACAAAAGAGTGAATGAGATCAAGCGAAGGACGATTGTAGGACAAATGTCGTTAACAGCCTATCAAACGACGTTCACATTGCAGCACGCAACAACCAATTTCACTCGTTCCGAAGCGATCCGCAGACGAAACGCTCAAGGAACACCGACGTTCACGCCCCGTTCGACGCCCACAAGAATCCCCAAAAGGAATGTGCGGGCGTTGTTTGCGTTTCAATCAGCAGCTGGATTTTCGTTGAACGGCGTAGAAAGTGGAGTGCGTTCGCCAAACGAACGATCCGTGGAGATGTTTGATTGATGCGCTGGGATGGTGATCGTTGAAAAGCGGTGATCTTTGGGGCTAGCGGATCGATGAGGGGCGAACGAGGAGCGATTAAAGCAGGAGCTGATGGAACAAGGACTGACGCTCTAGATTGATCGGCTTTTTCTCTTTCAGACAGCGAACGAACGACGACAGCATTGAAACGCGAGTGCAAGGGCAGAAGCAAGTGTCAGAGTTCGAATGTCATCCGCAAAGGCCGTTCAGAAATGTCTGACAACGAGTGCTCGTGATCAAAGGGAAGAACTTCCGCCACCGGTCGACCCAAAGGTCGTCGCGAACCATTCTGTCCGCTCGTCTTCCCGCTGGAACGCCTCATTGATGTTGGCGAGAATTCCCGCCGGTTTCTCGACTTCTTTCCGTCTCGTTCGCACCTTCCCGCCATTGAACCGCCCGCACGCCGGTCGTTGAAAAGAAAGCATTGCGGAAAGTAATGGAATGTTAAATGGTTTGGACGAGAGGAATAAGCAGGAAAGGCGAGAACACAACGAGAACGCGTACGGAAAGTAATAAACAGCGCATAATAAAGCGAACAGGAGAAATCACGCGCCCGCTGCCAACCATTCAACTACCCTCTTCTTTTCGGATTTTGCTTTACACTCGCGAAACGATCGATGTTAGAGGTGATTGTGCGGGCGAATTACATTCAGTCGGGTGGAAATAAAAAGGCCATTGACATTGAAGTAAAGAGTGAAACAGAAGAAGTGCGTTGGATCGAGTGTGGCGAGGAAACAAGAACGAAAGCTGGTGTTGGAGCTTACTTGCCTGCTGCCACAACTTTTACATCCACCCACTTTCTTCTTTCCCTTTAAAAATTCCCGCCATGCTCGTCAAGATTCCCGCCCACAACCTCGAACTGAAGGATTGAGTCATCAACTACACCCCACAGCAAAGCAGAAGTGAGAAGAAGGCCGTTTACACTCGCCACAAGGCAATTACACTTGCGGTCGACACTTTCGACTTGCGCGCAGGAGGTCGCCGTGATTCATTCGATGCGGTGGCGCGGAACGTCGAAAACAGCGGCCGTTGGGCGAACGCGGCGAGCGGAAGACGGCCGCGCGTACAAAAACCGTCCGCCTTTTCCGCGTGAAGGCGGCGGTCATCTGCCGATCGAGAAGAAGGCGGTGCTTCCGCTTGTCAACGGTGAACGGTGAGAGGCGAGTACAAGTGTTATGAGTAATCGCGTTGTCCTTGTTCGGTGTTGTTTGATCGTCATAAACGGCGGGCGATGGGCGGGGATTTGGACGCGACTGTTCGCCGCCGGTTTTGTGACGCCGCGATTTGAGCGCTCAAATTTTGCTCTCGTGGATCAAATCGACCGTTCCGCCCCGTCCCGCCCGCCCGCACGCTCTGCAACGGCGGCGGGGCCCATCGAAATTACCCGAGCGCCAATCCGCTTTTGTTCCCTCGACGGGCGTGATCGCGTGTTTGTCCGCCCGGCAGTCTCGCGAGCGAGCGAGCGGCCGCCGGCGGCGGGCGGGCGGTGCGAAGTGGAAGTGTGAACGCGCTCGGGCAGTTGGGTAACCGCAAACGGGAAGCGAGCGGGAAGCGAGAAGCGAAGCGAAAAAAAGCGCCCCGTTTATCGCCGCCGCCTTTTTCGGTGGAGCGGAGCGTTCTGATCGAACGAAACCGTTGGAATGCTTCCGACGAACTTCTTTTGGTCCCATCGGCGGGTTTTATTGCTCGTTAATTGACTCGCAACGAGTAGTCGATGGCTAATGAACTTCGCGCTCGCGACTCCCGTCCGTTCCTCCGTTCGATCGGGCCGCTCCCTCCTCCTCTTTGCTCTCACTCATGACTTCCGGACGGACGGACGGCCGCCGATTGCGAGACGAACGGGGGCGTGCACGTGAATTGGGGGCGAGCGCGGGGGAGCAATCGGAAGAGGAAGAGCCGATGAGCAGCTTCTAATTAAGGAAACGAGACAACTGATTGGGTTGAGAACACTTCCGGTGGTCAGACGAACGGAAATCACGTCTTTAGGGCAAGAAACACTTCCAAAGAACAAACAGGCAGGCAAACACCACTGGATGACTCCAACCCACGCCTCCCGGCTCGCTTGACTCACACCAATTACCGCCTGAATCACTCGAACTGGAGGGTTCCAAAAACGGTCGCCGTTCGTTGAATTTCGATCCCGCGCCCACGTGAACGCCCGCCCACATCCGCTTCCTTTGTTCGCGAGATGATCGTTGGATTTTGGAGCGAGGATCGAAGCGAGCGGTGGAAAAGCGGCGACTTTTGGATCGAAAATCGAATCCGTTCGGTGGATGCGCGAGCGGAAAGTGGTGCACGAGTCAATAGCGGGATTTGATGGACCTGTTTACTCGACTGTAAAGTCAACAAGTCTCGATTTAGACGGTGGAAGCCGCTGGCTTGCCCGAAATGGGCGGATATGTGGAGGAAACTCAGAAAGGAAGACGACTGCCAATTGTGGTTCGTTCAAACAAGACGGAAAGCATTGAAGAAGTGCAGAAAATTTCATTGCAAGTTCAAAGTTCTACGAATTCAATCGAAAGCACAAGCCGTTAAGAGATTCCCAACGAGTTAAAGACACCACAATCGCCGCCCAAACAAGAGCATCGCGAACACGAGCGAACGTCGTCGCCCACAACCAACCGGCGCACTTCATCAAACGAAACGATCGACGTGAAGGAAACACCGCAGTCGACTACGAAGCGGGCCGTCTTTGTGTAACGCGCGAGAAGAACGGCGAATGATTGACGTCCAATCGATTGGGGTTGACGTTCTCGTGCCCGGAATCGAAAAGAGCGGTAATCGAAGGAATTTGGCGGTAGTTTCTCGACTTTTAACTCGTGATTTGGAAGCGGATGCCAACGAAGAAATGGAGCTTTGTGTTTTTATTGTTTACTTGATTCCCCGTTCTTGATGAACAGTTCATTGGATCTTGTGTCGTCTCCTGTTCATCAGCCGAATTCAAGAACACTTACGAGGGCTCAAAAGATCGGCCCGAACAACCGTAAAAGCGAAAGCAAGCAATCCACGTGGACTGGGCTCAGAAAGTGAGAAGATCGACTGCGGGGATCACGTACACATGTTTCCCGCGAACAATCGACCGTTGACAAGCAAACGGCTTCGTTTTATTGCGAAAGGAAGAACGCGTCGTTCGGGAGAAAGCGGCCGGTCATTCGTTGTTTGTTTGCGGACGAACGTGATTTCACTTTCGATCAAGCACGGGACAACGGAAGATGATAGAGAGATCAAAGCGGAAATCAAAGATGAGAAGGAGCAAAGATCTCGGAGTTGAAGTAGCGGCAAACAAGTAAAAAAGCTTAGCCGTTTGCTGGCAGAAACAAAACAATGCAGGAGCGGTAAGCCAGCACACGTTAACCCACAACTAGGTTGTGTGCAGTAACACCTGCTTCTGCCCGACTGCTCATTGCAATGCACGCAGCAGGAAGAAGTGACCATTCACTCATCCCAGGCCATGAGTAAGACGAAACGAACGAGCATTTCCGTTTACCAGCGGTTGACGGCGCTTCGCGCCGTCCCCTGCTGGTGGTGTCGTTAGACTGGTGCGTATCGAACGCTTTTGTCGATTTTGTTTGACGAACCATGTGCTCGTCGCAATGGGAGAACACTGAGTCGCGCTTCACAACGTTCGAATTTGATTGAAACTCGGCGAACAGGCCGTTTTTCAGCAGACACATCGCTGTTCGTCCATTTCGCTCTTACGGTCCCAAGAAAGAACGATTCGTACCGGAAAAGCCGCGCAGGAATGCAGTCTTCAAAGACGACGGCGCGCACAACGCTCTACCTTACCCGCAAACAACGCCTAATAGTCTGCTTTGATGCCAGCAAATGGAAAAAAACGAATGGCGGCTGCGGCGACCGAAGAAATTGGCCGCAAAGCTAGAGTGCATATCCCCACCGCAAAACGCGCCATTACTCCTCGACAACCAAACGTTTAAAAAATTTGGAACGGTGGTAAGCAGAAAAACTACGTGCTCGATGTTTCTGCCAAGTTTCAGAGGAATCGGTCCACGTCTCTTCAAACCCGCCCGCTGTTTGCGCAAAATCGGGGCTTCGGTTAGCGGGCATCGCAGTGGCCAAGCGGGCCAAAAACGAAAACAAACTGCACATCACTGGAAAGCCCGGATTCTGCGCCTTCGAATGAGCCCACATTCATGTCATGACGTCAAAAGCGCAATTAGAACGACGCATTTTAAATTGGCCAAAAGTTTTGAAATCGACACAATTTTTCTCCGATTTATACGTTTTTGTGTTTGACCCAATCAACATGAAAACAACTGCAAAACATGCGCAAGACCTTTTTCTAGGACTATTTTGCTCGGTTTGTGGAATAAAATTCGGACAGCCGAGAACGGCGCCTCCG
Organism: Aphelenchoides fujianensis; assembly: GCA_024699865.1. Taxonomy (NCBI): domain Eukaryota; kingdom Metazoa; phylum Nematoda; class Chromadorea; order Rhabditida; family Aphelenchoididae; genus Aphelenchoides; species Aphelenchoides fujianensis. The sequence continues at coordinate 1,641,338 of JAMPIO010000004.1, read as the reverse complement.
AGTGTGGACCTCTTCGATTTTTCACCTCGACCCTTCGCTTTCGGGCGATCATAACTTTCTTCAACAACATTTCCTGATGATGCCGTCAACTGATGAGATGTTCCTCGTTTCAAGGCGCATCTTTTTGTCTACAGGGCGGTTGAATTTGGACCGCAAAGGAAAACGGTACGGTGCAGAACGACGGCACGGAACGTTGAACGTGCGTGCCGGCGGTCGAAATGCACATTTTCGGATTTCGCGCATGCGACTTCCTCTAGCCAGAAAAAATTTCAGCTCGATTGGACCAACGGCTAAAAAGTTGAGGGTGCGTTTGGGACGAACAAACGACCCGGTTTTCCGCCTTTTTATTCCGTTTATCTTATCGTTTCGTTCTCATCGCAGGGCAATCAGATTTGTTGCGGCTGTTTGCTCAACGGAATTCCGGGCGTTTCCGCATTCTTTGCGTCGTCGTTGATCTCAACTGACCTTCGCCGTTGACCGGCAGGTTCATTTCGGTTGTAAATCCGCCGTCCTCTCGTTGATTTACGGCCGATCGATCGGCTGATTGCGGAGGACGGCGGTCAGTTCCGCTCGCCACGAACCGGCGCGATTTGCATCGATTAGCGTGAGCGGTTGGTCGGTAAACAATTGACCACTCAAACCGGTGGATAGAAGAAGCAGACAACGTTGTAATGAAGAGTGGTCGATAAACAAAAGACTCCAGCTGACGCCTCAAACTTGTTCCTTGAATTCCTCTCATGCATCCAGCTCGTGCTGTTCCCTTACTCACATGAACGACAGAAAGGACCCGATGGCTGAACGCAACAATCAAACGACCGTTTCGCAATAAAATAGACGCAACTCATTGAATTTCAACTTACGAGTGCAGACGAAAGGCGACATAAACCGGGAACGGTTCCTATTTTATTGCCGGCTACTGTAAGGAGTAATGGAAGGAATAAACGAGCGATTACTCACGAATTCCAGTCGTAAATTCGGCTTCCGATGATGAATTCGCGAATTCTCGCCCATAAATTCGAATTACGACTCGAATTTTTGATCGATCAACTTCAACGTCACCATTTCTTCCACCGTTCATTCTCGTGGTTGAGTTGCTTCATTTCGTCTCCCCGTCGACTCGCGATGCGGTGGAAGGCCGCCGTCGCGCTCCCACTTCTCTTCCTCCTGGTTTCGGTGATCCAAGCGGGAGGTAAGTAACGGTCTGGTTACTTTGGTGTTGCAGCTACAAGGTTGATGTAACTAACAGTGTGTTGGTTTAGGAGCCCAAAAATGCCAAAAGCACAGCGACTGCCCGGACACGGTGGACACGCGCCATTGCTGCGATGGAGAGTGCAAATTATGCGGTGAAATCTGCCGGTGAGTGTATTAGAGGAGACTATTTTTCGTCATGGCTTGATTTCGCTTCCTTTCAGTTGGGACAGCGAGTGCACGAGCCAGCGAGCCGACGACGTGTGTTGCAAACCGTCGGGCTGGAACAAAGGAACGTGCCGCAAGAAGCCGCCGCCCGGTGAGGAGTGCCCAAAACCTCCGCCTCGCACGCCTCGTCCGAAGCCCACCACAACGAAGCCGACTCCGAAGCCGACCGCTCCGCCAACCGCTCCACCGACTACTGCCGCCCCGACCCCGAAGCCAACCACCCAGAAGCCCACGCCGAAGCCGACGACCCGCCCGCCGCCTCCAGCGACCACAAGCCACCCGCTCGATCCCCGCTGCTTCGTGGATGCGCACTGCGGCACGGGCGCCTCGTGCTGCTGGACGAACACAACGCTCAAGTGGGGCTCGTGCGAGCCAAACGACAAGAAGCCGGCGGACTGCAAGCTGCCGCCCGGCATTCCCGGCACGCCGCACTTGTGCTTCCAAAACTACCAATGCGAAGCCTACCCGGAGGCGCCGCGCCCGCCGAAGTGTTGCTGGATGCTCCCCGAGGCGCCCGGGCAGTGCGCCGTCGACTGCAGCAAACCCCCGACCGCGCCTCCGACAACAAAGCCGCCTCCGCCTCCAACGACTCGGCTGACTCCACGGCCCACCACTCGCGCACCCGCTCCAACGACCACACGTGCTCCAGCACCCACTCCCGCTGCACACGATCCGCGATGCTTCACGGACACGATGTGCAAGAGCGGCTTCTCGTGCTGCTGGGAGGACCACTCGGTGCGCTACGGGAAGTGCGAGAAGAAGGGGACGGTGCCCGACTGCCACGAGCCGCCCGTCGATCCCGACCATCCGTACCTCTGCTTCGACGACTTCCAGTGCGAGGTCTACGAGCACGGCCCTCATCCGTCGACGTGCTGCAAACCGACGGGAATCTCCCCGCCGAATGCGAGGCGTGGTGTCAGCAGCATCCGTTCCCGATCACCGGCCCTCCGCCGAGCACCCTGACGACCCTGAAGCCGCCGCCAGAACCGCGCTGCTTCCTCGACGCGCAGTGCGGCAGCGGCTACGTGTGTTGCTTGACGGGCGCCCAGAAGGTCTACGGGATGTGCTACACAAAGGACACCGCCCCGGGGAAGTGCGAGCGCCCCAAGCCGAACCCCGAGCATCCGCACTTGTGCTTCAAGACCTTTCAATGCAACTACTACCCGGAAGCCCCGCATCCGTCCGAATGCTGCTGGGCGCTGCCCGATGCGCCCGGCGAGTGCAAAGCTTCGTGCTCGGCGCCCACCGCTCCGCCGACCGCGATGACGACACTCGCGCCCCCGCCCGATCCTCGCTGCTTCATCGACGCGATGTGCGGTCCGGGCTACTCGTGTTGTGTGGCGGTCCCCACGACGCCCTACGGCACGTGCTATCCGACCGCGAAGAAGCCCGCCGGCTGCCACTTGCCGCCCACGGATCCCGAGCATCCGTACCTGTGCTTCAAGGACTACCAGTGCAAGTTCTACAACAACACGGGCAAGACCGTCGAGTTGAACGAATGCTGCCACGTGTTGCCCGACGTTCCCGGCGAGTGCGGCGCCAACTGTCACCCGTCGACGACTCTCGCGCCTCCGCACGAGGATCGCTGCTTCATCGACACACAATGCACGGCCGGCAAAGAGATTTGCTGCTGGAAGGACCACTCCGTGCGGTACGGACGGTGCTCGCCGCCCGCCTCCACGTCCACCTGCGAGCGTCCGCCTGTCGACCCGAAGCATCCGGTTTTGTGCTTCAAAGACTTCCAGTGCCGCGTGTATCCGGACAGGACGGGCAAGTGCTGCGGATCCGACGGGAACTTGCCCGGCGAGTGCGAAGCGAAGTGCACGGGCCAGCAACCGATCACCGGGCTGCCGCCTACCGCTCCGCCGACCACCTTGAAGCCCACCACAGCGAAGCCGCCGCCCACCCAAGAGGATCGCTGCTTTCTGGACGCGATGTGCAAGAGCGGCTTCTCGTGCTGTTGGGAGGACCACTCGCAACGCTACGGAAAGTGCGAGAAGAGTGGAACGATCGCCGGGTGCCGCCCGCCTCCAGAAGATCCCGTCCATCAACATTTGTGCTTCCAAACGTTCCAATGCAAGGCCTACAAAGAAGCTCCCCACCCGTCCGAGTGCTGCGGATCCGATGGGAAGAGCCCCGGCCAGTGCGAAGCGATGTGTCCGCCGCATCCGACCGCGATCACCGGCCCGCCGCCCACCGAACTCACGACTCCGAAGCCGCCGCACGAAGATCGCTGTTTCGTGGACGCGCAGTGCGGGGCGAAATCGGTTTGCTGCTGGAAGGATCCCAACGTACGGTACGGGAAGTGCGAACCGGCGGCCACTTCGGCCTCGTGCCGCCGCCCGCCTGTTGATCCGAAGCATCCGTCGTTGTGCTTCGAGGACTTCCAGTGCCCGGTCTACTCGGCGGCCCTCAAGAACGCGAAGTGCTGCGGAGCGACGAGCCAATTTCCGGGCGAATGCGAAGCGAAATGTCCGCCGAATCCCACCGCGATCACCGGCGCTCCTCCGCTGCCGTCCGGCTCGACGACGCCACGAGTTTCGACGACCCCCGAACCGACCGAAGATCCTCGCTGTTTCCTCGACACGATGTGCAAGACGGGCTTCTCGTGCTGTTGGGAGGACCATCAGCGTCGCTACGGGAAGTGCGAAAAGACGGGAACGGTGGCTGGCTGCCAGGAACCTCCGGTTGATCCGCAGCATCCGCACTTGTGCTTCGAATCGTTCCAATGCAAGTTCTGGAAGGTCACGCCCCAATTTCTCCAATGCTGTGGATCGACAGCGGAGTACCCCGGACAGTGCCAAGTGGATTGTTTGCATCCCGCCACGCCGCCCATCGAGTTGACCACTCCGAAGCCGACCGCACTCACGACAGCCCCACCGCACGAGGACCGATGCTTCATCGACCACCAATGCACGGGCGCCAAAGAAGTGTGCTGCTGGCGGGACCACTCGCAGCGGTACGGAATGTGCTCGCCGGCCGCCTCCTCGTCCACGTGCGAGCGCCCGCCCATCGATCCGCAGCATCCGGCCCTGTGCTTCAAGGACTTCCAGTGCGACTTGTATTCGGACGCCTACCGGACGGGGAAGTGCTGCGGAGCCGACGGAAACTTGCCCGGCCAGTGCAGAGTCAAGTGCAAGGAGGGCGAGCAGCCGGTCACCGGTCCTCCGCCGACTGCGCTCACGACACTCGCGCCCCCACCGGAGCCTCGCTGCTTCCTCGACGCGATGTGCGGTCCGGGCTACTCGTGCTGTGTGGCCATTCCGTCGCAGGCCTGGGGCACGTGCTACCCGACGGGATCGAAGCCTCCCGGCTGCCACCTCCCGCCTCCGATTGCCGGTCATCCGTTCCTCTGCTTCAAGGACTTCCAATGCGAACACTACCCGAAAGGCCCGCATCCCGCGAAGTGTTGCAATGCGTTGCCCCAGGCGCCGGGCGAGTGCGAGACGTCCTGCTCGGCGACCGCCACTCCGAAGCCGACCGCTTTGACGACCGCTCGGCCGACGGCACTCACGACTGCTCCACCGCAAGATGATCGCTGCTTCATCGACAAGCAGTGTCCGGAGAGCAGAGTTTGCTGCTGGAAAGACCATTCGGTGCGGTACGGGAAGTGCGAACTGGCGGCCACCTCGGCCAATTGCGAGCGTCCGCCCACCGACCCGCAACACCAATTCCTGTGTTTCGAGACGTTCCAGTGCGAGGCCTACAAAGACGGGCCCAAACCGTCCGAGTGCTGCGGAGCGACGAGCCAATTCCCCGGCCAGTGCGAAGCGAAGTGCGTGCCGGGCGAGCCGGCGATCACCGGACCGCCGCCCTCTGCTCAACCGCCCACTTTGGTGCCGCCTCATGACGACCGCTGTTTTTTGAGCTCAATGTGCCGCCCGGGATACATCTGTTGTTGGGAGAACGTGTTATACGTGCGCTACGGAAAGTGCGAGAAGCCCGGAACGGTCGAGCAGTGTCACGCGCCCCACGAAGACCAGCAGCACAAATTCCTGTGCTTCCATTCCGACCAGTGTGCGTCCTACAAGGCGGACATCCCGCAACCTTCGGAATGCTGCGGAGCCACCGACGAGTTCCCCGGCGAATGCCAAAAGACGTGCCCGCCGAACGCCACGCCGGTGACCGGCTCCGCGCCATGGGACGGACAAGGAACGTGGGCGCCGCCGGGCGATCCGCACTGCTTCCTGGACGCGATGTGCGGCGAGCACTTCAGTTGTTGCGTGGACGAACCGTCGCAGCCCTACGGCACGTGCTACGAGACGTGGACGAAGCCCTCCGACTGCCACCTTCCGCCGCCAGTCGCCGGTCATCCGTTCCTCTGCTTTAAGGACTTCCAGTGCGAACACTACCCGAAGGGTCCTCATCCAGCCAAGTGTTGTGGAGCGCTCCCGAAAATCCCCGGCGAATGCCAAACCTCTTGCTCGGGAAGCCCCACTCCGCCGTCTCCTTTGACGACTCCTGCGCCGCCTCAAGAAGACCGCTGTTTTGCCGACAAACAGTGTCCGGAAAGCAGAGTCTGTTGTTGGAAGGACCATTCGGTGCGGTACGGGAGGTGCGAACCGGCGGCCACCTCGTCTACCTGCGAGCGCCCGCCCATCGATCCCACGCATCCCTTCCTGTGCTTCCAAACGTTCCAATGCACTTCCTACAAAGAAGCTCCCCACCCGTCCGAGTGCTGCGGATCCGACGGCAAATTGCCCGGCCAGTGCAGAGTCAAGTGCAAGGAGGGCGAGCAGCCGGTCACCGGTCCTCCGCCGACTGCGCTCACGACACTCGCGCCCCCACCGGAGCCTCGCTGCTTCCTCGACGCGATGTGCGGTCCGGGCTACTCGTGCTGTGTGGCCATTCCGTCGCAGGCCTGGGGCACGTGCTACCCGACGGGCTCGAAGCCTCCCGGCTGCCACCTCCCGCCTCCGATTGCCGGTCATCCCTTCCTCTGCTTCAAGGACTTCCAGTGCGAGCACTACCCAAATGGTCCTCATCCGGCCAAGTGTTGCAATGCGCTGCCCGAAGCGCCCGGCGAGTGCGAGACGTCCTGCTTGGCGCCCACCGCTCGGCCGCCCACCGGCGTGCCGCCGACTCCGCCGCCCGGACCGCCCGCCCACCCCGAAGATTTCTGCTTTCTGGACGGGATGTGCGGTCCGCAGTGGTCCTGCTGCCGGGCGAACTCGACCGTCTTCTTCGGCCGCTGCTTCGAGAGCGCGAAGAAGCCGGCCGGCTGCCAACTGCCGCCGCCCGACCCGCAGAAGCCGTACGCCTGCTTCAAGGCCTACCAATGCGGCTTCTACCGGGACGTACCGCCGAATTCGAAGTGCTGCTGGTCGTTGCCCGATGAGCCCGGCCGGTGTTTGGCGGACTGCGCGCATCTGCCGACGCCGCCCACCGGCATGACCACGCCGCCGATGCCGCCGCCCGACCTGCCGTGCTTCCTGAACGTCATGTGCGGGACGGGACGCGTTTGCTGCGAGACCAACCCGCAGCAGCACTTCGGCAAGTGCTACGACGGCGCCACTCAACCGAAGACCTGCAAGGAGCCGTCGGCCGACCCGCAGCGGCCGTTTTTGTGCTTCAAGGACTTCCAGTGCCTCTACCACCGCTACGCCCCTCAGCCGTCTAAGTGCTGCGAGGCCACGGGCATCACCGTGCCGGGGCAATGCAAGCTGCAATGCGGCGGATACCCGACGGCGCCGCCTACGAGCGACACTTGCTACCAGAGCGGTCCGTGCACCACCGTCCAGGGACAAACTGGTTTGTTTCCTCGGTCTTCTCTCAAATTGCTGTCTTTTTAGGCCTGTGCTGCTACTTTACGGCTAACAACGGAGTGTGCACGCCGCTGCTTCCGGGCGGCCAATCGCCCTGCCCCGTCGGCTCCACTCCGCCTCCGCCGCCTCCGACTGGAGTTCCAACATTCGCTCCGTCGGGCGGTCTCAGTAAACTCCGCTGCTTCATCGATCGGCATTGCACGTGAGTTCGTCGTTTGTTTGATTCAACTACGAGCTGCAGGGACGCGGACTTCAACGGCGGCTGCTGCATGACGCCGAAGGGCTACGGTTTCTGTTCGGAGAAGGACGCGCAGGGCCACTTCTCGTGCACGAAGACGCCGCTGGCGGCCGGCGGGCATCCGCGCGGTCGTCTTGCCGTCCAGAAGGCGCTGGCCGACGACAGCGCGGCGAAGAAGAAGCCGCCCATTCCGGGACCCGCCTGCTCGCTCGACATCCAGTGCACGTCGTTGCCCGAGAAGTACACGAAGTGCTGCCGCGCTGCGGGCGAACCCGCCGGCTCCTGTTGCTTTTGATTCGCACAAGCGCTCGATTAATTGACTGATTCATGGACTGAGTAAACATTCATGATTGTTCTTCGGAAGTGGATAACAATGAGAAGAAGAGGCATTTCTTTACGAGTTTTGAGGGCTTTTGCGTCATACTCAATTCGATACATTCGTAAAGTTTTCCTTCAGTCCTGACACCTCCGCTCAATCTAATTGTGAGCCCATTGAATGGCAGAAGTGTGGAATCCACTGCTTTGTTTAGACACCTCTATTGAAAGAACGCGAGTGTTTATTCGCTTTTCGCAACGAATCGACCGCTCACGATCGACGAAAAGGGCGGTCGATCCACTCGCTTTCCGAGCGATCGAGCGGATAAACAATCCATTTGGTCTTTGGTCTTCCGATCCGTCCACTGCTCTTCCTCCTCGCTTTTCTTTTCGTTCATCCCGTGACTCATCGCTCGCTCACGGTCACAAGTTTAAAGCGGGGGACATTCGCGAGCATCGAGCGGTTTTTGGGGGCAGTTGGGGGTGTTGTGGATCATTGAGCGCGTTGTTGCAAAGCTGGTTGTTCAAAGTGCACGTGTCTACTGCTTACTAAAAGGACAGTGGGTGCTCCAGCCGTTCCAGCTTTCGTCCCTCTCGATTTCTCGGCTTCGCGATCCCCGTGCTTCTTCCGAACTCTGTGTTCAATTCTTGCCGTTTCAGATCGAAATGAATCGCGTGTTGTTGGCGACGCTCTTCGCTCTCGTCCTGCTCCACACGACGTTCGCCATTCGGCAGCAATCGGTGGGCTGTCGCGGCAAACTGCTGTGCGGCTCGAAGCCCGCCGCCGGCGTGCGCGTCGCCCTGTGGGACGAGGACGATGGTGAGTGGGCGGAAAGACGGAGAAGCAGACGAAAGAAAGAAGATCAACCGAACTGAAGTTTTGTGCACTTTTTCCTTTCACCCCGTCGCCGATCTCCCATTACCTCAATCCCGCCGTTCTTCAGGCCCCGACCCGGACGACAAGCTGGCCGGTACGCCCACTCCTCGCCCACCATACTCCTCTTCTCTTTGCAGAGGCCCACACGAGCTCCGACGGCTCGTTCGAACTGAAGGGCTCGACGCACGAGCTGACGCCCATCGATCCCGTCTGCAAGGTTCTCTCTTGAATCACTCAATGGATTGCAATCGTTGTTTGCAGGTGTACACGGACTGTGACGACGGCTTCAAGGCGAGATCACTCCTCTACTCCCTCCTCTCTAACCCTTTCGATTGCAGCCTGGACAGCGGAAGATGAAGTTCAAGATCCCCGGCCAATACATCAGCCAGGGCGCCGTCGCCACGCGCATTTACGACCTCGGGACGATCAACCTGGAGACGCGAATGCCCGGCGAGGAGCGCGATCTGTTCTGAGCCTCTTCCCATCTTTCCACTCCACTTCTTCAAATTGCTTCCGTTGCGCACCCAAATGATCCGATTTTCTTCGAACTGCACCCATTCCAGCAACTTTCTTTTGTGAATAAACGAGCACTGCAACGAACTTTTGAGTTGTCGAGGGGACGACAACGGGAGACGAATGGCGGTTGAACTTAAAAAATTAAACAATGAGCTGGAGACGTGAAGAGTTCGGAAGTTTGCTTTAGCTTGCAAAGAACAAACGACCAAAGAACACACTCATTTCAAGACAGCGGTCTAATTCTTTTAAGTGAAGCCCTCTGCTTCCGTTTACCCGAACAAACTTCCAACCAAAACACGAAGAAATCATTCGAGAGTGCTCTTTTGCTCCGCTCCACTTCCACTTGTTTACGCTCGGCCGTTTACGCACTTGGCCTTGGGAACGTCCGGCCGAGAACGAGGGCGCAAACAACGAGAACGCGTGCGAACTCCCGACCGACCGACCGCGTGGCCTCCAGCGGGCAATTAGACGCCCGAACGAGCGAACGAAACGAATTGGACCCGTGGGAAGGCGCCGGCTTACCGTAGGGCCGTTCGGGCGGCCGTCTAATTGGAAATCCGAGCGAGCGGGACGAAAATAATGAGCTTTGCGGGCCGAACGGACGAACGAAAGCATCGGGTTTCCGTTCGGTCGGTCGGTCGGCCTTCCGGCTGTTTGTTTCGCGTTCGGCGGGTTTCCGTGGAAGTCGCTCATTAATTTCAGTCCTCTGCTGGGATTCTCATCTGTTCTCTGTCGCTTGGCTTCTTTTTTGGAGCAGAGGCGGCTAATTAGTGGACGGAAGTGTCCACAAGACGGTCCGGCGGATGTAAACAAGTCCGGCTTCGGGTTTAAAAGAAGCCGGTCGACCGGATTCCTCCTGCAAACATTCCGTTTGTGGACCTTCCGCTGGACTCTGGTAAGTGGTCGGTCGAATGGAATCATCGCTTCGTGCTGGTAGTATAAAAGCTTGCATTCGTAGTTCAGGAGATGCAGTTTCCTCTGATCCACGCCTCAACGTCCACTTGCGGACGTGCTTCTCTTCTATCCAGCAACATCGACCGATCGACAAGAGTTTGGCGCTCTCTTGCTTTAACTTTTCTAAATGTCCGCTCAAAAGAAATGTTTCATTTCGTCGTTTTGGTGCTGCTGGAATCACACGCCCCATGTTTGCAACTCAAGCAAGAGCAAAAGAACAGACCATGTTTGTCGCTTCAGCTTTGCGCAACCAGCTAAAGTTGCACGTGTTTTCGCGAACGATCTTGTGTTCTGTCGACTGACTTCACGTCAACAGCGTTCTGCTCACTAATTTTAGCCGCGCGTCTTTCCCGCAAAAAAGAAAGAAGCGAACGGAAGACGGCTGGCGGGCGGCTTTCGTCGACACGTTCGTTTCATCTCCACGCGACGATCACGAACGAACGAACGAAGGGACGAGGCGGGGGACGGAGTGACACATGGGATGAAAAAACGGACAGAAGTTTAAAAAGACGGGAGTTCCGTTGGCGTCGGCCGGCTTGATCGTCCTTGTGTTGTGTCGGTTGCGGAAGAGAAACCTTTCGGTTTGGTTTGGGTGGTTTGCAGGGACTGTAAGGCGGTGATCTTTCGTTTAATTGTGGCATTCTTTTCCGATTGCAATCCTTGATGTTTACCGTGTCTACTCTAATGTTTACAAATCGCTTAACCGCACGACAAAATAGAAAGAGTGACTGTTTGATTGATGGGCGTTCTTCCCGTCGTTCCCGTCTCGTTCATTCCACTAACGACCAATTCGGTCGTTTCTACTCACTTGTTCACTTACAACGAGCACTCATCACCTCTGCTTGATGTTTCGACCCACACGTCTTCCCCCGCGGGCTGTACAAAACGCGAAGATGGCCGCCCGGCTGGTCGCTTTTGTCGCCGGTCGGTCTGCTGATAAGCGGCCGGCCGGCCGGCGGTCAACGGCGGTCAGTTCGCTTCTCGCCGCGAGTGCAGGCCGCTTCCAGCGAGTGGTGACCGCCGCCCCGCCGATCGGTTCGATTCGCGACGGTCGACGGCGAAACGGACGGCTTTACGTTTCTCCCGATGTTGCTTCTGCTCTCGCTTTTGCTCTTTGATCGATGGGATTCGAAAGGGATCTATTGAAGGCGGTGAATGGAAGGAGGTGTGTTGAACGTCAATGATTGAAACAATAGTGGAGGCTCCCAATAAACATTGTTCCGTTTCAACCCGCCTCTCGGTTTCCTTGGACCCTTTGATTCAGTGGGCTCGCTTCTTTTCACTACGTAATCGATTAACCACTTTCTTGAAACAACTGCTCGTTTCGATCATTTGAGTAATCGCATTAGCGATGAGTAATCGACTCAATGCGAGTGACGTGGCCGTCGATCAACTGTTCGTTGCGAAAATTCCCTGCTTTTCACCACTTCCGCCTTTAATTCGATTCTGTTTGTCTTCCGTACGGTCTGTTGACTACGTGCTTTGTCTACTGCAACACTTGGGTCTTCTCTCGTCAACTCAACCGATCAGAACGATCGCATGGTCGACGGATGACGCGATTTCCTGCGGAATCTCGCCGGAATTTTGCAATCTGACCGCCCGCCCGCCTCTCGTTCTTTCGGCTGGTGTAAAACCTGTGGGAAGGCGGGAGATCTGCGGGCGGGCGGGCGGAGGCGGCGGCGTTCGCTCTTGATCGGAATCACGTTCCCCGCGTTCCCACCACTCCGATCGCCCATCAGCCGGCCGGTCGATCAATCCGACGCTCGGCTGCTTGAAAGCATGCGGCGGGGATTTCCGGCGGCTTTTGCACTTTTGGCATCCATTGAACACACTTTTCGCTGGGCTTCCTTTCGATCGGCGTTAATTGCTTTGTTTCTTCTCGCTCGTTATATCGAGTGAATGAATTCCAACGCCCGCTTTGCAGATTGCACCGAGCAGCACGCGGAAGCACGTGCACGTGGTTGCTCGCAACAGCGCTCCGTTTTCTCGTGCTTCCCGCACCTTCCATTGTTTTATTCGTTTGTTATTGTTTGCGGCGGAGAGGATGTGACCCGGTTGGACCTTGAAAGGAAGAATTCTCTTTGAGTCTCCCGATGCCGTCGAACCTTTTGAGCGACCGGAAGCAAAAACGCATGCATTCTAATGCGTGCCACACATAGAGCAAGCCAATCATCCTTGCCCTTGCTCATTAGCTTTTAATAAAGCAGGCGTCACTGATGGATGTCCTTCTAACTCCCCAGTTTCATTACCGTAAGCCGAGTCTTTTGACCGGAGATCCCCGACCTTCCGCAATGCCTCCCGCTCGCTTGTTAGTTTGCCCCCCTCGTCAAGCGGTGACCTCATGCTTGCAAAACAAAACGGAGCGAGTGGCCGAGCGATCGGCAATCAATCTCCGCTCGATTGTTGCCGATTGATGGCCGCCGCCCGCAAATTCGTTTAGCGACCTCCGATTTCTGCGGCCGCCCGCCGGCTCGTGGCCGCTCGTTTGTTTTCGGTGGAGAAATTCGGGTGTTTATTTTGGGCGTCTCGCCTCGTGCAAATCGCCGCTCTTGCCGCGAGCAACGGCGGTCGTTTGGCGGCGACTCGTGTTCTCCGATCAGAACAGACAGCCTTGTGGTTCGTGGCTCGTGGTCACTCGACTTCGAGCTGCTTCAGCGCGGATTTATCTCACAAATATAAAGCCGATTTGTTGCAAAACGAACGTCACTTTCGGGCGTTCGCTCTCATGAGAGCAACGTCGAGCGGATTGCTCCCAGCGAAGCAAAGCAACGGCTCCTGCAAACAAGCGGCTTCTCGTCATCAACGAACGGCCGCTTTTTCTGTAGACACCTGAGATCGTTGAGATTAATTTCTGGACGGATCTCACGATCAGATGTTTTCCACTCGTTTGCCGGATTCCCACCGTTTTTCCTCCGACCTGCCGAATGCAAACGAACCAACCAAAAACCGGTGCTCATTGCTCTTTAATGCACCCAACGGCGGCCCGCCCGCCCGCCCGCTTGCTGCTCGCCGTCACTCCGCCCTCCGCTCGCCGTTGATCACCGCGAACTTCTCCGTCCTGCCTGCACTCCGCTCGCTCGCCGCACGCCCGGCGGGCGATTTGTTTTCGAATTCTCGTGCAAAACATCTCGGCGGCGATTGCGGCGGTTTTTAATCCCTCTAGTAGAATTTAAGTGGGCGCTGGAGCATTGTGGACGAGTTGAGGACTTCTTCTGTTTCGAAGTGTTGAACCGAGCGAACGGTTGGGTTTATTCGGGGTTTCCTGGAGTTTCGACACAAGTTGGTGGTTTGTTGAAAGATCGTACGCTTCTTGCTGTCCTTCACTGCTCTCTTTTCAATCGATCGCGTTCTCAACTCGTGCTCACCGCCCTCATCTCTGTTCCGTCTAACTCGGCCTCAGCCTTCTTTTTCGTTCGTTCGTGCCTACACTCCGCGTCGTGTCCACTTCCTTCAACCCTGTTCACTAACACGTTTCTTGCAGTTCACTTCCCTTTCGGCGGCTAGCATTCGTGCCCGCGAGGCCTTTGGAGTCGATTCCCTCGCTGGTGCAGCCATGAACCGCCGATTCGTCCCCGTCCTCGCCGCTCTCCTCCTGCTTGCCGCCGACGTCCGCAGCCACGAGCAGTTCGCCGCCGTCAAGGGCAAACTCCTCTGCGGCGCCCAGCCGGCCGCCAACGTCGTCGTCAAGCTCTACGATATTGACACTGGTGAGTTGAAAGGAACGCGGAGGGGTGTGGTTACGGAAAGTGGATTATTTCTGTTTTCGAATAGTGGGGCTGTAGAATTGAAAGAACCACGTGAACTGCGCTTTTACCAGCTTACTTTCAGTGGTTGGTAGACAACAAACAAGCAAATCAAGGATGATTAAAAAGGGGTGATATCGGCTGTCTCTCAACTCAAGGAGCGGTCGTCTCGTAAATGTTTCGAATTCCAAACATTCCCTTGTGTCGTCAGCAACACGCGGCAACCACCTCCTTTTTGATTTCAACCCCGCAATTAAACGACGGGCTGGGCGGGCGTTTCCACGATTCTCTGCGTTTTTTACTGCAAACCACGCGAAACCAATCGGCAGAGCAATCGATACGAAATGTGCGGCTGCTCGTGCATCCCGAAGGAAACGGTCGACTTTTGCACCTAAACGCTCGTTAAACGCGGGAAGGCAGAAATAAGGGTGGGTCACAGTCGAGGAAGATGCGTGTGTGTTAGTTAAGTAGGAAACTCTTAACACAATTACCGCTTTGTCGATGGCCTCAACGGCCGTTTCTCTTCAACCACCGTAATTAATCGCTTTCATCGCATTCCCCCTTGTTCTGAACCCAAAGTACGTGCGGATCGGAAACGTCGGGTGGTTTCGAACTCGTCTGCACGCAGCCGCGCGCGCTTCGTCATCGGCGGGAGAAGCGGCGACGAAATTCGGCGGCTTCTTTTCGTTTCGTGAGTGCGCCGAACTTCCGGTCGAACGCGAAGCGAAGCGGCGGCGGCAGACGGGCGGGCGGGCGGGCGGAAGCGGCGCGTTCGCCCGCGGCTTCCGTCGAGCGATTTCGATCATGGGGGGCAGATATCCGCGCGACCACGAGCGACTTCTCGCTTCCTTCGGCGGTCGCGTGCAGATCGATCGAAAAGCCGCACAGCCGATCGCAAAACAGCAAGAAATTCGCGGTTAAAAACGATAAGTGCACGGCGAAACAAAGACAAAAGCGAATGGGATGGACGCACAGGGGTGATGGGCATGACTAAAGACAAACACAAAGCGATGAGCAGAACGAAGTAAACAAAGGGACCACTGAATAACTGTCTTTTCAAAGGCTACATAGTGTTCAAATTCGTTAAAGAGGGTTGATCACTAATTCCTTTCCATCTTTCTCGCACTCCACAAATCTCCTGGCTAATTGATTGTTTCAGCGCCCGACCCGCACGACCTGCTGGACTCCGACCGGTCGGACATGAGCGGCGAGTTCCACCTCCGCGGCAGCACCGACGAAGCCCACGAACATCGAGCCCGTCCTGCGGATATACACGGACTGCAACGACGACAAAGTTCTGGTACGTTTCGTTGCATTGCTTTGTCCAAAGAGGAGGTTCTGTTTTGTCGAAGCGGTTGGAAATGTTGTTAGGGATTTTCTTTGAAGCTCAACTTCTCGTTTCTTCTTGTTCACAAGCCATCGACCAAACGATTACTCGGTTTCTTTCGAGAACACTGACCACCAATCCAACGGTTTTCTGCTCGCTTCAGCAAAAAAACAGTCAGCATTCCCAAAAAGGAAACTTCCGTCGAATCGTAAGCCGCTTATCGCTCGGTTTCGAACGCCGAACGGACCGAACAGAACGAACGGAAAGCGGAGGGATTAGCGGGGTGTTTCAACGAAAGCCGTCAAGAGGCAGACGAGACGAAGGCGGCTGGTCGGTTCGTTGGGAGCGAACAGCCGGCTTCTTTCCCTCATTCTCGCAAAGCTTAACGTTTCAAAACACGAAGTTAAGAGGAACTCCAGCCATCGTTCGAATCAGACATTGAAGCCAAAAAATCTGTGCTTGCAGTCGACTGCAGCAGCAAGACAAACCCTCAGCAACACTCGATCTCTCACCTAATCCCTCTTGTTTGCAGCCCGGCCTGCGAAAGATCACGTTCAACATCCCGTACGAGTTCGTATCCGGTCCGGGCGAGGTGCCCAAATACTTCGACATGGGACTGCTCAATCTGGACGACCGGTTCGAGGACGAGGAGCGCGAAGTGATGGCCGACAAGCGGCGGCGGCACAACCACCACCGCTACAACCGACTCACCTACGACACGGAGGCCGACTTCTTCGAGGGACTCTGAGCTCGACGGTCGAATTCGAGAATGCGGGCGAGCGGCGATCGATCGAACGAGCAGGCGGCAGCGAAATCCCCCAATCCAATGGTCTCACAAGCGGCCGAAAGGCGGCGACGGCAGCGGTCGAAAGAATCCAATTCTTAGCGTCTTTAATCCTTCCGTTTGTATTCTTTCTGTCTATCCACTTGTTGTACCTACGAACACGTGTGTCTCTCCTTGCGGCATTCATTCCAATTCGATTCACTCGTTACTCTGTCTGTTCTACTCTTTCATGTCAATAATAAACTCCGCAGCTGTGTTGAGCGTTGGAATCGGTAGATGTTCGAGAGAAAAAGAGAAAAGTGAGCACTGCTGAATTGTTGTTCCAAACCAGTCCTCAATGGAAACCGCAAAGGAAGGGGCAATGGAATCACTTGCAATGTGTTACGGAACGACGAATGTTTGCAATTCATCGCGTCGTTCGTCTCGACAATCCCCATCCGGTCTTCCTTTACGCGATTCAAGCATTCACTCCGTTCTTCACTCAAACGCTCGTTTGAGAACGAGACCACCGATTTCACTTGCCAGCGGAAGTGCGAAACGAATGATAAGATTGCTGCGATTCAAACACGTGCTGCAAACATCCGACCGGAAGAAAGGACGGGGTTTGAAGTGCACGAGCAGCCCGTCTGATTGCGCGGTTATTTCGAGCCGTGGCGTGCAGCATTTCCGTTGTTCCCGCTTTTAATTGGACAGACGACGTCGAGTGTAGCGGAAAAAGGCTAAGATTGCAGGAAAAAGATGAACAGGCAACCGACGTGTTCATCTCGAAGCAAGGAAAGAAAGGAACGACGACCAACAAGCACAACAAAACGTCTTTGTCGTTACTTTAATTGCTGCAGTCAGCCTTCGCATGAGGCCACTCAACGCTCGACCCACGCCTTATCGTTTGTCTGACCTCACCTCGTTTGATTACGTCCGGTTGTCGCCCTCCACCCGTCGCTCAACATCAGACAAGAACAAAGCTTCTACTGGTCTTTCCCTTTCTTCGACAAAAACCAAAGCCGACGACCGATTGATTGCGGGCACATTTATTCCATTTGCGGGGACCATTTGCGCACAACAACAGCAAGCGGGGGAAACAATCACTACAATCAACACAACGAACAATCGGGGGACAACGAGCGGAAGGGGGATGTGCGGCCGGCGGCGGGAGTGACCCATTCATTACACGGGAGTCAATTCTATTAATCAATCAATCACACAACGACAAAGAGAGAGAGGGAACCTAACGGGAGAGGGAGGGGACCTATTCACACGTGCACACAATCCAATCAATTAGATCGGCGGCTCCGGCGGCGTGCGTGTGGGCGGCGGCGCGCGGTAGGCGGCGAAGCCGCTGGCGTAGACGGGCGTCCGCGACGTGCGCACAAAGCCGACCGGCGAGCCGAACGACGCGTCCGGCGCGCGAACGACCGGCGGCGGCGTGCGGACGCGCCCGCGACTCTCGAGCTCCAGCGACTCGTCGAGCGTCAGCGAAAAGTCGGAGGTCGACGAGAAGGACGGCGCGTACCAGCGGCTGGCGCGCGCCGCGTTCTCCGCCGCGCTCGCCGCCATCTCCAGCTGCCAGCTTTCGAGGCGGGCGCTCGCCTCGCGCACAAAGCTGTGGGCGCTGCGGACGGGCGACGGCGAGGGCGACGCGTTTACGAGTTCCATCACCTGAAAGCAAACGCGGGGTTAGATGGGTGGAGGAATGTTGGAGGTTTGTGGAACGAGGGATGGGCGAGTATTGAACCACGAAAGAATGGAGGAGCAATCTCTACGTTCGTTCAGCACTCCCCCGTTTCACTCGAGCTCAACTCGATGGAATTTTCTGCCGAAATACTGTCTTTCCCTCCCCCACCAACCACTCGCTTCCCCACACCCGCTCCAACCCTCGGGAACTCACCTGCGAGTCGCGGAAGTTGGCGCCGCACGACTGACAGCGCAGGTGGACGCGACGGGCGGCGGCGACGCGACGACGCGCCCCGTTGTTGTTCGAGTCGTTGCGTTGGCGCGAGCGTGAGGGCCGCTCGAAGAAGTCGGAGGCGCGCGAGGTCTCCAGCGGCGTCTTCACGTCCGCCTTCTTCGTGTCGCTCATCACCGACGACATCCAGTGGATGGAGGGCAACGATTTCTCGTCCTCGAAGCCGCTCGACGCGAACGAGAACGCCGAGTCGCGGGTGGTCGGCGTGACGACGGGCGCCGGACGGCGAGCGGCCGGCGGGCGTTGGGGCGTGGAGAACGCGGCCGGCGTGTTCGCGAACGTCGCCTCGTCCTCGAGCATCGACGGCGGGCGCTGCGACTTCGGCGGCGGCGCCACGTAGTTGTCGAAGTTCTGCAATCAAACCGGAGTGAGTGGTTGGGAGAGAAGGAGGATGACGATCGGTTGCAGGTGATCGAGTTCGACCTTGTTGGTCGATTCGCCCCCGATTTACCCTACACCTCGTTGACTTTGTTTCGTCGAGGACTTGATGATCGACAGGAGGCCTTCGAGCACGAGTTTGCGGACGAGCACCCCAAAAATCGAACGAGAATTCCGCCGCACTCGCCCCAATCGATGAGTTTCGTCATCATTTTCCTCCGCCGCCGCGATTCGCGGACTTTCGGGCGAATTTCGAGGTTGAACGGACGGGACAGAGGAGTGGGGAAGAGGTAACGACAACCAGAAGCCCCCGGATCCCCCCGGAAACGAACCTTGCGGAAGTTGTACGCCTCTTCGGACATCCGACCGGTGGAGTCGCAGAAGTGGCGGTTGGGCGGCAGCGAGCGGGAGCGGCGCTGCTTCTTCTTCTTCTCGCCCTTCGTGAGGCCGGAGAGCATCTCGCGCACGCGGCGGAACACGCCGCCCGACTTCTTGGCGGCCGCGTCGTCCGCGCGCCCGCCGTCGCCCTTCTCGTGCACGTTCTCGGCCCAGCGGATGCGCTGCATAATCGACGGAATGGGTGGGCGGTTGGATTGGTCTGAAATTCGGGGGAAATCAGTCGATAGACGGGAGAATCGCGGCAAAACGGGTGGAACACGACGGCGGACGGCGGCGAAAAGCGGGCGAAAATGAGGCCCGAACGCAGCGGCCGGCCGGTCGCCGCAGTCTGCCCGTCTGCCGGTCGTGGCGTTGCGTTTTCCCGTCGGAACTCCGCGCCGACGAGGGGCGAGGGCGACGGCGGCGGTCGGGGTCTCTCGATCGTCGAGGATTTCGATCCAAATCGATTCGTTGGCCGATCGTTTGTGAATTGGAAGAAATTAGAAGTTGAGAAGACTCGCTAACCACCCTCTACTCTTACATAGGACTTTGGGCTTCGATCTTCTGCTTGCTTGTTTTTTCTTTCGGACTCTAACACCCTATCGAAAGGCATCCATCATGTTGCGATTCGTTCAATTCCAAACAGAAAGAAAGAGCGGCCGTGGCGTTCGTTTGAACAACGGGCCGATCAGTCCTCGAGTTACTCCAAAAAGCGACCATCGGCAAAGGGTTCTCTCAAGCCCATTTGATTGATTGCTGGTACACCTTCTCGTCCATTCCTTCACCCAAATTGAACTAGCAGTAGACACAGTTTATTGGCTGATTGAAGGAGATCCCGAGTTGCAAAGACCAACAATACGAGAGGAAGGATGGGAGAACCCGTGGACAAGACCCAATAGCTGAACATTCGGAAGCTCTAATCGAAGTAGGTAATGCACCGTGCAGACATCACAATAAAAGACAAGAAACAACGAATCGAATGCAACAGCGGACGGCGCTCACTCCTCCGGTTCGGCGGCGCCGGGCAGCAACGCGTTGAGGAGTCCGCTGGCGCCGATCGGCCCGTCCTCCGTTCCTTCCTCTTCGCAGACGGACGCGACGGCGGACGCCGGGCGGAGGGCGGCGAGCTCGCGGAGCGCCTCGTCCAGCTGCGTCTTCAGGTCGTCGTTTTCGGCGCGCAGTTCGGAGATTTCCGTCCGCATTTGCTCCAGCTGCTCCACGTACTTGCGCTTCAGGTAGCCGCCCACGCGGCGGCAAATCCAGAAGTTGGCGCACATGCGGCGGATGATTTGCCACTGGAAACGAAGCGAAAGGATCGATTAGACGGAAGAGAACTCACTTTCAGCTTGTGCTTGACGCGGAACCACCAGCAAATCAGTCCGATGATTGCGTTCACGATCGAGGTGCTGAAACGACAGAGCGATGAGCGGGGAGGTGAAATAGAGACGGTTGTAATTTGGGGTTTGCGGGTGCATGAATTGAAGTCAAAGCTTTTGGTCGTCGATGCGGGGTTGGAACAAAAGTTGCCGGCCCGTCAAAGAACGAATGAAAAGAGCGCGCAAGCCGGGTACGTTTGTTCCGCGGTCTTCCGATGTTTCACGGCGTTCTTCCAGGCCGATAATTTCGAAACGGGCAGCAATAAAGGCATTTAGAGACATCCTGCAGACAACAGTAAAGACATCGAACCAGTAGCCAAGCAGAAACTTTGGAGCGAGCATTCGTCAAATTTCGATCCAAATCCCGTAAACAATCGGCAGAAAGAAAGAACTCACCAGACGACGGAGATCAACACCACGGCCCATGTCGGCAGTCCGCGCTGGCAGGCGTCATCGCCGAATTCGGCGGCCGCCGATCGTCCCAACGAGGCGAGGAGGGCGAAGAGCGCGGGCATGAGCGGGGCGGCGAGTGGCGAAAACATCGTCCGCAAGTGACCGCGCGCGCTCGGAGGTCGCCGGGATCCCCGCCGCCTTCCCTCGAGTGTTTGCGAGCGGCGAGCGGCGCGAAAGCCGGGCGGAACGCGAGCGGCGGAGGTCGGCGGAACGAAAAGAGGCGAGCGGCGGGCGGCGAGGGAAGAAGGCGGCGGAAAAGCGGCCGCTTGCACTCGGCCGGCCGGCCGATGACTAAAGACCAGACAAACAGCCGGCCGCTTGCGGTCAGGCGTCCGCACCGAACGATAACAAGAGCCGTGAATAATGCAGGGGAGACGAGTTGTTTTCGTCTTGGTTTGCCTCGAAAGGAGTCGTTTAGATTAGAGAAAGTGAGGGGAATGACGAGCGCGATTTTATTGCCGGACGAGCGATCGATTTATTTAACAATAAGGGTTACAGGATAAATTCAGCCGAAACCACCGGCTTAAAATGTGATCCTCCAATGAAATCGAAAGGGCGAAAGGCCAAAAAGCTCCTTTTTGCGCGCCCATCCGCTCACGGAATAATCGCGTGGAATCCGCTTTGTTGTTCTCCGAAGCGCCGGCTTGTTCCATGAAAAGCTCTTCACGAGTCGAGAGATCCCAATGGAGCCATGTCAAACAGTGGAACTGAGCAGAGGATCTCAATGAGTGCACTTTTAGTTTGCGTCGCATTGAGGTTCGCATTTCAAATTCGACCTTTAACCTTTCCATTATTCTCCCCTTCGACCTTCAAAAAGCACTCGCCTGTTTGAAATATTCCACCCAGTCGACTTGGGAGAAGCAAATGGAAAACGTCGCTAATTCCACACGCATTTCGTTTATTTACGGGAAAACAACGTGAAAGTCTTTGGCTTGACGCTAATTGCGGCTTTCTTCCCAGAGCGAAGTCGTCACATGGATGTTGTTTAAAGGTTTGAGTAAAACGAACGACTCGCATTCCCGCGATCGGCCTTATTGTCCACGGCCTGCAAAGGTGATTGATTTAGAGGAGTAGACGGCCAACTTCCGCTTCTTCTCCTCGGTTTTGTCGGCTCTCAGCGGACTAACGAGCGAGAAGTTTGGGGGAACACACACGTTTTGCGCTGATGACGCAGTTGCTCTTCGTGCTTTCCGTCCGCTTTTACCCCTTGTCTTTTTTGGTCTGTTCCTCGTCGTTTGCTTTGTTTTTGTGCTCTCCAATTGACCAAAGGCACTTATGCCGTTGAATTTACTAGGAAAGAACGATTTTAACCGAAGATAGGGCAAGTGCGCTGCATGTTCGTTGGGAACACGCAAGACGGGAAAGAGAGACGTTTCCGCGTTTGTTGTTAGCTTGCTGATCTTTAGCGGATTCCAACTGCCGGATTAGGTTCATTACAGCACACGTTCCTTCGCGCCCGTAGCCTTTTAATGATTAGGGTGTTTATTAATGCATCTGATGCAAGAGGATCCACTGGATTCAACGAAAATAAACTACAACGATTATAAAGCGACGAGACGGAAGAGAACGACTAGACTAATGCAATATATGAGAAAAAGAGATAAAGGAAGGAGAAATGCGATCAGTGAGCGTGTTCACAGCCATCCCAGCTCCCGTTGGTAGCGGTCGGCCTCGTCGGAGAAGATGTAGCCGACCTTCTTCCACGCGTGCTTCGTCGCCTCCGAGACGTCCGTTCGGGTCGCCAGGAAGCCGTTCCACACGTCCCAGAATGCGTGCCACAGGCCTGCAAACGACGAGATGAGTGAAGCGATCATGTGCGCGATGAGTTGAGGGGTTTAGGACCAACAAAAGTAACCAAAACGAGCTTTGAAGGGCCCAGAAGATCCATGGATTAAAGTCGACTGAAGAACAACGATGCCCGCAAAATAATTTCTTTGCTTCAATCCAAAACCCACAGATTTCACTCCCAAGGCCCTCTCCGGCCTCCAACCGCCAACACGTACCTTCGGTCATCTTGAAGGGCTTGTGACGGATGACCTGATCGCGGGCGTACGCGCGGATGACCTCCGGGTGGTCGTAGGAGGCGGCGAGGATGTGGAGCGCGAGGAGGAGTTTCTGGCCCTGCTTCACGAACCGCTCCGACTTCTGCACGTCGTCCGGCGTGTAGTGCTCGGCTCCGCGGAAGTGCACGCGCAGGGTGGGGAAGTTGGCGAAGAAGCTGAAAGAACGGAGTGTTGAATGAGTGAATGCTAAAGAGCCAAAAGTTGCTTTAAGTCTGAACGTTTGATTTCGTCTACGGGTGCTCAGCGAACCATACTCAAAAGTTTTTACCGAAAGAATTCCAACTTCAATGAAGAGAACTCACTATTTGTAGAAGTCGAGGCCATTCTGCTGTTTGCCCTGCTCGATGGACGTCTCGGCGGCCTTCAGCGACTTGAAGAGCTCCTCCTTCACGTTCAGGTTCTCGAATTCACTCATTTCGATCGACGGCAAGCGGAAAGCGGGCGGAAGAGCGGGAAGGGGCGGCGGAAATAATCCGAAATGATTTCGATTCGTTCGGTTCGATTGACGACGAGCGGCTTAAATACTCCGCGTGTTTGGGTCTTCCGTCGATGCGCACTTGCACTCCGCCCGCCCGCCATTCGGTCGGCCGGTGGGCGGTCGCTGGGGCGGGCGGGGACACACGCGGTGATGCGCGAGCGCGCAGACGGGCGGGCGGGCGGGGAGTTTGGTGCCCGAAATGGCGGCTAATCGACCGCACCGCCCCGAAATCGTCGGCTCGCGCGGGAAAGTCGTGATTTTCGCCGCCCTCACGTGCAGAACCCCAAATTGTCTCGGCCGGTCGCGCAACGAGCGAACGTAAGCTGACAAAAGTTAGTAGAAATATCAAATCAGGCAGGGCACGTGTACGTGTAGTCTTCCTGTTGAAACGGACTGGAGAACGGAGTGAACACGAATGCGAACAAACCGCTACTCTCTGCTGCCTTTCGCATGCTCTCACACCGTCTGTTCGTCGCTCTCCCGCTCGATCGCCCGTCTACTCGCTCAAACGAGTGCGTAGCGGAGGTTGTGTTCGAGTTGAGCGGCGAAAGCGGAGATTGTGGTCACGTTGGAGCGGAGAAATGAACGCAAGGGCGATGCGGAAGTGCCCGAACTACCAAAAAGGAAGCAGCTAGTGACCTTGCGGGTTCGGTTCTTCCTGTCGGTCTTTCTTGCTGTTTACACTCACTTTCGTTCTTCGATTCGGTCGCAACTCCGCACTGAAAGAGGAACCCCCTGGTGGAAACATCTTCTTGATCAAAAGCAACGAACATTCGCTACGTTGTGCTCCTTCAATGCCCGCCCGCCCGCACTCGTTTGCCGCTTTCTTCTTCCGCGTTGTTCGCGTGTTCTTTGCTCGCCGCCCGCCCGCCCGCCGGAACCCGAGCCGCCCGCCAATTCGCACGTTCTCGCCGCCGCCGCGCCGCCTCGATTTTTCAACGCGTGACGTCGAGAGTACAGCGGAGATCAAACAAGAAATCGCAAACGGGCGCCGGAGCAAGCGGGTAGAAACTGAAGGGAATTGGAAGACACTGAAAGCTTGTTGAAGTCCTGTTGTTTGTACCTTCAATCGTCGTTAGACCAATCATTGAAGAAACAAAGCAGTTAGCGAGTACACGACAGCAAGTGGAGGAGAGCTTTCTCCGCTTCACGCTCCAAGAAAAGAAGAGATCGTTGTTTATTCAACCGTTCCGACGGAAAGAGGGCAATCGATCAGTTCGTGTGCACAACCGAGTGA
Source organism: Aphelenchoides fujianensis (assembly GCA_024699865.1). Lineage (NCBI taxonomy): Eukaryota > Metazoa > Nematoda > Chromadorea > Rhabditida > Aphelenchoididae > Aphelenchoides > Aphelenchoides fujianensis. Next base: position 1,617,077 of record JAMPIO010000004.1, on the reverse strand, counting down.
GTGGAGAGCGAGGATCAACGGTCGGCCGGTCCGATGGCGACCAGCGAGGGCTGACTGGTGGCCGAGACGACGGGCGGGTCCTGCCGCAGTTGGTCGACCTCGGCGGCCGCGATTTCGGGATCCCGACGCGCCGCTTCGGCCAGCCGCTGGTCGAGGAAGTGCTGGTGGGCGACCGCCAGGCCGATGAGTCCGGCGCAGAAGAAGAAGAAGCTGGAAGCAAGAAGTGAGGGGATTGCAAGGAGTGTGGCGGGCACGAGTGACCCCCCAACAGTCCGCAATCCAAAGGGACTCACACCATAATGATGATGATTGGAATGACGACCTTGTTCGTGTATTTGTCCACGTCGTCGTCCTGCGATTGCGAGTGCACTTGCTGCTGACGGCGGCGGCGGACTTTCGGCTCCCCGCCGTCCACCACTCCGCTGTTCGCCGCGTGGTCCTGCGGCGGGACGAAGGCGGCGATTCCGTTGGATTTCGAGCCAGCGGCGGCGGCGAGCGGCTCGGGCGGGAGCTGCGGAGCGGAAGTGAGTTGAGAATTCTGGAACGAAAAGGCGGGAGTGAGCAAGGGATTCGCCCACTGGAACTCACCCCCTTCTCCGCTTGGTCGCCGCCGCCGTAGAGCAGAGCGCCCGTCTGCGAGACCGCGAGGAGGCCGACGAGCAGCACGCGGAGCACGCGGACGATCGAAACCAGTGGGCGCATCGCGGCGGGCGAGTCGCGTGTTCAGTCGGGAGTCGAAGAGCCGAAACGGAGGCGAAAGCGAGCAGTTGACCGGCGAAACGACCGATTCACTGCGAGGGCCGCCGTTGAAAGAGTGGACCGAGCGGAGGCTCGAAAGCCGTCGGGCGACGATGCAAATTCTCGTTGCTCTCGATGTCGCGCGGCCGGCGAGCGGAGCGACAAAACGAATCGCTTTCTGTCTTTCCGCTCGGTTCCCTAGTTGTCTATCCGATCGACCTTCAGTCTTTTCTTTGAGTCTCTACGGTCAAGGTTTGAGGTCAAGAGTTGAATTTTCTGGTTTAGGTTACGAGCACCACGTTTCTGCCGGTTTTGCTACTCCCACCTCGAAGCACTTCACATTGCCTTTCACGAACAGTTCTTTTACTCAACACAAACACCAACGCATTTTGTTGCTCAATCACGGGACGAACTTCTCAATGGAAAGTGGGCAGTCGGCGGGACGGGCAAAGAAGGCCAAGCGGACGAGTTTCTCCGGCTTGCTGAAAAAGTTTGGAGCAAAATCAAGCACAAACGAGCAAAGAACTACCTCAACGCGTATCGAAGCGAATGCAATCCGCGTTTCTCTCCCCCTGACGGTGCCAACGCCTTTCCGTGAAGAGTGAGGATTCCGTCTTGGACGCAAAGGACATCAATTTCGTACAGCCTACCGCCTTTCAACGAACACCAATCGTAAGTGTTTGTGAGAAGGTTGTAGACGAGAAGGCGTGGAAAAGTTTGTGCGCAAACGTCCAGTTTCCATGCAACGAAAATGCGGTCGTCGTAAGCCGCTACCCGACCGTTGTATGCCTGGTAGTGTAGAATCTGAAGAAAGCATTTTTATGAATGATTGAACGTTTGCTTCTCACGATTTTCGTCGTCAAGTAAGTGCGCGGTAGTTCAAACGGCGGCCCGTCAATCACGTACTGGCCTCGTTTGGACTCGTCGAGATCGAACGACATGAATCCACACGCCCAACCGCTCGTTTGATTGAATCCATCATTGAAGAAATGGAGTTTGTTTTTGTAGAAACAAACCATGCGCATGAGGAAACGACACATTCGTTCGTAAATTCGACCGATTAATCGCACGCTTTCCGCTTCTACGCGGATTTTGTGTATCGAAAGGAATTCGGACGCCATCTCGCGAGAGAGCAGAAGGAAGACGGAAGAATCGCCGGTGGGCAACAAGGCGAGCAGCTCGTGTTCGGCCATCCCTACGATTAGAAAGACTCGCTGCTCGGTTGTGGAATCCGCTTGCAGTTTCAAATGCTGGCATTGAAGAGAGTTCTGTTCTTCCGTGCGAGAAAGCAAAAGAAACTGATCATCGGGAAGGGATACTTCCAAATACTGCCGGTATTTGCAGCGATCGCCGGCCTGCCATTTCCTGCAACAAGAGACGGCTTATCGATCCAAACACTCGCTGTTTACTGTTTGATTTCACCCGCGAACGTATCGTACAGTTGGATCTCCCGAAACGAATTTGAATTCGCTACTCGCAGAACGTTTCGCGCATCCGAGACACAAAAATTAGTCGTGAGCAGGTACTCATCGCCCATTGCATAGTGGATGCCGTTTGGAACAGAAATAAAATCGCGATCATCCACGTATGCTGCCATTTCTGCGAGCAAACAAACACGTGAGGGGGAGAGTAAGACGGGATGGGGAGGTCGCGCTGAGTGGTCACTACGGGCGGCGATCGCACCCCGCACTTGTGCACGAAGAATGCGGTTACGTCACTCCGCTCCGATCTTTGCACCCATCAGCTTTTCGCCGCCCTGTTTTGTGCAAAACAACGAGCTTTTTCGAGTCGCTAGCTGTGTTCAATGACAGCAGTCGTGTAAAAACGAACTGCATAGAGTGAGAGTAAGACGCTCGCATTACGAACGCCTGCTCGAATCGACCGTGGAGAACGTCCTTTTTGATTGCGTAATCAACTCGACGCACTGCTTATTCACGCGACCGATCGAAGCGGCAGTCTCGAGCGGAAAGGATGGCGCAACGAAATTTGCATCGGAAAGAAACCGAAGTCGGGCGGCGGTCGGCCGTCGGCGTTCAGTTGTTTGTCCGACTTTCCGAACCGCTCGGTCGGCTGCTCGTTTCGCTCCCCGCTCTCCCGTCTTCTCCGCTCCGCTCCGCTCCGTTCCGTTCCGATGGCCCCGCTCCGCTCCGCGCTGCCGACGGCGCTCGTCGTGATCGTCGCGTTGTGGTCGATCGGCGGCGTCGCGGCCGAACGCGCGCAAATCAACGTGACCGGCAGCATCGCGTGCCCGAACGGTTTGCCCGCGCAAGCGGTGAGTCCCGCCGCCTTCTTCTCCTCGTCATCCGCCTTCTGTTGCAGACGTTCGTGCTGCTCAACTGGCCGGGACTGGACGAGCTCAGCGACGGCCCGCTGGTGCCGCAGTTCTGCGGCTCGCACCAGCTGTTCCCCGGGCAGACGGACTTCAAGATCACGGTGAACCGCCCGCGCAAACGCGGCTTCTTCGCCTACGTCGTGTAAGTCACCCGCCCCGCTCGGTCTCCCTCCTCATCTCCGGCTTTCTTTCAGGCAACACGCGTGCTACAGCCTTCCTCGCAGCCACCCGTTCAAGTGCACCGTCGGCGTCGACTGGCCGAGCGCGTGGGAGCAGAGCCGCGACCTCGGCGAGCTCCAGATGACGCGCGTCGACCCCGAGCCGTGCAAGGGACTCCTGGCCAACACGTCGATCTACGACCTCCAGCTCGGCTTCTGCACGTCGAACCCGCTCGGTTTCGACCCCTCGGAGGACGAGGAGCCGACGGAGGCGCCCGGCCAGGCGGCGGGAGTCGGTGTTCCGCCGGCCATGCCCGGCAGCGGAGGTTCGGCGCCCGCCCCGCCCGCTGGTCCGTCCGCTCCCGAACCGGCTCCGCCCGCTTCCGGACCGGGCGCTTCTGCCGGTGCTCCGCCCGTCGCTTTCCCCAATCCGCCCGCTCCCGGACCGGCTGACGAAGGCGCCGGATGGGCTCGTCTGCTCCAGGACGCCGTGGCGCGCCACTTGTGATCGAGTCGTCTTCTTTCCGTTCGTGTCGATTGTTTCTGTCTCTTTGCTGTGTGTACAAATAAACTTTCTTCTGTACTTCGGTTGGAATGTGGACGTAGGGTACTCGATAAATGAGGGACTTCTCCTTAGTGGAACGCTTCTTCTCAGCTGAAAGTGCAACAATCATCAACCTGGGTCTTTCCGACTTGAAATCGACTGCTGCACCTTCACGAGCGTAAAGAAGTCATTAAAACGATCGTTAGAGCAAACTAAAGCCTTCTCCTGCACGTCACTGCAAGCGAGCGAGTGTTCTTTTGCACCGGCCGTCTTCGTTCGCTCGTCCTTTGCGGTGGGGCAATAAAACCGGCCGCACTTGCTGAAACCGCGAGCAACCGCGTGGCTTTTTTGCGTCCACTCGGAAGTGTTTCTTTTCTGTTCGGGTCTGCGAGAACGTCGGGCTACTGACGAGAGAAGCGGGCCACTCGCTTTGGCCGTTTTTAGCACGTTTCTTCCCCTTCTTTTGGCTTTTCACTGCTTTCTCACGTGCTCTATTGCCCTTTTTATTCGCTTTTATTATTCAACTTCAATTCGTACCTCAATCTTTCTCGTTGAAGCCGACTGCAAGAAGAATGCCCGACTTCCGACCGCACGTCCTCGACGTCCATCCACGAACGACCATCCGCGAGTCACATCACGTGCCGCACTTGAACACGACCGTCCGCTTCTTGCGCGCCGTCCCGGCCGACTTGGACGTGATCTTCGACTACATTTGCGACGTGCAACGACAAATCGAACCCATGAATTTGGCCATCAGTAAGTGGACGAAAGAGAAAGGTTGGAGCGGGCGTGCATTTGAAGAGAGTGGGCGGATATTTAAGCCAGTGAAATTACAAAGTATTGCAGAAATCGTTGACAACCCCGAGTTACGAATTTCTGTTTTGGTAGTTGACAAAAAAACACGCTTAGTGAAAAGTCGTGACGATTTTTCACATTCTGTCAAAAGTCGTCACGATTTTTCACATTCTGTCAAAAGTCGTCACGATTTTTCACTAAGCGTCAAAAGTCGTCACGATTTTTCACATTCTGTCAAAAGTCGTCACGATTTTTCACATTCTGTCAAAAGTCGTCACGATTTTTCACATTCTGTCAAAAGTCGTCACGATTTTTCACTAAGCGTCAAAAGTCGTCACGATTTTTCACATTCTGTCAAAAGTCGTCACGATTTTTCACTAAGCGTGTTTTTTTGTCAGAAATTTTGTCTTGAGACATATTTTGTCCCGACTTTTCACTTAGCGTCAAAAGTCGTGACAAATTTTGTCGTTTGCGTTGTTTTTGACGATCTCGTTGTAGCTCTGACTGTTTTGCACGAAATCTCCACTCACCGAGAAGTTACTTTCTTCGCCTAGGGCAACTTCTCGTTTATTCCGCTCCAGCTGCTGCGGGACGCCAATCGACACAACCACACGCTCACCCGCATCAAAGAGGTTCGTTTAAAAGTCCCTTTTTCCTCTTCCACGTCTGACTTCCCTACTTTCAGCGCTACAACAGCATCGGGGGCGACTTCGCTCGTACGTTGGACGTGAAACGGGTGGAGGGGTATCCGGAGGAGAACGCGCGTTCCGACATCGCCCTCGCCGCCCAGTATTTCGCGGGCCGTCCGCTGACGGAGAAGAAACTCTGCGAACTGCTCCGCGACACTCGTAATCTCTTTCTTCGATTCTTTCCTACTGATTGCTCTCGTTCAGCGTGCTCGGCGTCGAGTACCGCAAAAACCGCCGTTCCGCCGCCGTTTTGGCCCAGAACATGAAGGAGCTGCTCTCGAAGAAGGCCGGCTTTTCGACGCTCTTCCAACGGGACGACGAGGTGGTCGAGCAAAGCGAACGGGTGGTGGTTCACTGGACGCCGTTCCCCGACCAAACGGACCTTATCTGCCTCCAAAACTCCTCGCTGATCATCTTCATCGAGTCGGCCGCCTCCTACAGCAGCGTGGTGGAGCGGTCGATGGGTCAAGTTTTCCACCTTCAAGTTCGCACAAAAACCGGCTCCAATCGCCCGCTGAGTGAGCGAATCCAGCTCTTTACTCACTTCTTCACGAACGAGCTTTCAGCCGCCGCCCACTTCACGCCCGCTCAAACGGAGTCGACCGCCCTGATCTACGGAATCTCGCGGCCGATCGACGTCCCCGTTCCCTGCCGCAACACGTGTGTCGGCCTGCTGACGGGTGGCGACGTCCAAGTCGGCAGCTTGATGCTGCTGCGAGAGTTCCCCGCTTTCATCAACGCCGTCCCGCACCCCTCGATCCGCCTGATCAACCCGCCCTGCAGCCGTTCGTTCTTTTTACTCCACTCGGCCCTAATTTATTCGCTATTGCAGTCGCTCCGGAGATCTTCGAGATGATCCGCGGCTGCCCCTCCATCAAGTCCGTGCACGTCGGTGGGCACCACGAGGGATCCGCGATGGAGTTCGCCAACGAGTTGCACCGACTCAGCACGGACTGCTCGCCCCTCCTTGCCAACGAGTCGGGACGGGTGGAGGAGGCGGCCCAAGAGCAGTTGGAGGAGGACAACACCGAGCCTCCCGTCCTGCTGCCGGTCGACGACGAGGAGAGCAACCAGTCGGCCTTCGCGTACCTCGGGGACTCTTTGCACGCCGACGAGAACTCGCCGCCGGTCGCGGCCCCGCCCAACGGACGTGAGTTCCCTCCCTGTCCGTCTTTCGATCAATCTCTTCGTTTAGTGCCCCGCCTGAACGTCGTCGGAAGCGGAGGACGCGCCCCGATCGGACGGGTGGGGTCGAAGCGTCCGTTGGGAGCGAATCCGGCGGATGGCACGCCGCGCCGTCGCCGTCGGAACGTCCTCACTCCCAACCAGCCCTAAATTCGTTCTTCCTTCCTTCTTCTTTCATCTTCTTCCATTCTCATCACTGAATTGTAGTCATTGCTGCCTACTGGTCTACTGTCTTTCATTCTTTTCATTTGTGCGCAATGCGGGTTCTTTTGTTCCCACGAGTAGTTGGTTCGTTGTTCTTCGTTTTGTCTCCAGTAAACACACACTCCGCACTCTCCACTTGGATGTGAGTTCGAAGGAACGCCGACAATCATGAACGACAAGATTGAATCCGAGAAGACAATACGTGTTTATGAGAAACGATCGTTAAGAGCGAGAACATAACTGGCGGTAGATAACATTTTTTGTCGATGAACAAACCGCGCGGTCTCGGTGTTGCTTCCGTAAACCGGCAGTTCACAAAATTTAACGTTGCGTCAAAATCGACGACAAATTCTGTCATTTGGCTCCTGCACTTCGTAAAAAATGACGCTTAGTGAAAAATCGTGACGACTTTTGACAGAATGTGAAAAATCGTGACGACTTTTGACGCTTAGTGAAAAATCGTGACGATTTTTGACAGAATGTGAAAAATCGTGACGACTTTTGACGCTTAGTGAAAAATCGTGACGATTTTTCACTAAGCGTAATATTTTGTCAGAAATTTTGTCACGAGCACTTTAACTCGGGGTTGTCAACGATTTCTGCAATACTTTGTAATTTCACTGGCTTATTTGATGGTTGTGGTGGTCGTTGCACGTGTTAACGGCGAACTTGCTGACAGAAATCAGAAGGTTGTAAGGAAGAAACAGGTCCGTTTTGTTGGCGCTCAACCTTTGCAAGTCCTGCCAGAATCGGCCGTTTTATTTGCTCCTCAAACACCTGCCCATTAATCCATCCTCTTTCAGACGCAACGGAAGAAGAACTCCGCGAATGGCACGCGGACGAGGTGCCCGAGTGGGTGAACAAAGGCATCGTCGTGTTGGCCACCGACTGCTTCGAGATGGTCGGCTTGGCGGCCGGCAAGGTCATCCGAACGGATGGGTTGAGCAGGAAGGCGGTCAAGCTGGAAGACGACTATGCTGAAAGTGAGTTCATGCGAGTGCACCGAGCGTGCAACAGCGAAGCCGGTCAAACTGGGTAGTAACAAGGCACGGCCGTCTTGTTGCCACTAATTGCCTATCCCTCTTCTCGCAACGTTCTCCTCACTTCGCGCCGCTTTAGAGATCGCCGCCTGCCCGCTGAAGACGGAGGGCGAGCGGGTGATGCGCATGTTCGTGGACGAAATCGAGTCCTTCATCCCGCACTTCCTGCCGGCCGACTGCCCCGCCTTCTTCCAAATCGACTGCTTGAGCGTGCGGCCCGACTATCAACGGTTTCCATCGCTTCTCTCCACTCATCCCTCTTGTTGTTCAGGGCGGGCATCGGAGCTCAACTGTGGAAGGAGATCCTCCGTTTGGTGCGGGCCGTGGGCATCACTTACGCGTCCAGCACGTGCATCGCCGACGGCTCCACGCTGATCGCACAGAAGGTGGGCAGTCCGTTGGTTTCTTTCGTTCGATCGCCAGCGTTCAGTTCGGAATGAAGGCGTGTGTTTCGATCCCGTACGCCGATTTTCGCGCCAACGGCAGGCCGCCGTTCGGCTCGCAGCTGCCCGACGGCTCGACGGCGGCAAATCTGATGGTTGGCGGCATGGACGCAATGGGCCCTCAGTTGGACGAAGAGGAACAAGTGAGCATTTGATCCACGTAGTGGATTTATTGATCAAGCTCGGAAAAGCCAATAAAACCAGTCTTATTTGTACAAAGTCGCGCTCGAATTCCGAGCCAACCGATCGTTCAGACAAGCCGGCAATTACCGCTTCTGCCTGCAATCCAAAGGCGAAAAGGCGATTCCGGTACACTTCAAAAAGGCGTGTGAGTCGTCGCACCAATATTCCGCCAGTTCTGAATGAATCAAACGATTTATTCGTTTTTCCGTCTTTTGGACCCACCGCAGCGCAAAGGTGCAGGAACCACGTCTGCTCGGCGCAAGTTCGCAATCATTTCGCTGCGTGTGGTCTCGTTTATTCGCTCGGGTGTTCGCCGTAAAATCGAATTCGGCTGCAAACCGCTGGGCTTTGCTCTGAAGTGCACAACGACATCAAAAGAACTCCAATCATTGGCTTTTCCCATCCCAAACGATCGATTTCGAATTTATTCCACGTGACTCCGCGGACCACACGCAGCGCCCGTCCGAGCAGAGAGTGCACGGACAACAAACGCGTGTCGTTGACGCTGCGTGTGGTCCGCCGAAAATCCGGCGAAGAGCAGAGCGGGTGGAAAAGCGTACTTTTTGCGGGGCGTTTGCGAAGCGACTGTTTTGTTGTTTTCATGGCGTCCGTTACACTAACCAGAAAGCATTCGGGAAGTGGTGGATAATGAACCGAGGCGGTCGACCAACGTTGTAAAGCGTGCTTCCGTTAAGTTGCTTTTAAGCAAAACTTTACCCTCTAGCAACAAACTGCATGGATTACATTCACAGCTAGTATCGTCTGCACGATTCAAATCTCTGCGTTTAGGTCCGTCTGCCCGCCGCGTTCGAAGTGCCGCCGGCCGACCGCCCGCTTCTCGCCGCCTTCTCGCCCGCCCGACTCGGCCGCCATTTGGAGTTGCGCGTGGCGCGCGCGGAGGACGTGCAGCCGCTGCGGGATTATTTGTGGAACGAGTTCTTCGGCAACGCGGAGCTCTTGCGGACGTTGCGTGAGTTCTTTCTTTAAGATAGGGAGAAAAATGGGCTGCTTTATTGTTTGTGGTCATCCGCTTTGCTTAGAGCTCATTTTACTGACGACTTTTCGGGCAGAGCGCAGAGTTGCTAGCAAAATCATTTAAAATTCTCGCATTTGGTCGTCTTTGTTGCCGTACTGCACATGACCAATGTCCATCTGTTGATTCTCGACTGTTCAGAAGCCGGAAAGGAGGACGTGCGGCAAAAAATCACTGCGCCTCGCCTCGACTCGATCGCCAACGGCCGGACGATCGTGTGTTTGGACGAGGGCCGAATTTGCGGAGTGGCCATCAACCGGGTGGTTCGAATCGACAGGGATTCGCGAGCAGATGGCGGTAAAGATGGTCAGAAAGAACTCGACGGCCCATTGACTTCCCACCAATCAGGTGAAGAAGTTCGCTTCCCGGCCGATTTGGCCGCTCGGATGGCCGCCCAGGAAGGAAAACAGCCGGCCGCTCGAGCGGCGCGCGCGATGAGCGCGTGGATGACCGAAGTGACGCCCCGACTGCTGCCCGAGTGCGCCGTCTACTTCCATCTCGACATGCTGAGCGTGCACACTGCCTATCGGGGGTGAGCGGAGGGTTGCACAGCTCGAGATCCAATCTCTTTTGATCGACGAAAGATTGGGCTTGTTTGAGGGCTGAAGAGAGCCCAAACTAACACCACTCGTTTCCTCCTACCCACTCGCCTTCTTTCAGCTGCGGAATCGGAAGGAACCTGTGGAGCAAATCGCTGGAGATGGCCGCTCGCTCGGGAATTGCGGACGTCGTCGTCCGTTGCACCGCGCGCGCCTCCAATTTGTTGGCGGAATCCGTGAGCCTCCTCGTTCTTTCGCGTCCACTTCGTTGCTTTCAGCTGGGGTTCGCGAAGCTCTTCGAATTTTCGTACGCCGACCTCGTTGCCGACGGTCGCCGCTTGTTCGCGGACGGGCGGGCGGCGGATGGCGGCCGGACGATCGGCATTTGGCACAAGCGAGTGGACGAACGTGAAGCAAGTGGAAAAAGCGACGAGTGAACTCGCTGTTGCATTGGGCAGAAGGATGTTGCTGTTTGAGGTACGAATAAAAAATGCAAGCTCCGGTTCGTTGGATCTACCATCCATTGCGTGTGCTTCCCGCTGGGGTAAACCTTCATCCTTGTTGCTCATCAATCCGTTCGTCAAAGTGGATGTTGCGAGTTTACGCGTTGCTCTACGCGCGCTTCTCCATCGCAATGGGCGTATAGAACTTGCGGAGGTGCCGCGATCGTCGAGTTTATTTTCCTACGCGATGGCCAGCGGTCAAGCTGCTCGCTCCAGTCTTGTTATGCTCTTCGCAACAAAGCGAGAGCTCTTTGGGCACGAGCGTCAAACGAAGTTCCAACCGCGTTTATCCAGAGGAGAGAAATGTTGCTCAAAGGCCCGCTGCTCACTCGCTCGTGTAGCCGAGGGCGCGCAGGTTGCCGATCATGAGGCAGACGCGCGTGTTGCCGTCGATGGTGTTCGTGAAGCAGGGCCGCCCGCCGTCCAGGAACTTGGCGTACGGCAGCTCGAGCACCGTCTTGAAGCCCAGCTGCAGCAATCGATTGGAAGGAGGAGGAGGAAGGGAGGAGGACGAACCTTGCGGCACATGTGCTCGGAGCCGTGCGCGGTGCAGAGGCCCTCGCCCACCGTGTGGCCGCGCGCGGCGGCCAGCTTCAGGATTTCGCGCATCGTGCGCGTCGCCAAGCCGCCGCCCGCGAACTTTCGCTTGATTCCTGCAAGCGGGCGGTTCAAGAGGAGTCCAGCGATGCTCGCGGCACTCACCGACGAGCTCCAAGCAGACGTACTCGTCGCCCGGCTGCAGCTGCATGAACGCGGGGCCTGCAAGCAGTCGGTGGGGTCGAGAGAGCGGCGGCCACTCCTCACCCATCCCGTACAGGACGGTGCACAGCGCGGAGACCTGCTTGTCGTTGCGCGTGCGGGACGGCTCCTTGTCGATGACTAAAAGGAGTGGAATGAGCGGCGAGTGGGGGGACTCACCGTGCTTGTAGTCGGGCAGCAGGCGGAACTCCTTGGACGGGACCTCGGCGGGCATTCGGGCGATGGACGTCATGTAGATGCCGGCCAGCTCGCCCTCGCCGGTCAGCAGCAGCAGCGAGAGGCCGGTGTGGAGCGAGCGGTCGAGGATGCCGTCGAAGAGGTCGGCGAAGTCGCCCGGGCGGAGGTCTGCAACGAGCGGACTGAAGCGAGGAGTGGCCGGTCGATGGGCGCACTCGTCGAGCGCATGATCGGCTCGTTGTGCTGCGTCTCCTCGTCCATGTACGCGCGCACGAGGCGGCGGTCGGCGGGCGTCGCGATCTCGACGTTCAGCCGCGCGGACGGCGCGCTCCGCGTCGTCCAGCCGGCGGCCACGCGCGTGCGCCCCGGCGGCTGGGCGGCCGGCGAGCGGACGCCCGTGTGTTGGAGACGAACGGCGAGCAGTCCGGCGGCCTTCTGCCTGCAATCCGCCCGCTCCGTCGACCCGAACGCAGCGAACTCACGGCAGAAACGACGAGCAGCGGAGCATTTCGAGAGCGCGAGAGCGGCGGCCACCTGCGGCGAGCGGGCGAGAGCGAAGTGAGCGGCCGGCGCCCGTCGGCCGTCTGTTCGACTCGAATTTGCATCGCGGACTTTGCGCAACCGGGAGCTTGTTTTTAGTTGAAAGCGATAGTCGAGTGGCCGAATTTGCATCACTCACGCAAATTTGCGGTCGACTTCGTTCGGCGAGCGGCGAGCTGCCAGTCGCTTGCCTCGTGCTCTCTCTTGTGCTCTCTTCTCCTCCCGCTCTCTCCGCTCCTCGCTCCACTCGGTCCGCGATGCCCGCGCCCAAGTTCCCTTCGCTTCGCTCCTCGACTGCCGTCGTCCTGCTGTTCCTCGCGGTCGGCGTCCACGGCGACGGCGGCGATTCGTGCGTCCAGGGAACAAGCGGCGGCATGTGAGTCTCCCACCTCTTCGACTCTAATCCGCCCTTTCGTTGCAGCCGCTTCAAAAGCAACGAAGGGTGTCAGACCGTCGAAAAGGAGCTCGTCGTGCGGGGCGAACGGCTGAAGTTCGTGGTCGCCGAGGACGCCCTGTGGCCGGTGCAAGACTCCTCGTAAGCCCCTGTGTCTCGGCTTGATGGTCTAATCATCTGTTTGTTTCAGGGTTACGCTCAGCTTTGGTAACGAGTGCAAGATGGCGGCGACGGTGCGAAAGGAGATCAAAGAGGAAGCTGCTCACCTTTCGTTCGCCGGTGAGTCGCCATTCTGCAGGTTTGTCGACGAGAGCGGCTTGCAGGAAACGTGTACGCCAACTTTCCCGCCACTGGGACGGCCAACCCCCCGCAACTGGAAGTTCTGCTGGGCAGCTCGGGCAAAACGACCGCCTTCGCCTGCCTGCGGGCCTTCAAGAAACTCAACGAGACCCACTTGACCGTCAAGGTGAAACTCGAGTACAGCGGCTCGTCGGCGCCCAACATCCGAGTCCTCTTTGTGAGTCCCGCCTTCTCGTCCTTTTCCCGCAATGCCGCTTCCAGATCGACGCGTTCCTCTACGTGCCCGAGGACTCGCAAGTCGTCCTTTGGATCCTGGGCGGCACAAGCGCGGGGTTTGTGACTCTCGCCTGTCCCCCGCTCACTCTCTTCCTTTCAGCCTCGTCGTCCTCGCTCTCGGCGGCACGGGGCTTGCCATCTTCTTCTGCTGGCACGCCAAGAAGCTGTGCTGGAAGGAGAAGGCGGCTCCGAAGGCGCCCGTCCTCCCCGTCACGGCCGCCGACTGCGCTCGTCCGGCGGCGACCAAACCCGAGCCGCCCGCCGAGGAGGCCGCCGACCAGCCGCCGCCCGCCACCGAGCTCCTCGCCGTCGACCTCAAGGCGCTGCGGTCGCTGGACGGGCCGGCCGAAGACGAGAAGCAGGCCGTCGACAAAGACCAGCCGGCCGGCGACGAGGCGGCGGCTGTGGGCGAGCAGCAGGCGCTCGAAGCGAAGAAGCCGCCCGCTCGGAAGGTGAGTTCTCCCGCTTGCCTCCTCTCATGCGCTCCTCCCCTTCGTTCAGACGAGCCGCAAGAAGTCGGGACGGAAGGCTCGCACCAAAAGCGAGGACGTGTTCCCTCCGGCCGTCGTCTTCGAGACGCCCGCGCCCGTCGCCTTGCCGCCGCGCGCTCCCGTCGCCGAAGCGCCCAAGAAGCCGGCGAAGAAGAAGACGGCGAAGAAGGCGAACAGCCTGGACCTCGTCGACCGCAAGGTCCGCCGCGTCGCGCGCGACTGCAAGGACCCGAAGAAGCCGGGCGGCGTCCAGCCGGCGGGCGCGAAGCCCACCGCCGCCGCCAAGCCGGCGAAGACCACGCGGAAAAGCTTCAAGCGGCGCGACTCGCTCGACTTGGTCGACCCGGGCGTCCGCCGCGTGCCCCGCCGCAAGCGGTCGCTCAAGTCCGAAGATGTCTTCGACACGGGCAACCCGGGCTGCTGCACGCCCCACCACCCCTGCCCCCACCACCAGCGCACGATCGACGGCGTGCCCTCGATCCAGGCCGAGACGCGCAGCCAAGACCGCGTTCCGCCGACCACCCCGGACGTGACGCCCGCTCCGTCTTCTTCTGCTCACTAGCCGCCCCAGTCGACCCTCTCTCGTTGTGTTCCCCCGCCTCCCCTTTGTTCGCCGAATAAACAGTTGAAATATGCCAGCACGAGTTCTCGTTCGTTCACAACAAAGAACAGGGCGCAGCTACAAGCGGCAAGTCTTGTTTTGACGAGAAGAGCAGTCGCATCGGTCTTCAACGAGCCTCCAGAAGCGCCACGCCGCTGCAACTGCGCGTGACGATCGATTTGGGGATCGCGGGCATCGAGCCGCCCGCAGTCGCGCGCTGCGAACGATTCCGAACGCGTGCTGCAGCTGGGCGCGGCGAGCGTCGACCTTGAGTTTCCGCTTCTTCCCTCCGTTCGCCGGCACGATCAGAAGGCTGAAATTTGCGCATTCAACCAAAAGAACCGTGTTGAAACATGCCTGCAAGTCTCCGCCGGTCCCTCGGCTTCCGCAACGTTGTCGTTCTCCGTCGCTTGATCTTCCGGAGGCGCCTCCGCCGCTTGCTGCGCCCTCGAAAGTCCCCTTCGGCGATCCGAAAGCGACCTGAAACGAGCGCCTTCAACCGAAAGCAAACAATAAGCGGAACCCACCGCGGAGCTCGGCGTTCACTTCCTCTTGTCGCTCCGTTTCGACGAACACGTCTGCCGTCTGATTCAGCGGTGACTCCGTTTGGCTCGCGGCGTCGGCTTGAAAGAAGATCGTTCACGCAGCAGAAAGGAGCGAGTCGACGACGCACGAAAAGCTCTTTTGGTTCGTCCCCGTTGCTTCCGAGGCCTCTGCGAGCTTCTGCTTCAATTCGGCGATCTCTCTCGACCGCTCGGCCATCTGCGCCCTGTTCTCTTCGATCGTTTGCTCCAGCATCCTGGAATCGAGGACAAAGAAGCGAAGTCCGCTCTTCTCCGGCCACTCACTCGATGAGAGCAGACAACGCGCAAATGGCAGATGGCCTCCTATTTGCGCACACGCGGCCCCCGCTTTTCTTTCGTTGTGACACCCTCGCGCTCGTTTGGGCGCCGCACGTTCATCTGCGAACCGCCTTGCGAACAGCGGCGGCGCCATCGCTGCGCACCTCTCGCCCGTTTGCTCACTGAAAGGCGGGCAACTGCGCGAGCGCTGGCGGGACAAAATTCTGTCAACGCTCATCCTTGTTGCCAGGCGGGACTGCTGGGCTGCTCGTAGTCAGTGGGCGCGTTCTCAACGGTCGACAGAGTTTATTCGCGCCCTTCACAAAGCCACAGCAACCTCGTTCTCATCGAGCAACTCCAAACGGCTGACGAGAACAAAACAGAACTTCGTTTCGTTCGTAACGGCGCTCCAAACACACTCCACACACTGCCCCATTGCTCTGCGTACTGCTCGACCAGACGAGCGTCGAAATCGGCGGTCTGCCGCGTGAAAGCCGGCTGTCGGGCGAAGAACCGTCGGAGTGCGCACGTCGCCGTCTGGCATTCGCGCTTCAAACAAGGAGATTAGAGGAGAGAAGCGATGGTTACCGTGTTCGACGGAGGCGCGTAAATCGGCGATTGAAACGCCACCGACGGAATGCGCGTTCTGTTGACCACTTCGACCAGTTGATCGCCGCGAGCGAGTCACAATTCCATCCGCTTCTTCAAGGAGTGGAGCGTCTAAACAGCCGCTCGTCACTCGTACAAGCGAAAGAACACGTGCCCAAACGTGCGGGTAACGAAAGGCGGAAAGCTCGATTTGCAGCACGAATTTTTCGTTCAACGAGCGGAGATTCGCGAGCATCGCTTCGAAGTCTCGCAGCTCGTCGACCTTCCACCGACGGTTGATCCTGCCGCTGGGCGCTTGAATCACGAGCGTCTCGATGGCGTCGTTTCGTTCGCAGCTACAAATGGAGCCGTTTCAGCGTGGAATTCGATCAAAAGCTCACGATCCGCGTTCCGCGAGTTCTCGTCGGTCCGCGGCGGTCATTTCAATCACGCGAGCGTTCGAGCGCAGAAGCCGATCGAGAGATGAAGAGGAGATTGAATCGCTAGACGGCGAGAAGGACAAACCGGAGATCTCGCTTTCCACTTGAGGAATGTCTTTCGTTCGTGCCTGGTCTTCAGGAGATTGTGAGTTCCCCACAGAAGAGCTTTGCGGCGGCGTGGGTGTCGTGCTGCAACAAAGCAGAAATTGTTTCTTGTTTGCCCGTTCAAAACGCTGCAAACTGGACACGTACGCGGAATTCCCGTCCTTCACTCCACCCGCCAATTGGCTGATCACCGCGAGCTCCTGCTTTAGTCCAGCGACCTCCTTCTTTAGGGCGGCATTTTTTTTGGTCTGCTCGCCAGATTCGCCTCGTGTTGCGCGTTCAGGCGCTTCAGTTCGGCGATCTCCACTCCGTTCTGCTCGATCGTCCGCTCGAGAGCCCTGAAATCGACGGAGAGGAATGAAATCCAAGCACTCCGGCCATCCACTCGATTCGGCGCTTCCGTTCAGCTGCTCGCTCAGCCCGCCTGATCTTTCGCTCACTTTTCTGTCGCTGGGCGTCCAACTCCTCGTCCACAAGCTCTTGTTTGATCGGCACTAGGACGGGCGACTCTCCTTAGATGGAACGAGAATTAGGCGGCACGAATCCACTCGGTGCCGCCTTTCTCGTTCCGCTCGTCGCGGACCATCCGTTCGGACTCTCTTCAGCAACTGCGGAGGTTCGGCCCCATCCCGCTGGCCGGTGCGGTCCCGCTTTGCCTGTTTTTGGGCCAGCCGCAAGCGTTCGTTCTGCGCTCGTTGCCGTTTGTGGGCCATTTGGAGTGCTGGAACCAAAGGATTCAGCCATAATTTGATAGAATACGGTGCACGCAAACGAACGAAGAAATCCGCAAAGCAAATAGCGTTCAGAAAGCGGCCGGCGAACACCCGCAACTGCCCGCTTGATCGTCGGGCTGGTCGACGCACATAGAAAGCGGGCGCAAGTCAAGTGCCCCCCGATCGGAACAAGCGAGCGGTGGGAACGCGAGCGAGCACGCAATCAAGTGCCCTTTCTCCGCTTCCTTCTGCTCGCCCGCCTGCCGGTCAGCAGCTCGCTCCGCAGAGCGCCGCGAGGGCAGCCAGAGCAGTCGATCAGTTCAAATCGGGGGAAAAAAAGCCGATCATCAGTTCGAGTTGGACGGAGGTTGGAGACGTGTGGAAGTGAAAAACAAGCGGCAAAGGGCGCCTTCCTTGCTTGAAGGTCGTCTTGCGCGTCGTTTCGATTCGAAGCTTTCGAAACGTGAGAGTACGAAACGCGGCGTCGAGGTCCAATAGGCGGTGGTTCGTGATCAATCGGGCTTCTTCAAGAGACGGAGAGCAGAGAGCAAAACGATCCCGAGTACACTCATTTCTATTTGCCTGCTGGAAGATTCGTGCACTCCGTTCGGTTCTGTCCTCTCTTCCTGCATCGCTTCTGCTCTCCGTGGAGCCGCGAGAGGACTTTTCCATCGCGTTGGACGACGATCTTCTTGAGCGAAACGCCGCTGGTTGGACAACCCGCAGCACGCCACAGTTCCTCAATTCCGAAGGGCGCGTTATCTTCTTATCGAGCAACAGCACTCGCTCGTTTTCTTGATCCCGCCTTCAGGGAAGGACGGTCCAAAATCCGGTCTTAAAGTCACTTTAAAAGGCACGAAGCATGGGCGACCCTCAAACTTGGGATGCCTTGGGCGGTGCGTCTCGCAGCTCGTTCCGCTCTTTTCCCTTGACTGCCGCCGTCTGCCGCTTCGTCCACTCTCCGCGAGCTTTTCCGTTCCGGTTTCGTGCGGCTTCGAATCGAATTCGCCGCGCTTTCAGCTCCGAGGGATCAACGGCGAGCACGAATGATGACGCGCTCGCTCGCTTTTGCAACCAATCGAACGAGAGGCACTGGGGGAAGCACGTAAAAATTGTGTCGATTACCGAGCTCCCCCCTTCGATCGGCGGGTATGACTCATCGCTAATCCACGTCCGAAAGAGTTCGCGATCAAAACGAGCGAGAGCAGAGTGAACGGAAGGGTGGAGTAAACAAAGGGACCACATGCGAACGGAATCGATCGCCGCTTTACGCAACGCTCGCCTTCGACTCATCGCCGCCGTCGATCGAATTCGACGTAAAGATCGCAAACAAGCAGGCACAAGCAGGTGGGTACAAAAACCGCCTGCCGATCCCGTTCGATCACCACTCACTCCGCTCTTCCCACCATGAACTCCCTTCAATTCTCTCTCCTTCTCTCTGTCGGCCTGTTCGCCTCGACGGTCGTCGCCCGGCCGGGGCAGTTCGGCGCCCAATCGAACGAGAACGACGGCAGCAACCGCGGCGGCTTCGGCGACCAACCGGGCGGCGCGCCGTACGGCGGCTGCGGCGGCGCGCTGGCGGCCGCCCGCGCGAACCTGACCGCCGAGCAGCGCGACCGGCTGGCGGCCGTCTTCCGCGAAGCGCGCAACGAGACGAAGGCGGCCGTCAAGCAGCGCATCGACGGCTTCGTCTCCGGCTTGAGCGCCGAGCAGCAGGCGAGTGGGCGGCGGAGAGCGTCCACTCACCCACTCGATTGCAGGCCGCCGTCCGCGAGGCCAAGCGCCGCATCGACGAGTTCAAAGCGAACCTCACCGCCCGCGTGCAGCAGTTGAGTCAGCCGGCCCAGGACCTCTTCGCCAACGTCACGGTGAGCTTTGAGATGCTGCTGGTTGGATGAAGTAGGACGAAAGAGCGGGGTTGCTGTGGATTCTTTTGTTGGCTTGATTGATAGCGGCCGGTTTGATACGATTACGATCGAGTTCTTTCGGTTAGAAGCTCTCCCTCAAGCAACACAACAAGTGGCAACTGTCTGCTCCACACGCCTTCATCCCCGAACTCTCCGCGTCCGTTGCAGACCGTCCTGAACGACGACTCGCTGACGTTCGAGCAGCAGACCGAGCGCCTCCGCGCCTTCGTCCAGTCGACCGACCCGTCCGTCCTGCAGGAGTTCCGGCAGCAGAACGTGCCCGTCCTCGGCCTTCTGGGCGGCGGCCAGCAGCGAGGAGGCAACTGGAACGGCAACCATGCAAGCGGCCAGCAGTTCGGCGGCTCCGGCGGCTTTGGGCAGCAGACGGGCGGCCAGTGGGCGGGCGGCCGTTCGGCGGCCAAAACGTCGGCTCCAACTCACAATTTGGCGGCGGCTCGCAGTTCGGCGGATCCAACAGACGGCCGTTCGGCGGACGCGGCGGCCGGTCGGGCGAGAACGACGGCAACAACCGCGGCAGCTTCGGCGGGTTCGGCAACGGCGCCTTCGGAAGTGGCGGCCCGTTCGGCGGTCAGAACGGCGACCAGCAAGCACAGAAGGGGTGGTGATCGCCCGGCCTTGCCGTCTTCCTTCTTCAACCGCGTCTCAACCACGAGCTACTCTCGCCGTCCACCTTTAACCTCTTTTCGATAATCACCGCTCTTTGGACGACCCACTAGCTTACGAAATCCAGGTCTTGCTTCCCAGTGTTCTCGACTGACTCCTGTTTGGCTTGCAACGAATAAACGACTTCTCCGCAAGCATGTTCATGGGCGATGAAAAGAACAAGAAAGGAGTGGGATGGAAAACGGTCGTCCTTTCACAGCTGCCTTTTGACTTTCGCAGCAACGGAGATTTCAGTTTGCTTCGAGCACCTTCCGTTTACGTCCACCGACCGACTTCTGCTTTGAACTCCGACCAGCAAGCAAAAACTTTCGTTCTCGATCTCTGCACCCGTCCAAACAAACAAGCCGCCGGAACCACAAGCAGCCGAAAAGATCACGAACGAAACGGAAGCGAGGGAATCGGCGAGGCGAGGCGGGAATCCCGTCGGATGTCGGCCAGCTGCTCAAACAACTCGTGAATCACTGCTGGTTTTGAACCGAAAGATCTCCTCGCTTTGTTCGTGATCTTCCGGCACGGAGAGGAAAGAAAGAGAGAAGTCAACCCTTCGGTAGCATCCTTTGACCCGCCCTTCTGATCGCGAACATTCGGTTCAGCAAACAATTCTCACTATAAAGGAGCAATCCAGAAAGCTCTTCCGCATCAGCAATCAGCCCTTCCTCCAACTTGCGCGAAATGTCCGCTCGCTTCTCGCTCGTCCTCCTGCTCGTCGTCGCCGTCGCCTCGGCGGCCGCCCACCCGCACGCCGCCCGGCGACATCACGGCGGTCCGCACGGCGGTCGGCCGCACCTCCCGCTCGGCCCCGTCCACGCGGTGCTCGGCGAGCTGTCGGCCGACCAGCGCCACCAGCTGTTCGCCTCGCTGCACGCCGCCGCCAACGCGACCAAGGCGGAGCTCAAGCAGAAGGTGCAAGAGTTCGTTGGCACGTTGAGCGCCGAGCTGCAGGTGAGTGCATTGGTTTGATGCGGTTCTTGAGCGGGCAGTCGCTTGTTTG
Organism: Aphelenchoides fujianensis; assembly: GCA_024699865.1. Classification (NCBI taxonomy): domain Eukaryota; kingdom Metazoa; phylum Nematoda; class Chromadorea; order Rhabditida; family Aphelenchoididae; genus Aphelenchoides; species Aphelenchoides fujianensis. The sequence goes on along the minus strand of JAMPIO010000004.1, from coordinate 1,596,883 downwards.
TCGGGGAGTTGTTCAAGAACTCCTGATTGATGGGATGTCGATGCGGTCCTGGCACGGACGAGATTTGCCTCGCAGCTTAGTCGCTTGAAAGGAGGAACGAGAGACTGGTGAGCGATTGCATGGCTACTGGCTGCCTTCACTGGAGAGTTGCTTACCTCCGCTCGCTCCTCCCCCTGTCTTTCGCCCAACAGCTGACTTCTTTTAACTGCCACCTCAAGTCCTCAAGTCTCCGTTGACCCGTGTGTTTGCAGACGAAAATGGCCGAAGCAAAGACGAAATTCGAGGCGAAACGCGCGGCCGACGCGGCGAAAGTGGCCGCGCTTTCCGCCGGCGCCCAATCGCTCTTCGCGGACGTGAACGTTCGTCCTTGCCGTTCATTCCGTTCGCTCAACGGAGGTTGCAGGCCGTGCTCGCCGACGACTCGCTCACCGTCCGCGCGGAGCACGAGAAAATCCGCCAGTTGGTGCGCGCCGCCGACGCCGCCGCCCTCCAGGAGCTCCGCGCCGCCGGCGTCCTCCTGCCCGGAATCCAGCGACGGGGAGGGCGCCCGCATGGACCTCGTGGGCATCACGGCCGCCCGCTCTCCACCACCGCCGCCGCGCCGGCCGCCCAGTGAGCGGCGAGCGATCGATTTCTTCTTCTTGCACACGAATAAAAGCTGCAATCTTTCTCCAGTCGTCTGTTCGGTGGCACAAGGGAGCGCTTTCGTTCGCGTTTAAGCAATCGGACTTTTTGCACACGACAACCAACGGTGAACGAAGGCTCTTACCCGTTTCCACACACCCGCCATCTGAAAGGTGCTCAACGGTAAGCGGGGGCGGAGAGACGTCCGAGGAAGCGTGCCAGAAAAAGGCGGGCAGCCGTAGATTGAGTGGAGCTTTGATTAACGAGGGCGAGGAGATTATTTGAAGCAAACACCCGTTCTTCAATTCCTCACCGTAGTCCCGACGTCTCCGTTCACTGTCCACTCATCCCTCTTCTTTGAATTCAGCTTCGCTTCGGCTCGATCAAGACGGTTTATTTGCGCTTATTTGTGGCTTCCCATCACGAGCAACTCCCGTTCACAACACGGAATGGAACGAGGAGACGGCATTTGAGCAACGGCACCAACCACTTCACATGTTCTTTCCCGCGACCACCCCGATCCGCAGCTCGGCGAGCTTCGCCTCGACGAAGCGCCACGAGAAGCGGTGGGCGGGGACGCGGCGGAGGGCGGCGGTCGCGTCCTGCAATCCGAGGGCTCGCTTCCGCCCGCCCACTCACTCACTTACTTTTCCCGCCCACTTCAGCAGGGCGACGCCGCCGGGATGCGCCGGCAGGTAGGCGGTCAGGTCGTGCACCTGCAAGCGAGGAGTGAGCGGAGAATTCTTCCAACAAGTGCGCACCTTCCCCTCGAACACCAGCCACAGGCTCTCCGCGCGGTTGTGTTCCCGAATTTCCGCCCAGTCGAACGTTCGTTCCATCGCATCAGTCGATCGTTGGAGTGAACAGTGAGGATGACGGCGAGCATCTCACAAGATGGCGCCCGTGCGTGCGAGGAGCGGATTTGCCGTCGAGGCGGGCGTGTTGGCCGCAAATCTTTGCGGGAATTCGTGATGCGGCGCTCGTCGGAAGGCCATCCGGTCGCCGTGGAAAAACCGCTCGGCTTACCGCTCGGCGCGCCGCCCTGAAAAAATCGAAAGAAGCGGCGACAGTGAGATTTCTTTTGCTTAATCCCCTCCTACAGGCTTGTTGTTGCTGCTGTGCTTGAGGCGAGCTAGTGGACGAGAACGTCCTGGCCGGTCGACTAGAAGAGCAAGCGACCACCCGCCACCTCCTGGTGTCCAGCGAGTGGACGAAGAGTGCGCGATGAACCTATGCCTTCATCCGCGCTTTCTTTCACCCCGTCATTCGAACGACGAGCGACTGGAGTACTTCGATTGAATCAACGGAAAAGACGACCTCGCTCGAGAGAAGCCACTTTTGCGGCAAACAATACACAAACCTCCGAACGAATTCACTCAATTGCTCGTGGTTAGGCTCGTGGTGAGCCGCGAGCGACCGCCGGAAGGCCGTGGTCAGGTCCCGGACGGCAACGGGCGCTGGACGTTGATGCGATCGCTCGTGAATCAATCCGACTCGAACTTCCGGACTGTCGGTGGTTGAGAGTTGACGAAGAGGCTCGAATCAAGACTGCTGTTTATTGCTCCAACTTCTCGTCGTACCCTCCGACTGCCTGGCGCGAACGGGCGGCTTTTATCCGCTAGCCCAGCGGCTTGGCCGCCCCCTTGTTCCCGAACAGCTGGTCTGCTCTCTTGCTCACAACAACGGCGAGGGCCACTCCATCTGCCAGCCCTCACTTTCCGCGCCCCAGCCACACAGCTCGTCCACCTCCAACACTCCAGTTATCGCCTTGTTCATCCGCAGCGCTCAAAAAATGCGGCCGAGAGAACGCGGCCGGCAGATGCACCCCACGAGTGCGGCCATTCGGCGCTCGTGGTCGCGCACTCGACGGCGCGCGCGGGACGAGTCGCCCAGCAGGTCGGGCGCAAAGTCCCGCACGCACTCGCGCCGGCTCCACTCGTGCCGGTAGTCGGCGATGCGCCGTTGGGGCTGCCGGTGGGCGAGTTTGCAGAGCTGGCAGGAGACGTTCAACTCGGCTTCGTTAAGCGACGAGCGGCGGTAGCGTTTGGTCCACGCGAAGAACCTGCAAACGAGTGAGGGGGGGGAGGTCTGCACTTATCCCCGACTTCCGGCACTCGGCCGGCCGCTCGATCAGCCAGCGGAGGTGGGCGGCGAACGCGTCTGCGGAGATGTGCGGCGGGACGGCCGCCCGACTGTTCACCACCGGCGCGATGAGCTCCTTCACGCGCCAGAACTTCTCGCTCGCGTACTCCGGACAGACCGCGTTCTCGAACGCCAGGTAGAAGTGGTGGCTGTCTGCAGCGGGAGGAGTGAGTTGAGAAGACGCGGATTGAGCGGAATCTTCCCACCGATCAGCCGCTTCATGCACTCGAGGTCCACGCGGCGGCGAGCGCGTCCACGTACGCGTGCCGCCGCGAGTCGGCGCCGCAGTTCGACGCGGCGATCAGCGAAGCGTTCCGTTTGGCGCGCAGCTTCCGGTCGATCTGCAGAGGAGTGGAGAAGAAGGTGGAGGACTCGCCTGTTCCTCCGTCCACACTTCCTCCGCCGCGCTCTCGCTGCCGTCCCGCAGCACAAACGCGTCGTAGGGGTAGGAGACCTCCGAAGACGAGCGGTAGGTGGCCGTCGCGTTGAAGAAGTCGGGCGGCATGGGGCGGCCGATGGCGCGCGAGAACGACAAGTGGGGAGCTGAAGGGGCGAGTGAGTGAGTGGCGGCAGGAGGGGCGGCACTCACGCTCCAGGTTGAAATAGACGCTCAGGAGCAGCAGAGGCCGGGGATCAGCATCAGCGAGCGCTGGTGGAAGACGCGGACGTCCGCTCGTGCGGCGCGCCGTTTGTTCGTCGAGAAGGCGCACGCGTACGGGCAAGGCGGCCGCACGGAGGCGTCCCTTCCGGCCGGTGAAGAGGGCGAACGCCACGCGGAAGTAGCTGTGCGGAACGGAGCCGCCAAAAAGGAGAGAAGAGGATCGCCGCACGTGTTTTCGACCAGTCTGCCGGTTCCCGCGTTTGTTCCGCGCCTTCGGCCTTCGTTTCGAATCTCATCACTCAAAATAAACGGCCGGGCCGAGAGTCCGCTTGATGCCCGCTGTAGATTTCCAGTCAGTTGGCCTTGAAGCGGATAAACCGCGCGGTTACTCCGATCCTTCCGTCTGTTTGTTCCCGAAGAAGAACGCCACCCCATTCCTTCCGATTCCGACGCGTCCGGAATATAGCGATTCCAAAAGACGACCAGCGGCCGCCGCCCCAACGGTCGCACGGGCTCCTCTTCGGGCGTCAGCCGCTCCGACCACTCGGCTCGCAGTTGGAAGACAGCGAAACAGACGAGCAGGAAGACGAAGCCGATCGCGAGCTCGTGGGTGAATCGCCGAAACATTCCGCTCGTCTCCGTTCTTCCCCGAACTCGACGGCGATCCTTGAGCAGGATTGTTCGGATTGGAATGCGGAGACGGAGCGGAATGTTGGACAGGCGGCCGCTCCTTTCGGTTTGCTCGGCCGCCTCTTTCCGCTCCGTCCACTCCCGCCGAATGCTGGAGAGAGGCGAGTGGACGTGTGGAGTGCGAAGTCCGCTGATTCCCGACCGGAGATTTCCGGCCGGAGTTGTGTGTGTGTTCGAGAGGAGCAACTGCTGGGCGGACGGGACGGGGATTCGCGGGCGTGCGGATCAAAACCGTTCCCGTCCCCCCGGCAGTTGGAGCCCAAGAACCACACAAACAGACGTCCACATCCCGAGTCTCTCGAGACCCGCAGCAATCAACCGGCAGGGGGTGCCCAAGCTCGACCGGAGGACGCCAACTTCACCGGCCCGTCGATCAGTCGGCCAACGCGGAGAATCGCCCGCAACGAGCGGACGGTCCTTCTTTGGCGATGCGGAGACGGAGAGGAAGTGGACGTGAGACGAATTTCTTGAGTGGAAACTCCAGGATTCTCTGCAGAGTTGCCTTTCGAGTTCGCCTTTCATTCACGAGTGCATTCGAACAATTGAGAAGTTGCAATCGATTCCTCGCCACATACGCTTCGTTGAATACAACGAATGGTGTGTTTTCAGTGGTTAAAACGAAGTCCTCTCGCGACTCGCCGAGGTCGTCGTCCAAACACCCACCGCTCGAATCGGGCGTCGAACTCACCCGCCTTCGTTGCGAACTGAGGGCGTTGAGGAAGGATTGACGCAGATGCGGGAGCAATTCTTTGGGCTCGTTCTGCAAGAACCAATGAGCAGCGAGCACTGGAGGGATGCGGGAACTTCTGGAGATCGCGGGGGAGGGCATGTTCGGGACTCCCTTCGGTTCGTCTTTGCTCCGCCTTCCAGAAACTCCCGCTTCAACGAGTGGGTGGGGCAGGACCGTCACTCTCGAGATCCCCGCTGGTGGACGAGAGCGGAGTTGGGGCTCGCACGGCGTCCAACTGCTGCACGCGCTGCGGTTTGCAGCGCTGAAGCGGCCGAATTGCTTGTCAAGAACGGAAGGAGGCCAACCGAAACAACGAGCCGTTGAGTTGGAGCGCGAATCTTTCCTGTTTGATTGAAAGAAGATTTCGGGGGCCAACTGGAAGCCGCGAATCTCCCTCTCGGTCTCCGGTGCAGAGTTCGAGCACGACCGTTCTGACGGCTTCGTTCCGTTCGCTCCTCAAACCGCTCGCTGGACTGCCCTTTGGTGCAGGGCTTACGGGCCGTGGGCGGCGAGCTGCTGGAAGAATTGGTCGAGGTCGATCACTCGAACATTCAAACAGAGGATGGAGCTCTCCGATCTACAAAAGTGACCAGTGTTTATTTGCAACACAACATAACAACACGAACGAGTGACTAGTGACGAGGTACATAAGAGGGAATCACTTCTGTCCGGGGAGCTTCAGCGAGAAGCCGCCCGTCGCCGTCTTCCTGCTCACTTTGATGTCGAAGTCTTTGAAGAGCTTGAGGGTGTTGGGGTCGACGGGCGGATGGGGCGGGCGAGCGGCGGCTTCGGCGGCGGCCTGCTTGCGTTCGGGGGGCTTCTTCAGGTTCTCCGACTTCGCCGGCCACGTGGGGAAGCTCTCGGGCGGTGCGGGCCGCGGCTCCTCGGCGAACCACGCGTGTCGGAGCGCCTCGTCCGCCGAGATGCGCCGCTCGGGGCACAGCTGCAGCAGCCTGCAAGCGGAAAGAGTTAGCGGGAGGATTCGTATAGTGAATTTATCGAAAGGAAGCTTCACAGTCGGCCGACAGCTCCCCCAGTTGGCCCCCGAACTCACCGCCGCATGAGGTCGAGGCCGCTCTTCTCGGGCGCCTTCTTCTCGCTCTCGTGCAGATCGCGTGCGAAGCGGCGCTCCAACTGGCTGTGCGGCTGCGGCGGCCAGGACATCTTCGCGGCGAGCGGCAGCTGCTGGTGGCCCGGCCACGAGTCCTCGGTGGGCGCGCCGCACAGCTCGAAGGTGCGCCGCAGCTGGTCGGCCTCGCTGGTGCCGGGCAGGACGGGCGTGAGCTTCAGGAACTCGCCGAAGATGCACCCCACCGACCAGACGTCCACCTTCGTCGAGTACGTCTGCAAACACGGAGGTTGTGGGTGAGAGGGGGAAGGCGCGCGTTCCCCGGGCAGTCGGAGCGAGCCTCCTTCGTGTCTTCCACTCGAAACCAACCGGCGCCCGACCACCCCTTCTACACTCCCCGAACGCACCTTGCAGCCGAGGAGCAGCTCGGGCGAGCGGTAGTGCAGCGTCACGACCAGCTGCGTGAAGCCCTTGAGCGGGTCGCCGTACTCGCGCGCCAATCCGAAGTCGCCGATCTACGGCACGCATTAGAGGGCTCAAATCGAAGGAGCTCGCCTTGAGGATGTTGCCGTGCGAGAGGAGGAGGTTGGCCGTCTTCAGGTCCCTGTGGATCACCCACTCCTCGTGCCTGCAAACAACCGAGCGGTCATCGGAGCAATCAACCAAAGAGAACGCACATGTACGCGAGTCCGGAGAGCAGTTGGTGCATCAGCGTCTTCACTTGTGCTGCAATCGAGCGGGCGGAATGGAGGGAGCGGAAGAAAGAAGGGACGAACCGACGGTGAAGCGCTTCCGCCGGTGCTCCAGCTGGCGCATCAACGCTCGAAGGTCGTGCTCCACGAACTCCATCACGAGGTAGATCTTCTCGCCGGTGGCGTCCGTCACGATCTCGCGCAACCCCACGACGTTGGGATGACGGCGGCACTTCATCAGCATGTTGATTTCGCGCAACGAGGTGATCGGAAAGCCCTCGCGCTCGCGTTCCATCTTCAGCTGCTTCAGGGCGACGATCTCCCGCGTTTGGCGCTCCTCCGCCCGAAAGACGACGCCGAACGTGCCCTCGGAGACGCGATTCAGCAGGCGGAACTCGTCGATGGAGCGGCAGCCGCGGATGCCCGGGTAGTAGACGGGCAGACGGGCGCGCTCCCGTTCGGCGTGCTCCCGCTCCTTTGCCGCCAACACGTCGGGGCGGAGCTGAACGAAACGGAGGGATTGAAGGAGAAGAACCCAATGGAGTGGACGCACCATCGCCTTCTCCTCGTCGCTCAGCTGCTCGAGCGGCTTCGCTTCGGCGGCGGCGCGGGCGGCGTCCAGCGCGGCGGGCGGTTCGGCGGCTGAAAGGCGGGCGGGAGGTGAGCGGAAGGCGACTCGCCGCTCACCCAACTCCTCCACTTCGACGTCGGAGAGCGAGGAGCGGTCGGGCGTCGCCGAAGCCGCGCGCCCGCCGCCCTCGGGGCTCTCGAAGCGCGAGCGTTTCGGCCGGCCGGCCGTCGCGGAGGCGGGCGTCCCGCTCCGACGGCCCTCCGCCACGCGCAGTCGGGCGACTCCTGAACGTCGGAAAGAAATAAAAGAAAGCGGAAAGAAGCCACTTGCCGTCGGCGTCGAAGTCGGGCGTCGACGCGAAGCCGGGCGAGCGGCTCTGCACCGATGAGTCGTGAGGGCGCTTCGGGGCAGGGCTGAAACGAGAGGACGTGTGGGTGGGGATGAGAAGGGGGTTGATCGGGTGGGTTTTGACAGCCAAATGGAGACAGAACAAACGGTCGACATGTTCGTGAACTGTTGAAAGAGCGATCGATTCATTCCATGTGTCCAACTCATCTGATCATCCCAACAAGCAGAAGGCGAAAACATTCCCAAACCCCATCCTCCCTTCCATCCACTCCCACAGGATCCGCTCCGGACTCACCTCCTCTCAGTCCGCTCGGTCGGCCGCCGTCTGGCCTCCGGCCGGGCGGAAGCGGTGGGCGGCGTGGCGGCGGGCGCTTCGATACGCGGCCGCACGGGGCGATTTGGGCGAGCGGCTGCCTAAAACAAACGGGCGGTCTTCAAGTGGACTGAAAGCGGAGAGAATTCAGTGAAGTCGGCAAATTCCGATGCGAATCGAAGACCTCCGCTCACCTTCGGCTCCTCGTCGTCCGCCTCCACCAGCCGCTCGTCCTCCGCGTCCGTCGAAGCGGGCGGCACGGCCTGAAAGCAGACGGGAGTGAACGCGAGAAACGGGGGGAATTCGAGGAGATTCGAAAGGCAAGTGGTCGAGAAATTGAAGCGGGAGTTCGAGCGAGAATTCGGCCCACTTCTACTTGTTGACGAGAAGAAATAGAGGGAGATTACGGCCGAAGAACCCCAGCAGAAATCTCGTTCTTCCATCCAACTCGAATTTTCACTTGCGGACAGAAATTTGAAGGAAGTTCGTGGGATTTCGACTCAAAGAACAGGCTGATCATCGAGTAACTTTGAAGCCAACTTTCCGCTCATTTTAGTCAATAAACGGACCCAAAATCATCGTGATTTCGACCGCAAACAATCGAACAGACGAAACGGCGGAAATCAACCGAAAATCCGGAGTGTTCGGCGATTTCGCGGCCGATTTCCCCCAAATTTTCGCTGAAAGCTGACGCTCGTCCCGGCGGAGCTCCTCGTCCACCTCCTGCACCAAACGACCACAAGAAACAAATCGAAATCGAGGGAAAAAAACTCACTTTCTTCGGCGCCGCCCCGCCGGCCGCTTCGTCGGCGTCGTCGCTCAGCTCGCCCTCCGACGACGAGGGCGCCGTCCGGTAGTACGGGGCGTTGTGGTCCCCGTCGATCATCTTGAGTGGAGCGGTCGGTCGAGGAATGCGGGCAGAAGCCGGCGGATCCACTCGCTCGTCGTCGACGGCGCGCCGCCCGCCTGGACGGCCGGCAACAAGCGCCGACTCGCGCCCGGCCGACGGCGAGCGGCGGGCGGGGGTCTTTCGACAGACGAGCGAGCCGGGGCGGCTTCGTGCTCGAGGAAGACGAGCGGGAGAAGAGTGGAGCGGAAACTGGCGTGCTGGGCGAGGTTCCCTTGACATTAGTAGAAACAAATGGAACGCGCACATCTGCACGTTGAGAGCTCGGCAGCACTTAAATCCACTTCGGATTATTCTTGCTCGCTTTCAACTCTGCCTTTCGTCCTTCCCCTCAGAGTCATTGGTTTATTCTTCATGACTTGCAAGCAGCAGTTGTCTTTTGAAGGAACACGAACTCTTCCCTCAAGTCAGCGGAATCGGACGTCCAAACACACGCGATCGTTTCCCAGTCGTACTGGGCGACCATTTCGTCGGGGAAATCCCCGGTCTTTGCAGTGAAGTGCGGATGTTGAGCAAAGAATCGCTTCAGTTCAGCGAGCACTTGTTCGTAGTCACTCTGCGAGAAGCAGAAGGCAGGAAGTCGATGAAAGAAAGAGGAACTAACGGCTTCCGTTTGCGCGTCGGGCAGGTGGGCGGATGAGCAGACGTGAACACTCGGAATCCCTGCCTGCTTGGCCCACTTGACGAAATCGGAACTAGTGGCCCTTGCCGAGTCCATTTGGAAGACGTGGCGTTTTTGCGTGCCCTAAAGACACAGAGTGGAAGAATCAACAGAGAGGGCGAGTACCTGCATCACGATCTGTTGATGAACCGAAAGGTTGATTTGTAGAACGAATCCCTCCTCCTTAATCGAAAGAAGATTTTTGAGAGCCATCTGGACGTCTCGAATTTGCTCTTCATCGCGCGGAAAGCTGCAGTCCCAGCCGTGTTGCGGTCGCATCACAATCCTTTCCACCGCTTCGTTTCGTTTGCACCTTCAGACACAGCAGATGCAACGTTTAATTTACGGGCGGAAGCGTCAAGCTTACGGTCCGTGTTTTGCAAGCTCGAGGACAAAGCAGCCGACGTCAATCACACGAGCATTCGAACGAAGAAGGGGTCCGAGATCTAAGAAGGAACTAAACAAAGTAAAGTTAATGACCAGAGAAAACGTACAGGGCGCGCTTTAGCCAAGGTGAATAGAAAAACGCGACTTTTCTAACGGCATGCGGCAGGATTTCGGCGAGACGAGCAGGAAGTCGTGGAAACTGATCGAACGAAACGAAGTGATCCGAGTGGGCAGAAAGTCGCGGAGAAAGTGGACGATCGAACAACCGCCGTAAAAGAGGTCAATGTCCACGTGGAATTCCTGCAGGTTGCTGCAGTCTGAACCCATAGATCAAACTAAATCAACACAACGAGCACTCACTTTTCAACGGCGCCAAAAGGGACGCCCAATCTCGTATTTGCTCGAACGAAGGCTCGTTGAAGGCTTGAACGGTCAGGTGCAGTCGTTGCACTTCCGCTCGCCCCACGTTCATAAATCGGCCTATCGATCCTAGCGACATGTTGTGGTCGTACAGGCACAAACAAAGCGTGCCACTGGAAGCCGCCTTTAAGACCGTCGTGTGGCCCAACTCCAAGGCCGGCAAGTAGACGTCCGGCTTCCCGTACCGCTCGCTCCGCAGGAAGAAGGCGGCTGGAAAGGAGTGCGAACAGAAGAGCAATCGGAGAGTGCGAAGTCGAAGAGCCGCTCGTTGTTCAAGATCGTCGTCGCCTTCTTGAATTTGGTTGTGCTCCAGGCCGGTGCTCAACGACTGGATCATCAGGGCGCGGCGAACGTCCGCCTTCAGCTTCGGCTTTCTTCTCTCCGCCATCTCAAGCGAATGGAGGGGTGGAGGTCTAAATTGGGCGAAATCAAGCGTCAAACCGCAAAATAAATGATTGAATCGATCAAGAACACGGATTGGCAACTACAAACCCTCTCAGATATCGTATCTGACTTGCTCTTTTTTACGGCTACCATTTTCTTTTGAATTGACTCACAAATCTACCCGTTTTTTCACTGTCATGCCCAAATTCCCGACCGATCACAGGCGTGTGATTTGCGCCCGCTTGATTGCGAGCAGCCAGTGGTCGCCGATCAACAGACGAGGCAGACGGGCGGCGAGCTTCGTGCCCGAAGGGGGAGTTTGAAGCAAAACAGACGAGCAAAGTCAATTGCTGGCGAGAAGCTCGTTACGACAAACGGAATGCGCAGAATCGTTGCCCGCTGAGAGCTCCGCAACCTTCGGATTCACTCCTTTTTGCCCAGTTTGAATTCTCTGCCGTTTTTCTCTTACGCCTAGAGTCCTCAATTTATCCTCAACGACTCGCGAGCACCGGTTGTCTAATGAAAGAACACGAGCTCCTCTCCCGAATCCTCGGAATTCGTCGTCCAAACGCAGTCGATCGTGCGCCACCCGAACTGGGCGACCATTTCGTCCGAAAAATCCTCGGCTTTCATCGTGGATTGCGGGCGTTGATCGAAGAATCGCTTCACTTCAGCGAGCACTTCTGCGTGGTCCTTCTGCAGCATGCAACGAATGAAGCAGATGGGAGAAAGGGGGAGGACGAACGTCGTGTGTTTGCGGGTCGGGAATGCGGGCGGACGAGCGGACGTGCACTCGCGAGATCCCCGCCTGTTTCGCCCACTGGACAAACGGGGAGCAGTCGACGCTAGCGGCTTTGGATTGCAGGACGTCACGCGCTCGCATTCCCTGAAGACACAGCGGTGGGAGGGCCGAGAGCAAGCGTGTACCTGCATCAAAATGTGTTGCGGGACGGGCAGATTGATTTGCAGCACGAATCCCTTCGACCTGATCGAACGGAGGTTCTTGAGAGCCGTTTGGCAACTCCGAATGTCGCTTTCAGTCCGCGGAGAGCTGGGCTCCGTCATCTGCTGGTGCGGCAGTTGGATCACAACGCTCTCCAACGCTTCGTTCCGCTCACAGCTCAAACCACTCGATTGATCGGCCTTTGAATCGAAGCTCACGGCCCGTGTGCTGCAAGTACGGGGAGGAACGTGTCGAGGTCAATCACACGAGCATTCGAGCGAAGAATGGGGCCGAGATCTGCGGAACGAACGAAACGAAACGAATCAATCAATCGGTTGCGAGAGGACTCACAAGGACGGCCTTCGTCTTTGTAGTCGTAAATTCGCGCCCTTTCCAACGGCACTCGGCAAACATTCAGCGAGACGAGCAGGAAGTCGTGGAAGCAAGTCGAGCAAAGCGAAGTGATTCGAGCGGGCAGGAAGTCGCGGAAAAGGGGGAGGATCGACGGATTGCGGCAACGACGGTCGATGTCCACGCGGAATTCCTGCAGGTTGCTGCAATCTGAACTCAAGAGTGCAAACGAATAACCCAAAATGCACTCACTCTTCAACGGCGCCAAAACAAACGCCCAATTTTGAAGTTGTTCAAAAGAAGGCTCGTCGTAGACTTGAATGAAGACGTTCAATCTCCGCACTTCTATCCGGCTCACGTGCAGAAAGCGGGCCATAGACTCGACCGAAAGGTGGTGGGCGGTCAAGCGCAAGAACAGGGCGCCGCTGGAAGCCGCTCGCAAGTGGATGTCGGGGCCGACGGTCAGCGTCGGCGAGTGAACGTCGGGCTTCCCGTACCGCTCGCTCCGCTGGAAGAAGGCGGCCGGAAAGGAGCGGCAGCAGAAGAGGCAGCGGAGAGTTTGGAGCGGAAGAGCCGCTCGTTTTCGCAGGAACTGATCGCTTAGATGGATTTGGTTCTGCTTCGAGCGGCCGCCGAGCGCGTGCACCATCAGGACGCGTAGGACGTCCGCCTTCAGCTTCGGTTTTGTGCCTCCAGCCATCTTCAGCGATTAAAAGTCTAAAGTGAGCAAAATCAAAAGTCAAACAACAAAACAAACTGTTGGATCGATCACGCACGCCGGTCGACAACAAAAAACACCCGCACGACAAGCTCAATTGACTTCTTACCCTTCAATTTCTCTAGACCTCATCCCCGAACACACTTGCTTCTTTCCGTCAAGTCTAAATTCTCATTCGATCACCGGCCTGTGATTTGCGCTCGCTTGATTGCGAGCGGCAGAAGACGGGCGGGAAGGCGGCTGCTCGCCCAACCAGCCAGAAGAAAGGAGTGATCGAGTTGACGCACACGCGACTCCCGACCGACTTCACGCAAGGAGCGACGTGATCGTGTAGTCGATCGCCGGGATCAGCTTAAGACGCGAAGACTATTGAGTTGCGTGGGGATCAGCCCAAAGCCGAGGACTCTCAGTTGTCCGTTTATTGAGCAGCAGAGCGCGACGGTTCAGCCGTCCGCGCGGAGAGAACACAACTGAACAACCGAGCAATCGATACAACTGCGAGAGCGGGCGCGCGGCGGACGGCCACGCGGAGAGGGCGGGGTCGAGGTGAATCAGGGAATGCGGGCAAATTCGCCGCAAATCGGCGACAATCGTGGACGAAACACAAACGCCGAACCGCGCGCACTTCACTCGTTCTCTCGTTTGCTTCGAAAAAGACGGCGGGAAACCAGCAGCAGCATAAAAGCGACGAGTTCGGAAATCGGCGAGCTTTTCGTCGCCGCCGAACGGCCTTGGGAGCGGTCGATCGGCGGCGTGCGCTCGGGGCGACGCGTGATGCAAGGCCGAAGTCGGTTGTCCGCTTTGTTTCGGTTTCGTTTGCTGATGCCGAATGCCGGCGATCGAAACGAAGGCGAGCAGCGCGTGGTCGCCCGAACGAGTGAGTGGCAGACGGGCGTGTACACTGCTTTCGTTTGACCCCAACCAATCGCTTTGGCGTCGGACTGGCGAGCAGGTCGAGGATTGCGCAACGGAAAGTTCCCTGCCGCGCTCTCCCCCGCCCACTCCTGTGCCGATGGCTCGCTGGCTGCTTGACCGAGTGAACACTCGTTTTTCCTCCGCTTTCTTGCGAATTCCGCCCGATTTCTCGGCTTTCAGCGCAATGGGGTGCTTGTGTTCGCGGCACAAGAGGCCGTCGAGAACGAAGCGGAAGCCGAAGCTCAAGGCGGACGGTCGCTTCTGCCTGCTGCTCCACGCGCTGACGACCGGCCGGGATCCGTGGCGTCTCGAGCGCGCCGCCGCCGCCGACCACCGCGAACGACGAGCGGCTCTGCGGGCGCGAACGGCTCGCTTCCTCTTCTGCTCGTCCGCATTCACGAACGTTCCGTTCGCCGCGAGCGGCGAAGAGGCGGAAATTTGCTGGGGCAACGACGGCTGCTTCTTCACGTCGGCGGAACGAAGCGGATTGGCCGTGCGGTTGGCGCGGGATCACCTCTCCGCCGGCTCGTTTGCTCGCTTCCTGCAAGTGGCCGAACTGAGGCGCCTCCGGTTGGTGTTTGCACCAACGACGTGCGGCCCGTGCCCTTACGCGAAATTTCGCGACTGGATGCCGCTTCTGTGGGCGTTGAAAGGTGAGCAGCGGGTTTCTTGTGGCCGCAGCTTGTCGACTGCAAGCATTCGAGCAGAAGAAAACCGCAGCCGCAATCAAAAAAAAATGATCTGTTGGGCGCTGCAAACGACCGCTCGAACGCCACTCACATTCGATGTCTACTCAAATTTTTTGTTGTTAGCCAGTATTCACTTTATTTTTTCAATCAACCCTCTAGCAATCGGCTCTCAGAGGAATTGAGGGCGAGAAGGCGAAAACCGGGTGTGCCCGATGTTTTCTTCTGACCCAACAGTTGAGTCGGCCAGTTGCACTTGAGCGGTTGCCGACAAGAACTTTCAATTCGTGCGCGTTCCAAACCCGTTTCAACTCGTCAGTTTAGAGCAACGCGCCTTGGAAGCAATCGAATTGGACGTGAAGAAGACGCCGCTCAGCGTGCCGCTTCTGCGGGATTTCTGGGGCGACAAGATCGCGAAGGTGCACGTGGTGAACTTTCCGTGCCTCGTCGTGTTGCGGAACAGTTCGACGTTTCCGCTCGAAAGCGTCTTCGTTCATGCCAGGTACACGCGGGATGATTGTTTGTTTTCAACGCTCTTGCCCATCGATCAGCGAAGAGTTCAGACTTTCAGCCGTTCTTCAAAGCACGCGCTCGTGTGCTCGAAACTTTCGTGCCGATCAAGACCATCGCTGAGCACGGCGCGTAGGTTACCGCTCGTCTCATCGACGGTAAAGAGCTGACAGTTCCATGCTGTACCGCTGAACGAACTGGCGTTGTAGAACGCAGTTGGTTACGGGAATTCACGGTGCAAGGCAAAAGTTCGTGCCCTGGCCGCAGTCGAGCGGGCATCCGCATCACCAACGTCCTCTCATTCGATCCCGATTTCTTTCAGTTGCGAACGAAACGAAGCGGTCGAGCGGGTGGTCCTGCGGTTGTCCGGAGCGTTCGGCGGCACGGAATATTCGCCCGCTCTGCTCGAGCTTCCGCCCGACTCGCCGTGGAGCGCAGAGAACACTCGCGACTTTCGGGCGGCCTTCGAAACCTCCGCTCGTTGAACGAAACCTTCACCGTCCACCTGAAGCTCTTGGATTGCTACCTTTGCCCCGACGAGGAAACGGCGAGTTCACGAGCATCCCCGCTGCTTGACTGCTCTGTAGGACACGCTGCAAACGACGGACATCCATGCCGCGCTGGAGCGCCTCATTAATCGCTCGCTTCTCCTCGTTCGGTGGGCCGAAGAGGCGGGCGTTCGCCTGGCGCAGGTGCGCACTCGAATCGGCTGGCTCGGCGACTCGAATCAACTCGTTCGTTTGCTCTTGCCGACTTCCTTCTACCGAGTGTTCAGGAAACGATTCTGCTCGACATCCACGAGTACTTCGCCCATCAAAGGCGATTCTTCGCTCGAACCGCAGACTTCGACGAGGAGTTCTTCGATCGCATGGATCCCGCTTCAACGAACGTGTTTTCCGGTTTGTGGAAGCGGCGAGTGGGGAACACGGACGTGTGCATTGCGTTCATTAATGCTCGTTATTGATTAGCGTGCAGAAGTGTTCTGTTTTCGTTAATAAACCGTCTGTTCAACTAGTAAAATTCTTCACTAGAAGTGGGCGAAAGGACGGCCGTAAAGAACGCAAACGTAAACGGGGAACGGGGTAGACACGCGGCTTCTCTGTTTCTTTTGCCTTGGCCTTTGGATCCGCCGCTTGCTCGGCCCCACGCCCCACTCGCCGCGCCTGATCGCTGTAATGCGGACGGTCAGGAAGTGTGAGCCGTGAGCTCGAGGCCTTCAGTTCAGTTCGAAGCGTTCGAGCAATGCAGGACGAGCGGCAAACAGTCAGAAGATCGTCCCGTTCGTCGATTGGCCGCTTCTGGGCGTCCGTTTGAAACTCGCGCGCTTACCCGCAAAATATTGCCTGGCCCATTTGCAAGCAAGTCGAGTCGCTATTCGTAGTCACCAAACAACCGGCTACGACCGAAAGAACCCACATCAAACGCGCAACGTTTGAAACGAGCTCCCCGCGATCGGGAGGTTCTCAATTTCGTTTTCCGTCTTTAAAACACAACTGAGAACGCTGCAATGCCGAACGAGCTTTTCTTTCACCGCATCTCAACTGCCGGTACTTTGCGGCCCATTGCAAGGAACAAAGCGGACTGGCGATTACGAACTGCTGCCCATTCGTTTTCACCCGACTCTTGTTCCTTTGAGTACCCCGTGCATCCTGCCGCTTCTACCCATCTTTTAAACAGTCGCTTCTTCTTCCCCTTAAAAAGCTCTCTTCTGTCAGTCAAAGAGCTTCTTCGGTCGTCTAATCATCGTCGTAGACGGCCAGAAAGCGGAAGTCGGCACCGTTCGAAGAGGACGTCCAATCCCAAAGCGGATGTCCAACGGTTGGAGGGCACATCGATCACGGAGCACTTGTGAGTAGAGGCTTCCGTCGTGAACTGCGAGTGTTCCGCGAGCACTTGGCGAGCTGCCGACAAGCACTGCTCGTACGCGCCCTAAACAGAACAGATGGAAAGATCGGGGGCTCGCGCGTCGGCTCACGAATTTGGTGATCGGATTCGGCAGGTGAATCACCGACTCCAGCTCCACCGACGGCACGCCCGCATTTTTGGCGTTGCGGGCGAGTTGAAGGCCGCGTGTCAAGATCGCGTTCAGTCGGAGTTTGAAGTCGAGCAACGAAGTCTGAACACACGAAAGTACAATAAAGCCCTAATGGGTGGACTTGCCGCCGGATAGTCGGCAAGGCGGTCGTGCAGCCGCATTTGCAGCCGAAAGTGGGCGTTCAGCGGGCGAAGGTGGGCGAAGAGCGAGCGGAACGTCGTCGCCAACTTCTCGTTCCACTCGGCTTTCGTGCAATCGATTGAAGCTTCGAGACGGACCGTTTGGATCGTCTCGTTCTGTTCGCACCTGAAAGCGGAGGAATTCGTCGGCTCTCGACGAGGAGCTCACGCTCCGTGCCGCACGAGCTGCTCCAGGTGGTAGCCGACGTCAATCACGCGAGCATTCGAACGAAGGAGGTGTCCAAAAGCTGTAAAGAAGCTAGAGGTTATTGTTGCTGAAGAAGGCGTACTGGACGTCCTCTCGTCGGCGACGCGTTTGATTCGCGCCTTACCACTGGAATCCGGCGAACCTCCGGAGCGAGCAGGCGGAAATCTTCGAGACGGCGGGACGTGAACGAAGCGATCGCGTCGGGCAGAGATTTCCGGAGAGCGTCGACGATTTCGGTGGACTGACGCGCCCCGTAGCTGTTCAAATCGATCTCGACAGCGACGGATTTAAGTTCGCGGATATCTAGACTGCGAATGACAGACCAAAATGGATCCGAAAACTCACCTCTCAAAGCCGGCAACACTTGAATCCAGCTGCTTGCGCCGTACTGATTGTAAGTCGATTGTTGGGTCGTGTCGAGGTTCAAGAACAAACGACGCACTTCCGCTTGTCCCAACACAAGGAAGGAAAAGAGCGAGTGTCTCCACACGCGGTCGGACTTCAGTTCGAGGCGGAACGCCGCGGACGCGGGCGACAACGAGCACCACACGTCGCTCAAGTAGACCCGCAGCTTCTGCTCGACCGCCTTCCCGTAGCGCTCGCTCGAACGAACGAAGACGGCGGAGAACGAGCGGCAGCAGTAGAAGACGCACAACGTGCGGCGGCGAGTGCGGCGGAAGCGGACGTGGTCAGGCGCCACAGAGCTCTTTTTTGTGTCCGAGCGGCCGCGGACGATCGAGGCGTAACGCGCGGTCCATCGGGCTCGTCGGACGTCCGCGTTCATCTCCGGTTTCTTTTCGCGAATGACCGCTTGATCGTTCGGCACCTCCGGCAGCGTCCTGAAACGCGCGCATTCAATCAAAGGCCCGCGGTTGGCGGAACACTCCTGCGAAGATCAGCGCTCGCTTTTGCCACCCGAAGCGGCAGCTTTTTGTCGCGGAAATCCGCGACACTCGCTTCTTCCACTCGTACCTTGGAATCGTCGCCACTCGTTTGTAGACGAACGTCGAGGACTCTGCAGGCCGCTCATTGCGTCTTCTGCCGTTGCGCAATCGCCGCTTGCCGGCGGAATACCCAGCGCGCATTCAAATGGCCGAATTTGCATCACTCACGCAAATTTGCGGTCGACTTCGTTCGGCGAGCGGCGAGCTGCCAGTTGCTTGCCTCGTGCTTTCTCTCGTGCTCTCCTCCCGCTCTCTCCGCTCCTCGCTCCAGTCGATCCGCGATGCCCGCGCCCAAGTCCCCTCCGCTCCGCTGCTCGACGGCCGCCGTCCTCCTGCTGCTCCTCGCAGTCGGCGTCCACGGCGACGGGGATTCTTGCGTGGAAGGGACCGGCGGTGGTGTGTGAGTTGCCGCCCGTCCTGCTTCGCTTCTCTAATCCGTCTTCTCGTTGCAGGCGCTTCAAGGCCACCGACGGCTGTCTGATGATCGAGAAAGAGCTGGTCGTCAAGGGCGACCGCCTGGAGTTCACCATCGATCCCATCCGCCCGGTGCGCAAGTCCTTGTAAGCGAACAGCGCCTGCAAACAGCTCCCATTAATCGCTATATTTCAGGATTTCGTTGAGCTTCGGGAACGGATGCGAGGTGCAGGCGGACGTCTCCGAAGCCGGAAACAACTCTCCCGCTCATCTGAGCCTCGGCGGTGAGTGTCCACCCCTTTTGCTACCGATAACCACCTATTTTTCAGATGAGAAACCCAGTCTTCCCATCAAAGGAGTTCTCTCGACTTCGCATCTGAGCCTCAAGGCGAAGGATGGAAGTGGAGAAATCACGCCTGCCTTCTGCTCCAACTCCTTCAAGTCCATCAACGAGACCCATTCGTCGGTGCGCGTCAAGTTCGAGCTGAAAGGATCGGTGGCGCCCAACCTGGAGATTCTCTTTGCAAGTCCCGCCTTCTCGTGCCTTCCTCACTTTTTCGCCCGTTTCAGGACGCCGCGTTGTACGTGCCCGAGGACTCGCAAGTCGTCCTTTGGATCCTGGGCGGCACAAGCGCGGGGTTTGTGACTCTCGCCTGTCTCCCGCTCACTCTCTTCCTTTCAGCCTCGTCGTCCTCGCTCTCGGCGGCACGGGGCTTGCCATCTTCTTCTGCTGGCACGCCAAGAAGCTGTGCTGGAAGGAGAAGGCGGCTCCGAAGGCGCCCGTCCTCCCCGTCACGGCCGCCGACTGCGCTCGTCCGGCGGCGACCAAACCCGAGCCGCCCGCCGAGGAGGCCGCCGACCAGCCGCCGCCCGCCACCGAGCTCCTCGCCGTCGACCTCAAGGCGCTGCGGTCGCTGGACGGGCCGGCCGAAGACGAGAAGCAGGCCGTGGACAAAGACCAGCCGGCCGGCGACGAGGCGGCGGCTGCGGGCGAGCAGCAGGCGCTCGAAGCGAAGGAGCCGCCCGCTCAAGACGTGAGTTCTCTCCGCCTTCACCCTCACCACTCCTCCCGTTTGTTTAGGTGCACCGCAAGAAGTCCGGGCGGAAGGCTCGCACCAAGAGCGAGGACGTGTTCCCTCCGGCCGTCGTCTTCGAGACGCCCGCGCCCGTCGCCTTGCCGCTGCGCGCTCCCGTCGCCGAAGCGCCCAAGAAGCCGGCGAAGAAGAAGATGGCGAAGAAGGCGAACAGCCTGGACCTTGTGGATCGCAAGGTCCGCCGCGTCGCGCGCGACTGCAAGGACCCGAAGAAGCCGGGCGGCGTCCAGCCGGCGGGCGCGAAGCCCACCGCCGCCGCCAAGCCGGCGAAGACCACGCGGAAAAGCTTCAAGCGGCGCGACTCGCTCGACTTGGTCGACCCGGGCGTCCGCCGCGTGCCCCGCCGCAAGCGGTCGCTCAAGTCGGAAGAGGTCTTCGACACGGGCAACCCGGGCTGCTGCACGCCGCGCACCCCCTGCCCCCACCACCAGCGCACGATCGACGGCGTGCCCTCGATCCAGCCGGAGCCGCGCACTCAGGAGCACGACCCGCTGACCACGCCGGACGTGACGCCCGCTCCGTCTTCTTCGGCCCAGTAGCCGCCCCAGTCGACCCTCTCTCGTTGTGTTCCCCCGCCTCCCCTTTGTTCGCCGAATAAACAGTTGAAATATGCCAGCACGAGTTCTCGTTCGTTCACAACAAAGAACAGGGCGCAGCTACAAGCGGCAAGTCTTGTTTTGACGAGAAGAGCAGTTGCATCGGCCTTCGACCAGCCTCCGGACGCGCCACGCCGCTGCAACTGCGCGTGACGATCGATTCGGGGATCGCGGGCATCCGGCCGCCCGAAGTCGCGCGCTGCGAACGATTCCGAACGCGTGCTGCAGCAGGGCGCGGCGAGCGTCGACCTTGAGTTTCCGCTTCTTCCCTCCGTTCGCCGGTACGATCAGAAGGCTGAAATTTGCGCATTCAAGCAAAAGAACCGTGTTGAAACATGCCCGCAAGTCTCCGCCGATCGCTCGGTATCCGCAACGTTGTCGTTCTCCGTCGCTTGATCCCCCGGAGGCGCTCTGTCGGTTGCTGCGCCGCCGAGAGTCCCGTTCGGCGATGCAAAAGCGTCCCGAAACGACCACCTTCAACCGAAAGCAAACAATAAGCGGAACCCACCGCGGAGCTCGGCGTTCACTTCCTTTTGTCGCTCCGTTTCGCCGAACACGTCTGCCGTCTGATCCACCGGTGACTCCGTTTGGCTTGCGGGCGTCGGCTTGAAAGAAGATCGTTCACTCAGCAGAAAGGAGCGAGTCGACGATGTACGGAAAGCTCTCTTGGTTCCCACCCGCCGCTCCAGGTGGTGGCTCAGCTGGTAGGCGGTCGGACTTCCCGTCGGGTTGGCGCCGCTTGCTGGTTCGAGTCCCAGCCGACCCCCCTCGCCCACGCGGCTCGGCGACCGCAAGCTTCGGCTGGGTGTAGTAGCCAATCTCGCAACCGCTCCGGCAGTTGCTCCACCGCGGAAACCCGCTGAGTGTGGACTAAATTTGCTCCTAAAAAAAAAAAAATTTGCTCCGCCGCTCCAGAGGCCTCCGCGAGCTTCTGCTTCAATTCGGCGATCTCTCTCGACCGCTCGGCCACCTGCGCCCTGTTCTGTTCGATCGTTTGCTCCAGCATCCTGGAATCGAGGACAAAAGAATGAAGTCCGCTCTTCTCCGCCCACTCACTCGATGAGAGCAGACGACGCTCAAACGGCAGATGGCCTCCTTTGCGCACCCGCAGCCTCCGCTTTTCTTTCGTTGTGCCACCCTCGCGCTCGTTCGGACCTCGCACGTTTCTTTGCTAACCGCCTTGCGAACAGCTGCGGCGCCATCGCTGCGCACCTCTCGCCCGTTTGCTCGCTGGAATGCAAGCGATGGCGCGAGTGCTGGCGGGACCAAACCCTGTCAACGCTCATCCCCGTTGCCAGTCGGGATTGCTGGGCTGCTCGTGGCCAGTGGGCACGTTCTCAGTGGTCAACAAAGTTTATTCGTGCACTTCACAAAGCCACAGCAGACTCGCTCTCATCGAGCAACTCCAAACGGCTGACAAGAACGAAACGGAACTTCGTTTTGTTCGTGACGGCGCTCCAGACACACTCCACTTTGCCCCATTGATCTGCGTACTGCTCGACCAAACGAGCGTCGAAATCGGCGGTCTGCCGCGTGAAAGCCGAGTGCCGGGCGAAGAACCGTCGGAGTGCGGACGTCGCCGTCTGGCATTCGCGCTTCAAACAAGGGGATTAGAGGAGAGGCGATGGCTACCGTGTTCGGCGGAGGCACGTAAATCGGCGATCGAAACGCCACCGACGGAATGCCCGTCTTCTTGGCCACTTGGACGAGTTGATCCCCGCGAGCAGGCCACAATTTCATCCGCTTCTTCAAGGAGTGGAGCGTCTAAACAGCCGTTCGTCACTCGTTCTCAACAAGCGGATTTTCGCGAGCATCGCTTCGAAGTCTCGCAGCTCGTCCTCCTTCCACTGACGGTCGATCCTCCCGCTGGGCGCTTGAATCACGACCGTCTCGATGGCGTCGTTTCGTTCGCAGCTACAAATGGAGCCGTTTCAGCGTGGAATTCGATCAAAAGCTCACGATCCGCGTTCCGCGAGTTCTCGTCGGTCCGCGGCGGTCATTTCAATCACGCGAGCGTTCGAGCGCAGAAGCCGATCGAGAGATGAAGAGGAGATTGAATCGCTAGACGGCGAGAAGGACAAACCGGAGATCTCGCTTTCCACTTGAGGAATGTCTTTCGTTCGTGCCTGGTCTTCAGGAGATTGTGAGTTCCCCACAGAAGAGCTTTGCGGCGGCGTGGGTGTCGTGCTGCAACAAAGCAGAAATTGTTTCTTGTTTGCCCGTTCAAAACGCTGCAAACTGGACACGTACGCGGAATTCCCGTCCTTCACTCCACCCGCCAATTGGCTGATCACCGCGAGCTCCTGCTTTAGTCCAGCGACCTCCTTCTTTAGGGCGGCATTTTTTTTGGTCTGCTCGCCAGATTCGCCTCGTGTTGCGCGTTCAGGCGCTTCAGTTCGGCGATCTCCACTCCGTTCTGCTCGATCGTCCGCTCGAGAGCCCTGAAATCGACGGAGAGGAATGAAATCCAAGCACTCCGGCCATCCACTCGATTCGGCGCTTCCGTTCAGCTGCTCGCTCAGCCCGCCTGATCTTTCGCTCACTTTTCTGTCGCTGGGCGTCCAACTCCTCGTCCACAAGCTCTTGTTTGACCACAACGGGCTGCGCTTGAACGGACGGCTCAGGATTCTGCGACACGAATCCGCTTGGTCTTCACCCGCTCTTCGCGGACCATCCGTTCGAGCTCTCTTCGGCAACTGCGGAGGTTCGGCCCCATCCCGCTGGCCGGTGCGGTCCCGCTTTGCCTGTTTTTGGGGCAGCCGCAAGCGTTCGTTCTGCGCTCGTTGCCGCTTGTGGGCCATTTGGAGTAATGGAACGAGAGCTTTTAGCTACCATTCATAAGAAAAGGTGCACGCAAACGAACGAAGAAATCCGGAAAGCAAATGGCGTTCAGAAAGCGGCCGGCGAACACCCGCAACTGCCCGCTCGATCGTCGGGCTGGTCGACGCAGAAAAAAGCGAGCACGCAATCAAGTGCCCTTTCTCCGCTTCCTTCTGCCGGCCGCCTGCCGGTCAGCAGCTCTCTCTGCAGAGCGCCGCGAGGGCAGCGAGGGCAGTCGATCGGTTCAAATCGGGGGAAAAAAGCCGATCATCAGTTCGAGTTGGACGGAGATTGGAGACGTGTGGAAGTGAAAAACAAGCGGCAAAGGGCGCCTTCCTTGCTTGAAGGTCGTCTTGCGCGTCGTTTCGATTCGAAGCTTTCGAAACGTGAGAGTACGAAACGCGGCGTCGAGGTCCAATAGGCGGTGGTTCGTGATCAATCGGGCTTCTTCAAGAGACGGAGAGCAGAGAGCAAAACGATTCCCAGTACACTCACTTCTGCCTGTCTGCCGGAAAATTCATGCACTCTGTTCAAGGGTGTCCTCTCTTCCTTGATTGCTTCTGCTCTCCTTGGAGCCGGGAGAGGAGTTTTCCAACCCATTGGACGACGATCTTCTTGAGTGAAACAACCCCGGTCAGACAACCCGCAGCACGCCGCAATCTTCTCAATTCCGAACGGGTCGTCACCTTCTCGAGCAACAGCACTTATCCGCCTTCCACCTCTCGCCTTTGTGTGTCCCGCTTCGAGGGCAGGATGGTCCAAAATTCATTTCTTCGAGCCACTTCGGAAAGTGAACCTCACAACTTGGGTCGATAAACCGAAGGAGTCAGCGGCGGGGCGTCTCGCCGCTCGCCCCGCTCTTTTCGCTCGACTGCCGCCGTCTGTCGCCCGTCCACTCGCCGGGTGCTTTTCCGTTCTCGATTTGTGTGGTTCGAATCGAATTCGCCGCACTTTCGGTTCGAAAGAATCACCGACCGATACGAGTAATGACGCGCCCGCTTGCTTTTGCAACCGATCGAACGAGAACGGCGGGGAAGCACGTAAAAATTGTGTCGATTACCGAGCTCCCCCCTTCGATCGGCGGTCATGACTCATCGCTAATCCACGTCCGAAAGAGTTCGCGATCAAAACGAGCGGGAGCGGGCGTGCGGGTGGCGCGGAGCCAACCGAAGAGCGGAGTGAACGGCGGAGTGGAGGGACCGACGCCGAAAAGAATCAATCCCGCTTTACGCAACGGCCGCCCTTGACTCATCGCCGACGTTGATCGAATTCGACACAAGATCGCGAACAAACGGGACAAAGCAGGCGGGTACAAAAACCGCCTGCCGATCCCGTTCGATCACCACTCACTCCGCTCTTCCCACCATGAACTCCCTTCAATTCTTCCTCCTTCTCTCCGTCGGCCTGCTCGCTTCGACGGTCGTCGCCCGGCGCCAGCAGTTTGGCGGCCAGTCGAACGAGAACGCCGGCGACCAACCGGGCGGCCAATTCGGCGGCTGCGGCGGCGCGCTGGCGGCCGCCCGCGCGAACCTGACCGTCGAGCAGCGCGACCAGCTGGCGGCCGTCTTCCGCGAGGCGCGCAACGAAACGAAGGCGGCCGTCAAGCAGCGCATCGACGGCTTCGTTTCCAGCTTGAGCGCCGAGCAGCAGGGAGTGGGCGGCAGAGAGCAACCACTCATCCCCTCGATTGCAGGCCGCCGTCCGCGAGGCCGAGCGCCGCATCGACGAGTTCAAGGCGAACCTCACCGCCCGCGTGCAGCAGTTGAGTCAGCCGGCGCAGGACTTCTTCGCCAACGCCACGGTGAGCGGCGAGGACGGTCGGGTGTCAAAGGTTTCGAATGGACAGATTGCTTTGGGTCCTTTGGTTTGTTTGATCTGAAAGCAGTCGTTTGATGCAAGGAACAGTCGTCTTTTTTTTGGTCAACCCTTTGATTCAAACGACCCTACGAACCGCTTCCTTCGCTCCTATCCAAAGTCCCACCCCTGATCTTGTCCGTTGCAGGCGGTCCTGAACGACGACTCGCTGACCTTCGAGCAGCAGAGCGAGCGGCTGCGCGCCCTCGTCCAGTCGGCCGACCCGTCCGTCCTGCAGGAGTTCCGGCAGCAGAACGTGCCCGTCCTCGGCCTTCTGGGCGGCGGCCAGCAGCGAGGAGGCAACTGGAACGGCAACCATGCAAGCGGCCAGCAGTTCGGCGGCTCCGGCGGCTTCGGGCAGCAGACGGGCGGCCAGTGGGGCGGGCGGCCGTTCGGCGGCCAAAACGGCGGCTTCGGCTCGCAGTTCGGAGGATCCAACGGATGGCCGTTTGGCGGACGCGGCGGCCGGTCGGGCGAAAACGACGGCAACAACCGCGGCGGCTTCGGCAACTCGCAGCCCTTTGGGAGTGGCGGCCAGTTCGGGAGACAAAACGGACCGTTTGGCGGTCAATTCGGCGGGCAAAACGGCGACCAGCAGAGCCAGAAGGGATGGTGATCACTCGCCCTGCTCCTTCCATTCTCCACCGCGCCGCAACCACAAGCTACTCTTGCCGTCATGCTTTAATCTCCTGCTTTCGAGAATCACCACTCTCCGAACGATCCACTTGCTCATAAGAATTTCAGGTCTTTGCTTTCCGAAGTGTACATTGCAGTTTGACTTCGTTTGTGTCGCTCATCGAATAAAAGACGTTTCTGCACGCATAGAGCAGCTTTGTGCGAATCGAAGAACTTGGAAAGAACAAGTGTAGCCATTTTCCCCGTCTTTGCTGTGTTTCGACTCTTGCAGCTACGGACATTCCGGTTTGCTTCGAGCACGTTTTGTTCACCCCACTCTTTAAGGCTTCTGCTTTGAACTGCGATTTCCGAAACAAGCAGGAGCTTTCGATCTCGATCTCCGCAACCATCCACACAAACAAGGCGCCGGAACGACACGCCCAGTTCGTTGCGGCGGCTACTGTGTAATACCCCGATTGTTTTTGGGTTTGTTCTACTCATTCATTGCGCCACTCGTTTTCTGCGCAATAAGTTATTCAACTCTTCGTGCATTCCGCTGCAGTACACACCGGTCGAAGAACTTTTGTGACGTTTGTGCCCGAGAGTTGACACTCAAGCAGCAATCAACTATGCGGATGAGCGGAGTGTACAGACGAACTCGTTAAGCAAATGACTACATACAGAACGCAGCACATCGTACGGAACACACAAGCAAGTAGCAAGAAAGTAAGAAGCCTTCGTGCACGACTTGCGTTTGGCGTTCCGCAGCGGCGGGCCGACACTTGCGGACGCGACACTTGCGGACCCGACTTTTGCGGACGAGCTCCTTATAGGACCGTTTTTTCACCTTATTTTTGACATCAACAGTTTTGTCATAATTAGCAGGTCTCAAAAATCTGTAACTCATCCGTCTATAGTCAGCCACTGTCATCTTAGAACGCACAAATTCCTTTTTTCGTCCGCAACTGTCGGGTCCGCAAGTGTCCCGTCCGCAAGTGCGCGTCCGCAAATGTCGCGTCCGCAAACATCGCGTGCGCAAAAGTCGGGTCCGCAACTGTTTCGTCCGCAAGTGTCGGCCCGCCTCCGCAGCAGATCGAGACTGAAGGCGGCGTAAAGCCGGCGAATTTACGCATTTCGCTCCATAACTCTACAAAGTTAACACTAAATTAAAAGAGGACATCTGGCATTTCACCACCATCGATAAAAACACTAAGAATTGTCATTTATTTGTGGAATTCTGTGGCTATTATCGTTTCATCGAGCTAGTTTACTTGCACGTTCGAAATGAACAAAAATCCTCATCGTTCTGCCGCGTATTGGCCGGACTGTGTTTCCTTTGCTATCCGATTGTTTCCAGGTTCAATGCCGAGCGTTCGAGACCGAAAGCGAGCGACCGGAACGGACGAACCGACCGTTCCGCCGCCGATCGTCCAGCTCTCTTCGCATCCGACGGCCGACTGTTCCGACTGTTCTCCGCGCCGTTCCGCTCGTCTCGCCAAGCGTGCGAGCGAGTCGCTCGTTGAAAACGTGTCCTGGCCGCCGATCGAAAGCAACGAATTCGTCTACCAGACCAACGGCGTCAGTTTATCGAATTTTCATTCCTTTTTCTTATTTTATGCTTTCAGATGAACGGAAATTTCCGTGTTCATGAAACGAGCGTGTACGGATTCACCGATCGGAGCGGCCTCCTCGTCGTGGACCTTTTCCGCGGCACGCAGAAGTGAGTCCCCGTCTTTGTTCGTTTCTTTCCCCGGTCTGCAGGCTGTTCGATCCGCCGTTCGAGTGGAACGATCGAAAGATCATTGACTTCATGCTCGTGAAGTCGGACATGATGCTCTCGATGACGCGCCCTTCGTGCCGCCCGGTGTACGCGCACGTAGACGTTCATCTTCTTCGGTTCGGCAACGAGGACCAGAACTTTCGCTCCGCCTTCCTGCACACGAACGACGACTACTTCGACCACTCCTTCGCTTTCCCGAAGATCGAGGGCAAAGTGGACGCGAAGACGGGCGTGCTCGGCTGCAACAAGATCGTCGACTTTTGCTATTTGACCGTGGACACGAGCGTGATGCTCGTCGGTCAAACGCTGGACATTTCGCACATTCCGTCCCCGTCCATTTCCGCCCACTTCGACGAGAGCGGCCAGATGTTCTACGCGATGGGCAGGACGGATCCAGAACATCTGCACGTGTACTCGCTGACGGACCGCAAGTGGACGACCTCGATGCTCGAGTTCGGCGAGTCGGAAGCGGTGGTTTGTTTCTGTTCGTTATCAATCTCATATCCCGCCCTTAGGCTCGTTCGTACGACTCTCATTCGAGCAACGGAAAGTTCTTTATTGTCCCGACTCGCTTCACGAACACCTCGGCCTCCGTGTTCCGCTGCAACCTGGAGCAGAAGAAGTGGGAGCGGCTGCCGATCGACGGAACGCGATTCGAGTACCTTTCGCCGCTCCCGGACGAGGACGGACTCCTGATCCTCCGCTCCCGCGCCTCCACGACGACCGCCAGTCGGCTTCTTTCGGTGCAGCGGCGAATGCTGCGGTTTGTGCCCCGTCGATTGCGAAAAACGATTCTTCTTCACGAACGTGGACTCGCTGCGCGTCCTCGCGATGTTCGGAGCGCGAAAGAGCTGGCAGGCGGCCGGCGGCGAGCGGAGCTTCCAGCAGAAGATGAGCGTCCGTCCGTACAAGAGCGTCCTGCCGAGTGCCTTCGACGGAATGCAGCCGATCCCCGTTCGTTGCCGCGACTGCTCGGACGAAGGCCGCGAGTAGACGATCGACAAACGTTTAAGATTACCGCGATTGCTTGGCCGGCAGGCCACTTTGTTGTTCGCCAAGATGAAGAATAAACATTCTTGTCTTTGTTTCTTCCATCCGAACGTTTTCAGCCGGCTTTTTGCATTCATAACTGTTAACTTCATCGATCTCCGACTCCGTCAAAACAAACAGCCAGTGGAACGACGAGCAGGCGGAAAGATCGCGAACGAAACGGAAGCCTGTGAATCTCGGGGCGAAGCGGGATTTGGCGGATGTCGGCCAGCTGCTCAAACAACTCGTGAATCACTGCTGGTTTTGGACCGAAGGATCTCCTCGCTTTGTTCGTGATCTTCCAGCACGGAGAGGAGAGAAAGAGAGAAGTTAACTCATCGCTAGCATCCTTTGACTTGCCCTTCTGATCGCGAACATTCGGTTCAGCAAGCAAACCCCATTATAAAAGCGATCCAGGAAGCTCTTCCGCATCACCCAGCACTCCTCTCCTCGTGCCCGGAATGTCCGCCCGCCTCTCGCTCGTCCTCTTGCTCGCGGTCGCCGTCGCCTCGGCCGCCGCCCACCCGCACGCCGCCCGGCGGTCCGCACGGCGGCCGGCCGCACCTCCCGCTCGGCCCCGTCCACGCGGTTCTCGGCGAGCTGTCGGCCGACCAGCGCCACCAGCTGTTCGCCTCGCTGCACGCCGCCGCCAACGCGACCAAGGCGGAGCTCAAGCAGAAGGTGCAGGAGTTCGTCGCGACGTTGAGCGCCGAGCTGCAGGTGAGTGCCGTGGGGGTGATCCGGGCAGGAGCGGTCTGCTTGCCGCACAGTTTGGTGAAATGAGGAACAAGCGCTCCATAGCCATGAGCGAGTGACTGGCTCTCCGGGTGCGAGAAGTAGCGGAGTTGCTGAGTAGCATGTTAAAGTGAAGAACGAGGGACTCCTCGTCGATTGAATGCCGACTGATTGGGTTGACAGGAGAGTCGCTTTCATCCGCTCGCTCCTCTTTTCTCTTCCCTTCCGTTCACTTCAACTCCATTGCAGACGAAAGTGGTCGACGCGAAGACGAAATTCGAGGCGAAACGCGCGGCCGACGCGACGAAAGTGGCCGCGCTCTCCGCCGGCGCCCAATCGCTCTACGCGGACGTGAACGTTCGTTCTCGCCGCTCATTTCGTCCGCTCAACGGAGGTTGCAGGCCGCGCTCGCCGACGACTCGCTCACCGTCCGCGCGGAGCACGAGAAAATCCGCCAGTTGGTGCGCGCCGCCGACGCCGCCGCCCTCCAGGAGCTCCGCGCCGCCGGCGTCCTCCTGCCCGGAATCCAGCGACGGGGAGGGCGCCCGCATGGATCTCGTGGGCATCACGGCCGCCCGCTCTCCACCACCGCCGCCGCTCCGGCCGCCCAGTGAGCGGCGAGCGATCGATTTCTTCTTCTTGCACACGAATAAAAGCTGCAATCTTTCTCCAGTCGTCTGTTCGAGTGCACAAGGGAGCGCTTTCGTTCGCGTTAGGATCGGTCCGTTTTTTAGTCACGACAAACAGCGGTGAGCGGAGGCTCGTTCTTGTTATAGGTAAATCCCCGCGATCTCGAAAGCGGACGACGGTAAGCGCGTGCGGAGAGGCGGTTGAGGGAGCGCAATCGAAAAAAAGACGAACAGTCGGTACATTGAGTGTGGCTGCAATCAACGCGGCGTTTGAAGTAAGCGCCGTCATTTGATTTCTCGCCGTAGTCAATTCAACCCGTCCACTCCCCACTCCTCCCTTTTCTTTGAATTCAGCTCCGCTTCGGGACGATCAAAACGGTTTATTCGCTCTAGTTTGTGGCTTTTAATCACGAGCAAGGCGCGTTCACAGCACTGAATGGAAGGAGGAGACGACATTGAACTGAGCCACCAAGTACCTCACCGGTTTGTTCCCCCGACCACCCCGATCCGCAGCTCGGCGAGCTTCGCCTCGATGAAGCGCCACGAGAAGCCGTGGGCAGGGACGCGGCGGAGGGCGGTGGTCGCGTCCTGAAATCCGACGGCTGGTTTCCGCCCGCCACCCACTTACTCACTTTTCCCGCCCACTTCAGCAGGGCGACACCGCCGGGATGCGCCGGCAGGTAGGCGGTGAGGTCGTGGACCTGCAAGCGAGGAGTGAGCGGAGAATTCTTCCAACAAGTGCGCGCCTTCCCCTCGAACACCAACCACAGGCTCTCCGGTCGGTTGTGCCGCCGAATTTCCGCCCATTCGAAGGTTCGTTCCATCGCAGCAGTCGACAGTTGGAGTGAACAGCGAGGATGACGGCGAGCATCTCACAAGATGGCGCCAGTGCGTGCGAGGAGCGGATTTGCCGTCGAAGCGGGCGTGTCGGCCGGAAATCTTTGGGATGAATTCGTGATGCGGTGCTCGCCTCGCGGCGTCTGCTTGCTGCTGTCAGAGTTCTTCTTCGGTAGGCTCCGTGTTGCCGCTGTTTGGGTCGAGCTATTGGGCGTGCTGGCCGGTCGATCGGAAGAGCAAAGAGACGATCAAGAGATCACTCGCCATCTCCGCGAAAGGTGCGGTTGCTGTGCGGGTTCGCTCCGCCTTCGCCCGCTCACCTCTTGCTTCAGCTGGACGGAGGACGTCGACCGCGCCCCCCGCCACGCACTGGACGTCTAAAAGCTGAAGCTGCGGATGATCTTCGCTTCGGAAGTGCAGTGGGAAGCCGAAGACCACCGCGTTTTCCTCCAGCAGACGCTCCGATTCGCCATTCGGCAGTAGCAGGCGGCCGTTCATTCCTTCCGTTCCTTCACTCAGTCGCTTCTTCCTGCAGCGGACGGAGCGAGAGCCCCACTTGCGGGAGAGTCTGCTCCCTCCGCTCCACGATCACTGGCAGGACGGAAGACGAGCGGAAATGAGCGAGAAGGCTGTCGGGATGGAGAGCGTCAGGACGAGTGGTCCACTTCTTTGACATTGAAAAGCGAAATACAAGCAGAAGTCGCCCGCAACAAGCGATTCGTTCAAGTTCTTTCGGAAAGCGTCGAGTGGTTCTGGCTGCAGCGTTTCATCCTGCTTGAAGTGGGCGCAGTGGGCGTCGAGGAACCGGCGGTGATCTGCGGCCACTCGAAGCGCCGACGGGCGAGTGTGTGGCGGCAGAAGGGGCGCGCACTCACGCTCCAGGTTGAAGTAGACGTTCAGAAGCAGCAGAGCTCGGAGTTCAGCGAGCGCCGGTGGAAGACGCGGACGTCCGCTCGTGCGGCGCGCCGTTTGTTCGTCGAGAAGACGCACGCGTACGGGCAGAGCGGCCGCGTGGAGGCGTTCCGGCCCGTGAAGAGGGCGAACGCCACGCGGAAGTAGCGATCCCAAAAGACGACCAGCGGCCGCCGCCCCAACGACCGCACGGGCTCCTCTTCGGGCGTCAGCCGCTCCGACCACTCGGCTCGCAGTTGGAAGACGGCGAAACCGACGAGCAGGAGGACGGGGCCGACGGCGAGCTCGTGGACGAATCGCTGGAACATTCCGCTCGGCTCCGTTCTTCCTCGAACTCGAAGGCGATTTCGGTGAACTGGAGCGATCGTTACGCAGAACTGTTTAGAGTGAAAGGCGAAGGCGGAGCGGTGGACAGGCGGCCGCTTTCTTCGCCTCCCTTCGGTTTGCTCAGCCGCTTTTTCCGCTCCGTCCACTCCCGCCGAATGCTGCAGAGAGACGAGTGGACGTGCGGAAGCCGAAGTCCGCAGATTCCTGACCGGTGTTGTGTGTTTTTTCGAGAGGAACAACTGCTGGGCGTCCGGATCAAAGCCGCTCCCGTCCCCCCGGCAGTTGGAGCCCAAAAACCACACAAACAGACGTCCACACCCGAGTTTCTTGAGATCTCCAGCAATCAACCGGCAGGAGGGTGCTCAAGACCGACCGGAGGACGCCAACTTTAGCGGTTTCTTGATCAGTCGGTCAACGAAAAGAAGAGTAAACGGTGGATTAGTTCCTGAGGTGGCCGCCGTAGTAGCCAGAGGGGAGGAGTGGATAGGAGGGGGAGATTTTACGCCTCTCGGCGGGACGGTGGAGCGAGCGCCCCGACCGACCTCAAAGCCTTGCGGCTTCCCGCTTTTATTCGCGTCTTCCCGGCCGTTCGCCCCGCCTGCGGCGGGCGCTCGGCCGCGATCGGAGCGTGCGGATCGTTCCGATCCGCCCGCTGCCCCCGCTAATGGACGGCTAAGTGCATTCCTTCGCACTGCCGGATGGCAAGAGTACAATCCTCTTCGGTTCGGCCGCCGGAGCGGCCGGAAGTGAGCAAAGAGCACACAAAAGTACCTCGTTCGTCCTCCGGACGAACGCCGTACTTTACTGAAGCGCCCGCCACAACGACCGAGGGGAAGTGTACGTGAGACGAATTCCCCGAGTGGAAACTCCCGCATTCTCTGCAGAGTTGCCTTCGGAGTTCGCCTTTCATTCACGAGGACATTCGAGCGGAAGATCGAGCTCTCTAAACATCAGAATTGACCAGTGTTTACTTGCAACACAACAACACGACCAAGTGACTAGTGGCGAGGTAAAAGGAGAGAGGATAAGAGGGAATCACTTCTGTCCGGGGAGCTTCAGCGAGAAGCCACCCGTCGCCGTCTTCCTGCTCACTTTGATGTCGAAGTCTTTGAACAGTTTGAGGGTGTTGGGGTCGACGGGCGGATGGGGCGGGCGAGCGGCGGCTTCGGCGGCGGCCTGCTTGCGTTCGGGGGGCTTCTTCAGGTTCTCCGACTTCGCCGGCCACGTGGGGAAGCTCTCGGGCGGTGCGGGCCGCGGCTCCTCGGCGAACCACGCGTGTCGGAGCGCCTCGTCCGCCGCGATGCGTCGCTCGGGGCACAGCTGCAGTAGTCTGCAACGGAGAGGAGTTAGCGGCAGGATTCTTATGGTGAATTGATCGAAAAGAAGCTTTACGGTCGACCGACTGACCACCCGCTTCCGCCCCCGGAACTCACCGCCGCATGAGGTCGAGGCCGCTCTTCTCGGGCGCCTTCTTCTCGCTCTCGTGCAGGTCGCGGGCGAAGCGGCGCTCCAGCTGGCTGTGCGGCTGCGGCGGCCAGGACATCTTCGCGGCGAGCGGCAGCTGCTGGTGGCCCGGCCACGAGTCCTCGGTGGGCGCGCCGCACAACTCGAAGGTGCGCCGCAGCTGGTCGGCCTCGCTGGTGCCGGGCAGGACGGGCGTGAGCTTCAGGAACTCGCCGAAGATGCACCCCACCGACCAGACGTCCACCTTCGTCGAGTACGTCTGCAAACACGGAGGTTGTGGGTGAGAGGGGGAAGCCGCTCATTCCCCAGGTAGTCGGAGCGAGCCTCCTTCGTGTCTTCCACTCGAAACAACCGGCGCCCGACCACCCCTTCTACACTCCCCGAACGCACCTTGCAGCCGAGGAGCAGCTCGGGCGAGCGGTAGTGCAGCGTCACGACCAGCTGCGTGAAGCCCTTGAGCGGGTCGCCGTACTCGCGCGCCAGTCCGAAGTCGCCGATCTGAAGCACGCATTAGAGGGCACAAATCGAAGGAACTCGCCTTGAGGATGTTGCCGTGCGAGAGGAGAAGGTTGGCCGTCTTCAGGTCCCTGTGGATCACCCACTCCTCGTGCCTGCAAACAACCGAGCGGTCATCGGAGCAATCAACCAAAGAGAACGCACATGTACGCGAGTCCGGAGAGCAGTTGGTGCATCAGCGTCTTCACTTGTGCTGCAATCGAGCGGGCGGAATGGAGGGAGCGGAAGAAAGAAGGGACGAACCGACGGTGAAGCGCTTCCGCCGGTGCTCCAGCTGGCGCATCAACGCGCGGAGGTCGTGCTCCACGAACTCCATCACAAGGTAGATCTTCTCGCCGGTGGCGTCCGTCACGATCTCGCGCAACCCCACAACGTTGGGATGACGGCGGCACTTCATCAGCATGTTGATTTCGCGCAACGAGGTGATCGGAAAGCCCTCGCGCTCGCGCTCCATCTTCAGCTGCTTCAGGGCGACGATCTCCGCCGTTTGGCGCTCCTCCGCCCGAAAGACGACGCCGAAGGTGCCCTCGGAGACGCGATTCAGCAGGCGGAACTCGTCGATGGAGCGGCAGCCGCGGATGCCCGGGTAGTAGACGGGCAGACGGGCGCGCTGGCGTTCGGCGTGCTCCCGCTCCTTGGCCGCCAACACGTCGGGGCGGAGCTGAACGAAACCGAGTGATTGGAAGGGGAGGAGTGGACGCACCATCGCCTTCTCTTCGTCGCTCAGCTGCTCGAGCGGCTTCGCTTCGGCGGCGGCGAGGGCGGCGTCCAGCGGGGCGGACGGTTCGGCGGCTGAAAGGCGGGCGGGAGGTGAGCGGAAGGCGGGCGGCCGCTCACCCAACTCCTCCACTTCGACGTCGGAGAGCGAGGAGCGGTCGGGCGTCGCCGAAGCCGCGCGCCCGCCGCCCTCGGGGCTCTCGAAGCGCGAGCGTTTCGGCCGGCCGGCCGTCGCGGAGGCGGGCGTCCCGCTCCGACGGCCCTCCGCCACGCGCAGTCGGGCGACTCCTGAACGTCGGAAAGAAATAAAATAAAGCGGAAAGAAGCCACTTGCCGTCGGCGTCAAAATCGGGCGTCGATGCGAAGTTGGGCGAGTCGTGGCGGCGCTTCGACGGCGGGCTGAAAGCGAAAAGGTGAGTGTGGGGATGAGAAGGGGGTTGATCGGGTGGGATTCGAACGAAAGGAAGCAGTCACTATTCTTGTAAACCGACCTCGCGCGGCAATCGATTCGATGCCTCCCTCCAATTCAACGGGTAATCACAACCAACAGAAAGCAAAAGCAATCCAAAGGAACCCCATCCCTCCGCTTTCATCGACTCCCACCCAACACGCTTGCCAGTCCTCTTCCTCACTCACCTCCTCGGTCGCCGGGCGGAAGTGGTGGGCGGCGTGGCGGCGGGCGCTTCGATCCGCGGCCGCTGGGGGCGATTCGGGCGGGCGGCTGCCTAAAACGAACGGGCGGTCTTCAAGGGGACTGAAAACGGAAAGAATTCAGTCGAGTTACAAAATTCCGATGCGAATCGGAGACCTCCGCTCACCTTCGGCTCCTCATCTACGTGTCGGTCCTCTTCTGCGGCTGTTGAAGCGGGTGGCACGACCTAAAAGCAAACGGGAGTGAGTTGGACGAAAGAAACGGAAGTCGAAAGGATTCGGCGGCAAGTGGTGGACGATTCGGAAAAAAGGTTGAGCACATGTTTACCAGAAGATTGCAGGTGTTGCAAGGAACGAAGAGCGCGAGAATCCGGCCAAAGAACCCCGGCAGAAACCTTGTTCTTCCATCCCGTTCGAATTTTCATTTGCGGACAGAAATTTGAAAGAATCTCGTGGGATTTGTGCTCCAAAAGCGGGCAGCTCATCGAAGAACCTTGACAGCAACTTTCTCCTGGTTTCAATCAATACTTGGACCCAAAATCATCGTGATTTCGACCGCAAACGAGCGAGACAAACAAAATTGCGGAAATCAACCGAAAATCCGGAGTGTTCGGCGATTTCGCGGCCGATTTCCCCCAAATTTTCGCTGAAAGCTGACGCTCGTCCCGCCGGAGCTCCTCGTCCACCTCCTGCACCAAACGACCACAAGAAACAAATCGAAATCGAGGGAAAAAAACTCACTTTCTTCGGCGCCGCCCCGCCGGCCGCTTCGTCGGCGTCGTCGCTCAGCTCGCCCTCCGACGACGAGGGCGCCGTCCGGTAGTACGGGGCGTTGTGGTCCTCGTCGATCATCTTGGGTGGAGCGGTCGGTCGAGGAATGCGGGCGGAAGAAGGCGAATCCACTCGCTCGTCGACGACGGCGCGCCGCCCGGCTTGACGAACGACAACAAGCGCCGACTCGCGCCCGGCCGACGGCGAGCGGCGGCGGGGGTCTTTCGACAGACGAGGCGGGCTTCGTGGTTGGGGTGGAAAACGGGGCCAGTTTGAAGCAGAAACGCACGTGCGCAGTCAACTGATGAGGAGAAACCTGCTATGACAAATCGAACGCGCGAATTATTGATCGCTGAAAACTCGAAAACAGCTGCATTCAGGTCTGATTATTCCTGCTCGCTTTCAATTCTTTGCCATTCGTCCTTCTGCTCAGACTCCTCAATTTATTCTCCATAACTCGCAATCACCAGTTGTCTATTGAAGAAACACGAACTCTTCTTTCACTCCATCAGAATCCGACGTCCAAACACACGCGATCGTTTCCCAGTCGTACTGGGCGACCATTTCGTCGGGGAAATCCCCGGTCTTTGCAGTGAAGTGCGGATGTTGAGCAAAGAATCGCTTCAGTTCAGCGAGCACTTGTTCGTAGTCACTCTGCGAGAAGCAGAAAGCAGGAAGTCGATGAAAGAAAGAGGAACTAACGGCTTCCGTTTGCGCGTCGGGCAGGTGGGCGGATGAGCAGACGTGAACACTCGGAATCCCCGCCTGCTTGGCCCACTTGACGAAATCGGAACTCGTGGCCTCTGCCTCGTCCAATTGGAAGACGTGGCGTTTTTGCGTGCCCTAAAGACGCCAAGTGGAAGAATCAACAGAGAGGGCGAGTACCTGCATCACGATCTGTTGATGAAGCGGAAGGTTGATTTGTAGAACGAATCCCTCCTCCTTAATCGAAAGAAGGTTTCTGAGAGCCATCTGGACGTCTCGAATTTGCTCTTCATCGCGCGGATAGCTGGAGTCCCAGCCGTGTTGCGGTCGCATCACAATCCTTTCTACCGCTTCGTTTCGTTTGCACCTTCAGACACAGCAGATTCAACGTTTAATTTACGGGCGGAAGTGTGAAGCTTACGGTCCGTGTTCTGCAAGCTCGCGGACAAAACAGCCGACGTCAATCACACGAGCATTCGAACGAAGAAGGGGTCCGAGATCTAAGAAGGAACTAAACAAAGTAAAGTTAATGACCAGAGAAAACGTACAGGGCGCGCTTTAGCCAAGGTGAATAGAAAAACGCGACTTTTCTAACGGCATGCGGCAGGATTTCGGCGAGACGAGCAGGAAGTCGTGGAAACTGATCGAACGAAACGAAGTGATCCGAGTGGGCAGAAAGTCGCGGAGAAAGTGGACGATCGAACAACCGCCGTAAAAGAGGTCAATGTCCACGTGGAATTCCTGCAGGTTGCTGCAGTCTGAACCCATAGATCAAACTAAATCAACACAACGAGCACTCACTTTTCAACGGCGCCAAAAGGGACGCCCAATCTCGTATTTGCTCGAACGAAGGCTCGTTGAAGGCTTGAACGGTCAGGTGCAGTCGTTGCACTTCCGCTCGCCCCACGTTCATAAATCGGCCTATCGATCCTAGCGACATGTTGTGGTCGTACAGGCACAAACAAAGCGTGCCACTGGAAGCCGCCTTTAAGACCGTCGTGTGGCCCAACTCCAAGGCCGGCAAGTAGACGTCCGGCTTCCCGTACCGCTCGCTCCGCAGGAAGAAGGCGGCTGGAAAGGAGTGCGAACAGAAGAGCAATCGGAGAGTGCGAAGTCGAAGAGCCGCTCGTTGTTCAAGATCGTCGTCGCCTTCTTGAATTTGGTTGTGCTCCAGGCCGGTGCTCAACGACTGGATCATCAGGGCGCGGCGAACGTCCGCCTTCAGCTTCGGCTTTCTTCTCTCCGCCATCTCAAGCGAATGGAGGGGTGGAGGTCTAAATTGGGCGAAATCAAGCGTCAAACCGCAAAATAAATGATTGAATCGATCAAGAACACGGATTGGCAACTACAAACCCTCTCAGATATCGTATCTGACTTGCTCTTTTTTACGGCTACCATTTTCTTTTGAATTGACTCACAAATCTACCCGTTTTTCACTGTCATGCCCAAATTCCCGACCGATCACAGGCGTGTGATTTGCGCCCGCTTGATTGCGAGCAGCCAGTGGTCGCCGATCAACAGACGAGGCAGGCGGGCGGCGAGCTTCGTGCCCGAAGGGGGAGTTTGAAGCAAAACAGACGTACGAAGTCGATTGCTGGCGAGAAGCTCGTTACGACAAACGGAATGCGCAGAATCGTTGCGCGCTGAAAGTTCGACAGCTACCGCATTCACTCGTTGTTGCTCATTCAATTCTCTGCCGTTCTTCTCTTACGCCTAGAGTCCTCAATTTATCCTCAACGACTCGCGAGCACCGGTTGTCTAATGAAAGAACACGAGCTCCTCTCCCGAATCCTCGGAATTCGTCGTCCAAACGCAGTCGATCGTGCGCCACCCGAACTGGGCGACCATTTCGTCCGAAAAATCCTCGGCTTTCATCGTGGATTGCGGGCGTTGATCGAAGAATCCCTTCACCTCAGCGAGCACTTCTTCGCGCGCACTCTGCAGCAAGCAGGAATTGAAACAGATGGGAGAAAGGAAGAGAACGAACGTCGTGTGTTTGCGGGTCGGGAATGCGGGCGGACGAGCGGACGTGCACTCGCGAAATGCCCGCCTGTTTCGCCCACTGGACAAACGGGGAACAGTCGACGTTCGCGGCTTTGGATTGCAAGACGTCTCGTGCGCGCACTCTCTAAAGACACAAATGGGAAGAAAGAGGACGGGCGTGTACCTGCATCAGAATGTGTTGCGGGACGGGCAGGTTGACTTGCAGCACAAATCCTTTCGACCTGATCGAACGGAGGTTCTTGA
Organism: Aphelenchoides fujianensis; assembly: GCA_024699865.1. Taxonomy (NCBI): domain Eukaryota; kingdom Metazoa; phylum Nematoda; class Chromadorea; order Rhabditida; family Aphelenchoididae; genus Aphelenchoides; species Aphelenchoides fujianensis. Next base: position 1,558,142 of record JAMPIO010000004.1, on the reverse strand, counting down.
GAGCCGTTTGGCAACTCCGAATGTCGCTTTCAGTCCGCGGAGAGCTGGGCTCCGTCGTGTGGGGCAGTCGGATCACGACGCTCTCCACCGCTTCGTTCCGCTCGCAGCTCAAACCACTCGATTGATCGGCCTTTGAATCGAAGCTTACGGCCCGTGTGTTGGAAGCGCGGGGAGGAACGTGTCGAGGTCAATCACTCGAGCATTGGAGCGAAGAATGGGGCCGAGATCTGCAGATTGAACGAAGCGAAGCGATTGATCGTTCGATTGGGCGAGGACTCACAAGGACAACCTTTGTCTTTGTAGTCGTAAATTCGCGCCCTTTCCAACGGCACCCGGCAAACATTCGGCGAGAGGAGCAGAAAGTCGTGGAAACTGATCGAACAAAACGAAGTGATTCGAGCGGGCAGGAAGTCGCGGAAAAGGTGGAGGATCGACGGGTTGCGGCAACGACGGTCGATGTGCACCTCGAATTCCTGCAGGTTGCTGCAGGCTGAACCCAACGGTAAATCGAGCAGAATCACATCTACTCACCATTCAGAGGCCGCAGAATCGTCGCCCAATCTCGAAGTTGTTCAAAAGAAGGCTCGTCGTAGACTTGAATGAAGACGGACAATCGCCGCACTTCCGTCCGGCTCACGTGCAGAAAGCGGGCCATCGACTCGACCGACAGGTTGTGGGCGGTCAAGCACAAGAAAAGGGCGCCGCTGGAAGCCGCCCGCAAGTGGATGTCGGGGCCAACGGTCAACATGGGCGAGTGGACGTCGGGCTTTCCGTACCGCTCGCTCCGCTGGAAACAGGCGGCCGGAAAGGAGCGGCTGCAGAAGAGGCAGCGGAGAGTTTGGAGCGGAAGAGCCGCTCGTTTTCGCAGGAACTGATCGCTTAGATGGATTTGGTTCTGCTTCGAGCGGCCGCCGAGCGCGTGCACCATCAGGACGCGTAGGACGTCCGCCTTCAGCTTCGGTTTTGTGCCTCCAGCCATCTTCAGCGATTAAAAGTCTAAAGTGAGCAAAATCAAAAGTCAAACAACAAAACAAACTGTTGGATCGATCACGCACGCCGGTCGACAACAAAAAACACCCGCACGACAAGCTCAATTGACTTCTTACCCTTCAATTTCTCTAGACCTCATCCCCGAACACACTTGCTTCTTTCCGTCAAGTCTAAATTCTCATTCGATCACCGGCCTGTGATTTGCGCTCGCTTGATTGCGAGCGGCAGAAGACGGGCGGGAAGGCGGCTGCTCGCCCAATCGGCCAGAAGAAAGGAGTGATCGAGTTGACGCACACGCGACTCCCGACCGACTTCACGCAAGGAGCGACGTGATCGTGTAGTCGATCGCCGGGATCAGCTTAAGACGCGAAGACTATTGAGTTGCGTGGGGATCAGCCCAAAGCCGAGGACTCTCAGTTGTCCGTTTATTGAGCAGCAGAGCGCGACGGTTCAGCCGTCCGCGCGGAGAGAACACAACTGAACAACCGAGCAATCGATACAACTGCGAGAGCGGGCGCGCGGCGGACGGCCACGCGGAGAGGGCGGGGTCGAGGTGAATCAGGGAATGCGGGCAAATTCGCCGCAAATCGGCGACAATCGTGGACGAAACACAAACGCCGAACCGCGCGCACTTCACTCGTTCTCTCGTTTGCTTCGAAAAAGACGGCGGGAAACCAGCAGCAGCATAAAAGCGACGAGTTCGGAAATCGGCGAGCTTTTCGTCGCCGCCGAACGGCCTTGGGAGCGGTCGATCGACGGCGTGCGCTCGAGGGCGACGCGTAAAACACGGCCGAAGTCGGTTGTCCGCTTTGTTTCGGTTTCGTTTGCTGATGCCGAATGCCGGCGATCGAAACGAAGGCGAGCAGCGCGTGGTCGCCCGAACGAGTGAGTGGCAGACGGGCGTGTACACTGCTTTCGTTTGACCCCAACCAATCGCTTTGGCGTCGGACTGGCGAGCAGGTCGAGGATTGCGCAACGGAAAGTTCCCTGCCGCGCTCTCCCCCGCCCACTCCTGTGCCGATGGCTCGCTGGCTGCTTGACCGAGTGAACACTCGTTTTTCCTCCGCTTTCTTGCGAATTCCGCCCGATTTCTCGGCTTTCAGCGCAATGGGGTGCTTGTGTTCGCGGCACAAGAGGCCGTCGAGAACGAAGCGGAAGCCGAAGCTCAAGGCGGACGGTCGCTTCTGCCTGCTGCTCCACGCGCTGACGACCGGCCGGGATCCGTGGCGTCTCGAGCGCGCCGCCGCCGCCGACCACCGCGAACGACGAGCGGCTCTGCGGGCGCGAACGGCTCGCTTCCTCTTCTGCTCGTCCGCATTCACGAACGTTCCGTTCGCCGCGAGCGGCGAAGAGGCGGAAATTTGCTGGGGCAACGACGGCTGCTTCTTCACGTCGGCGGAACGAAGCGGATTGGCCGTGCGGTTGGCGCGGGATCACCTCTCCGCCGGCTCGTTTGCTCGCTTCCTGCAAGTGGCCGAACTGAGGCGCCTCCGGTTGGTGTTTGCACCAACGACGTGCGGCCCGTGCCCTTACGCGAAATTTCGCGACTGGATGCCGCTTCTGTGGGCGTTGAAAGGTGAGCAGCGGGTTTCTTGTGCCTGCAATTTGCTGATTGCAAGCACTCGAGCAGAAGAAAACCGCAGCTGCAGCCGAAATCTCACCGGAGCTCCGTGCGGTCGACCTTTCAATCGTTCAGTTGTTGTCGCGTTTGGGCGGTTCGCGACAATAACTTTCGATTAGTGCGTGCTCTCCCCCGTTTCAAAATCGTCAGTTTAGAGCACCGCACCTTGGAAGCGATCGAATTGGACGTGAAGAAGACGGCGCTCAGCGTGCCGCTTCTGCGCGACTTCTGGGGCGACAAGGTCGCGAAGGTGCACGTGGTGGACTTCGCGTGCCTCGTCGTGTTGCGGAACCGTGCGGCTATTCCGCTCGAAAGCGTCTTCGTTCATGCCAGGTACACGCGGGATGATTGTTTGTTTTCAACGCTCTTACTCGTCCGTTAACCGAAGTGTTCAGACTTTCAGCCGTTCTTCAAAGCACACGCTCGTGTGCTCGAAACTTTCGTGCCGATCAAGACCATCGCTGAGCACGGCGCGTAGGTTACCGCTCGTCTCATCGACGGTAAAGAGCTGACAGTTCCATGCTGTACCGCTGTGAACGAACTGGCGTTGTAGAACGCAGTTGGTTACGGGAATTCACGGTGCAAGGCAAAAGTTCGTGCCCTGGCCGCAGTCGAGCGGGCATCCGCATCACCAACGTCCTCTCATTCGATCCCGATTTCTTGCAGTTTCGAACGAAACGACGCGGTCGAGCGGGTGGTCCTCCGGCTGTCCGCAGCGTACGACGGCACGGAATATTCGCCCGCTCTGCTCGAACTTCCGCCCGACTCGCCGTGGAGCGAAGAGAACACTCGCGACTTCCGCGCCGCCTTCGAGAATCTCCGCTCGTTGAACGGAACCTTCACCGTCCACCTGAAGCTCTTGGACTGCAACCTTTGCCCCGACGAGGAAACGGCGAGTTCACGAGCATCCCCTCTTCTTGACTGCTCTTTAGGACACGCTGCAAACGACGGACATCCATGCCGCGCTGGAGCGCCTCATTAATCGCTCGCTTCTCCTCGTTCGGTGGGCCGAAGAGGCGGGCGTTCGCCTGGCGCAGGTGCGCACTCGAATCGGCTGGCTCGGCGACTCGAATCAACTCGTTCGTTTGCTCTTGCCGACTTCCTTCTACCGAGTGTTCAGGAAACGATTCTGCTCGACATCCACGAGTACTTCGCCCATCAAAGGCGATTCTTCGCTCGAACCGCAGACTTCGACGAGGAGTTCTTCGATCGCATGGATCCCGCTTCAACGAACGTGTTTTCCGGTTTGTGGAAGCGGCGAGTGGGGAACACGGACGTGTGCATTGCGTTCATTAATGCTCGTTATTGATTAGCGTGCAGAAGTGTCTTGTTTTCGTCAATAAACCGTCTGTTCAACTAGTAAAGTTCTTCACTTGAAGTGGGCGAAAGGACGGCCGTAAAGAACTCAAAAGTAAACGGGGAACGGGTTGGACACGCGGCTTCTGTCCTTCTTCTCTCATCGGCGCGTTTCCTCGCTCACTCGGCCCCGCACCTTCATCAGTCGACCGCAGTCATAAATTTGTGTGCGAAAAGCGGAATTTTAAAGCGTGAGCTCGAGGCCTTCAGTTTCAGTTCGAAGCGTTCGAACAATAGGACGAGCGACAAACGGTCAGAGGACCCGCCCGCTCGTCGATCGGCCGCTTCTGGGCGTCCGTTTGAAACTCGCGCTTTCCCCCAATTACTGCGTTGCGCATTTGAAAACAAGCGAGTCGGTCTTTGCAGTTACCGAGCAACCGGCTACGATCGAAAGAACCCACATCAAACGCGCCACGTTGAAGACGAGCTCAGTGCGGACCAGGAGGCTCTCGATTGTGATTTCCGGTTCCAAAACACAACTGAGAACGCTGCAATGCCAAACGAGCTTTTCTTTCACCGCATCGCAACTGCTGGCACTTTGCGGCGCATTGCAAGGAACAAACCATCGGAGGCGAACTGATGGGTACGAACTGTTGCCCATTCATTTTCACTCGAATCTTATTCCTTCGAGTACGCCGTGCATCCTGCCGCTTCTACCCAGCTTTTAAACAGTCGCTTCTTCTTCCCCTTAAAAAGCTCTCTTCTGTCAGTCAAGGAGCTTCTTCGGTCGTCTAATCGTCGTCGTAGACGGCCAGGAAGCGGAAGTCGGCGCCTTTCGAAGAGGACGTCCAATCCCAAAGCGGATGTCGCCAACGGTTGGAGGGCACATCGATCACGGAGGACTTGTGAGTAGAGAGTTCCGTCGTGAACTGCGAGTGTTCATTGAGCACTTGCCGGGCACCCGACAAGCACTGCTCGTACGCGCCCTAAAGCGAACAGATGAAACAACTGGATGCTTGCGTGTCGACTCACAAATTTGGTGATCGGATTCGGCAAGCAGATCACCGACTCCAGCTCCACTGACGGCACGCCCGCGTCTTTGGCGTTGCGGGCGAGTTGAAGGCCGCGAGTCAAGATCGCGTTCAGTCGGAGTTTGAAGTCGAGCAACGAAGTCTGAACACACGAAAGTACAATAAAGCACTAATGGGTGGACTTGCTGCAGCGTAGTCGGCAAGGCGGTCGTGCAGCCGCATTTGCAGCCGAAAGTGGGCGTTCAGCGGGCGAAGGTGGGCGAAGAGCGAGCGGAACGTCGACGCCAACTTCCCATTCCACTCGGCTTCCGCGCAATCGATCGAAGCTTCGAGACGGACCGTTTGGATTGTCTCGTTCGGTTCGCACCTAAAAGCAGCGAGATCGATCGGCACTCGACGTTGGAGCGAACGCTCCGTGCCGCACGAGCTGCTCCAGGTGGTAGCCGACGTCGATCACGCGAGCATTCGAACGAAGGAGGTGTCCAAAAGCTGTAAAGAAGCTAGAGGTTATTGTTGATGAAGAAGGCGTACTGGACGTCGTCTCGTCAGCAACGCGCTTGATTCGCGCCCTTCCCACGGGAATCCGGCGAACCTCCGGAGCGAGCAGGCGGAAATCTTCGAGACGGCGGGACGTGAACGAAGCGATCGCCTCGAGCAGAGATTTCCGGAGAGCGTCGACGATTTCGGTGGACTGACGCGCCCCGCAGCGGTTCAAATCGATCTCGACAGCGACGAATTGAAGTTCGCGGATATCTATACTGCGAATGACAGACCAAAATGGATCCGAAAACTCACCTCTCAAAGCCGGCAACACTTGAATCCAGCTGCTTGCGCCGTACTGATTGTAAGTCGATTGTTGGGTCGTGTCGAGGTTCAAGAACAAACGACGCACTTCCGCTTGTCCCAACACAAGGAAGGAAAAGAGCGAGTGTCTGCACACGCGGTCGGACTTCAGTTCAAGGCGGAACGCCCCCGGACGCGGGCGACAACGAGCACCACACGTCGCTCAAGTAGACCCGCAGCTTCTGCTCGACCGCCTTCCCGTAGCGCTCGCTCGAACGAACGAAGACGGCGGCGAAGGAGCGGCAGCAGTAGAAGACGCACAACGTGCGGCGGCGAGTGCGGCGGAAGCGGACGTGGTCAGGCGCCACAGAGCTCTTTCTTGTGATCGAGCGGCGCGGTCCATCAGGGCTCGTCGGACGTCCGCGTTCATCTCCGGTTTCTTTTCGCGAATGACCGCTTGATCGTTCGGCACCTCCGGCAGCGTTGTGAAGCCCCCGCATTCAATCAAAGGCCCGCGGTTGGCGGAACACACCCGCGGAGATCAGCCTTTGAGTCTGCCCCTCGAAGCGGACGCTTTTTGTTGCGGAAATCCGCGAGACTCGCTTCTTCCACTCGTACCTTGGAATCGTCGCCACTCGTTTGTAGGCGAACGGCAAGGACTCACCGCTCGGCTCATTGCGTCTCCTGCCTTTACGCAATCGAACTCAGCAAGCGGAGTACTCCGAGCGCATTTTAATGGCCGAATTTGCATCACTCACGCAAATTTGCGGTCGACTTCGTTCGGAGAGCGGCGAGCTGCCAGTTGCTTGCCTCGTGCATTCTCTCGTGCTCTCCTCCCGCTCTCTCCGCTCTTCGCTCCAGTCGGTCCGCGATGCCCGCGCCCAAGTCCCCTCCGCTCCGTTGCTCGACGGCCGTCGTTCTGCTGCTCCTCGTCCTCGGCGTTCACGGCGACGACGGCGATTCCTGCGTGGAAGGGACCGGCGGTGGTGTGTGAGTTGCCGCCCGTCCTTGCTTCGCTTTTCTAATCCGTCTTCTCGTTGCAGTCGCTTCAAGGGCACCGACGGCTGTCTGATGATCGAGAAAGAGCTGGTCGTCAAGGGCGACCGCCTGGAGTTCACCATCGATCCCATCCGCCCGGTGCGCAAGTCCTTGTAAGCGAACAGCGCCTGCAAACATCTCCCATTAATCGCTGTTTTTCAGAATTTCGATGAGCTTCGGGGACGGATGCGAGGTGCAGGCGGACGTCATCGAAGCCGGAGAAAGCACTTCCGCCATGTTGGGCCTCGGCAGTGAGTGTCCACTCTTTCTGCTACCGATAACCACCTATTGTTCAGAGGACAAACCCAATCTTCCCATCGAGGGAGTTCTCTCGACTTCGCATCTGAGCCTCAAGGCGAAGGATGGAAGTGGAGAAATTACGCCCGCCTTTTGCTCCAACTCCTTCAAGTCCATCAACGAGACCCATTCGTCGGTGCGCGTCAAGTACGAGTTAAAAGGATCAGTGGCGCCCAACCTGGAGATTCTCTTTGCAAGTCCCGCCTTCTCGTGCCTTCCTCACTTTTTCGCCCGTTTCAGGACGCCGCGTTGTACGTGCCCGAGGACTCGCAAGTCGTCCTTTGGATCCTGGGCGGCACAAGCGCGGGGTTTGTGACTCTCGCCTGTCTCCCGCTCACTCTCTTCCTTTCAGCCTCGTCGTCCTCGCTCTCGGCGGCACGGGGCTTGCCATCTTCTTCTGCTGGCACGCCAAGAAGCTGTGCTGGAAGGAGAAGGCGGCTCCGAAGGCGCCCGTCCTCCCCGTCACGGCCGCCGACTGCGCTCGTCCGGCGGCGACCAAACCCGAGCCGCCCGCCGAGGAGGCCGCCGACCAGCCGCCGCCCGCCACCGAGCTCCTCGCCGTCGACCTCAAGGCGCTGCGCTCGCTGGACGGGCCGCCCGAAGAGGAGAAGCGCGCCGGCGACGAGGAGGCGGCGGCGGCCGAACTGCCAACGCCCGAGCCGAAGGAACCGCCCGCTCAAGACGTGAGTTCTCCTTCCTCCCCACACACCGCTCGTGTTCGTTCAGACGTCAGGCAAAGAGGTCGGCGAGAAGCCGACGGCGCAGGTGAGCGAGCCCGTTGGAAAGGTGGGTTTTCCCGCTTGCCTCCTCTCATGCGCTCCTCCCCTTCGTTCAGACGAGCCGCAAGAAGTCGGGACGGAAGGCTCGCACCAAGAGCGAGGACGTGTTCCCCCCGGCCGTCGTCTTCGAGACGCCCGCTCCGGTCGCCTTGCCGCCGCGCGCGCCCGTCGCCGAGGCGTCCAAGCCGGCCGGCAAGAAGAAGACGGCGAAGAAGGCGAACAGCCTGGACCTTGTGGATCGCAAGGTCCGCCGCGTCGCGCGCGACTGCAAGGACCCGAAGAAGCCGGGCGGCGTCCAGCCGGCGGACGCGAAGGGCCGCCCCGCGAAGCCCGCCGCCGCCAAGCGCCCGAAGGCCACGCGGACGGGCGCCAAGCGGCCCGACTCGCTCGACTTGGTCGACCCGGGCGTCCGCCGCGTGGCTCGCCGCAAGGAGTCGTTGAAGACCGAGGACATCTTCGACACGGGCAACCCGGGCTGCTGCACGCCGCGCACCCCCTGCCCCCACCACCAGCGCACGATCGACGGCGTCCCCTCGATCCAGGCCGAGCCGCGCAGCCAAGAGCACGACCCGCCGACCACCCCGGACGTGACGCCCGCTCCGTCTTCTTCGGCCCAGTAGCCGCCCCAGTTGTTCCTCTCGCCGTTGTCTCTTTCTTTCGTTCTTTGTGCGAATAAACCTTGGAGTGTGTAAGCCGGGGTTTTCTTTGGATCTACGAAGACAGGAAACAGCCACAAACCGAAGAGTCTTGTTTTGAAGAGAAGAGCGGAAGCGCTTTGACCGTGCTTGTTCTTCGGATGCAAACGGTTTGACTCTCGAGTTGCAAGCGGTTTTGTTCACTTACATGCGTCATCAATTGGAGCCCGTCTGACCTTGGTTTCGAGCGCTCCGGCAGCGTTTGTTCGCCGCCTTTTCACTTCAACGGTTTGACGGCGAAGACGCTCGCACACACGAGTTGAGTGCGCGATCAGGCGCTCTTTGAAGTGAAGTGGTCGGAAAGCGAGCGAGTGATCAACACGTGTGCGCGCGAAAACGGAGCCCAACAACGTCCTGCTCCGCGAAAGAAGTCAACGAGCAAGGCGGGGGGCGCTTTGCCTTCCCTTTCGATTCCGGAGACTCGGCAAGGCAAGACGAGCGGCGAGAAGACGACGGGTCCACTCGCTCGTCCAAGACGCCCCTACTGACAACTTGCGAGCGATGAACAGCGGGTTTCTGGACGGACAAAAAGCAGATGAAACGACCGCACACAAATCTGGAGCGTTGTTGCCGTAGACAAAAAGGCGTTCTCAAGAGTCATTTGTGGCCAATTCATTCACTCCCGCGTGCAACAACAAAAGAGAAGACGGAGCTTGTGGCCGCTTGAAACGGTCCTCCAAATGCACAATGGCACCGCGTAAAGACCGCCGTACTCCTCCGCCAAGTCGCCGTCCAACTCGCCGGTCTGCAGCTGAACTCGTGATGCTCGACGAACAGCTCGAGTGCTGTCAGCCAATGTTGCGTGTACTCCGTCTAAACAGAAGCGATGCAGGGCTTGCAAATGCGAAGATGAATCGACGTAATTTGTGTTTGAATTCGGCAGCACGAGCGTCAAGAGCCCCGCTCCTTCGACTTGGTTAACGAGCTGCCGCGTTCAACCGAACTTCGAATTCGCCCAGCGACCTCTAAAAGCAATGAAGTAAAGACGAAGCGGCGGCTGGACTCGCCGGCAAGTGGAAACAATGCGGGACGTAGAGGACGAAGCGGTCGTTCCGCGGGCGGAGGTTCGTGAAGAGCGAACGGAACTTCGGAAGCTCCTCGCTCTTCCACGCCGTTTCAAGCACCAGCTTTTTGACCGCCCCGTTCCGCTCGCACCTGGAAGCGAAAGGCGCATCGAACGGCATCGATCGGAAGCTCACGGCCCGTGCTTAGCGAGCTCCCGCCGTCGATCACGCGGGCGCTGAAGAATCCAAGGGGATCAATCGATTGAGAACGGACTGTCGGTGTAGACCTCGTCGATTCGCGCCTCTCCCACCGCAGTCGGACGGATTTTCGGCGAAAGCAGGGGAAGCGGGACGTGAACGAAGTGATCCGCCGCGGAAGAAATTCCCAAAGCAATCAAAAACTTCGCACAAATCGCGCTTCCCGCGGACGTGCACGTTGAAGACCTCCAACCCGTGAAAGCCTGAACTCCTGATGAGGAACGAAGAGCCCGAAGAACTCACGCTTCATCGCCGATTTCCATTCGCCGCGATGAGCGGAAGCGAGCATGCTGCTCGGCGAGACGTTCAACGCCAACCGTTGCACTTGGGCTCCTCCCACGAGCAGCAAAGAGACGTCGAAATCCTCGCTTTTCGGCGAGTAGTCCGGAAATCCGTGGAAGAATTCCCGAAGTTCGGCCAGCACTCGCTTGTAGTCGCTCCAAAGACAAGTGGGCAAATTGGGCGATCGGACTCGGCAAGCGGACCATCGACTCGAGTGAGAACAACGGGAGGCCGGCCGTGTTTGCCCAATCGACCAGCAGATGGCCCCGTTTCATTTGCAGGAGCAGTTCCTCGCTGAATTCCTCGTCCGGAAGCTAAACGGAGTGGAAAGAAGGGAGTGAACGCACCAGCTTGTTCCACCGCGTGTTTACGTCCGGCAAGTCGATTTGCAGCACGAACTCGTAGTTCGTCGTGCGGAGGTTCTTGAGCGCCGCCCGGAAGTTCCACTCTTCCTTTTGCGTCCACAACGGCGCGCTCGCACATTCGCGCCAATGCGAGATCGCCACCGTCTCGACGGCTTCGTTCCGTTCGCATCTGAACGAGCGGTCGGTCGTTGCTGCTTTGGATTGAACGCTGATGGCGAGCTTGTGCGCCGTGCGTCGCGAGCTTGTCCATGCGATCGTTGAGGACGATCAAGCGCGCATTCGAGCGGAGGACACACGCGAAAGCTGAAGGAAGGGCGGCGATCATGAGCCTGAAAAAGACCTTCAAAAGAAGTCACTTCTGCTCTTCTCAGCGGCTTCCCGACGAATTTGGGCCAAACAAAAAAGAAGTCTGTCGGCGACGGAGATTCCAACGAAAGGATTCAAGCGGGCAGGAAGTCGCAGAGCACGTGTAAGACGGTGGTGCCCTCGCGATTCCGCCAGATTTCCAGTTCGATCGCTTCCAGCCGAGAGAGCTCTGAATTGAGGGTTAAACCGAAAGAAGTGGAACTCGCTCTTCAGCGTCGCCAAGATCGTCGTCCATTCGGGAAACACGCGCCAATACTCCCTTCCAACAACCGTTGCTCGTCCGCGTGCCCCAGCCGAAGCACGCAGGCTCTCGTGTCGGTGTGTCCATTTTCATCTTTTATTTTCGAACACCCAGCGCTCTCTGCAATTTCTACCAATTGGTCCTTATTCGAACCGACTGCCTGTTTCTTTCAACAGCCCTCTTTTTAAAGTCAACAGTTTATTCAAACGTTAAATAATCGTAAACGACAGCAAGACAACTTTGCGTTGTTCGATGAGTAAGTCCAGTTTCCAGAGAGCATGTCGCCAACGGTTGGAGCCCCTCCTGACCAAATGGGGCTTACGAGTAGATGGTTCCGTCTTGAACTGCGGGTGTTGAGCAAACAGTTGACAAGACCAGCACAGCGTTTCTTTGTAGTCCTTCTACAAAATAACCAACAAAAAGAAGTGGAAATCGAAGGCACGTACGAAATGTGTGATTGGATTCGGCAAGCGGACTGTCGTTTTAAGGGCGAACGACGGGATGCGCGCTTCTCTCGCGTCGTGAAGGAGTTGAAGGCCGCGGGTGACCGTTGCTTTAAAGTACACCTTGAAGTTGTGCACCGAGATCTGAACACATCAAAGTGAACAAGAAGCAGTAGAGCATAGACTTGCCGAAGCGTAAGTGTCATAGGGTCGTTGCAGCGAGATTTGTAGCAGAAAATGGTCGTTCAACGGACGCAGATTGGCGAAAAGTGAGCGGAACTTCGGCGCGGTCGTCTGTTTCCACTCCGCTACCGTGCAATCGATGGAAGCTCGAAGCAGAATCCCCTCGTAAACGGCGCTAACCGGTGAGTCTGTCAGTCCCCTCCGCGCCCTCAATTTTTTAGCCGTTGCTCCAATCGATCCGAAATTTTTTTTGGCTAGAGTAACTCATATGCGCGAAGTTCGAAAATGTGCATTTCGACCGCCGGCGAGCACGTTCAACGTTCCGTGCCGACGTTCCGCACCGTACCGTTCCGCGCCGCCGTTCGAATTCACCCGCCCTGTGGACAAAAAGATGCGCCTTGAAAAGAGGAACATCCTAATAGTTGACCGCATCATCAGAAAGTGTCAGTGAAGAAAGTTGTGATCGCCCAAAGTTGAAATGTCCAGGCGGAAAATCGAAGAGGTCCACACTCGGAAGCGCCGTTCTCGACTCCCAGAATTTTACTCGACAACCAAAAAAAAAACGTATCTAGAAAAAGGTCTTGCGCATCTTTTAAGCACGCGTTTGGGCTGAGGGGAGTAACCAGGAGCTCACGCCCATGGAAAGCAATTCGAGTGTCGGTTTGAAAATATCGGCGAATTCCAATCGCGCTGTTCTCCTCGGCTATTGGGCGTGCAAATACGTGTGTAGGCTCATTGGAAAGCGCAGAATGAGGGCTTTTTAGTGAGGTGCAGTTTGTTGTTGTTTTCGGCCCACATGGCCACTGCGGCCCTCGCGAACAAACCCCTTGATATAGCGCAAACTGCCGGCGGGTTCGGAAGTAAGTGGACGAAATCTTCTAAAACTTGGCAAAAATGTCGACCACGTAGTTGTTCTTCGTAACACCGTTTCAAATTTTTTATACGTTTGATTCCGACGAGTAATTGTTCGTTCTGTGGTGGGGGCTTTGCCCACTGCTTTTGCGGTGGCTTCTTGGGTCGGCGCACCCAGCATTTACTTTTGCGCGTGCCCGCATCATAACAAACCGTCTGCCATCGTTCGCGGATGCTGAATAACGTTTCGTGTTTCGTCGTGTTTGAAGACGGCATGTGCAAGCGACTTCAGGTGTCTGCGTTCGTCCTTCTTCAAGAATGTACAAACTGAATCGAGTGAACGGCGACTATTCGCTGAGAAATTGTCACTCGCTGTGTATCACCACACACTGACGCTTGCGGAGCCCTATTCCACGTTTATCATTGAGCCAAGCGTTTGGATTGTCGAAGAAGTAGACAAAAGCATTCAATACGCACCAGTCGAAGAGCTCGCCCAGCTGGGGACGGCGCGAAGCGCCGTCACACGCTGGTCTTCTCAATTGCCGCGTTCGGTTTGCACCTGGAAGCGAAAAGCTTAACAAACGCTTCGGAACTTACGGCCTTTGGCGGTACTCCGGCAAGATAAGACGGTAATCTTCCGCATGTCGGGAAGAAAAAGAAGTGAGTCCACCCGGAAGAAATTCCCGCAGAGAAACAAAAGGATCAAACAAAGAGAGAGACCGATCGATGTCCACCGCCACCCCCTCCAAATTCTGCATTTCTAAACGCCCAAGAGAATGAGAAAAAAGTTGAAGAACTCACTTCTGAGAGTCAAAAAGATCGCCGTACATTCTCGCACTTGAACGGGAGTGAGATCGTCTGTCGAGTAGATGTCCAGCGCTAATCGTCGCACTTCCGTTCGACCGATTTCGAGCAAGCGGGCCAGCAGATCCGCGGAGCCGTGGTCGTTCCGCAGCTCCAAGCGGAACGGTTTGGCGGAAGCCGCCTACAGCGAACGGCAGTTGCCCACATTGATCGTGACCAGCGAATCCTTGAGCTTCTCCGACTTCACGAACTTCTCGCTCGGCGTAAAGAAGACCGAAGTGAAGGAGCAGCAGCAGAAGAAAACGCGCGGTGTGCGAAACTGCAAGGCCACGCGTTGTCGAAGTTGGTTGCGCTCCAAGCTGGTGCTCAACGCCTCCATCATCATTGCGCGGCGAACGTCGTCCTTCATCTTCGGCTTCTTCTCGCCGACCAGGCGGTCGTTCGGCAGCGCGAGCATCTCGCTGAAATGCGGGCAGTTAACCAGGCAAGACAAACGAATTCGAAACATGCCCGCAAGCTTCGATGTTCGCCTCCGCCGGTCGCTCCGGCCCGTGGGATTCGGCGAGTTTCTTCTTCAGCTCCTCGATCTCTATCTTTAGGGCAGCGATCTCCGCCGCCTGCTCGGCGATCTCTCTGTCTTTCTCAGCCAGGTTTTCCTCCTGCTGCGCGTTCAGCCCCTTCATAATATCGTTTAGCGTTTCGAGAACTCTAAATTGAGGACAAAAGACTGAAAAGCACTCTTTTCGTGTCACTCACTCGATTGTTTCCTTCAGTGCGGCGTTTTCGTCCGTGTCAGCGGCCAGAACGTCGGCCAGTTTGTTTGCCCGCTGATTCGCGCTGTTGTACGGCCGCTCGGCCTCGCCCCACGTCGCCCGCTCCGCGGTCTCGATGTTGTGCTCCAATTCGACCTCGGCGGACGACTCGGAGGTGGGCACTGCGGGCTGCTGCTGAAATCCGTTGATGCTCGCCGCGCCCTGTGCGGCGGGCTGCGGGGATCCTTCGCCTTCCTGCTCGTCGCCCGAGTCCAGCGTCACGACGGCGGGCGGGGTGGCCGGCCTGTCGGTGCGGCGGCGTTTCTGCGGGATCACGACCGCTTCCTCGAGCTCCGGCTGGTCGGCCGGTGTTTGATTGCGAGCCATTTCGTTCGCTGAAACGAAAGCAAGAACCGGATTTGCTCGACATTGATGCGAGCAATGAACACGCGCGAATCAACAGAGAGGAGCGACTGCCGCCAAGTTCTGCGCGAAAAGCGCCGCTCGTCGCGCGTCAGCAGCGTCGAATGACCGCCGATCGCTCGGTTGACCCACGCCCGCTACGTGAGGCGGACATCGAGTTGCTTGGCGCCCCCCTTCGCTGTAACCGCAGCTCAAGCGCCACAGCGAAACCAAACCGCCTCTTCATACGGCAAACGCGCTGATTTCGTTGACCGCACAAGAACTTAAACACACGCTCAACACGAATGCCGACCATCGAGCGAAAAGCCGACTGCTCCCCCCGCGTCCATCCAGCTGACCTCGTAGGACGCGGGTCGAGTTCTCTCGCCCGGTCGAGCACAAGCGGCTCGTGGGAATGCAAAAGCGAGCACGCAATCCAATCAAGTGCCCCTTCTTCTGATCACTTTGCGGCCGGCAGCGCACTTTGCTCTTGGGCAGTGCCGCGAGCGCAATGGGCGGACTCGATCGGAAGTTCGCAGAACAAAGCCAATCATTTGGTTTTGTTCTTCTGTTTTGAGCGGGTACGAACAACAACGGAGCGGTAAACAAACGGTGTACGAAGCCCTAAGCACACCACACAAGCGTGAGGCGTGCCCGGAATCGGACGCTTGCGTGCTCCTCTGCCAATGACCGCAAGCCCAATAAATAGGGGCAAGTAATCAAATTATCGCAGTCAACAAACGAAGCCGAACGAACATTCCAAACGAATAATGGCAGTCAATACTTGTCCGCCTGCTTCCTTGGTTGACGGAGCGAGTGACGCGTCTTGTTTTCGGGCAAACGAACGCGAATGCGGCAGAAGAGAGCCGGAAACTCGGGCAACGCTCGCCGATCTGCAGCTGAACGATCAACGCGGTCGATTGAAGACGGGAACTCACGATCGCGACCTCCGATCGTCGCTGTCCAAACGGCCGCTCTAATCGGAGCAGACGGGCGACGGCCGCGTAGCACAAGACGAGCAGGTGGTAGAAGAAAAGACGGCAGTCGGGGAGCACAAGGCCCACCGAGACCAGAATCCCCGAGTAGCGGACGCGAGCGACCACCAAAACGATTGCCGTCGCTCCCAGGCACCTGCAACGAAGTGCCATCGGCAGGTTCTGCTTTGCCGTGTTCACGTGTGGCTTAAAGGCCAGTTTCTCCCTTTCTTCTTAAAGCTTGCCGCTCGTTCGGCTTTTTAACGAGCACCCTAAGACCGCGTGTTGACCGTACATCTACTCAGTCATTCCATACTTCTGCTCGGCTCGTTCTTTTCCACTGTATTCTCGTGAAGCACGGAGACCCATAGATTCGACTTTCAATGAGCCGCCGCTTTACATCACGAAGCGAAGCCCGGTTTCAACTACCCCGACGGTTCCCGCTCACCATCCCATGAAGGCGGCGCTGAGCAGTTCGATCAACAGCAGGTTCATCAGCGTCCCGTACAGGGCGACGGTTTTCGGCGCGAGCGCAACGTTCGGCGACACGCGACCGTCGAGCCGACCACCACGAGCGTGCAGACGCAAAGCAGAAGACCCACATTGAAGCCGGCCACCAAGTGCATGTTGTTGCCCGTGGCGAACTGAAACGAGCAGGATTGAGCCGCCCGATCGTTCGGGCGTCGACTGCAGGCAGTTGCAGTGAACACTCGCTTTGTTGCGGGGGTTTCAAGCCGCAATCCACCTCCCTTCATCCCCTGTTTTATTGTGGAGAGTCGGCGACGATCGGAGCGAGGACCCGCGCCCCCGCTTCGTCGCATCGCCGACCTCCGCGTTCCCTTCTCTTTGATTGCGGTAACAAAGCTCTCGCCCACTCATCGTGTGATTTACAAACTAAAAACTAATCATGGCGACACTCCGTTGGGATTTCTGCACTCACATTTGCGCCGACGCACACGTGGCCGTCCATGTGCGCGTAGGCCGCCTCGTCGGAGGCCCGCATTTGATCGTGGAGCTCGCGGTTGGACAGGAGCGCCTTGTTCATGGGCAAGAGGACCGTAAAGAAGGCGACGATCGCCGTCAACAGGGAGACCGCTCCATAAGCAGGGATGTTGAGTGGTTTGGAGAAAGCTGCAAGGAAGAAAGACGGATGAGCGGTGGGTGAAAGACAGTAAGAGCGCTCGCTCAGCTCTCCTCTCCTTCCTACCCCAACTAACCGAAAAACGAACATACAGGTGATCGTGTACGCGTAGCCGAGCGCGATAAAGTCTGCGATCGTCGTCAGGCTGTCGATCAGCAGTTGCCGCGGCTAAACTCAACGAATCAACGATTGAATGTGCCGGAGACTGCAGAACCTCCGTGAAGATGTCGGGCGCCGCTCGAATCACCAGCACGGGCTGCGGAAAGAGCGCGTAGGGTCGAAAGAACAGCGTCGGCGACGTGTACGCGAAGCCGAAACATGCGTTCACCAGAATGTACCTAAAGATTGATGGTACGTGAACGATCTGTTCTGACCAATCCTTCTCTGCTCACCACTTGTAACTCCCGACGCGCTGCGGAGAGTGTTGAAGGACGACCCAAACGAGCAGCCCGAAGGCGATGCACGTGGAGACGTACAGCGCGATTTGGATCCACCACAACGCTTGGAAGAGCGCCTCCGGGATGAAAACCGCGTCCTCGTGGCGAAAGGGCGTGCGGACATTCGTGTGGATTGAATGGAGGGAAGAGCGTGGAAGCACCGGGCGGTAAAAGCAGGAGTCTGTTGTCCGAATGATTGTTCAGGGAAGTGGCGGCACCTGATTTAGTCTCGAGCACTTCTCGAGAAAAGAAAGACGGCCGAACGGAACGAAGAGAAGCGGAATGGCGACGACTCGCCGACCGACGCCGCCGAGCAATGTGGCAAGCAGGTGAAACGGAGAGGGCCGTCGGTATTTGATCGCTGCTTTTCACGTGCCAGCCCTGAATTATTGACTGCTCGTTCCACTCTTCGCCCAACTGCCATTGACTTGCCCAACCATCGAGCAAGCCAGTGAGAGAAGACGAGACTCGCGATTCACGGCTGACTCTTGTGTTCTGTGCGTTCGGCAACTCGCAAACAAGCTTTCTAATTTAGAAGCACTCGGAACAACGAAAAAATCCAACACCTCAAAAAGACAAACGGAAGCGATTGGCCTCTCCGTCCACTCCCACGCAAACAAACGCGCTCCTCATTTCGATCGTCATCCACGTGCGCTTTTCCTTGGCGAACGATTCAATCGTTTCCTTGCTACTCAACTCGGCTGCCAGCCCTGCCCGTGGTTCTTACTTGTTTATCCGCTCCATCGCGGCCCCGATCGTCCCTCTTCCGCTTCTTTCGTTGCGGTGGCTGCTGTCCGTCGTCCGCTGCTTCTCGCTTGATGGAGACGGGTGGTTGTTCTGCGACTCGAGGAGGAACGGGCGGCACGCAGCCGCTCGATCCTGCTCCTTCTTCTGCTCGTTCCGTTGGTTGTGGAGCGTCTGCTGCGGCTTGCCCCGCGCCTGCTTCTTTGCGTTCGCCGTCCGAATCGATCGTGACGACGGGCGGCGGTCCCGTCCGTCGCTTCTTTGGCTGAGGCGGACGCATCGGCTTGTAGTCAAAATTCTCGAGGTCTTCCTCGTATTCCCGCTGTTGGTTTCGAGTGCGCACCATTGCTTCAAACTATTCCTTCAAATCAGTCCACGGAAGTTGGGAGATCGACACGTGACTCGCCGTTCACGATTCAAATGCTTATCGGTTGTTTACCGCGAACAAACACAACGAGCAGCAATTCGTCGCGAATTTCCGCAAATTAAATCGAAAACACGCCCGTTTTTTCCCACTCGGACTCCACGATTCGTGTTGTCTGCACGATTAACTACAGCGAACGAAGCGGATGCCTTGACGACTTCAAGTTGCCGTCTTCTGTCGTTTGTCGTCCTCGCAAAACAATCGATGTTCACTTTGTTTCTTGCCGGACCACTCGGCCGGCGGCAACAAGCGGGAAGCGGCAGCAAGCGGCGGGCGGAATGCCACGGCAAACGGCGGCGTCGGAGCGAGCCGGCAGGCAGCAAGTGGCGGCGAGTTTGAGGGTTCTGCTTCTTCCGCTCGTTTATTCCATTGAGTTTGATGCGAATTCCGAAAGAATGCCGACCAGGTCGAAAAAGCGAAGGTGTTCCACGTGGAATGACTCGAATTTCCGCAAAATTTCCCCCGAACGGACGATCAAAGCAGGAATTCTCGAATTTCGTTCCGTTTTGCGATCTTCGCTTTCTGTCGTGCTTCCGCAAGGTCCACGCTGTGCTCCATCGGCTGCTCGTTGATCTCTCGATCATCAGGGCAGCTAGTCGGATCTTCTGACCGTTGACAACACGGATTCTTTGCCAATTCGTTGCGAATTTCGCGCGACATTGCCTTCGTTTCGGACCTCCTTTTCGATTCGAAATTCTGCTCACAAACTCCTCCGTTTCACTGGTTTCTTTGTGCTCTAGACATTCGATCGTGCTTGCTCGTGCTTTCCGCATCGTTCACATCTTTTCAAACGACGGACCAATCGCTTCTTCGTGCTCTCCGCCACCGACTGATTCCACTCGCTTCAGCCCACCCGCCCGCGGAGATGCCCGAAACGGAGCGGAAGTTCGACCTCGTGCTGTACGGCGCGAGCGGCTTCACGGGCGCCTACATCCTCGAGGAGCTGCTGCGGGCGGAGGAGGGCGCCGGCCTGCGGTTCGCGGTCGCCGGCCGCAGCGAGCCGAAACTCCGCGAGACGCTGCGGAAGGTCGGCGGATTCGTCGGTGAGTTCCCATAGATTTTCTTTCTTTCCGTTGTTTGCTGCTCGAGTTTAGGCTGCTTCGGGAGCTTCTGTTGCGGTTCTCTTGGGTTCCTGTGGGTTCTCGGGAGTTGAGGGACGAGTGAGAGCAGAATGGCGAGGGAAGGGCGATTGGGACGAGCGGTCGGGGCGATCAAACTTTCCGGATCTTCTGCTGCTGTGATTGCCCGCGCGTTTGAGCGAGTAGTGGATTTCCTGCTGCTTTTGTGTGGTTTTTGGGAGCCGACTAATGACTAAAAGGACGTCCACCCTCGCACCTTCCCCATTTCCTTCCCGACTGCCGCTCGACGTGAAGGATCGATCAAACCGCTCAACTCCAGGACAATCCACCCGAACCAACAGAACGCTCGCGTTTATTCCCCCGCAATCAACCAGCAATCTCCAAACGATTAGAAAGGCCCGGGCGGGTTCTTGTTGAGGTAGGCCTGCAGCTGCGGAAGGGCGTAGACGCGGTTGGAGTGGGCGACCAGCTGCGGGTACTTGGCCATCTCCTGCGCGTCCGCGTTCACGAACGTCCGCACGAGGCCTGCAAGCGGTGGGTGGAAGAGATTGGGGGCTCCTCGGCCGCTCACACGCCACGTAGAAGTCGACCCACGAGATGCCGCTCGGCACGAACCAGTCGCCGCCCGACAGGCCGAGGAAGCGCTCCATTTGCGGCCCGTAGTTCGTCAGCGACGGCACGAACGCGGCGTCGTGCAGGGTCGTCTGCAACGGGGTCGGGATCTTCTCATTGTTGGTGGAGTGTTCGATTGATTGGCGGGGTTTCCTCTCTTGATTCGTGTGACCCTTGAGGACAGAATCCACCGACTGATTTCCTCCAAGACCATCCCCGCCCGCTTCTCTGCATTGCGTCCACCCACTTGCAAACAAACTTCACCCAAGCGGGCTCCCGGATGCCTCGTTCTTTTACCGTTCACTTTCATCTTTTGCGCCCTCTCCTTCAACTCCAACTTCTCCCGCTCGCTCCCTTCAACCACCCGCTTCTCGGCCGCTTACCGCCTTGGTCTGGTTCTGGGCGACGAACTTGGCGGTCAGGAAGGCGGTGGTGTTGTCGACGCAGTCGCGGAACAGCTCGGAGATTTGATCCAAGTAGGCGCTCTCGGTCACGTCCTTCCCGTTCAGGCCTGCAACGGCGGCCGGTCACTCCGCTCGTTGTCCGTCCGCCTACCGAACTGCCCGCCCAGGAAGCGGTAGATGGTGGCCGACTCGCTGAGGTTCTGCGCGCCGATCTGCAGCAGCGGCACCTGGCCGTTCGGGTAGGCTGCAAGCGGACGGGCGTTCGTGGTCGAGTGGTTTGCGAGGGGGATTTCTTCTCTCGTCGCTGAACTCACTGGCTTTGATCTGCGGCCACTGCTTGAGCGGCTCGATCTGGAAGTCCGTGAAGGGGACGCCTGCAAGCGGAGTGAGCGGGAGAGTGAGGGGACGGCCCACCCTTGTAGTGGAACATCAGGCGGGCGGGCTCGCCGCGGAAGCGGAACGTGAAGTAGTGCAGCGTGAACGGCGGCAGCCTGCAGGGGGATTCGTTAGAGGAGTGTGTGTGGATGGAAGGGAGGAAGAAGTGACGGGGAGGTGTCGCCTGCTTGTGAGAAACAACACGCTCCAACCAATCAATCAAATTATCTTCGTCCCGCACTTTGAGGAGCGGAAGTTGTGAATGGACAGAAGATGAGGACACATTAGACTCGCTTCCATCGAAGTGAACGATCGATCAGGAACCTCCCCCGCTCCCAGCCATTCTTCTGGCATTTCCTGTTCCCACTCACTTCGGAGGCGTCGGCTTGGGGGCGGGCTTCTTGGCGGGCTTGGGGGCGGGCTTCCGCTTGCGGGGCGGCGCGCGTTTCTTCTTCTTCGGCGCGCGCTTCTTTGCGGGGCGGCGGCGACGCGTGGCGGTGCACTGGAACGTTGGCGGTCAGTCGCCGCTCCCCCACCGGCCACTCACCAGTCCGCACGTGCGGCGGCAGTTTCCGCGCACCGTCGCCTGCAGCCGCGCGTCCGCCGCGTTGCAGTACGCGGCGGCCGGCGCGCAGTTCGTCACGCGGTCCGCGCAGTCGGCGGCCGCCTGTCGGACGGCGACGACGGCGAGCAGGAGGGCGAGTGCAAGGAGGGACCACCGGTTCATCTCCCGGTTGTGAGTGGGGAGAGGGCATTGGAGCGGAACTTAAGTACTGGCTTCCTCCCATTGATTCCCGCATCTTCTCTGCCGCTCCCGCCGTTATTCGTTCGCTCGGCTCCGAATCCGGCCGCCGGCTGTTTGCCCACCCGTCCGGCGCTCTCTCGCCTCTGCAGACTGCCGGCTGCTCACACACGACCTTCCATTGTCGAGTGTTACCTTCGAATCCCGTCGACTACGGTCTCGGTGATGACTTCGCAACGAATGTCATCAAAATTGGGGGATTTGAAGGGAAGTGGGGCGAACAGGGGTACGAAACGAGCAGTCTGTTCGTGGGATGTGTGGACAGAATGAACGAGCGGTGTGAACATCAGTGAGTGGGTGGGTCTTGTTGCTGCTTGTGTTCTCTAAAGAGGGACATCCCCGTCAATCAATGCTTCCATCCATCTACCCATTCATTTAACCGCTCCGCTTTCCCCCACTCACCCCGCTCGTTGCAGACCGCGACCTCTCGGAGACGCCGCTGCTGGTGGCGAGCACGGACGACGCGGCGTCGCTGGACGCGCTCGCCGCCCGCACGCGCCTGATCGTAAGCGCCGTCGGTCCGTTCCGCACGCACGGCGAGCCGCTCGTCCGCGCCGCCGTCCGCCACGGCACCCACCTCGTCGACATTTCCGGTGCGTTCGATCGTTCGGTGGGGTTGGGGGGTTGGAGTGTGCGGTAGCAGTCTTTCGAATCGGCGGAAGGAACCTTCATCCTTGCCGCTCACCCACTTCTTTTCGTTGGGCGGAAGTGAAGGAAGAGCAGACGAGGGGAGACATCGGAGGGTTGGAGTGTGCATCCAAACCTCTGGAAGGAATCTTCACTCTTCTTTTGAAAGACAGCAGAGGAATCGGAACCAACAACACCTAAACCCCCACCTCCTTCACACGGGCCGCTCACCCCGCCGGTTTCAGGCGAGCCCGCGTACCAAGAGCGCGTCCAGCTGGAGTTCGACGCGGAGGCCAAGCGGACGGGCGCGTGCGTCGTGCCGGGCTGCGGTTGGGACTCCATTCCGTAAGCTTCGAGTTACTTTGGATTTGTGTGGGCTGCTTTTCATCGCGGTGGACTCCTGGAAGTGGGGGTTCGACTCGTTCTTTCATCCTTCCACTTGCTTCTTTGGGAGGGTGCTCTCTCCTTCCTTTTCCCTCCGCCTTCATCCGCTCCTCCCTCTCGCGCACTGCTCCGTCTAACTCTCCGCTTGCAGCTGCGACCTTGGCGTCCTGTTCCTGCGGCGCCGCTTCGAGGGCGTCGTCTCGCACGCGGAGTCGTTCGTTCGCTTCGACAATCCGGCGGTGAGCACGAGATTCGCTTCGCTCCAATCGATCGATCGTTCGTGCAGGGCTATCCGATCAACGACGGCACCTTCCAGACGCTGCTGCTCTCGATGGCCGGCCGCGACCGGCTGGGCGACACGCGCCGCCGGCTGATGCCCGAGCGGCCGCGGCACGCCGCCTTCCGCCCGCCCAAGCGGTGAGTTCCGGCCGCTCGACCGCTCACTCGGCGACCTTCAGCGGCCTCGTCTGGTGGGAGCGCGACCTGCGCGCGTGGGCGATCCCCTTCCCCGGGGCCGACCGCTCCGTGGTCCAGCGATCGCAGTACCACGAGGCCACCGTCAACGGCAAGTACCCGGTGAGTGCGCGGATCAATGGGATGAAGAGCGCGGCAAGGGTGAGGGAGCACGGGGGTTGTGCGAAGCTTCTTCCACTTGCCGGCTGGAACATGTGGGAACGGGCGAAAGGAATGGTGGTCGACGAATTCTCGCGTCAAGAAGGCACTTTCCATTCACTTTTTGGACAGGCTAGTCAACAGCGGACAGCTCCGCCGTGTTGAACACACCTTCCTCCCTTTCGACCTGAACGACATCTTCCCTCTCGAGCACTCACCTCTCTTTTCGGTTGCAGATCGCGCTGGAGACGTACACGCTGACGACGTCGTGGCTCTCGTCGGTGCTCGTGATCGCGTGGTTCGCGCTGCTCGCGGTGGCGGTGCGCGTGCCGCCGCTCCTCCGCTTCTGCCAGCGCCACCCGGACGGCGTGAGCTTCGGCGCCTTCAGCCGGCACGGCCCCAAGCGCGAGCAGGTCCAGAAGGTGAGCGGGGGACGAGGGATTGCTTGTTGAGTTCGAAGAGGAGGACAGCGGGGAGGGAGGGCTCACGGGGCGCTTCCTCACCGTTCTTTGAAGGAGGAGGGCACAAAGCGAGTGATCCCACTGTTTCGAACGGGCTCCAACTACCTCTTCTCTCCTTCCTGCCACTCACCACTCGCTCGTTGCAGGCGCGCTTCACGTACTTCGTGCGGGGCACCGGCTGGCCGACCGACGAGCCGCAGTTCGAGCAGCCGCCCGCCCGCGCGCTCACCGTCCGCTGCGACGGGCCCGACGCCGGCTACGTGGGCACCGCGCGCTGCGTCCTCGGCGCCGCCTTCACGATCCTCCGCGACGGCCAGCACCTCCCCAAGGGGTTCGTTTCGTTCGTTGGGGCAGCCGGGGGTTGGTTGGGTCTTCTGTCGAGAGATCCGTTTTGAGCGAACTTCCAAAAGCAGAGTGCTGACCGATCACTTTGTTTTTTGGTTGTTGGACTGGAAGCAGCGCCCTCCAGCTTGAGCCCAATGCTTCTTCCATTCACGTCAACCAAAACTATCGATCCACTCACTCGTTTGATTGCAGGGGCGTGTTCACGCCGGCGGTGGCCTTCGAGCGGACGGACGTGTTCGAGCGGCTGGCGAAGCTCGACGTCACTTTCCGCGTGGACGAGTCGGTCGGGCGGGCGGCCGCGTGATCCCTCGACTGCGTGTGTTCGAGCGATTGAGCGGGCATTCCTTTGTGTCGATTGTAGTCCAGTGAATCCGAGGTTGTGTAATCGGACTTGTCTAGTCGAAGTGTCTAGTCGAATAAACTCAAGTGATTGGCGAGGAAGGAGGAGGCGAGTTGAAGGGAGGCACTTGATTCAGTTGGTGTCGTCCACTTCCCGCCTTGACCGTTTCGCTGCTTCATCGGTGAAAGAATCTGTTCAGAGAAAGCGACCTCGTTTGTTGCTGCTTCGCCCCGGAACGCTCTCGACAGAGCGCGCGCACGTCTGCTGGAGCGACGCGGCGGCTTCGAGTGGACGCCGGCCGAAATTCCCGCCGCGATTGTTTCCGCTCGGCGCGACGTCCGTCTGCTTGCTCGCCGTCCGCTCGCCGCCCGCTCGCCGCGTCGCTTTTCGCCCCGCTTTCCGCCTTTCGCTTCGCACTTTTGGGGCGGCTGGAATGAGTGAACGGGAGTGTTGAATCGACGTTTTTTCTGCTCCGAATTGTTCGAATTTACTCGTAGATCGTTTGTTTGCGGCAAGTCGAATTTTCGCACAGATCGTGAATTTTGGAGCAAAGGAGAGAAATTCGCGGGAATTTCGACCCGCTTTGGTTTCTTTTCGCCATCTTCGATCTTGTGCGTTCAATTCGCGTATTTACTCGCTGATTCGTATGAGAATCGAGTTCGAACGAATTGGCACAAGATTCGAGCGATTCGGTTAGCTGCGGCCCGATTTCGACACCCGCCGTCCGTCTGCTCGCCGCCGCCCGCTCTGCTTGTTTACCGCGATCGGCGCGCTCTTTCGCAACGGCGGGGGGTTTCTCTTGGTGGTCGGACCGGGCGTGTCCGGCGATGAAAAGTTCTTTCTGACCTCCGCACGCGTCGACTGTTCTCCCGTCGATTCTCTTTTCCATTCCGTTCACTCATCCCTTCCGTAAGACGAAATTCCAGCTTATTCGCGCGTTCCCTCCCTCCGCTCCACTCACTCCGCCCGCTTTCAGCAATGTCGCTCTCGGACTTCTCGGAGGAGGAACTCCACGTGCCGCTCGACGAGCCGCCGACGCCCGAGCCCGCCGGCGACGCGTTCGAGCCGACCGGCGGCTTCGGCGAGCCGTCGAGCGGCTTCGGGCAGCCGGCGGACGCGCCCTTCCGCTTCGCCTACCGCGAGCGCAACCGTTCGGGTGAGTTCCGGAGACCGGCAGGTGGGAGGATGTGGTTCTCGTTCAGTTGTCTTTCCGGTCAATCCATCAGCTACCCCCGTCCTTTCGTTAGTTGGGCGTACCGTTCTACGCGCAATCCTCCGTCGTGTTCTTCAAAACATAGCCGCCTTCCCCCACCATTCACCGCTTCCTTCGGCCCCCACTTCCAACCGCCCTCGCTCATTGATCGCCGTTTCAGACCGCCCGGGCGGCCGGCTGGCGGTGGACGAGCGGACGTTCGCGGCGACGGTCGCCGACGCGATCGCCGTGGGCGCGGGCTTCGAGGCGCAGCGCAAGGCGGAGCTGCGCGAGGCGCACGTCGTGCTGGCCGAGGGCGACGTCGAGGTGGCGCCCGTCCTGTGAGTCCCCCACTTCGTCGTCGAACTCCCGCCTTGCAGCTCGTTCGACGAGATGCCGCTGGCCGAGCCGCTGCACGCCGCCGTCCGCCGCCGCTACGCCACGAGCCGCACCGACGAGACGGACTGGGGGACGGTGAGTGCGCCGAGCTCTTTTGATCCCGAAAGGTCGGCTGCAGATCGCCACGCCCAGCGCCGTCCAGTGCCACGTGGTGCCGCACCTCTTGAGCGCCAACCGCGGCGACCTGCTCGTGCGCGCGCCCACCGGCGGCGGCAAGACGGCCGCCTTCCTCCTGCCGCTCATCCAGCGCGTGCACGAGGCGAAGCGCCGTCTGCTCGAATGGGACGACGAGGAGTGGGCGCGCGTCAACGAGGACCGCCCGTTCGCCTTCGTCCTCACGCCCACTCGCGAGCTCGCCATCCAGATCGTCAAGGAGGCCAACGCCCTCGTCCAGGGTGAGCGCGGGGTGATTTTGGGGGAGCCGTCGATGGAGAGGAGTGGTTGCGGCAGGGGTGTTACTCGCTTGGAGTCATTTTTGAGTGTGGGGGACTAAAAGGACTCGAGCGACGAAGAAGAAAATGCGGTCTTGAGCGTGAAGTCGTTTCTTTCACATCACTCCATGGTCGAACCCCACGTGTTCCATTGGACTTGTGCTCGAACACCACACCCTCCTTCCAGCCCTTCCTCCACTCAACTAACCTCCTTGTTTGCAGGGACGGACGTGCGCGTGTGCTTTGCGATCGGCGAGCTCAACCGGGCGGAGAACGTGCGGCATCTGAAGCGGGGTTGCGACCTCGTGGTAGGGACGATGGGCCGTCTGGTGGACTTCTTCTTCGCGGACGGGCCGGAGGTGAGTGGGCGCTCGATTCGCCGACCGCTCGCTTCCTCGTTGCAGCGCGTCCTCCACACCGACGGCCTGCAGTTCGTCGTGCTGGACGAGTTCGACCGCCTCGCCGAGCTGCCCGACTGGAAGGAGTTCGAGCGCGTCGTCGTGCGCATGCGCGAGAAGGTGCGTTCCATTGGAAGAAGTTGTGGTCGCGTGGAGTTAGGGATGGAATTGTGCTGGGTTTTGTGGGAGACTTCCTTAAAGAGATCGCCGCTCGATCGAGCGGAGTAGAGCGGGCATAAAGTGGTGGTCGAAGGGAGTTTCAGGGGGCTTCCGCTAAGTCAAAAGAGCCCTCTTTCCCGCTCAACTTGCTCCACAGAACAGAGAGGAGTGATCGGGTGGAACTCCTGCCCAATAGCTCCTTGCCCATCAACCCTCCACTCATTCCGTTTCCCTGTTGCAGACGCCCGAGTGCCGCGTGCTGGCGTTCAGCGCGACCGCCACGGAGTTCGAGCAGCTGCAGCTGCCGCGCGACCCGACGATCGTGTGCGTGGGCGCCGACTTCCCGCCGCTCTGCGTCGTCCAGAAGTTCGTCGACGTCGTGAGTTCCCCCTTCTTCTCCTGGTGCTGCTCGTTCTGTTGGACTCGTGGGATGATGGCTACTTATGTGAAGAAGAACTCGTAGATCAGCCACCCTCCACTCTCCTCAATCCATCTTCTTCCACCTGGGCCCGCTGTTGGTTTTTCTTTCAAACAGAACGATGTTTTGACCGCTCTTTCCTGCAGTCAAACAAACGCCCACCCAATAGCAACCATTCATCTCGCTCTTCTGTTTCAAGCGGCGTTCCTTCTCGTTTTTCCGAACCAAAATGATGACTGCCCCCTCTTCTAATCACCAACAGCCCCGCCTCTTCTCCTCGCGCTAACCGCCGCTCGTTTCAGTCGGAGGAGCGCTTCGCGGGCCCGAACGGGACGAAGGTGCGCGGCGCCAAGATGGACTACCTGCTCGCGTGGCTGCGGGTGAAGACGCGCCTGGAGGACGGGCAGAAGCGGCTGCCGCGGACGCTCGTGTTCGTCCGCACGCGGCGGCAAGCGGACGCGGCGGCCATCCGCCTGCTGCGCGAGGGCTGGCGCGCGCTCTCCCTGCACGGCGGCCGCTCGACGTCGCAGCGCGTCCTCACCGTGCAGCGCTTCAAGGACGCCCACTTCGACGTGCTCGTCACCACCGACCTCGTGGCGCGCGGCCTGAACGTGCCCGACGTCGCGTGCGTCCTCAACTTTGACCTGCCGAACGCCCGCGGCCGCGCCTTCGAGTACGTCCACCGCTGCGGGCGCACCGGCCGCATGGGCAATCCGGGCGTCGTCCTCAACTTCTTCGACACGCTCCAGGACGCCGAGCTCGTGCCTATGATCATCAAGGTGAGCGCGGGGATCGGTGGGCATCGATTGGGTTGCCGGTTTGTTGAGAGTTGAGACTCCGGTTCATTCTTTAAAATGCCTGGGAAAGAAGTGGCTTCTACCCGTTCGTTCCCGTTTCTCGGTCGTCTTCTTGCTCCCAAAAGGGGAGGATCTCCTGCGACAAATCCCCCGTCCACTCTCTCTTTTTTGTTGCAGATGCTGGAGCACTACGGCGAGGAGGTGCCGCCGTTCCTGCGCGAGGTGGCCGAGCGGCGCACCGAGCTCGTCTTCCGGCAGATGGTGCGCACGACCTCGAACACGCGCCCCGCCGGCGCCGACGGCTTCCGCCTGCCGCCGATGGTCGAGGTCCTCACCGAGCACCCCGAGTTCATCTAATTGCATGCTCTTTGGTCCATACGAGCCGCACAAGTATCTTCGTTCCTCCCAATTCTCTCCGTAGTTCTTCCACTTCACTTCTTTCATCCCAATTTCTCCGTCTGCTCTTTCTCTGGTCCACATACGAGTCTCTCCATTCCTCTCTTCTTCCTTCCTCCAAATTCTCTCCGTATTTCTCCTACGTCTTCGTTTCTCGCAACTCTCCGTTCCCTTCGATCTTCCCTCTCTTCCTTTCGTCCCTTCGTTTTGTTGTTGGTCCCGCACAGCTCCATGAGAGAGTCGTCTCAAGTGTTTTGTTCGTCGTAATGAATGTCCAGTGAGGTGAATAAACACGCACAGACGAGCCCTCGGCAGGTCGTTGAAGAGGCGGGAGAAAGAAGTGGGCGGCTGTCGATTCAGCGGCAACGGCGAGTGATCACGACGCACACGCCCGTTGCGTCCACCTGTCGTCGCCAACAACGAACGAGCTCGAGTGACAGTCGCTTGAAGTACTCGAGCATCCGCTCGTCGAACGCTTCGGCACGCCATCCGGCGCCCGTGGAAAATCTGCTCATTTCACCGCTCGACGCGCCCCCGTGCAAAAAACGCGAATGAGCGGCGGCGGAAGGGTACGGTAGGCGCGCCCGCTGGTCGAACACCTCGGTATTCCGGCCAGCGCAGTGGCTCAGGATCATTTTGGCGCGTGCTGCCACCGGTCGCAATTGAAAGAGCGAGGTCGGTTTTACTAAACTGCTCGCGAGCGATGTCTAAAACGGCGGTTTTGCCCGCTTTCTTGCGGCCCAAAGTCAAAAGGTCGGATTTTCACCGACCGGATCGGCGACGCGAAGCCGTGCAGCTCCGTTGTGCGGGATTTTTTCGCGTTCATCGTGCGTAACTTTGTTCCCCCGATTCTCCTCTATCGTTTGATGTATCACTCAATCGATTTGAGCCAAAACTGAAGGACTACATACATTTCGCAGCCGGTCAGGTCGACCGAAAATGCTCACTTTTTGTGCTTGAAGGCGCGCAGCTCCTTTCAATTGATTCCTCTTGCGCTCATCGTGCGTAACTTTGTTCTACTAAACGAGCTCTTTCTTTTCGTGTACTTTTCGTCGGATTTGGACGAAAACTGTAGGACTACATAGGTTTCGCAGATGCCAAACCATCGCATTTTTCAACGCCCTTTTTCTCTTTTCGTATGCATCCGTTTGGAGCAAAGTCAGCGGTTTTCTGATGAAATCGACCTTGCAGAATCCGAATCCACCGTCGACTGTGCAAAAAGAATACATGGTGTCGCGCGGGATTCGACTCGGTGGCTCTCACTTGCGGCGACGAAATGCCACAGCGCCCAAGCACTCGCTCATTCTCGCGTTTGTCGCAAATCCGCCGACCGGTGAAATGTGCAGTTTCCGGATGGCGTGCTTCGGTTTGAAGCTGGAATTCCGCGCGCCGAAAGGAGCGCTCTGCGCAATACAGGGCGCCGCGGTGCGCGTCCTAAACGTTTGATTGGAGGCAGTGCGGAGTGAAGACGACGAACGGCCGACTCGTTCTGCTCTTTGGAGCACTCGATTTCGATCCACAGCTCGTCCAACCGAACGCCCGCCGCTTCGGCCATCGCGACGAGTCGAAGAGAGCGCTCAACGACGAGCTTCAACGCGTTGTCCAGCGGCGTTGGAGCCTAAACGAATAGAAAAGCTGTAATTGAACGGTCCTTGTCTACGAAATTTTGCCTCCGATTCTCCGACTTCCAGGCGTCTTCTGTTGGCTTTCGTTCCAACAGAATTCTTTCCCTTGCCCTTTCGATCAGCCGTTCTACCGCCGGCCACTCGTCTTCCCCTTCCGCTCTCTCTCCGAAGTGTACCCGTGGCGACGATCAATCCCTAAAGAATACAACTCACAATGTCCGCCTCGAGCCGGAAAGTCCGAACGTTCATCGTTAGGCCGAACTTGTCGTTCAGCGAGCGGACGTTCGCGAACGTCGACCGGAACTGCCGCTCTTCGTCCGTCGACCACGCGGAAACGGCGCACGCGAGAGGCAGCGAGTGCGCGCCCTCAAAAAGGCTGAGGAAGAGCCGCTCGACCGCGTCATTCCGCTCGCAGCTGAAAGCACGCGGTGGGCGGCTTTGTTGCCGAAAACTTCGACTTGCGGTCCGTGAGCGACGAGGCTCCCAATTCGCGCGTGAAGGCGGAGTTGGCGGGTGCGGGCGCGAAAGAGGGCGGCGAGATCTAAACGATTCGATCGATCGGGGGATCCCGGAGGAGGACGAACGCGGCGAGTGTTCCCGCTCGACGTCCACGAGCGCGTCCTCCAGCAACGACGGGCCGGCCGCCAGCACCGTTTTGTAGCGAAAGGTGGACAGGAAGATCCGCTCGAGTTTGTCCGAAAGGAAGTCGCGAACCAAGAACGCGAGCGGGAGGTGTCGTTTGCACTCGACGAGCTCCAGGCCGACCGCCTTCAAGCGGCGGTGATCTGAAGAGGAGCGGATGGGAACTGTTCGGCGACCAGCAACTCAAAGCCGCTTGGAGAGGAGTTGGAGCAACGAACATCAGCCTTGCTTCGAGCCGATCGGCAGCCCGGCGACTCACCTCTCAACGCCGAAAGCATCAGAGCGCACTGTTGGACCATCCAGAACGTGAGATCCGGGAGCCAACCGAAAGAAACGTCGATCCGATCGAGCGGAGCCGCGCGCAGCACACGGGCGCCCGAGTCGACGGGCAGGTGGTCGTTCGTCAGCACCGCGAAGAAGCGCCCGACGCGCGTCGAAAGGAGGCCGCCGGGCACGAGGAGCACGGCATTCCGCGTGCAATCCCGCCGATTCGCGTCGAAGAACGCCGCCAAGAAGGCTGACGAGCAGAAGAGAAAGCGGAGCGTCCGCAAGCGGAGAGCCGCCCGCTTCTCGCGGTAGTCGGCGGCGAGACGGTCGAGCGCCTGATCGCGACGGCCGGTGGTCAGCGCGTGGACGAACAGCCGCACTCGGACGTCCGCTTTCAGCTGCGGCGGCTTCTCCGACGATTCGGCGGCGGGCATCTCGGCGGAGGGAGAGCGCGGGAGAAAGGTGTGATCGCTCCCTGCTGCTTGCACAGGAATGAGAAACCGGGCGGGGACTGCTTTCATTGCGCCGTTTGCTGTTGCGTCATGCCGACGAATGGACTTTGCTCAGGGTTTGTTCGCGAAGACGAGTAACCGCAGCAATCTCGAGTGTGTTAGAACCACTCGGTTCAGAGATAGTCGGGCAGTCTGTTGGTGGACTGATGCGGCCCATGTGCGACCCTTCGGACAACAAACCCCTTCGTTCTTCGTTTCCAGTCTACTCTGTAGTTTGTGTTCGGGGTGCCGACGGAAGCCGCGAACGGGAAGAGAGAAAGGACCGCCGTCTCGCTCGCCGGCCTGTGGTTCTTTCTCAATAAACACTCGCCTCACGACTGTCCTTTGGTAGAACTGACGTACTAACTTACGACAAGACGACTACCCTATTGAAAGACGACCTGATCCCCGGCACCACTTCTTCTTCAACAGGACTCGAGTGGTGTTGCTGGAAAGACGACCGGTTCGTTCACCTTCGTTCCCTCCTCTCTTACAGAAACAAACTCGCCGCCAGAGACCGCTCGCCAATTGGATTACCCCCTCACCAGACGGCTTTTAACCCGATTGACGCGAGAAACAAAGCGGCAATTAGATTTCTGTTCTGCCCGGTCAAAACAACCCGCCACTTTCAACCAAAGAAACAAACCGAAGCCGATGGACTTCGAGCGGGCGAACGAGCTGGCGGCCGCGCCACTCGCGCTGCTCCTGAACGCGCTGCTCTTCGGGCTGCTGCGACGCCACACGCCGCCCGCCCTCCGCTCGTACGCCCGGCTGCTGCACGTGCACGTGTGCTCGGACGTGCTCTTCGAGGCGATCAACCTGCTGGCCGGCTGTCGGGTGGCGGTGGCCGACGGGACGGTCTTCATCGTGGCGCGCGAGTGGTGGAGCGGGCGCGCGGCCGCTCTCCTCATTCGCCTCTACTTCGCCTCGATCGTCGTCGCCATCTGCCTGCCGCCCGTCGACTTCTTCGTCCGCTACGCCGCCGTCTGCCTGTAAGCGGGTGGGGGTTCTTTGGGAGTGTCTGTTTCAACCGTTCTTCTTTCCCGCTGCAGTCTAACCGTCGCGGCGAGTTTTGAACTGTGCAGATGTCCAAGACACTTCTTTTTGTTTCCATTAACCGCCGCTCCAATCCAACAGACACACCCGATTCAACCACGTGTTCCAGGGACCGCCGTCTGACCACCGGCCGCCTGTCGCTGCTGGTGGCCGCCGCCTACGCCTTCGCGCTGTTCGAGGGCTTCGGCCACACGCTGCTGTACGTCTGCTTCGGCCCGTCGGCGGAGACGCGCGAGTTGGAGCGGAGTTTGCGGGCGTTCGCCGAATGGTGCGACGATCCCGCCCACTTCTCGGCGTTCGAGGCGGTAAGCGGGGGAAGAGAGGGGTGGGGAGCGGTGGTATGAAGGAAGAAGTCAGAAAGAATGCTTGTACCGGAGTTGCGCCTATCTTATGGACTTTCTTTTGAGTGCCGTTATTCATTTCACTGTGGAGGTGCAGTAACGCTTCCTTTTGTTTCTTGCACTATCCACCACAGTTGCTGTTCACCTCCTGCACCTCTCATTCTTACCCCAACCCATCGATTCAGAGCAACCCGTACGCGGTGACGTGCCTGTGCGGTCTCTTCCTGCTGGTCGGCTGCGCGTACGGCGTGATCGCGTGGACGATCGGCCGCATCGACGCGAAGCTGCGCGCCGACCTGCGGACGAGCGGGGCGGCGGCCGTCCAGCGGCAAGTCGGCCGCGTCCTCCGCCTGCAGGCCGCCGTCCCGCTGCTCCTGTGCGCGCCGACGGCCGTCGTCTCCGTCGCCGCTCTCCTGCGCGTCGACCTGCCGCACGTCGGCCGGTGGGTCCTCGGCGGCTCGCTCTGGCTGGGCGTCCTCAAGCCCGCCCTCACGATCCTCTTCGTGCGGGACTTTCGGCGGCGGTTGTTTCGCTGCTGAAATTCGTAGACATTAAGTGCACTGGATTCATAGAACGTTGCTGGCCTTAGAAAATCCCCTCTGCCCGCTTGTTGCGTTGTTCTCGGTTGCCAAAGTCGCAAGAAACGAGAGATCAGTCTTCGGTTCGTTTTATTGATCAACAAAAATGCTTACAGGCGCTTAAACACTTAGAAAAAAAGAAATGAATCGTTAGAACGTCTCGTTCGTGTTCAGGCGATGAAGCGGAGGTCGCGGAGGCGCGAGTTCTCGCCGATCGCACACTGGGCGGTGAGCGCCTCCAGGTCGTCGAAACGGAGGTCTTCCTCGACGCTGAACGAATCAATCGATTGAAAAGAACTTGAATAGACGCGGAACTCACGCCGCAACGTTGAAGATCGCGCGGCCCCGGTTCGCGTACTTCTCGGCGACGGTGAGCGGCGTGGGCAGCGGCGTCGGAGTGGCTTTCGTCTGGGGGCCGAAGCAGAGGTGGAAGGTCGTCCGCTGCACGTCCTCCATCGACACGGCGGCCTCGTTGCAGAGCACCGAGTAGCGCGGCATCTTCGCCGTTCCCTGCAAGCGAGTGAGCGGCGAGAGGGCGAGCTGAAGTCACCAGTTTGCTCGCGTGGCTCAGCAGGAAGAACTCGGGCACGAACGGGCCGGTGATGTCCGCGTCCACGCACGTGCCCGGCTTGAGGTTCTGCTCCAGCGCCTTCGCACCCGTGCGGGCGGCCGGCATCAGTTGGACGGGGTGCTTCTGCGTGGCCACGATGAAAATCAGCTTCGCGCCGCTCCCGCGCAGCACCTTCTTCACGAGCGGGATCTCGAAGCGCATCAGCTGCAACGGAGAGGATTGAGCAGGGCTGAGTGGTAGGCAAACTAACGTGTTTGTAGGAGCCCTCCGAAGAGGAGTTGCGGAACAAGAAGACGCGGTCGGGCGCGTGGCCGCGGTGCCGGTAGAAACGCTCGAGCGCCACGCGCACGATGCCCTCGATGACCTCCGGCTTCTCTCCCGGAGCACCTCCGTGAAGACGTAGTTGCCCGTGTAGTCGTCCGGGTGCTGCTTGTCGGTCGCCGCGTACTGCAACGAAAAGTGAGTGGGGATTGCGAGTGTGTGCACTCACGCCCACGACCGTCGGGTCAGGCGCCGCGCCCGTGAAGCCGCCGTCCGAGATGTTCGACGAGACGCCGATGAACAGGTCGCGCGAGCCCAGCGCCTTCCTGCAAACAGCGACTGGTTAGCGGGGCGGTCGGAGTGAGGCGGAAAGAGTGTGGAGAGGAAGGGGAGCTGTTCGGATCGATTTCTGACCGCCAGCTCCACCGCAAGGATCCCCAGAAGGCGCAGCGAAAGCCCCAAATCCCCTCACGAGTTCCCTGCACTCACTTGGCGGCGTCCGCGCCAATCTCGTAGCAGAAGCCGCCGTTCTTGACGTTCGTCTTGTTCACAATGTTCTCCATCGTCATGCGCTTCGGGGGCTCTCTGATGCCGGCGGCCGCCTTCGCCGTGGTCGAGAGGACGTTCTGCAAGCGGACTGATCAGAGAATCCCGCTTCCCTTCCGGACTTGCCTGCGCGACGACCTCGTGCTTCTGCTCGTAGTACTTGAGAAGCTCGTAGATCCTGCGGCGAGAAGGAAGTGAGAAAAAGACGAAGGGGGATTCACGTGTTGTCCTGCGGGCCGGTGAGGACGAGCACGAACTGGAAGCCGCGCTGCTGGGCGCTCATCAGCAGCTTCTTGATGCAGGCGGACTCCTCGCCGTTGCGCGGCACCTTGACCAGCTGGAAGTCGGCCACGACTGCCAGCCGCATGCCTTTGCGCCCGCACTCCGCCTGGAACGCCAGCCCGAACTGCCTGCAAGCGAGTGGATGAGTGGGCGGTCGGGGAACGGAGAGGAGTATGTGGGAAGATGAACGGTGGCTGTCGGAAGATCCCTCCTGTTCCACATCCCACCTCTCGTCATCCCCTCGCTCACGCAGCGCTTCCACACGCCGCTCCCCTCCTCATCCCACGACTTACCGGGCCTGGTCGCGGTTGAGGTCGTTGCCGCCGAAGCCGCCGGCGCGCGTCAGCGAGTACATGGCCCACTTGAGGACCTCGGCCGGCCGGAAGTACGCGTCCATGCGCCAGATGCCCTTCATCACGTCCAGCCGCTGCTCGGAGCGGTGGAAACGAAGGACGGGCGCGTTGAACACGTGCGCCTGCACCTGCACCGGCTCCACGTCGACGCGCAGGTGGGCCTCGGAGAGGGCGGCGGAGTACAGCAGGCCCAGCTCGCGCAGGTTGTTCAGAATGTCGCGCTCGAGGATGTCCGGCAGGCGGGTCGCGGCCTGCAACACACGACTGAACGAACGGACAGAATGAAGGGACTCGCCTTCAGCAACGCGCTCTGCACGTCCGCCCCGATCAGGTGCTTGGCGAAGCGCTGGTTCGGCGCGACCTCGCAAAGCTCCAGCGGAAAGTACTCCAGCTTGCGGCCCCGCTTCACCGTGACGAGGGGCAGCTGCGGGAAGCTGCAAGCGGCGAATGAATGGGGGAAGACGGCGTGAAGACTCACTTCAACTCGATCTCGTACTTCTGCTTGTAGTACTGCTGGACGGTGAGCTGCGGGCCGCCCTCCTGTGGCTGGAGGGTCTGCGTGAGGGCCGTCGTCCCGCTGATGCCTTCCACGGCCCTTGGGCGCGCGCTGCCGTTGCGGTGGACGGGCGTGAAGAAGAGGCCGTGGAGGAACTGGGCCACCTGCTGCACGCTGCCGTTCGGGCCCTGTTCGAGGTGCGGGAACTGGCGGAGCACCTTGGCGCTGAGCAGCTCCACGTCGTGCATCGGGACAACCTTGGCTGAAACGGGCGGGCGGTGAGGGCGAGTGGAGGAGCGCCAAATGGACTCACGGTCGATCACGAGCCCGAACGCGACCGCCTCGCCGTCGCCCATCGCGCGGATCGTCTTCTCGCAGCCGTGCGCCACGGAGCCGCCGCCGAACAGCTCGGGAAGATCGGCGGTCGTGTAGCCCGCGTCGAGAGCCTCCTTCAGCACGCAGAGGCCGTTGCGGAAGAGGGCGTGCTTGCTGCAAGTCGGGGCATGAGCGGGGAGATCGGGGGCCACTCACTCGGAGTCGGCGGCGCTGTCCGAGGTCGCGAGCTCGAGGAATTGGAGGAGCGACGCGAACGTCTCGTTGTCGTAGATGTCGGCGGGCAGGAAGCGCCTCACGTGGCCCAGGTACCTGACGCCATCCGTCCGCTGCAGCGTAAGGCGGACGGCCGTCGTTCCTTCGCGGAGCATTTGCAAGTCCGGCCATTCCTCCGCCGTCACCGTGATGTCGATCGACTGAAAACGAACGAGCGGTCAGCCGTCTTCCCCTGCGAACTCACCCACGCCCCGTCCTTCAGCACGTCCAGCGTGAACAGCTGCGAGGCGCCGTCGTACACCGAGCGGCCCTCGCGCGGCATCGCCTCGGCGTGGAGCAGCTGGAGCGCGACGAACACCTTCCGCGCAAGCAGCGCCCGCTCGTGGACGGGCGTGCTGAAAGTTGTGAGTCAGCGGCCGACCACTCGTCGCCGCACTCACTCCTCGCAGTGCTGGCTCGTGAACTCCCAGGCGGACAGGTCGCCCGACCGCTTCAAGAAGAAGAAGCGCCCCTCCACGTGGTAGTGGTGGACGGCCAGCGGGGCGTCCATGTGCACGCGGAAGATGTTCGTCTTGACGGCAACGCCGCCCGCCTTCCGCACCGGCGGCATCACCGGCAGCCGCGTGGAATCGCGCTGCTCCTCCAGACGCTTGCGGATCGTCAACTCGGTCATCTTGCCTGAGAGCTCGTCGGACATCTGGAAGCAGGTGGGGAGTGCGGAGAGGCGGGCGGGGAACTCACCTCGAAAGCGAAGGTCGGCGGGTACGCGATGGTAAAATCGCTGAAACGGGTGCGGAGGTAAGCGGGCGCGGAAGAGCGGAAGGAGCACGCAGAAGAACCGAGCGAGCAGAACCTAATTGAAGGAGATAAAGACGACTAAAAAGCGGATTTACGCGGGAGACGCGCGTCCCGCTCGCCTGCTTCGTCACAACAACATTGCTCGCCCTTTGCCAGCGAACAGACAAAGACAGCGGGGCAGAAATGCACCTTCTTGCCACTGCCCGCTTGCGAAATCGGGACGCCGCCGACAGCGCCGACCGAACGAGCGGAGCAAACGGGGCACGTCGATTGCGGCGAGCGGCCCCGCCGACCGAACGAGCGGACGGAAAAAGACGCGCGAAGGAACGCGAAACGCTCGGTCGCCCCCGTAAGCAACCGCAGAGACGCGAGCCCATTTGAGCGCCACCTGGCCGCCGTCTTTCCGCGCAAATTCAAAAACGAGCGGGCAGCACGACCCGTAAACAAATCGGGGGACTTCGAATCGAAAGGATGAAGCTCCGAATCGTCAATTTTCGGATAGTCGGTCCATTCTTACAGAAAATCCTTTTCACTAAGCACGCATTTAATTTCGTTTAGATCAATAGTTTATTCATGTGTTAAAGCAACGAATGATAAGCAGAATGAGATGTGGACGTTTGAAGTGAAGCCGCCGGACGAGAGCGACCGAAACAACCGGTTTGCCGCACTCGCGAGAACGAAGAGGGCGCTCAGAAGTTGGCGTGTACGAGGACCGTCTGCGAGCCGAAGCCGGAGTTCCTCTTCGAGTTCAGCGGCAGCAAGAAGGTCTCCATTTCGGTGGCGACGCCCTTCACGCGGATCATCCCGCGACTGCGCAGTTTGTACATGTGTTTCGGCAAAGCGCGAGCCATGTCGCCGGTCATCTGCAGCGGAGAAGTAAGAAGAGTATTGATCGATGGGACTCACGTGAATGTGCCGCCCTTCGCCGTGCGAATCCATGCGACTCGCCATGTTCACCGTGTTGCCCCAAATGTCGTACTGCGGCTTCTGAGCGCCGATCACGCCCGCTACGAGCGGGCCCAGCGACATTCCTGAAGCAACAGGAGATTCAGGAGCACTAGGGGAGAGCAGAAGGAACGCACCGATCCGCAGCTGAAAGTTCTGGAAAGCGTCCGCATTCAATAGCTCGAGCACCGCGTGCATCGCCATTGCGAACTCGATCATAATCGTCGCGTTGCGTTGGCCCTGCAACGAAAGAAACGATCAAGAGTTCAGCAACCGCGGAGTGTACGTGATCGTCGAAGTCAGTCTCCGTGAGTCCCGCGGCGGCCATGTACGTCGAGGCGACCGTCTTGATCTTCTCGATGCACGAGAACTTCGGCTTCGAGAGGAGCTGAACGAACGGGAAGAGTGGATCGAAAGACAAGTGGACAGCTGACCTTGTCGAACTCGCACGCAATTTCGTTGAGCAACCGTAGGCACTCCAGTTTCCGACTTGTGTCGCACTCGCTCCAGTAGTCCTTGAAGTTCGGGATGCTCGCGAACATCACGCAAACCTGAACGCAATGCGGTGAGCGTTATGATCAGAACTGAGTGAATGTGGCTGCTTGACCCGGATACACAGCGGGAAGACCTCAACTGCTCACTCGCTGTCACAAACCCGCTCCTTTCCACCGCAATCCTGCCTCGAAACTCACATTGTTGTGGTCTCGTGCGTACAGCTCCTGCAAACAAACTCAATCATGTCCTCTCGACTTCCACTCTTCACCTCCGTGTTCCGGTCGGGCGAGAGGAACTTGGCGGCGACGCTGTTCGGAAGAATGTTTTCGATGAGCAGGTTGTTGATGTCCTGCATCGTTTGGACGTCTTTCTCCTCGTTCTTGAACGCCACCTGCAATCCGAAGAAGTAATGAGAAGTGTGGAGTTCTGTTCACGTTGCACGCGGCCTCGACCTTTCGCTCGTACTCCGTCTGCAATCAAGCCAATTGATTGGGAGACGCTCTTTTCACCTACGATCCACGCAACAAAGAGGAGCAGAAGGAAGAGTGCGATGATGTTGACGAGGATGATCGTGAGTTGGCAGCTGCAAGCACACGATCACTCCAGTCATTCCTCTCTAGTTCACTCGCCTGATGATCGGAGCGGACGGAGAGACGTTCGAAGTGGAGAAAAGGGTCAGCAGCAGGAGGAACATGAAACAGTCGACGGAGGCCAGAAAGCAGCGGAACGGGTACGGCAGGCGGTAGAGCGCGAACACCACGCACATGTGCGAGACGCAGGCTGCAATCAAAGGGTTGTAGAGAGTTGAAAGGTGTTTAAATGAAGTGTTTGCTTTGATTCGTTCTACAGGTTTCCAAATGCAGAGCCAAACGGATAACTCCTTCTGTCAAGAACATGCATTTGAGCGCAACAAAGACGAGTCAAAACGGAGCCATTCGAGGGCACACGTTCAAGCCCGCTGAACTCACACGGAAGCCAGACGATCGCAAAGACGGGCACGCGGCTCTGGACGACAGCCAGAAACGAGAGGACGATCTTAACTCCAGCCATCTCTCTTGGTTGTTCTTGAACGCACTCACATGTTGCCCGATGGCGAGGAACAAGGAAGCCGTGTAAGATATCAAAATCAGGAAGAACTTGGCCACTTTGCACAGCGCCTCCAGCACGCAGACGACGAGCAGGACAAAGAGGCAGAGGACGATCTGCCCGACGATTATGTACTGCACTTTCTGGCTGCAATCCCCTCTTTGTGATGTGATGCTCGAGTGCGGAAACTCACGGAACGTTCGAAAGAACAAGGAAGTAGTTGGCGATGGCGATTGGAATCGAGAGGGCGAAGAGGATTCGGCATTCCGAAAGGCGCAGCGACGTCGGCTCTCGCCTGTAATTCGAAAGGGGATGAACGAGCAAGCATCGTGGAACGAGTTCAAGCGGTAGTCCATGAACAGGAAGAAGCTACTCACAATTTAGGAGTAGTCTTTCAATCTCTTTCGCTTGTTCTGCGCAATCATAACGGCAACTTGACTGCCTGTGTTTCATGGCCAATCGCAACTCCCAAAGAAACCCAGCCTTTTTCCCTCATCCAATCAATCCCCAAGAGAACTCACCAGAACGGAAAGAGCAGGAATTTGGAGATCTTGTACGTGCCCGTGGAGCAGTTGAACATAGTCTTTAAGCTGCAACCCTTTGATTGAGTGACGGTAGCGATTGATCGAAGGGACCTCGTGTTGTTGATGTTGTTCAGGTTGTTCTCGATCAACGTCATGCTCTGGATTGTCGTGCTGCCGTAATTCGGGCGCCGCACGTTGTTGTTCTGCAACGAGACGAGGATTGAGCTTGGAGTTGACGACAGCAGCTCATTCAGTTTTACAACTAAATTCAATTTAGCGCTTTTGTCTATCGTCGACAATAAGATCAGTAAGCCCCAATTGGTTTGATTGCATGAACGAGAATCCTCCGCTCTAGTCTCTCTACGCCCGTCCTAATAAACTCACGTTCGCGCCGTTCTCCATCGCCTTTGGGTTCTCGCGGCCCAGATTGGCGAACGGCGTCTCGGCGCCCCAAAACTCGGCCACTTTGGACATCTTGGACTTCATCGAGACGCGCGTGTTGTTCTTTTGCACGCCCAGATTGTCGCCGTAGTCAAGCACGCTGCGGCGGAACCTGCAAGTTGTGGGATGAAGAGAGGAGTTGTGTGGGTGGAGGAGTGAAGTGCAGGCGGTTGTAAAAACGAGTCATCGGCTGTGTCGACTGCCCAGCTCGTTCCTTTATGTTACTGACTACTGTTCGCTCACTACCCAACTCCCATCCGAGGAAAGAGAACCCACTTGTTGCGGTAGATGGACGCCGTCCGCTCGTGGAGCTCCTTTTTGTCGGGCAGAATGTGGTACGTGGGTTGGCCGTGCGAGAGGATCAGCGGGTCTTCGGAACTAAACGAGACTAGTGGGAAGAGGTTTGAAGAAGTGGACGTACTTTGCTTCGACTATCCGGTAGTCTCCGATCAGCATGTCCTTGGTCTTCTTCGTAATGTGCACGCGGCTGAAATGCGGAAGGTAAATGGAGGAAGAGGAGAACAGCTCAATGTTTAAAAGTAGAGGCGATCACTCTCTGATTGACTAACGACTGTTTCTGGTCGAGAGTCAGGTGGCCGCTTGCTTGTCGCGTTTAACAAACAGCAAGACGCCAAGCATTTCTTCTCCACCAGCCGCTTTCGCCCCACTTCGCCCCGAACGAACCCGGGAACGCCGGCCGTCTCCATGTGGTTGGCGAAGGTCACGTCGTCGGACCACACGTCGAATTGCCACTTCTTGAGGCCGAGGATGCCGCAGAGGACGGAGCCCGTGTGCACGCCGATGCGCATGTCCACGTTCACGCCCGTCGCCACGCGCACTTGTCTGCAGGAGGAACGAATAAGAAGAACAAAGAGGAGGACGCACTTGATCGTCTTGATCATCTCCAGCCCCATGAGGACGCACATGTCGGCGTGGTTCGGCCGGTTTACGGGCATCCCACTCACGCAGTAGTAGCAGTCGCCCAGGAACTTGATTCGCATGCATTGGAGGCGCTGCAAATAAGGAGTTTGTTTGCGATGAAAAGAAAGGTGTTTAAAAAACGGTCTTATGGTCAGCGCCAATTATCGGGACCCTTCTACTCATTTAAATACACGAACTAAAGCTGACCTCGCTACTGCTTTCTATCTACTCTCCTCTTTTCCCGCTCACCTGCGCGTCCTCGTCGAACTTGCTGTACAACTCGTTCAGCGTGCGCACGAGATCCTTGGCCGTTAGCTGGGCGGCGAGAACCGTAAAGTTCACGATGTCGGCAAACAACAAGCTAAACACAATTTCAGACTGTCGCTACCCTCTGTAAAAAGAACGAACCTGACGTTGTCGTGCACTTGGACGTGGAGATCGTGAAAGAGCTTCAGGTGCTTCGTGTTTTGGAGGATGCTGCTCGCCGAGGAGCTCGCGATGATCGACTGGCTCACCTGAAAGCAGCGGATCGTTGAAAGATAAAGGGAGAAGATGGACAGGTGGAAGAAACTTCGCCTAAACTTTCGTAGAAGCAACTCACTTTGTCTGTCAAGTAGGCGGGAATGACGGACAAGAGAAGCTGATCCTGCCGGGACTTCAGCGTCTCCAGTTCGGTCCGCCGCTTCACGGCGTCGCCCAGCTTCTGCGCGATGGTGGCCCGCGAATAGGCGCCGTTGGCCTCGCAGATGGCGCCCACGAGAGTGACCACGATCTGGTAG
The DNA here is from genome assembly GCA_024699865.1 of Aphelenchoides fujianensis. Lineage (NCBI taxonomy): Eukaryota > Metazoa > Nematoda > Chromadorea > Rhabditida > Aphelenchoididae > Aphelenchoides > Aphelenchoides fujianensis. The sequence goes on along the minus strand of JAMPIO010000004.1, from coordinate 1,515,662 downwards.
AAGAACAGCGGGATCACCTGCAACGATGGGCGGTTTGATGCAGTTGTTTGTTGTAGAGTGGAAAAAAAGGTGGAACGAATTGACGGTAGGCGGAGGAAGGCAAAGAATATTCGTTCAAAATTGATCAGTGTAACGATCACTTCTTTTTTTGTTTGAATACAATGATTTGCAGCCCTCTTACTCGACTACTTCCTCAGACAAAACTACCCGCAAATACCCTCTCCATTTGAAGGAGGACTCACCGAAAGAAGTGGCGACTCGCGCATGGTGATCCGACTGGACGAGTGGTAGAGAACCAGCGAGATCAAGAGGATGTTGGCGATGTTGAAGGCCAACGAAATCACGAAGAAGGCTCGTCGTTGCCGCGGGAGCACGAAGAACTGATAAAACGTGCTGATGGCCAACGAAGAGCACAGCGACGAGAGTTCGGCCACTCGCTCTTGTTTCACTTGCAGCTAAAAAGCAGTGAACGATTAGTTGAAGGCTTAGACGGTGGAACTCACCTGTGAAATCAACGGAAAGTGGGTGAGCCACAGGAAAACCGGCAGCAGGACGGAGGAGATGACCGAGAATGTGAGCAGAGTAAATCGCGACTGCTGAAATCGGGCGGGATGAATGAAGAGGCCAGTAGGTAGGTAAAGGCCGGCTATTGATCCAATTTGTCCAAAGAACACCTTTTCTTCGACTAGACGCTATTCCTTCCGCTTTAACCAACCCTGAACTCACTTCATCGCCATAACGGATCAGGGCGAAACTGACGAGAATGAAGGCCGGGAATACCAGACAGAAACCAAAGTAAATGAGTGAGAGGACCTGAAGCCGTCTGTTACCCATAGCTAGAAGGAATTCTCGTACCCGATGACATAAGTAGTGGAAAAGGAAGATTTGTGCGAGTGCGTAGACGAACAGCCACAAGTGAAACGTGTGCAGCCGGGCTCGATCCAGCGACGTCCAATGCCGCACGAGAACCGAGCGGATTTCCTCGCGGTCCACCTGCAAGCAAGACGGTTAGCAGGGCGGGATTGAAAGGCCGCTGTTAGTGGTTTGCTTCAAAAGATCGGAAAAAGAATCGCTTCCACCTTCCTCTTGCTACTTCAATGTGGTTCAGTTTTCTATTCCTTCACGCAGCAAAGAACGCTCACCTTGTAGGACTCGCCGACTTCGAGGCTAGCGTGCGACTTGCGCGTGGAGCCGTTTGACGAACCGCCGCCCAACCCGTGCACCCGCAACGTCGGCGCGCGCGGCATACCGGACGGGCGCGCGAAGCTAAAAACAGAACGGGTGGGTGGAGTGAACAAAGAGGGTGGGGACGCGGCACGTAGGGATGCAAATACGTTGATCGAGGTTGATGTGATCGATGACTCGATGCGCATTACTCAATGAGCAACAAACAAGTTAAGATGCTGGCAAAAAGAAACCGACCCATTGAGCCAATGGATCACGCAACAAAAGCGAAAGACGTCCGTCTGCTCCAACTTCCCCGCTTCTTGCCCGACGGTCAATTGCAGCCAATTCTCCGCCCCTCTCGACGCAATTCGGCCTTCTTTTTATGCGATGGCCGAATTATTCGGCGAGGAAACGCGATCGGGAAGTCAAGAGCTTTCCGCCCACTTCCTCGACGCAAAGAACGGAGCGGAAAGAAGTACCGACTGGAAATCGATGAACTCAAGCGAAGAGAACTCATTTGCAATCGAAAAATCCCACTCGTTTCGAGAGCTTCGGGGCGGCGGTTCGCGGAGCAAAGGCCGAACGGAATCTGCCGGATTTTTCGCCGCTGTCCGCCCACTTCGGCCGGCCGACCGAAAGCGGCGGCCGGCAGCTTCAAAGACGAAACGAATTTTGATTAAAACAAATTCGATGCAGATGTTCGTGGAGGGCGGCAACTCAAAGCGGAAACGGGAATAAGTGGCGGGAGAGATCGATGGGACGGCGGTAAGAAGAACACGAATCCGGGAGGGAGCAGATGCCGGCGAGCACGTGAATTTTGGAGCGATGGATCGTGCAAGAGAAGCTGCAATAAAGCGAAGAGTCAGGTTGGAGCGAAAGAAGCGCGTACCGAACGAACTTCGGCAAACAGTCAGGTCATAAGAGATGCATATGCACTTTCTGCAACAGACACACCAGCAAAGGACAGGACTCGCATTTGTTCCTCTCATCAAACACGCGATCGTGTTTCGATTGCAGACACTCGCTCAAGCAGCCCCGCCAATCTCTAATCAAAGCATAAAGACGTGTGAATCCGCCGGCTTCTCGCCATCCGCTTTTTCTTCGTGGGTGTTCGGCGACCACTCGTCCAAATGCGGCAATCAATCATGCGGGCGGATGGCCGAGATTTTCATTCCGAGAGTCGCCCGACCGCCCGAACGAACGGCGACCGCCCTGGACTGTTGGGTTGGCTCCCGAATTCCCCCGGCGAGTCGGGAGCGAAGAGCAGAAGAAAGAAGAGGCCGCTTCTCCTGCAACCAACGAACAAAGAACAATGCAGGGAGGAGGAGTGGAGGCGGATGACCGGCGGATCGGCATAATTTTTCATCTCCGCTTTCCCGCCGCTCTTCTTTCGTTCGCCCGGTTCAGTTGGGTTTCCTTGCGGTTTTCTTTTGACTGCTTTCCGTCCGAGCTGCTCGCTTTCAAGTGAACATTTAGGATTGCTTATTGGTGTTGAGGGTCGCTGCAGTTGTCCTCCACGTGCAATTAGGTCTTGTGTATCGATTGTTTTACAAGGGTCAATTGGTTAAGCCAAGGTTGCGCACTTACCGAAGAACGAGTACACATTAACTGCCAGGAATAAAAGAACAAGAAAGAGTATACGCGACTCAGTCGTCTGCACTCGCAGACATCAGCAGTAAACTCGAATGTCCGCAGAAAGCACTCGAACAGCCGTCAGTCTCGAAGGAAATGAGTTCTTGTCGGCGGAAGATGGAAATTGATGAGCTTCTCGAGAGATCTTCGCTTCTTCGGCCGTTCTGTTCAACTGTCTGAGCTGGCTACTTGACGTTAGACGGCGAAAAAAGCAGCAAAAAACGAATAATGTGTAAACGTTAGGTTACTCTGATCGTCCTCTCAAAATCGATAGGTTTTGTTGGCCGCCCGAATAGTCCACCCGTTCTGCAGCAGCGGAACTGTATCGCGTTAAGCAAGGAGTACCATCCGCTTGTTCGACGAACGGTATTCGAAATCGAAAGTCACTAATTGCCGCTCCAAGAAGCAACCATCTAATTCACGACTTTGTTTTGCACCCAAAGTACCCAATTAACTCGACTCCGATTGAAGGAATCGCGCAAGCGAGAGGACATAAAATGACGTGCGAAGACCGTGGGAGAGTAATCGCGCGCGCATTCCCGCCGGCGGCAATCACGCCGCCGCTTTTACGATTTCGATGCCGCCCGCTGTCGTTGTGGATCGGCGGCGGGTCGTCAAGCGGAGCCGCTCCCTCCGCCGCCGTCGATTGTTTGCGGCCGCCTTTCAACTTTGAACTTTGCGTTTCGAACGTCACGCTCCGCTTGGTCGCCGTTGGTGCCGCCCGCTCTTCTTTTTGTGCGAAATGACTCGCCTCGCCGTTCCTCGACGCTCCGCCGCTACGATCGACCAACCAACTCCGGTGTTGTGGGAGAGCAATAAAGACGTTGAGCGTAAACAGACGATCGTTATAAGCGAAAATATTAATTGGTGTCGGGAGAAGTTGAGTGTAAGCTTGAAAGAAGCAATGATCACTGGTTGATCGGCAGTTTTCTTGTTGCTTCACCGGCATTCGTTGCTTACCGTTTGTCTGCTCGCTCCATACCCTCAATTATTTGTTCGAATGCACTCCACTTGTCGCTCCAAAGACGAGCACGAAGCACGTCGCCGTGGATGAGCGGGTGTCGTCGATCGACCCGCAGCCATCAATCAATCGAACAAAGTCGACGGATCGACGGAAGCGGCGATCCGCGAAGCGTGCGGCTTTGCAGAAGCCGCCTCTCCTCGTTGCGTCGACGTTTGATCGCGCGGGTGGCGGCTTTGGATTTTGGAAAGCGTGCACGGCGATCGAAAAACAACCGTCTGGCGCGTGGTTTCTTTGATTGTGGATGTGGGGGTGGGTGGCAGCCGTTTTTTGGTGTTCATAGGCGTCTATTGCTTCTTGCGATTGTTTTCTTTTGTTCGCGCGCTCGCTTTCCACACGCTTGCTTTCCGACGATCCACAACGCCCACGCGCTCATCCACGCTTTTCAAATCCCGAAATGTTCCAGATCGAGCGCGTCGACCGATTGGGATCAAAATGGATCGCGGATCAAAAATCCGTCCGCAATTTTCCTCCGAAATCGCACGTTCCACGCTCCATTTGCGGAACGGCGAGAGGCAACGGCGGGCATCGATTGTTTGCATCGTCGACCACAAAAATGGAGCGTTTTTTGAACGTTCAACGTGCACTCCCGTCCCGCGCGCACTCAAAAAGTACGCCGTCGGAGGGCGCGCCCGAACGGAAACCGAAAATCGATCGCCGAAGATCAGACGGCGCGTTGGATGAACAATGCGCGTGCCGACTTTTGTTGCCAAAAAACCGCAAGCTGACAAAACAAGCGGTGGTCCGTGCGCGCGCCTCCAATCTCCAAAACAGCTTGCAGCGCCGTTTCTCGACGTCCACCACATGGGCAAGGTCTCGAGGTTCGCGGATCCCAGCGCGTTCACGTGAACCGCCGCAGCTCGTTGACGGAAACAACCAAAGGAGCGCGGGGCGTGGCGCAGCGATCGCGGCGGTGCGACTCGAACGGCGAGTTGTTTTTACGAGACCGTCGTGTTTGTCGATCGGCGTCTCGCGCTCGATTTCGTTTGTTTGACTCCAAAGTTCGCGCGAATCGATTCGAGACGAATTTGCGGCGCTTTTTTAACGTCCGGTTGGCGTCGCTCGCGCTCATTTTGGGTTTTGGCCAGGGGATTTCGGCGTTGTTGCATTCATCGTTATGTCGAGTTGCCTTGTCGATCGTAGGTCGGGTGGCGTCGCTCGTGCTGATGTTGGCCAGGATAGTCGATAGCCGCGATGCGTGTCGCATGGAAAACGAACGAACGTGATGTAGACTTCACGCCCCGCAGCTTGGTTTGGGACCTCCAAACAGCAGCGGGTTTTTGCTTCCAAAAACGCAAGTGTTCAACGGAGTGAGCGCGAACACGCACAGAAGAGCCGAAGTGATCGCTCGTTCGAACGTGCAGCGACCATCGCCTGCAGTGTTGAAAGAAGCGATGATTGAATCGAAAGAACGGGTAGGCGGACAAGTGTGTGGAGGCGGCGAACAAACGCGCTAAAAATAGAGGCGGGCTTTGTGCAGAAGCAAAGCAGAAGCAATCGTTTTAGAGGTTTCTTTACGCGATCTTCCTAGTGAGTCAGCGTCTTTTTCGGTCCTTGCTTGTGCCCCTTTTGTTCGTAGATGTGATCGCCTTCTCCTCCTGCCTTCATTCAATTTCCGCACCCATCCATCTGACTTCGCAGTCAGGAATCAAATCCAAACCACAAGAACGTTCAGCAATGTTCGAACTCAAGCGAGAGACCGCACATACGACTCCCGACGAGAGCGCGGACCAAAGAGCGAAATGAGTGGCGGCGGATGAGCCGAAAGCATCAAAGCTCCCCCACTTGTCTCTCGTTTTGTGACGCAACATTAGAGCGGAAGGATTGGGCGCGGTGTAGACGAAACAGTCGTGCTCCGAGCTCGCCGTCGACTGAACGAAGCGAAACGCCGACTTCTTCGAGCGTCAATGCGGCAACAAGCGGGCCTGCTCATTACACTGTCCTTTTGAATAGCATCGATGATCACCTTCTCCCTTTGATGATCGCCCATTACTTTCTATTGCAATTTGATCCAAAGTGTAGTCATCGTCTCTCCACCACACCCGTCCGTCTACGCGCTCGAAACGTTCCACTCGCTTCAATTCTCGTGCAAACGCCGCACTACGGCTGGGAGTTCACTTTTCTGCACGTCCGCGCGCATCAAACGACCGCAAACGCTCCCGCTTTTTAACGTGCCGCCCGGCGGATCGCTTGCGGACGCGCAGGGCGGAGGTCGATCGAAACGGAACGAAGTTCGGCGGGCAACGGCTGTGCACTTCTTCGCCCAACTTTTCAACACTCGTCCTTGTTGATCGATCGCCTCGTATGAACGAAGAGACAGCTTTTGGGTGCCGAAGGTCCACGTAGATCAAATGCACGTTGTTGCGACTGCGATTGGTCGACTTCTTTTAGTTGCAGAGTAGAAACTGGCTAATCACTTGTATGCCACGCTTTAATTCATTGCGCGCTCGTTTTGTCTGTGTTCGATCAGACTTTGAGCTCCAAATCAAAGCAGCGTGTTCACTCGAACGTTCCATCGCTAATTTTACGTGAGAAATCAATGCCGTTTTCTTTGCTGTCTCCTCTTCCATCGATTCGCTCACATCGCACGCCTCCGGCTGCTCCGACTGCTCCGAACAGTTCGTTTCGGTTCGGTTCCCATCGATTCGGTCCACTTCTCACTCCCGACGCTCTTCGCTTCGCCCCGCTTCTCGCCGGTTGACGTCGCGAGTTCTGATTAACGAGAGGCGGCCGGTCGGTTGGCGAAGACGGCGGGCCGCCGTTCTTTACACTCCGCCGTGATCGCGAACGACCGACGACGACGGCGGGAAGGACGACGGCGAGGCGCCCCGTCTTGTCATCCACCATTTGGATCATTTCGGTCGTTCAGCCGCCCTTTTGCGATGCGCAGGCGAACACGCCGCTTCTGTTCACTCGTTTTACATTTGTACCTACCGTTCGTTCGTCTGATCGTCTTTTGGGTTATTCGGCGAGTGGGTAGTCGCCCAATTAGGACGTCTATTCGTTTTTTTAAGCAACGCTCGTTTATTAGACTTCCTTACCGGGCGTTTGTTTCTAACGGACGGCAGCAGATTGCAAATTTCTACCGGGAACTCCAGCGCTTCTCTTTACGCTCCTCAACGCTTCCGCCGCGGCTCGAAGCGGAAAACAAACTCGAGACATCTCCCCGCAAAGGGCATTGTTTTTCGCTCATTTCACGCTCACAGCCATTGTTGTTTTGAAGCCGCGAATTTTGCGATTCGTTTCGAACGATCAAAACAACGCTCGTTTGCGGTCGGCGGGCACGAGCAGAAGCGGTGGCGTCACCGTCGTTCAACGCGCTTTTCCGTTCGTGCCCGTGGAAACCGCAGAGAAAAGTGATGTCATTTTTGAAATCTTCACGCGACCTCTCCTTTCTTTCGCGATCTGATTTCGATTGTGAACCTCCGCGAGAAAGCTCGAAACGGAGCCGGAAGTCCCACAAGCGATCAAAAATCGGAAAGAAGATCGCGAGAAAACCAGCGCGAGCAGAATAGCGGCCAGTGGAAGCGAACGAGGCGCGGGATGACGTCGTTCACGCGTGATTTTTGTTTGGCCGCCGTGTTTCTTTTGTTTATTTTGCTCTTTCGTTTTTGAACGATGGACGGCGGTCGTTTCGAACTTTTTAAACAAAAAGAAACCATCTCTGCATGTGAGGCTGGGTTTTTGTGGATTGAACGATCGTCCTTCAATGACGCGTAGTCGCTCCTGCGTGTTCAAAACGATCCGAGTGTGAAACCTTCCCGTATTTTTGGTCCTTCAACCCCGAAAAGAGTTCCGCCGATCACTTTCCCGTTCGCCGTCTCCATTTCGCCCGTTTCGTTCGGCAAACAAACGCAAAAAACGGCGATCACGTGAAGGCGAGCGTGGAGCGAGCGAGGCGCGCGGAGTTCTTCGAGACCCGCGCCGACCGGAGCCCAAAAACGGGCAGACGGAGTCACGAGGGCCGCGCGGCCGCCTTCGAAATGAAGTGCGCGGCGAAAAGCGTGTGAACGGCGGCGACGGCGACAAAACGAGAAAGAAAAAAGTTTGAAAGTGATCGCCGAAAACGAACCAGCGCGCGCGGAGGCCGCCGTCAAGAAAACGATCAAATTTTGACTCGCGGCAAACGGCAGGGCGCGAAGGGAGTACTTTTCGCGCAGTCACGAGTTCCCGGCGGCAAAAGAAAACAATCGCAGTGCGGGCGAACTCCACGGTCAGACGTTTCAAACGATGTTGTGCGGGCCTCCAAATCATTTGCGTTCATTTTGAGGACGTTCGGTCCGTCCTTTGTTGGAGAAGAGCGCCAAGATCCCAACAAGCGTCAAAAAGCCCCAAAAACGCCCTCTTCTTCTTTCCTTTTTGTGCTGTCCAAAGATCGCCCGTTGCTCGCCGCAATCGTTGCGCGATGTTTGTTTTCAACCTCTCGTTTCACAACGCACTCCCGACTTTCCACACCGCGCGCCGCCCGCCGAACTCCCGCATTTCCGCCCGAGTTTGCCATCCGTCAGTTTTGATGGACGGCCGTTGGCTTCGAATCGCGTGTTCGTTTTCGTTTTTGATCGCTTCGCTTCCGCGCCGCGCCGCCCGCCCGGCTACGTGCTTTCCGGACTTCCGCCTTCTCACGTTGATCGATCGACCGGCCGCCTGTTTTCGTTGTGAATTCGCCCGGTCGACCGTCCGGTTGCGCAACGGACATAAAATTTGATGAGTTGGGCCGTAAATCACTCCTCCGGCCGGCTTCTTCGAACTTCCGCCCAATCGGCGGAGCGGACGTGAAGTTCGCGAGCCGAAGGCGGCAATAAAAGCCGACCGTATGATTGCTTTGATGCACGCCGGAGGCACTCGGCGGTCGACTGCACTCTTTGGTGCTGCCGCCTACCGATGAAAGCGAAAGAGGAGAACCGTTGACTTCATTAAATGTTTGAACTGCCCATCCAATTATCTTTTGTCCCGCGTCGCCGACTTCCGTTCCGCGACCTCGCGTTCAGACTCTTTCGACTCGCCTACCCCGCTCATTTCCACGGCTTTCAGCTCGACGCAGGAAGCCACCTGCGGCATGCGCTCGTCAACATAAGCCGGCAAGGACCCCACAATTCAACAGCAGAACACTCAACGATTCTCACGGACAAAGATGACTAAATGTAGGTTCACGAATCATTTGCTTGTTCTCGTGATCCAAAAGAAGCAGTGGGTGTGAAACGTCCCTCCCTTCTGCCCTCAACTCCTCTCTTGTTTGACCCCTCCAATCAATCCATCGCACGCCCACTCATCCCCCCGCTTGCAGCCTGCGAGAAGAAGGTGGCGAAGTGCTGCGAGAAGAAGAACGGCCTCTTTTCCCGCCTCTTCCGTCGGCGCGTGCAGCCGGTGGACGCGGAGGCGGCGGAGGCGCGTCGGCAGAACCTCAGCAACTCGTACGTGGAGCACCACTTGACGCTGGACGAGTTGAGCGAAATCTACTCGAACTCCTTCATCGACGTGGACGATCCGGAGGAGAGCGATGGGCTGGACACTACCGAGGCGATGTAAGTGCGGGTGAGAAGAGATCAAACTGGTTTGACCACCATCAAGAGCTCATCTCTAATGAACTCATCGCTTTACGACCCAACACTTCCTGTTTGTTGCAGGAAGCGCCTGCGAGACGGCGGCCGGAACGTGATCCAAACGCCCAAAGAGTTCTCCAACTTCCAGCTCTTCGCGAAGCAATTTCTGCACAAGTTCTGGCTGCTCCTCCTCACCGCCGCCGCTCTCAGCATCATCAGCTACTTCATTCACTTGTATCGCGGCAACGACGAGACCACGAATCTCTACTGCGCCTTCACGCTGATCAGCGTCGTCATGATCATGTGCATTCTTTCGTATCGTGAGTGCCCCGCGAAGTTTCCCTTGCCCACTCGTTCGTTTAGGTCAGGAGAAGAAGGCGATGCAGGTGGTGGGCGACTTCCACAACGTGATGGCCCAGAACTCGTTCGTGATTCGCGACTGCAAAGAGCGGCAGATCCCCGCCGAGGAGTTGGTGGTCGGCGATCTGGTGATCATTCGGTGCGGACAGCGAGTTCCCGCCGACGCGCGCATCCTCCAGTCGAACGGACTCAAGCTGGAGATTTCCTTCATTACTGGTGGGTTCGGAGGACGGGCTGGAGAGAGCGGAGAGAATTTGTAAAGGAAGAAGTGTCCATGAAGGACTAACTAGAGAGGTTAATTAGGCTCTGTAGCTCGGTTTCACTGCACACCATCCACTCGTTACAATCTTTCGTCCACTTGCAGGCGACATGACCTCGAAGGACTACACGCACGAAGCGGCCGCCTCGCACGTGTCGGTGTTCGACGCGCGCAACATCGCGTTCAAGGGCTCCTACTGCACGGAGGGCGACGGAGTGGCCGTCGTCATCCGCACGGGAGAGTTCACGGTTCGTCTCTCTTTCTTTCCTCTTTTATTCCGACCGTTCAGATGATCGGCGAGGCGGCGATCATCCAGTCGGCTGGCCGCCGCCGCCCCACCGAAAGCCAGCTGAGCCGCGAGTTGAACAAATTCGTGCACTTGTGGTCGATCGTCGCCATCGTCTCGGGCCTCCTTTTCTTCATCACGGGCACGGTGATCTCCGGCGGGCAGCACCTCCTCGGCAATTTCATGACCGGCTTCATCATCGTCATCGTCGCGAACATTCCGCAGGGTGAGTTCAATAAATGGAGTCGCCTTTCTGTTGGCTGAAGTTTACGGACAGCAAGCCGAAGACTAGAAGAGGAAGAGAATACGCGCACAAAACAGTTACAATGTTGCTGCTCTTTCGTCCGCCTACACAAGCACAAACTGACCGGTAGCAAAAACTACACGGTTCTTTGACCTGCCCAAACTCTCATCTCCGTTCAATCCTCTCATCGATTGCTTCAGGACTGCCGGCGACGGTGATGTCGCAGCTGGCGATCATCGCGCAGCGGATGTCCAAAAAGCACGTTTACATCAAGAACCTCGATGTGGTCGACGAGCTGGGCGCCGCGACGGTGATCGCGACCGACAAAACGGGCACGCTCACGGAGAACGTGATGATTTGCACGGACCTTTGGTACAATCGACGGCATCACATGGGTAAGCCAGAGGATCGGGGGTTGATTCGAACTGAGTGATCAAGAATGAGAGCTGCTTGTCCACTCACTCCTCTTCGTTCCATTGCCTACACCCTCGCAGTTTCAGTGGACCGCTTCGTGAAGCACGCCCATCTGCGAGCGATCAAGATGACGGCGAAGAAGGAGCTGGAGAAGACCCTGCCGGACCTCCTCACCGTGATGGCCGCCTGCAACTCGGCGTCCGTGGGCACCCGAAAGTTCGTGCGGCGCGTCTCCACGAAGCGCGACATCAACAAGATGACGCGCGACCGGCAGTCCCGCCCGCCCATCACCAAGAAGTTCACCGTTATGTGAGTTGGAAGGCGCAAGGGAAGGGAAGCAAAAGCGAAAGAAGGCAGCCTTACTGGGCGTCTCTTTATTGTCGCCTACCTATCGACTCTCTTCTCATTTACCTGCTCTGATTGCAGCGACAAGTTCGGGCGTGAGGTCGTGCGCCAACCAACCAACTCGGAATCCTGCGCCTCATTCGACGGATCCTCCATGTAGTGCGTTCTCTCCCCTAGTTATTTACAATGCTCGCGTGCTTGCAGCACGGAGAGCACGGCCGGCGACGAGGAGGAAGAAATCGGGGCGACGGCGGCGAACGCGAACGATTTCATCGGCCCGCCGCCCGACGTCGCCCTCCTGCGCTACGTGGAGAACATGGCCTGCGTGGAGGGCATTCGGCAGCGATTCCACGTAAGTTTGGATGAGTAGACGGGATGCAGAGGAGTTGCTGGAGGGGTTGAAGTGAAGCTAAGACATCAGTCGCTTCTTTAATCGAAGCTCTTACATAACTCTATTCTTTTCTTCACTTATCCCGCCCGCTTGCAGCACGTGCTCGAAGTCCCCTTCAACTCGGTCCGCCGCTGGCAGCTCGTGGTCGCCCACTGCCTGGCCACGAACCAAGTGACCGGACTGCCGCCCGTGGGCGAGGAGGAGCCGAAGGACGCGAAGCAGTGGACGTATGTCGTGATGATGAAGGGCGCGCCCGAGGTGATCCTCAACCGCTGCACTCAAGTGATGATCAACGGCGAGCTGCGCGAAATCGACGACGACTTCCGCCGGCACTGCCAGGTGAGTTGGGAGTTGCTGGTGGGGAGCGGGCGTTCTTCGGGTGGTCATTGTCGATCAGGTTCGGTGTGATGGAATGGAAAGAAGGCACCCACCCTCCTGCACACAACAAACCTTTCAGCCATCCATTCCCTCGTTTAACCCGCTCGAATTGCAGGAAGCGTGGGAGTTCTTCGGCAACGAAGGCCGGCAGGTGATCGGCTTCGCGCAAAAGTACTTCCGCGCGCCCGAACGCGAGCGCTTCACCGCCACCTCGGAGAACTACCCGCAGGAGGACCTCGTCTTCCTCGGCATGAGCGGCATCATGGATCCGCCGAGGTGAGCGCGGGAGTTGGATGAAGTTGTGGCCGGAAAGGCGGTCAAACTACGCTCATTTCTCTCTTGATTCCGCTTCAATCCCTCGGTTGCAGAGCCGAGACCGCCGCCGCCATTCGGCAGTGCAAGGAGGCGGGCGTGAAGGTGTTCATGATCACGGGCGACCACCCGACGACCGCCTCTGCCATCGCCGCTCAGATCGGGCTCGTCGGCAAGAAAAATCAGAAGGTACAAGAGAATAGAGTCGAGCAGAGCTCATAACACGCGTTGCAGGACTCGAAAGAAAGCGCCCTGGACGCGTTGGCGGTGGCCGACTGCCATTCGGACGAGGCCGTCGTGCTGGGCGAGTCGCTGCAATCGATGAGCAAAGAGGAATGGGACGTCCTGCTCAACCACAAGTACATCGTCTTTGCGCGGTAAGCTCGAGTTTCTGCGAACAGACGCCACACTCGCGCCCTCTCGTCAATTCCCTCTCACTCCACCTCTCTCTACTCGCTTACCGCTCGCTTTCAGCACGAACCCCGACCAGAAGCTGCTGATCGTGGAGGAGTGCCAGAAGAGAGGCGAGACGGTCGCCGTCACGGGCTCCGGCGTGAACGACGCTGCCGCTCTCGCGAAGGCGAACATCGGGATCGCCATGGGGTTGAACGGCTCGGACATGGCGAAGCAGACGGCCGACTTGATCCTCACGGACGACAACTTTGCGAGTTTCGTCAAGGGAATCGAAGAGGGCCGCTTGTTGTTCGACAACCTCCGTCTTTCCATCGCCTACACGCTCGCTCACTTGTGGCCCGAAGTCTTCCCGATCATCCTGAACTTCACGCTCGGGATGCCGCTCGGTCTGCAGCCGCTGCAGATCCTCTCCGTGGATTTGGGCTCCGAGTTGCCGCCGGCCGTGTCGCTCGCCTACGAGTCGCCCGAGCGGGACATGATGAAAGTGCCGCCGAGAGATCCGAAGACGTCGCTGGTCAGCAAGCAGCTCCTCCTCTACTCCTACATCCTGGCCGGCTCGTTCATCACCTGCGCCTGCTTCTTCGCGTACATGAGCGTCTACTGGTGAGTGCGGGGGCAGATGAGGGGCGTGGGGATAGGAGAGTTTCTTTTTGTTGATTGCGAGCGCTTGAAATCTCCCGACTAGTCTCTATTTTTGGCCAAAACACACACTCCTTTCGCCAACACGTTCAAACGAGAAGAAACCGACTTCTTCAGCCCTCTTATGCTCATTTGTTTGCAGGTACCACGGCATCACGTTCGCGTCGCTGCTGTTCACCTCGGAGAACTACTTCATTCCGGAGGCGCAGAACTTCACGACGCCTGAAGGGCGGGTGCTCACCGAAGACGATCAGCTGTTCATTCGAGGGCAGGCGTCGGCGGCGTGGCAGATCACGCTCGTCGTCGCGCAAATCTTCCACTTGTACATGTGCACGACGCGGCGGGTGTCCTTCCTGCAGCACGGCATCACGAATCTCGTCAGTGTGTTCGCCGTCATCATCGAGATGCTCCTCCTCAATTTGTTCATCTACACGCCGCGCGTCCAGGACCTCATGGGCACTCGCGCGCCGCCCACCCACGTGTGGCTCTTCGGGCCCGTGATCGGCATCTACTTGTTCGTCTTCAACGAGGTCCGCAAGTTCTTCATCCGCCGCTTCCCGCGCAATCAGATCGTCAACGTCTTCAAGTGGTGATCAGCGGAAGACTCAAGCGATTTTGCTTGTTTCCTTCGATCACTCAACTCCATCGATTGTTCTTGGATTTGCTCACTCTTGCCATAATCTCCACTCGTTTGCTCGCTGTTTGATCAACCGCTCTCTCCACTGTCCACGCTCTCTCAAACCCTTTTTAATTTTGAGTTCACCGCCGACGAAACCCACAATGGGACTTCGTTGCTTGAAGTTTCCGATCGTTTCTCGTTCTACTCCCGCATTTGTCCAATCCCACCGTTGATCTCAAGCCGCCATTTCGATTGTAGAATGCCTTGAGATGGCGAGCACTTGGTCAAGCGAGTAAGCAGCAAGCAGCCGACTTCTCGTCGCGATCGTCTCTTGAATTTTTACTTTTGATTCGGTCAAGCACTTCTTTTTTGTCTGTTGACTCCAACCGCCAACCGCTCACTATTCCATTGCACTCTCTACTCTCTCACATTTCATCTATCATTTCGTTTGCATTTCTCTCGTTGACTCATCGACGCGATAAACACGTGTACACGCGACTATCGTGGAAGTAAATGAGGTTAAGCACAGAAGGAACACAATCGCGGGTGAAAATGAAGAAGATAATCGCGCTAGCAAACGAGACATCACGTTGGTTGGAGGGAGTTCATCGATGATTGCGGTGAACAGGCAGTTGTGCTAGAGGACCTGGACCTCAAAGCGGCCCCACACACTCTTCACTCTGGCCACTTGCGTGCCGTGTTTCCATCTTCTTTCAAGCAAAAGAAGAAATGGAATCGACGACCATCACGCGATTTGGGAACACTCCGCAGCAGAACAGCAGAGTTGGTCGCGGTAGAAGAGAAAAGAAGAGGTGGGTTCACGCGACGAATTACTCACGTGTCCACGCACTTCTGGAGGGTGCAGAAGACGAGAACTTATGAGTAAACACAATGGCGAGTGGACCATGCACTAATAGATGAGATGGTCGGCGGTAGCGGGGGATTGTGGATGGGCGAAAGCGAGTTGTTCTTGCGGAAGAAGACGATTTGGTGCAAGCGAAGTCATGCGCAAAATCCAGCAACAGTCCAGCGCGAGCCAACAGCATTCGTTCGGAGCTGCCCTCAAGAACGTTGAAAGGCAGGACGAAACGAAGACTACAAGCGGTGGAGAAATGGCAACCGGACAACGCAGAGAACACGGCACAAAGACGTTTGATTTCACGTGCAAGCACAAGCAACAACACGAATCGATCGACAATGGAAGAGGACGAGCAATCGCCTAAACACACCTCGTCTTCCAAACAACCACACAGCCGGCCGACCTTTGCGCGGCGGATGACATCAATCCACCGACCGCCCGACGCCTTCGATTCACTTCTCGCTCGCTCGCGCATCGCGTGCGTGCGTGAAAACAATCCAGCCGGTCCGTCGGCCGGATGGCCGCCGTCCATTTGGCGCGTCCGTTCGGGTCGGCTGGCATTTCGCCTCCGGTTTCCTTCCTTCGTTTGTTGTCCGAAGAAACTCGCGAGAAGAATCCAAAGAATCCGAAGACGCGAACAGAAGCAGCAGCAGAAGAAGCGGCAAGCGAGGAGTGGAAGCAGATGGAAATTCGATCCATCCGCTGCGAACATCCGCCGTCGTTTCGCACCTCCGCCGTCCAACACGCCCACCAACCGGCAGTCGGCTCCCGATTTGGCGGCCATTAGAGCCGAGAGGAATCGGCGGCATTTCGGAGCGAAAGGAAGCGAATTCGTGAATTTCGCTCGTTCCGCCTTCCCGCCGTCATTCTTCTCCCTCCTTTCGCTTTGTGCTAGTCTGTTCGCGTGTTCGGAGCGCAAAGTGCGAAATGCCCGAAGACATTGCAAGACGGTAGGAAGCGGTGGAAGAAAGAAATGGAAGCGAAATGCGGTCATTAACGATCGAAATGAGTCGAATGAAATGGGCTGAAGGCACGAAAGGCAGGACGAGGCCGAAGAAGCCAAAAGAAATCCGACGGCCAGGAAGCAGAGGAATCCGCGGCAAATCGGTAAGAAAAGAGGTTGAGCACAAGGGTCGAAAAGCGGACTGGAAGCTGAAAGTGAACCGTGAGTAAAGAAGGATAGCCATTTTGTATCGCGTTCACGTTTGATTCACGAAAAGAAGCGATCACACCAGCGATACGATGGAACGAAGATCAAAGCCCACCTAACGAACTGACAATGAACACGCAAGAATAATGAACGAGTGTTCAATCTCTAAAGCAAACAAGGGCACGTGGAATCGTTGAGAAGATGCGAGCGGAAATCCGCAAAAAAGGACTGACGAGAGGCTTCTTTTGTGAGTGACGACGAGCGGAAGACGGCGGCGAAAAGGCGGGCGGGAGGAAGGGCGCAAAATGAAAAATTGATGAACAAAGAACGAAGGAAAGTGCAGAATTCAAGTGGGGTTTGCGGTAGTGGACGATTCACAGTTTTTTGTTTGCACGCCGAGGAGCTTCCAACTGAACTCAGTGTTTTGGTTGGAGCATCTGATTGATCACGAACTCGTAAAGAGAGAACGCGAATGTCCACGCGCCTTCTGACCTCGAGCAACAACTCCACACTTCTTGAGGTTATTTTTTAAACACTGCTGTAGCTGTTGTTTCTTGATTTGAACCGTGTGTGAATTGCTCGTGCCGCAACTCAACCGCCTTCCGCTTTCCGCTGAACAAGGAGGCGAAGTCAAGAGAAGCGGGAGCTTCGAGGCCTCTCGCTCTCTCCTCGCCGCCCGCCCGAGCGAAAACTCCGCTCCGCCGGCCGCCAGTCAAGCGGGGCACTCCGCCGCCCCACGCTCGCCGGCCGGTGGGGAGCCGCCAGACAGCCGCGCTTTCCGTTGGCCGCCGCGGGCTTTGCGCACAATGTGGCCAATTTATACGCTGAGTTTTGCTCTGAAATCTTTGCATTTGCGGTCCAAAAGACGGAAGCGACTACGTAGAACTGATTTCTCTAAGTTGTGGACGACGTTCCGCCGTCCTTGCCGCAATTTCACGTCGATTTCTTCAGATTTGGGTTGCGAAATTCAACGCGTGATTTTTGTCGAGAAACTCGCAATGTTTTCATTAAAGTTCGTTTTAAAACGTCGCAAACAAAGGTGACGTTGAATTGCGGGTACTGGTGGTTCATAAAGCCCGTTGTCCCGGCTTGCAGACGGTTTTGCGGCGCTTTTTAAAATTCTTCCAAAACCTTTGTGAATTCTTCGATACTTTTGCTCCAGTTAACCGACAAATTTCTCCCCACGTCCGCCCGGCCTTCAAGAACGCCTTTGCTACAACAATCCGCCGAATTCCACCTGAAAACTAGCGATTTCTCCCGACTTTCCACCGCTCCGCACGAATTTCGCGCTTCTTGCCTTCCGGCCGTTCGTCCACCCATTCCTCTCGTTTCAGCGCCTTCCAAGGACGCTCTTCTTTGTTCACTTGGGCCCCGCACCCGTCCAGCCGCGATGTTCGTGCGCCGCCCGCCGATCGGCCTGGGGACGAGCGTGCGGATCGGGCTGCGGCTCTTCCGCCTGCAGCCGGCCGCCGTGCTCCAGCCGGCGCAGTTCGCCTCTTCGTCGTTCGCGTCCAAGGCCGCCGATTCGGCCGGCGACGAGCCGCAGTCGGCGTCCCGCTCCGCCTTCCGCCGGGAGCCGAAGTACGCGGGCGCCGTGCAGGACCTCGGCCATCAGAAGGCCGCCTACCACCGCCACCTGCGCTCCGCCCCGCCGCCCCAACAGCAGCGGCAGAAGTGGCGCACCAGCGGCGACGTTCGATTGTAAATTCTCGTCGTTCATCTCCCGATTTTATTCGTCGATTTGCAGCGGAACGCCCGGCGATCGCGCGGATTCCTTCGGCGGCGGCCGCCCGTCGTCCCAGCGAACGGCCGGCGGATTCGGCGGCGACCAGCGGCAACGTAAATCCTTCTTTCGAATTTCCTTTGTACTCGGCTCGTTTGCAGCCGCCCAAACGTTTGGCGCCCGCCTCTCGCCGGTCGACTGGGAGGCCGCCGAGCTGCCGCCCATCCAGAAGACGATCTACGCGGAGGACGCGCGCGTTGCCGCCCGCTCGCCGGCCGAAATCGACGAGTGGAAGGCGAAACACGCGGTGACGCTCAAGGGCAACAACCTGCCCCGTCCGGTCCTTGCGTTCGACGAGGCGGGCTTCCCGAAGGAGATCCAAGAGCGCCTCGTCGCCCACTACAAGCAGCCGACCGTCATTCAGTCGATCTCGTGGCCGGTCGCCCTTTCCGGCCACGACATGATCTCCATCGCGCGCACGGGCTCGGGCAAGACGCTGGGCGTGAGTTTCTTCGAATATTCGATTGATTTCCTCTCGGTTCGCTTTCAGTTCATCCTCCCGGCCATTCTGCACACGCTGGCCCAACCGCGCCGGCAGCCCGGCGGCGGCCCGTCGGTGCTCGTGATCCTGCCGACGCGTGAGCTCGCCCAACAGGTGCAGCAAGTGGCGCGCGACTTTTGCCAACCGATGGGCCTCACAACGACGTGCCTCTTCGGCGGCGCCCCGAAGCCGCGGCAGGCGGACGAGTTGCGGCGCGGCGTCGACATGTTCGTTCCGTTCCCGCACCCCGTCGTTAATCCCGCCGCTCGCTTCAGTTGCATCGCGACGCCCGGCCGTCTGATGGACTTCCTGGAGAGCGGCACGACCACGATGAACCGCTGCACGTTCCTCGTGCTCGACGAAGCCGACCGCATGTTGGACGTGAGTTCGACGACGAAGTGCGGGCAAACATCTCTACCATCCGCTCCGTTTAGATGGGATTCGAGCCGCAAATCCGCAAGGTCGTCTCGCAGATTCGCGTGAGTCCCTTCAGATTTTTATTTGATCTCCAATGTTTGCTGCAGAACGACCGCCAAACGCTGATGTTCTCGGCGACGTGGCCGCGCGAGGTGCGCGCGCTGGCCGCCGACTTCCAGAAGGACCCCGTCTTCTTGAACGTCGGCTCAATGGAGCTCGCCGCCAACCACAACATCGAGCAGGTGGTGGAGGTCGTGGACGAGTACAAGAAGAAGGACCGCCTCTTCGCGTTGCTCAAGGACCTCTCCAAACAGGTGGGTTCTTCCTCTCGCTTCTTCCGATCAATCCCTCGCTTGCAGGAACGCGCCAAAGCGATCATCTTCGTCCAGACGGTGAGCTTTCGTTTGATTGATTCGGTTGAACGTTCTGTTCGTTTGTCTGCAGAAACAAAAGGCCGACGATCTCACGTACGACCTGCGGCGAGCCGGCCTGTCCGCCCTGTGCATTCACGGCGACAAGGCGCAGAGTGAGCGCGATTGGGTGCTGAGTGGTGAGTTCCGGCCGGTTTCCGCTTCTATCTTGCTTGCTCGCTCGTTTCATAGTTCCGCAGCGGAAGGACGCCCATCCTGTTGGCGACGGACGTGGCGGCGCGCGGATTGGGTGAGTTCTCGTCGGGAATCTACCGAACTCATCGCGCCGCTCGATTGCAGACGTCAGCGACATCACGCACGTCTTCAACTTCGACTACCCGAACAACTCCGAGGACTACGTGCACCGCATCGGACGCACGGCCCGCCACGACAAGAAAGTGGGCGAACGATTTGATCTCCGGGGATCACCCACTTGTTGCAGGGCACCGCGCACACGTTCTTCACGCCGGCGGACGCTCCGAAGGCGCACGACCTCGTCAAACTGCTGCAGGAGGCGAACCAGCCCGTGCCCAAGGAGCTCCTCTCGCTGCCCACGACCTCCGCCGGCCACCGCAGCGGCCCCGGCGGCTTCGCGAAGCAGCAGTTCGGGCGGTCGCGCTTCGACGGCGGCAACTCCCGCTACGGCGGCGGGAACTCGCGGTTCGGCGGCGGATCGCGTTTCGGCCAACCACATCGCGGCGGCTACTCGGGATCCCGCTGGTAGACGCGCGAGTGCTCGAGCAGGAAGATCGCCCGTTAGTCACTCGAATAGGTAGCACGCCCATTCTTTGTTATGAATTGTTATTTGTTCGCCGCGAATAAACCCACTGATTCACGGACAAGAGAGAGGTTTTTGTCGGGAGCAGGGGGCGTGTTTCACGGAGCACGAGTTGTTGAGTGTTTGATGAACAAGAATAACGCAAACAAGAGGATTTGGAGCTCAAACATCATCAGAAGACTCCTTGGTTGTTTCGCAAAGCGTCAGTGGATGAGGTTGAATGGTTGAAGCAGAAGAGAACAATCGAATGCGCGAAATCGAGTCAGCAGGCGGGGGAAATGCGTAGCGACAATCAAAACTGTCCAGCCGGGCGAAGAGTCCACGAGTTGAGTCCGAGCGAAGGCAGAAGCCGGCGAGGGGATGAGCGCGCGCGGGAACAAAGGAGGCGAAACGTTCGTTCGGCCACGTACACGACGCGCGGAGCAAAACGGCGAAACGTCGCGTGCGGCAATTAGATTTTCGTTGCGGACGGTCGCGGGCGCGGCGGGAGTGCGCGGTCCCTTGCATTCCGTTTGGTTTTTGGTGCGCGGCGGAGAAGTTGCACAAGTTCGGGGATTCGATTAACCGAGAATTCTGAACAATCATTGGGATCGAAACGGGCGAGGAGACAAGAGACACGTCGGCTTGTTCGGCTCGATGCCTTTCCGGACAGAGGCTCTTCTTCGACTTGCTAACGAAGTCGTGATGCACGAAATGGAAGTGAACGAATGACTAGGAACAGCACACATCATTTGCCGGCCAATTAAATCAAAACGAACCACAAAGTGGAAGGAAGGCGAAAGAAATCGCAACAAACCGCTGTGGAAGCAGCATTCGCATTCTAAGGCCGCGTGCTCAACGACGAGATTTTTCGAATTGTCGTCAAGATGTTCTCCAACTTTGTACTTCCTTCATCTATGGGCTGTTGAGTACAATTCGGCAACGAGCGGTGAGTCACTCGACTGCCAGAAGCGAGAGAAGGCGATGGTTGGCGGTCAGCAATTGGCCTCGATCTTTTTCCGCCTTCTCATCGCTTCGATTAGGACGAGAAAAGAGCGGGAGATGAACGGCGGGAGAGGAAGAAGTGGAAAAGATGATGCTAATCGCCGTCGACTCCGCCGAACACAAATTAGCTCCGACAGCTCGACGTTTGTGGCTCTCCGGGTGTTAAAACTGTGGACCAAAAGCAGAGGAAGCGGAAGAACGTCGAAGAGCTCAAGTGGGTAAAACAGATGAGTAAACAGGCTATTTGACATGTAAACAAATGAGAAAGGAAGGAGATGCTCGACGGAATTTACGCAAGACAACATCACGAATCGAGCGCGTAAAACACGTGAAGGCCGAGCAAACTTGTTACCTACCATAAACGGCTCGTAAACGAATTGTAGCGCCCATTAGCCGCCGTTCGTGTCAACAACGAGCAGGAGATTAACGAACTGAAGCCGAAAGCCCTCCACTGCAGGCGTTTGTTTCGAATTTCGCTGCAGCTGCAGCCGAAGAATTTAATTCAATTGTTCTCTCGTTGTTGACGGCAGCGGATTAGCCGGCGGCTTCGCGGGCTGAACGCACGAAGCACAACAAAACGGAGGGAAGTGGGATTAATCACTCGTCCGTTCGTTCGTCTCAGCGACCCCAATTGCTCATTTGGTCCCCGCGGAAGAGTGCAACAACGAAGGGGAACACCCGCACTCATTGTGAATGCCGCTCGAATGCGGGAGTGTTCCCGACGGGATTAACACGCCCGACTGCCGCCATGTTTCGACTGATAACCACGCGCTAATTGCAGAGGCGTGCGTAAGCGAGCCTTCGTTCGACGAGGAGAAGAATGATGAGGTAAAGGATTAGCGACTGCGGCTGGAGTACGTTAGATGATGAAAGAAAGTACTGGCTCGACGGTGAACCCGAGTGGAAAGCGAGCAAAGTAGTTGCTGCTAAAGATAGCCGACAGAATTCGGCAAGACAAGGCCAACAACAAACATGTATCGCTCACAGATTAGCAGGCAATTGTCTACAGGATCGGATGCAATCTGCAAGCTCGCCCTTGACCCACTCCTCCCTCCAACGTCCAACGAACGCCGCAACCGTTGGTCAAACGACGATGTTACACGTGAAACAAGAGAGAAGACGGCCACGAATCGTCGCCTATTTTCGGCACTTCGAAAAGAGCGGCGCTGGCCGAAAGAAAGCGGCCGAAGCGAGCGGGCGGGAGGAAGAACGTGAATTTTTCATCGTGTTCCCGGGTTCGTCTTCCTTCTCTCACTTGCTCCTCCTTTCCGCCCGCTTGTCGTTGAAACATTCATGTGGCAGGTTAGCGAAATGAGAGGAGCTGTTCACGGCCAAACAGAACGGTTAGGCAGCAGCAATCAAAGACGTAGAAAGGAACGTTTGCATTCAATAAACGCAACAGCTCGCAAGCATTCCCTTTTGTTCTTCTGTCCACTCTATCGCTCCTTCTAGCAGGAGCCTTTGGCACGGAAATCAAAGCCAACTCGTGAGCAAACAAACGACCGTAAACAATCGAAAGGCGGCCACGAGATTCGCCGGAAACAAAGCGGAAATTCGAGCGCGAATCAAAACAAACACGCCGCCGATTCGATCCACTCGACTTTTGATTCGACGCGGGCACTCACTCTTGGATCGTGTGCTCTCGCAGCAATCGAACATTCGTCCGTTCTTTCTGCTCGTGTTTCTGGCTTTCGGTGCAATTCTTCGTGCGTTCTTCCTCATCTGCTCTTCATTCCTGCCGCTGTTTCGAGGAAACGCTCTTCGAATCGAAAAAACGAGAGCGAAGTCGGGGAATTTCCGCAAAACGATGCCGCACGGAACAAAGCTGAGAGAACGCGGCGGCGGGGATTGAATTCAATCCGCGGTTATTCAATCAGAACAATCGAGCGGGCATTCGCTATCATCATTCTTTTCTTTCTACGAGGTTGCTCGATGCTCCAATTGCATCCGCTCTCGAAGTCGAATCAAAGTTCACACATGTTTTCTGCTCGTCCCCTCGAAGAAGAGAGCGTTTGAACTCAAACACCCAACAGCTGCTTGAATCAAACT
This sequence comes from Aphelenchoides fujianensis, assembly GCA_024699865.1. NCBI lineage: Eukaryota > Metazoa > Nematoda > Chromadorea > Rhabditida > Aphelenchoididae > Aphelenchoides > Aphelenchoides fujianensis. Next base: position 1,492,730 of record JAMPIO010000004.1, on the reverse strand, counting down.
CCAGAGACAACTTCAAGGAATGGACATTTATTGCAAACGAATAGAAAGAAGAAAGGCACTGAAACTGGCCGGAAAGCTCGAAATAAACTCTTGGGACTAGAAAGAAGGCAACAGGCAGAAGAATCGGTGGAATCAAGTGGGTTTCGTGCGGTAGAGGCCGTGCTCCTCGATGTAGTCGACGACGCCGTCCGGCGTGCAGTAGCGCACCGACTGGCCGAGTTTGAGGGCGGCGCGGAGGCGCGTGCTGCTCAGCTGGTTGGGGAAGGCGTCGTCGCGGACGAGCAGGACGTTTCGCTTCAACTCCTCGCCCACCGGCAGGCGTTCGAGCGTCTCCGCCGGGACGGACGCCTCGCGTTCCAGCACGACGACGCCGAAGTCGCCGAGGATGCGCTCCAGATGGGCGACCTCCCACAGTCGGCTGCCTGAACGGAGAGGATGGAAAGAAGACGGAAGAAGTGGACGAACCGTCGGGCTTGATCGTGTTGAAGGACTCCAGCAGGTCGGCCCCGCAAACCAGCAGCAGGTGGACCTGCGGGCCGAGTCGCTCGCGCACGTCCGCGCGGTGGTGATCCAAGACGTCCAGCGTGCGCGACCACTGCTTCTTCGCGCACTCCCAGCCGTCGGCACGAACTGCAAGCAAACAAGCGAGTAAATGGAGCGGAAGAAGCAAGAGATGGGCGAGAAATGGAAAAATTCACAAGAATTTTTTGAACTAGCACAAGAATTGAAGGGCCGCCAGCTTCAAGGCGTGTGGTGGGACCCGTTTGACCTTGATTTCGATTGTTTGTTGCAGAAGAACACAGGTAGAAGGCTTTTGAAATAAATGGAAACAGAAGCGAGCACTTGGGGCGGACGAAACGGAAAGAATCGCAAAATTACAACAAAAATCCCTCCTTTTTGGCAGTCAATGCGGGGATTTACAGACGACTGATCCCCAACAGCCGGTAGTTCTAAAAGGAGCAGCAAAACAAAGAGAAAAACAGAAAGAACTCACTCCACTTGGACGAGCCGGTCGCCAATTCGCACATCCGCAAGCGATGCGGGGCGGCGATGAGGTCGGGCTTCGCGAAATTGTCGGCCACCGGGCTGAGGATGCCCTCGACCACCTGCCAGCCGTGCACTTGCTGCAGGAAGTCGCGCGCCCGCTCGAACATCCGGAGGTGCAGGATGGTGGGCGGATTGAACGAGCCGCACGCGATCAACACCACGCGCGCGCCGCGCTCCAGCTTCTCCACGAGCATTCCGTTCGGAGCGGTCGGCTGCGAGTTGGGTGAGTGGAGCGAAGGTAGCGGATGGTTGGGCGAAGAACACGGGCGATCAGAAGCGGAGGGTTGGATCTGAAAGCAAAAGAAATTAATTCGAGGCGGTGTGATCCGAAGTGTTTTGAGCGATTTCCCGTCCCAATTGCCCGATGAGCACACATTCTTTTGACTTTAAATGCACGAGAACGTCGGAAAGAACGAAAACCGAACATAAAAGCGCGCTTCCGTTCACTAAAACGCTCGTGTTCAGCGAATACGTGAACACCGCCGCCGTTTGCTGCGTTTGACGTTTCAAGCGATAAAATTGATAAAAACTCGTCGCCAGTTCGCGGCGAGTTTTGCCACTAACTGTCCTTTCTTCCCTGAACTTGAAGCAAACCAAAATCAAACAAAAATCTCGAGAACAAGTGGAAAGAACAAAATAAAACGGAAAATCGAAGTCACTCACCACGTTCAGTCGAGCGGAACGCAATCGGGACTTCCGGCCGGACGAGTCGACGGGACGCGGCAAGATCCAACGGAATCCAACCGAAATGCCCGTACTCTCGTGTCGAGGACCCGTCTACGAGACACGAAGCAACCAGAAACCCGCTTCGTCAGCCGGAAGCAGAAAACAGCGACCGGGCGGCGCCACCTGCGCGTCGTCGGCGCAGCTCGCCGCCTCGAAGCCGCCGCCGCTTGTCGGATTGTCGAAGCGATCGGGCGATCGGAACATCGAGATCTCCCGAATTTCTACTCGAAGGTGAGGGATGAAGTGATCACTCGCCGGCTGCATCGAATGGAGGCCGTCAAGCGATTCGGTTGGCGCGTGCTCGGGACGATTCGGCGGAATTTCGGCGACGTAAGCGGACTTTCTTTCTTTTGCGTTGTTTCTCGTCGAATTCAGGTGTTTCCGCCTCGTTTCTGGCTTTTCTGCATTCTTTTTGCTACTTTTAAGTTGTGAAAGCGAACTAGTGACCGAAATCTCTTGATTTCGTCGCAAAACGGCAGGAATCAGCGGATTGTCGCTTCTGTTCGGTTATTCCTATTCGCTTGACGAAAATGACGTTGGAACTTTTTTGAGCCTACTTGTTTGCTTCTAATTTGTTGCCAAAAACACGAACAGCACGCCACGCAGCTTTTGAAACCAAACAAAAGCGATTTGAGGAGAGTTCACGGCAAAATGGAATAGTTTTCTTCAAAATTGCCAATCTTTCTTGTTTTGCGTCCAATTTCTTTGGTTCGCGAGTTGAACCTCGCTGCATGGGTTTGAAGAGAATCTCTTGGTCGTATTCCAGCTGCTGCATGACGTTCTGGTCCAAAACCTCCCGTCGAAAATCTCATGGCCAATGATTTCGTGTTATTTTCAAGATTTATTCTGTTGAATCTCCCTTTTCTTCCTCGAACTGCTCCAAGCAACCCTCACTTCTCGTTCAGCTTCGATTTCGGCACAATTCACTCCTTTTTGCTTTCAGCCCTACTCGGAGGCGTTCGCGAGCGACACGCTGGCGATCGTTCACCGGAACGACCGCGTGCCGATGGGCGAGTGGTTGCTCGTCTACCACAACGTCCAGTCAAAGCGGTACGCCGTCTTCGTGAAGCTCCTCTTCCCCACGGTCGTCGGGATCCCGTCGTTCGGCGCCATCGACTACTACCGAAATGGCCGCTTCACGTACCCCAAGTACGAGCATCTGCGAAAGGAGTTCCGACAGGTGAGTTCCCTTCCGACTGCTTGAATCGACGGTCTCTTTTGATCCTGCTGATCGATGCGCTACTTTTTGTTGGTCGTTGAAAACGTCGTTCTTTGCTCTCGGAATTGAGCGGTACACCCCGTTTTGGCGCGGCCGTTTTGGCGCGACCGTTTTGGCGCGGCCGTTTTGGCGCAGCCGTTTTGGCGCCGACCCGTTTTGGCGCGGCCGTTTTGGCGCCGTATAGAAATATCGTTAAGTAGTAAAAAAAATGTTATCCAATCATAGTTTTCACGATTACAAATAATATATTTTCACACAACACAGCAAAAAGGAGTTAAATGATTGCTGTAGATGCGTGTTCATTTTTCGGGTGGAAACCGTTTAGGGCGTGTGTGAAAAGAGAAAAAGGGGTGTGGGGCAGGTCTTTTGTTATGCGATTGTGTACTCAAACTTCTGCAAGTGGGACGCCGGTGGTCAAGAAACATTCGCAGAATTTTTCTAGAAGACAAACATTATGCGAATACTTCGTAGAAGGCGTGTAAAAAAGAAGGAAGGAATGGATGCCTCGGTTGATTTTGTCTTTTTCACATGGCAATTGCAGTGGGCCAAATAGAAACTTTTTTCTAGGCTTTGAAAGCTCTCTTAAAAAGGAGCTCCTTTTCATCTCAATGCGTGGAGAGGTGCATGTAGAGATGCGTGTAGCATTCCACGCACGTTCCATAGTTCTCGTGGCATTTAAAAAAGCCGGAAGCAAAAAACAATCAATCTGACGATTTGGTTTGTAAAATTAGACCCAATTCCTTTGCCCACAAACGCCTTACCCACCTCAGAAATGCAAAAAACGTCGGGGTAACGGTTTGTATAGATTTAGATCAAGTTGTAACAGCTTTTTCAGCCTCCCTTTTTGTGTAGTATCACGGCCATAACTTCAAAAGATATTATCTCTATATTGCACCAGCGGCGCCAAAACGTCCCGGCGCCAAAACGGCCGCGCCAAAACGTCCCGGCGCCAAAACGGCCGCGCCAAAACGGGTCGGCGCCAAAACGGCTGCGCCAAAACGGCCGCGCCAAAACGGCCGCGCCAAAACGTCCTGCTTCGGAATTGAGAAACAGCGGATTTTGGCGTAAAATGCACGGGAACTAGGAAGTGGCCGCTACTTCGACTTTCTACGGGGTTTTTGGCGGGCCAACCGTCGATTAATTTCCTCAACCGCTCTCTCGCCTTTAACAACTCATTAAGTGCTCTAATCCTCGATTGACTCGTGTATTTTCAGCTCGGCTGGGTCGGCTACGTGATCGTGGCGATGATGTGCGTCTCGGTGGGCGTCTGCCTGCGCTACGGCTCGATGAACGTCTTTCGCGTGTACCAGAACCGCGCCGATCCCGAGCGCTTCACCATCCTGCGGCCACGCGCCTTCGTCTTCACGAAACTGGTTCGTTCTTTCGCTTTTTATTGATTTTTCGCCGCTTGTTGCGTGTTCCGCTCCATTTAAATCGAATTGATCGCTTCTTGTTCTCCGATTTCCTCCAACTGATGCCCGCTGCTTGCAGGTCGACTGCCACCGCTCGGAGATCCGCACGCGGCCCGCCTTCTACGCGGCCGCCCAGCTGAATCGCGAGCAGACGCCGCTCTCCTTCCTCTTGTACGCCGTCCAGCTGCTGCGCGGCTCGGTGGTGATCAAGCGGCAGGGCGCAATGCTGGACGATTCCTGCTTCCGCGCGAACAACCTCCGGACATTCATGCTCGGCGAAACCCAACAGCCGCCGCCCCAACTCGCCGCCGACTATCGATGGCGGGCGTGAGCGACGGCCGGCCATTAGGAATTTCTCCATTCAATCGATTGATTAGACTCCTTTTGCTCAATTGTTTGCTGTTCGTTGTTTGTTTGTTGTTGTTAATGGTCAATTCTTTCTTTTCGTTCGTTTCGTCGGAATAAAACGCGGAATGAAAGGAACGAGGGTGATTCGATGGAAAGTGGGGGGAATCTCTTGTGGTTGAAGGAGCGAAAGGACCGTGCGATTGCTCTCGGGGCCCCGCAAACGAGCTCATCCTTGGCGTCTTCCACCGGCTCGTCCATTCGCCCGCAACTTCCCCGACTCCTCTCGCCGATCCAGAACAATCAAGGTTTATTCGAGAGTCAAACAACAAACTACACACTTATTGCATTGGACGAGTGGGATCGCTTTAATCTTCGCGTTTCGACGGCGATCGCGGCGAGTCGCTTTCGGGCGGCATCTCTTCGGGGAGCCGCGCGATGGTCGGCTTAACATAAGTCGACAGGACGAGTGGGAAGTCCTCCGTCTCCGGCGATGGGCTCGCTTCTTTGCGCACTCCTTCAGCTTCGGTGCAGGCGGCCTTCTCGCCGTTCTCCCACCGGGGCTTCTCGTCGACGGTCGCAATCGATTGGACGAACGTCGTCGCGGCCTCGGCGGTGTGCGTTCGACGGCGGGCGGCGGCCGCTTCGTGCGGGTGCTCGTCGTCCGTTTGGGAGCCCAAATTGAAGGAGTGGTGATGCCGCAGCGGGTAGGGGTACGAGTGGGAGGGCATGGAGACGGCGTGGAAGGAGTCCTTCAACTCTTCGACGAGCTCCTGCAGGTCGTAGTCCTCGGCGCCGCCCGCCGACATCGTCGAGTCGGCCGACTCCACGTGCACGTACGGCGCGTGCGTGTGCCGTCGCGCGTGCGCACCGCCGCCGCCGACGATCGCGCGCGCCTCCGACGGCACGTCCACCGGCGCCGACCATTGGACGCGACCGTCCAGCCGTTCGGCCAACTCGTCCGTCAGCTGCAAGCAGGAGAGGAGTGAAAGGAATGATCAAACGGAAGAACTCACCTGCTCGAAGACCCCGTCGTCCAGCACCGCGTCCTCGTCGAAGATTCGCAGCGCGATCTGCTCGGTGGCCGCGTCGAAGAAGCGGTACGCTGCAAAGGAGGTTGATCAAAGGGAACGTTTGATTGGAGCGATTCGAATCGTCTCGTTCGTTGATGTTTCTGCCGTGGGATCAAAAGGAAGTGCGGTTTCTACCGCCTGTGCGTTCGATTGTAGTGGAATGCTCCCAGATTGCTCGTTGCTCTAGTTGTTCCCCGATCAGACCCGTTGCCTCTCTTTTGTGGATGTTTGATCTTTACGACCGGAAAGCGCGGCAATTGCAGAAAGTAGCTCGTTTCCTTCCGCGCATTTCTCGGAGTGAACGCAAAGTGCCCTCATTTGGCCGGCGAGTGGCCGTCCACTTCCGCCGTGGTGCGCGACTTCCGGTTGGGCTTTGAGACGGAAGTGGATTTTGCGTTGCCGTGGGCGGTAAACAAGAAGATGAAGTGCGTTACCGATGGGAATCACTTGGTGTTCGAGGGACGGACGATTGTTGTCGACGATCATAATAACGGCTCAAAACTAATGCCGTTTGCACGAGAAGAGAAGCCGCAGTGACCCGCCGGCCGACTCAAAAGGCGACGGCTGTTCGATCATGCATGAACAGAAACGCGACGAACGCTTGAATTCGCCTCGTCCGGCTTGCATTCATCCAGCCGCCCAGTTGGTTGGCGGTAGGCCGCTCGAACAGCATGACTTTCGTTTCTTTCTATTCGCGAAGTTTTGAGCCTTTCGACAGCCTTCAACTCGAAAGCGATTGTTTGATCGTGAAACGATCCGTCCACGATTTCCGTCTGCCCACTTTGAATTCCAATTCACCGCTTTTCCTCTGCAATCCCTTGGACTTCCCACGTTTCCCGCTAGCTTTTCGAGCAAGCACCCCTCCCGGTCCCCCTGCTTTGCACTTCCCTTGCTTCCAATTCCAATTCACTTACTGTACGCGGTCAAGCAGCCGGAGAGCTCCAGTGCGGCGGGATTGAAGTTGTTCATCGGCTTGGCGCCTGCAATCTCCGTCGATCATTCCCTTCTTTCTTCTTTCCACTTGCCTGTGTGACATCGGCGCGGAATGATGAAGGCGGTGACGAAGAGCGGCTTCTCGTCGATCGCCTCGTCCCGCAGCGGCCCGTCGGTGCGGATCGGCGGGGCGCGCGTGAAGAAGAGGTTGTGCGCGACGTTGCGGCGCGTCAGGAAGTTCAACGTCCGCGAGATCACTCTGAAATCGAAGGTTTGATACGGGGGAGCAGTGGAAGTGAGTGAGGTTGAAGGACAGTTGAGTGGCCAAAAAGAACGGGGGCGTGTGCTTCCGCTCGTTGCATTCTTTCCGCAAAAAAAAGACCTGCTTTCTCTTCTCCCGCCCTTCAAAAAACGAATGGGTGAGATTTGTGAGCGCATCCCCAAATCTCGAGGGGACCATTGCCAAGTTCTCCCATCCACCCGACACTTTCGTAGGGAACTCACTTGACGAAGCCGTCCATCGCCTCCGCTCCGCCCTGCAGCTGATATGCGAACGTGCTGATGAACCAGTTAGGGCGTCGAATGACGAAGCAGGAACCGGCAAGAGGTTCGAATCGCTGCAAACGGGACGACCATTCGAATAGTCATCGGGGAACTCACGCGATAAATCAGGTCAGACTCGTAAGGCCAAAAGATTGTGTGCACTGAAGAGAAACCGGTAATGAGTGCGTGGAAGGCAGCTCACAGTGCAAGTGATTGACGGACGCCTGCCCGAGCAGACTGTTGTACAACACGTGGAAGTTCTCGTCCTCCACCAGCAGCATGAAGTCCGTGGCGATCCTAATGCCTGACTCGTTCATGATCTGCAAGCAGCGGTGAGTGGTGAACATGTGAGAGATACGGTGAGTGAGGGAATGGAGATCAAGCAATCAGTTTTGAGTTAGAAGCTAACAAGATGCGGACAGGGCCCGCGGCAGATGAGCGGTCAGGTCAGGGATCAAGCAGTGCGCTTATTTCCGTTGTCGAGCGATCGATTCCCTCGCAGCCCACCCACCCACGACCGTGAACTCACCTGTGGCAAGCACTTGCTCAACGACGGGATCAGAAGGCTGTGCGCCCGCTCCAGCGGGCTCGCGTTCACGCACAGCACGTGAGTGTCGAGCGGATCGTCGGTGATCGGTCGGTCCATGCAGCGAATGTAGAAGAGGATCTCCTCCCGCTTCAGCTTCGTGAAGTTGAAGCGGTGGTGGTTGAAAGGTTGGACGATCGATTGGAAGCGCATCGGCTTCCGTCGCAGCGTGTTTCGCTCAACGTTGAGCTGAAAGCGAGCGGGGAGTGCGGAGGAGGGAGCGGGGCGAACTCACTTGCATCGAAAAGTTGAAGTCACCGTCCAGCAGTTTGTACATGCAGTTGAGATCGTAGTTGATGGCGCCCCGCTTTTGCGCCTGATCCCATTGGTCGCGCAGCTTCTGCGCGAACTGGAAGCACCGAGGATTTGCGGGAATTGAAGTCGTTGAGTAAAGCGAGCGAGTGGCAGCGTTTGAGCGACGAGTGTGTCAAGTGCAAGACCAACAACTCAACGCCAAACGAAGACCTCAGATGATCAACAACGAGAGAGCAGCCCTCAACTCCACCACCCACCGCTTACGTTCGTCTCGGAGTACTTCCGATCGGGCGGGCATTGGCGGAGGTCGAAGAGGAAGTCGACCGTCTTGTACTGAAAGAAGTGCACCACATGGTCGCTGGCGTTGTTGCCGCTGTTCGGCGTCTGAACAGTCGCGATTAGAAGAAGACGATGGTGGGAGGACTCGCCTGTACACTGGAATTCGAGCGATGCGCTCGACCGCACTGCGGTTGACTCATTGGCGACGAGGAGCTGGAGGACTTCGCGTGTTCTCGAGCATCTCACGCCTCCTCCGCTTCCTTCGATTTTCTTTCGTCTGCTCGCACTCAATCGATTGGTCGCTTGTTCGTTCGATCGATCGAAGGGTCGATCCACGAGAATACACCGGCTTCGAAGCCAACAAGGAGGCTGGAAATTCGCGGGAATTGCGGCCGAATCGAATTCAATTCGCGGGAACACGCGAACTCGTGACCACACGACGACGAGCGAACGTGATGGACGACGCGAATTCGAAACAAGCGGCGGCCGGCGGGCAGAAGACGAATGAGGTGTTGAGAAACAAGAACGAGCGAGAGGGCGGCCGAAAGGAGGAGCGGAAATTGAATTCGCTCCTCCTCCTCCCTCTTCGACGCCCATCGAATTCGGCGGCTCGACCAACAACTCGGCAGCCAACACCGGCGACTGTCGATCGAGTGAAGACGTTGCGGCGTAAGGGTGGGAGGCAGAAGATGCCGGAAAGAAGGGATAAACGGTGGATTAAGACAGAGTGGATGTGGAAGCAGAAAAGATGTTTCATTCTGTCTTAAATTTTTCGCTTAGCGAGCGATAGGTAAATTCTAACCCCTCAAATCAAGAACAGTGTTCCTTTCATGCGCTAATGCGACGTCACCAGTCCTTTCCACGTTTATCCCAGCAAAATCGCCCGTTCCACGCCTTCTCCCAAACCTTCGCAATCCCACGGAGATCACCGGAACGCAACCAAATAAAAGCAATGAGCGAAACGAAGAGAGAGGCACGTGGCGAGAATTCGGGCGTCTCTCGAGAGACTTTGGGCGTTAACTGAATTACGACGACGACCACCCACAGCAAACAAACGAAGAAAAGGGATGTTGATGAAGTGGACGGCCTGAAGAAAACATTTGCAGCAGCAGAAGGAAGAACGGCGCCCGATTTCTCACTTCTTTTCGTTCCGTTCGGGCGGCTGCAAATCCCCCGAATGCCGCCGAATACCCCGAATTCCTCCGATAAAACGAGCAAAGAAGAAGAAGACGGGCACGAAGAGGAGAGAAAAGCGCGACAAAGTAAATTCTCGCTTCCTTCCGTTCGTTCTTCATTCTTCCAGCCGGCGGGCGGGAGGGAGGAGTTTATGCGATTAAAATGCCCAAAGGAAAAGCCAAAAGCCACGAGCGGGGCCGAAGGGCGGCGTTTCGGCCGGAATGGCCGCTTTTTCGCTTCCGAATTGTTCCCACCGCTCCGCTCGCCGCGTTCCGTTCGACGCCACGAGATCAAACGGCGATAAGCGAGGGGATTTGCGGAAAGAGCGTGGAGAAGGCGACGAGAAAGCTCGCAGGTGTTCGAAACAATCGAACGCGGAGGAAAACGGGAAGTTGGAAGGCGGGTGGATTGCGGTTGTAACGTTTGTTGAACTCTGGAGTCAAGGATTGGCCCAATTGGCTTCAATCAGCAACGAATACTTGTCACCAGTGGGACCAAGGACTAGAGGCTGCTGCTTGCTCTTGGCGGCCGTTCCACCGCTCCTTCACAAAGACAGCGAACGAGGAGAAGTCGGAAACAATTAACTTTAGCCTCTGCATTGAACATAAAGAGTTCGTAGGACGGAAAGAAAGAGTGGAACAACCTCGTTATCCGAATCGAAAGCCAACCGACGAGCCGCAAAGAGGAAATTTGGCCCGAGGGCGCGCATTAATGAAGAGCAAACACGAATGAAAGTGGACACTCCGCGCGTGTTCTTCGCCCGCTGGAGAGCTTTGATTCGATTTGCCGCTCGTTTTTGGTATGCTGTCTAGCTTGTGGTTGTTGTGAGTGGAAGACGTGTCAATCTCGATTGAACTTGAATGAAAATTGATTAAGAACGGAGCTTGCAAGCAAGAAAAGTAAATAACGGAGAAAATCAAATGGAACCGATGGGTAAAACGAAGGCAGATTAAAGGCCAGCCCTCAAACTCTGTACGTTCAGCTTCATTCGTTGGAATTGAACGAACCCTACAGTTCAAAACCAAGGAACGAACCCTACGGTTCAAGAAAGACCGAAACGAAGGAGAAGAAGGAGCGGGAAAAGAGATTCTTTCTATAGGTTCATTCCGCCCGCCCGCCCGCACGAGTGGCCGACCGAAAATAAAGCGGCGTCCGGACGAGCGGAAGGAAGAAGTGGGCGGAAGAACGTCCGCTTCTTCGCTCGTCGACCGTCCGTCTTCTTCCCGCTTCTTCTTCTTCTGCGTGTTCATCGGCAATGTTTTGAGTACCGAAAGGAGGAGCGAGGCGGAAGGAAACGGCGGCCAAAGACGGCCGACCGGCCGGTAGTCGTTTCTCTCGATGACTAACGATAGTCGAGAGGAAGTGGGTGATGAAAGAAGGGCGGAAGGGGGTCGTGAACGAGAGAACGGAACGGTTGAAGAAAGAAGCCGGGCAGTTCGAATGAGCAACGAACAGCGCGGTCATTGGATAGACGGTTGACGATTAAAAACGACGCGGTTGAAAGCAAAACTTCTGGGTCAGAAAAGAGCGCGTTGATCAAAACAAAAAGTTCAAAACGAATCACAAAAACAAATCAATGCGTTCGAGAACGCGCTTCACGAAATCGAACGCCGGCGCCCGTTTGTTGACCGCCGCGTTCCGCACGCGTCTCGCCGACTTTTTTCGCCAAAACGCTCGCCTTGCATTGCCGCCCCCTCCGTTTTGGAAAAACAACAAACAAAACCCAACCGTCTTGCAGTGAACTCGCAAGTGCGCAAAAAAATCCGCGAAATCTACGCCGCCGCAATTTGCGCCGCCCGTCGCGCCGCACGCGTCCCGTTTCGTTTTATCAAACGCTTCCCAACGCGTCCAGCCGCTCGCCGCTTTTTCCCGCACGCATTCCGGCCGCATCTTTTTCGCCACGCGCCGCCCGCCCGCTCGGCGGCGTCTGCGGAAGTCGAACGCCGAAAATCGCAGCGACGATTTCGCGACAGCGAGACGGGCGCCGGATTTCTCCGCAAAAAGATTCACGCCCGCTTTCGTCCATCAAAAAAGTTGGCTGATTATTCGACCGGCCGCCGCCCGCTGTTCATTTCTTTTCTTTTTGCTCCGAACAATTCGCTCGCGGCGTCGCGTCCGGCGCCCGACGCTGGGCGGCTGTTTGTTTCGCGGAGAGCGTCCGAAAAGGCAGGCGGACGGCCGAAAATCTCGCTCGTTAGGAAACCGACGGGGCGAGGGGGTCGAACCAAAAAGATGAAGAACGCGGCGATTATTCCCGTCGATTGCGAAATGCGGTCAGAAATCGCGAAAAGGGCGGCCCGAATTTGCAAAAAAACACTGCAGCCGGAAAGACGTCGGGGCTCGCGGTCTACGTGAACGTCTGTCGGAAACAAGCAATCAGAAAAAGTGTTCGGAAAAACCACGTAGTCGACGCGAAGCTCCCAGTGAAAGCGTGGAGACGACGGCGATTCCATCGATCCGTCCACGAGCTCCTCTACCAACCATTCGATGATGAACTCTCGTAACGACCACGATCGATCGAACACAACAAACGATCAAATGCACCTCATGCTCGAAACCCCACGGAATCCAACAGCGCCCTCGTCCACTCGCTTCTTTCCGCTCGCCATTGTTCCCTCCACGCCCGCCGTCTCGCAGCTGTTCGTCCACGCTCGCCTTCCTTCGGGCGACCTTTGAACTCGCTTCTTTCTCGTTTGTCCCTCATTACGGCGGGCTCCCATCACTCACTCGCCGCCGGCCGCCACGCGCCGTCGGCTTTCCGTTGGATCACGCCCGCAATCAGCCGGCCGCTTCGGGTCGGGCGGCCGGCTGTCTGCTGCGTTCATCTCCTCTTTTCTGCCGGCTTTCTTCTTTCCGTCTGGCTTTTGCTCGATTCGTTGGGCGGGCTGATTGGACGTGCCCGCCGTCCGTTAGATCAAAGAGACGGCTAGTCGAGGCGGTTGGGAACGAGGGCGCGCTCACGCTCAAATGAAAAGCGGCGTGTCGAGCGGGTATGAGGTCCAGCGGGTATTCGATCGAGCAGGCGGGCGTGAAGAACTCACGGTGAGAGCGGAACGTTCAATCATTTATGGACGAATCGCTCCGCTCGCGTGTAATTTTATCACACACCCGTAAATCAAACAGCAATCCATTCGACGAGCAGTCCATTCAACGAGCGATCACTCCGCCCCAAACAGCTGGCTTCTTTCGCTTGAACGAAGCGGAAACTCCGCTCTGTTCTCCCCGAATCGATTCCCCCGAACATTCCGCAAACACAAGCGACAGGCCGCCGCTTGTCGTTGGGAAATTCGCTCACAATCCTCGCTTCCAGGCCGTGAATTCAACCGACCGATCGCGTCCAATCGACCGAATCGAATCGAAGGATGTCCCGCAGCTTCTCCATCAACATCACGACGCCGACGGCCGAGTTCCCGTACACGAAGACCGTTCAAGCGGAGATGCCGCTCGTCGAGTTCAAGGCAAGCCGATTCCTTTCATTTCCTCCAATTTCTGCTGTGTTTCGCCGCTATTAAGCTAAGAATTTGTGTTCAGCACGTGCAGCAGATTAAGCGGCCGCAGAACAAACGAGTCCGACCAAAATCCTTGGCGAAACCCCACTGAAAATGCGTGATTTCCGCAAATCCATCTGCTGAACGCTTCTTTTGGATCTTGCAAGCAAACTCGCCGTTCTTTCTGCAAGGCTTTGACGTTTAAAGCTCGAAAGAAGTATTGCAAACGAGCCGCAAGCAATTCGGCCCAAGATCCTCGGCAAACTCATCGAAAAATCGGCCATTTTTCGAGAATTCACCCGTTTTACCGCATTCCTTTACTCACTCACTTACTTCTGCTCTTCTTTCAGCGCCGCATCGAGCTGGTGGTCGGCGTCTACGCGGCGGACATGTCGCTGACGCTGCTGAACGCGGAGGGCAAGTTCGTGAACGACCTGAAGGCCGAAGGCGAGACGCTGGAGCAGTTGGGCGTGAAAGAGGGGTTCGTTTCTTTCTTCCCCATTCTGCTTTACTTTCTTGCTTGCAGCTACACGATCCGCGTGGAGGACACGAGCGGCAAGACGGCGGACCCGATGGCGGGCGACGTGAAGAAGTACGAGATCAACGAGGAGCGCTACCGACAGCGCGAGGACACCGCCCGCAACTTCTTGAAGAAGAACGTCCTGCTGCCGCACATCGCTGTGAGTTAAACGAGATAGTGGGGGGGGATAAAATGGGGATCTTCTATTGCATTCTTTTGCTTTAATTGAGCCAATGCTCTCAACTAACTTTAAATTACTCGAAAACTCAATTATTTCGTCGTTCAGGTCGGAAACCGCTGCATCGTCCAGTCGAAGGCCAAGGGCGATCGCGCGGGCCGCATTGCGTACGTGGGCGAGGTCCACTTCAAGCCGGACGTCATGGTCGGCGTCGTGCTCGACGAGCCGCTCGGCAAACACGACGGCGAGGTGGACGGCAAGCGGTGAGTTCTTTCGGTGTTTCTTCCGTTCTTATTCGCTCGTCTCCGTTCAGGTACTTCGAGTGCACCGCGCCGCACGGCGTGTTCGTCGATCGGCACCTCGTGAAGCCGCCCGCCGCTGCCGCCGCCAAAACGACGCCCGCCCAACCCGCCGGCGACGCCAACGGCGCCCAAATCGACGAGATGTGAGGCGAGCGAGGGATTCGCGCGTCTCCTGATTGCTCACTTGTTTTCTTCGATCTTCCCCACCGATTCCGATTGTTTCCGATTCGTTTGTTCACTTCTCAAACGAGCGGCTGTTCACTTCCACTCCCTCTTCGGATTGTTCCGCCCGCAATGAATGCTCCTTTCTCGTCGAGAGCTTCCGTCCTTCCGAAGTCCCGCCCACTTCACTTCTTTGTGTTCTAATCTACGTTGTTTCTAGTCGAATCGATTAAACCAACTGAACTGGAAAACCGTGAACAAAGAAGTGTCTTGGTGTGTTGGAAGCACCTTGCACTTAGCCGCTTGAAAGAAAGAGCGTTCTGACGACCACGAGTTGCGGTTTGGCTCGTGGGAAGATGCCCAACGGATTCGTGGGAGTAGGAAGCAATCCGTTCCATTCATTCGACTGTTTGTCGGTGGGAGCCGTGGATAAAACGATCTCTTCCATGCATTTGGGCAGCGTTCTTTTGTGTTGCGGTGAGCGTGGGAACGAGCGACCAAAGCAGAAACAAAGCGAAGCAGAGGAGCACTGTCACACGCTCTCGCCAACGATCGTCGAATGGCTTTGGGCTTGCATCGGTTTATTTCAGAGAATGCGAACGATACTTCCGGGAACTCGCCCGTTCAACGACCACAAACAAAAACGGAATTGAACGTACGAGCAAACGGAAAGGAAGTGAGGTTTATTCGCCGCAAACATCTTAACTCAATTCACATTACAAACTAAAGAGTTGCAACCAATCGCGGCTTTCGAACGGGCGACTTCCCCTTCAAGCCATCAGCGCGGGATCGACGCTCGTGTCGACTCGAAAAGTGATGTCCCACTGAGCCAAACGGTCGAAGATTCGCGTCCGCTCGAAGGCCACCGCCGGAGTGAACACGCCGCCTCTGAAAACGTGGATGCAGTTGATTTGCAAAGAGAACGGAAAGGTGGAGGAGCAGAGTAAAGCGATCCAATCTTCTTCCTCTTTCCTCCGCCTTCTTCTGCCTCTCCCTCCTAGCCACTCACTCGGGCATTTGGTCGCGTTCCTCGAGGATCGTCATCGCACTCGCAAGGATCAAACGCGCCGTCCCGACGTCTGAAGCAAAGTAAGCTGGACGGAGAGCTTGGCGGTCGCTCACATCCCGCATCGGGTCCGTCGCAGCGGACGGTCAGCTTCGTGGTGGGCGGCTGGTCGACTTGCGGCTCCTCCGTCGGCCAGCCGTAGCCTTGAACGAAGTACGTAAAGCGGGCCTGCAATCCGGCGAGTAATAAGCATTGGAGTGATTGAGGTGCGGAAAGAGTGAAGGCAACCGTTCGAAGATGGAAGTCAGGAGCAGAAAGAATCGTTGACTACGAACGACTGTTGACTGCGGAATTCTTTGTTTGTTGCGATCACAGATGTTTCGAGCTACTAAGGACTCCAATCAAAGTGCACGCACTCGCTCATGCCGAACGCCTCCGCTTTCCACACCGCTCACCTTCTTGACCATCTCCCTTTTCGGTCCCTCGGTCGTGAACGTGCCCAACGACGCGAGTTTGGGATGGTTGAGAACGAAGCGGAAGCACGCGGGCCGTCGGACGGCGCCGACCATCACGCCGAACCAAAGATGTTTGGCGCGCGCCTCCGCCCACGTTCCGTCCAGTGCGTAGATCGAGACGGGGATCTCAAATAGAAGAAGTAAGCGCTTCTTGGGTGCGTGCACTCACCGGCCGCCGCCCGTTGACCGTCGCCTCGTGGTATTGCGTTCGTTCAACGACGGAATCGTCCGCGCCGGGCAGCCGATCGCCCGGGTAGGGGATCGCGTAGCCGTTCAGGCTGCGATTGCGCCAAACCGGCGGTCTGCAACGAGCATACTGGATGAGTGGACGTGGGCCGCTTGTTATGAAGAAGAAAGCTTGACGCTGTCTGCCGGACAACGATTCCTCTTTACTCTGCACGACCGCTCGCAAAACAGAAGCTTGTGGCCTTGCTTTTAGCTCCAATACATGAAACTCTCTCATGTTTCGCTTCCAACCCTCCCTTGAACTGACCGTTTCGGGGGCTTCACGAGCGGCTGTTCGATCGGCTCGGGCATCAGCTGCGCGCGAAATTCGTCCACTCGGTCGCCTCTTTCGACCACCCGCAGCACCGTCTCCAGCGTGCCGAAGTTGAACGAGTAGCCCTGCAAGCGTTGAGGCTTGATTGATGGAGAGAACTCACTCGCGGGATGTCGAACTTCACGAAACACTCGGCCTGCAACGGAGTGGGTTGACCAAAGAGAAATGGAAGGTTGGACGCGTGAAACGATTAGGGTAACATTCATTGGACGAGTGGTTGATCGAAGCATCAAGAAAAGGTTCGAAAGTGGAAAGAGATGAGTGATCGCAAAAGTTCACCGCTTATTAGCAACCGAGCTGTGAAGCGCTCGCATCCCTCATTATCACAAGCTCAACACTAAAAGCGGCAAACAAAAGAACTCACGTAAGCAACAGTGCCCGGAAACTGCTGTCGCAAGAACTGAACGCCCAAATCCGCGGGGATCGAGTCAAAGGCGCACGAGCTGATCACAATCGAGCCGCTCTCCTTCGCTTCCCGGTTGTACGTGACTTGCATCCGTTCGGCCCACTGAAAGCAAGCGCTTTGTTCTGCCAAGACAGGATTGTTTTTTTTGAAGTGAACGTCAAACAGAAGTTAAAACCAAGTGATGATCAAGAGAACGGCTGTTTGCAAGGTAAATCTTCCTCTCGTGTTCATTGCCGCACTGGCTCGTCTCAGTTCTCGTCGTTGGTGCGAAGAACTCACCACCGCCTCGCCGCTGATGTCCAGGTGGGAGGTGCCGTTGCGGACGGCGGCGCGGATCACGTGCTCGCCGAACTTCCAGAACGGACCCGCCGCGTTCACAATCACGCGCGTCTGCTTGGCCAACGCGTCCAGGGCGGCGTCGTCGGAGGAATCCGCGATGATCACTTCGATGCGGGAGAGGTCCGTGTCTGCAACGAAAGAATGGGTAGAAGGAGGCAAGGTCGAGGTGTTTGGGTCAAAGGTTCGACTATTGTACCATCTTGCTGGTTATACGACAGTTGCGGCCGGCCATTTGCGGCCGACAGATGCGGCCGACAGTTGCGGCCGACATTCGCGGCCGACACTTGCGGCCCAAATTAGTCATTCGTCTAAAGCAGGTATTAGTGGTCTAGATGAAGTCCCACCTCAATTCAAGCTTAAAATCGACTAAACAGGGGTGTATAAAGGAGCAAAAGGAGTGTGTGCTGCTATAAAACTCGTTTTTTTTAGAGTTTTACTCTGTTTCTTTGTCTACTATTTGGGCCGCAAATGTCGGCCGCAACTGTCGCGCCGCAAGTCTCCGGCCGCAAATGTCGCAGCACCATCTTGCTGCGTTACACAAGAGAAAAAGCAGCAGAGTTCGTTCAAGAACTCAATCCTCTTTCATATCGATCCATCCACCCGGTTATGGATCGAAGAGAAATAACTCACTCGTGTGCTTCGAAACCTCGCCCAGCATTCGTCGCAGCTTGTCCGCATTCCTGCCGGCCACCGCGATTGAATGCCGCCCGAAATATTCGCTCTTGACGAACTCCTCGACGATGTACGCGCCCGCACAGCCGGTCGCCCCGAAGACAACGAGATCGAACTTGCGGTCGGCCAGACGGTCGGCCATCATATCTTTCCGGAGGGCTGAAAAGCAAGTGGATTGCGGGTATAAAAGTTCAACGAATTGCTAACTGTAACTCAAAGACTTCGACGAACAACAAAGAAAGAACGCGCAGTACAAAAAAGAAGAAATAATTAGATGACTGGCTTTGCGAAACGAGCACGAATTCACGATTTTTGGGCTCCTTTCTGCAGGAGGCACGAACAAACTCGATTCTCATCGTTTTCCGGTTCGGTCAAACGGCAAGCATTCCGCGGCGTGCAAGAGATCAACCTTTTCGAAGCAACCGCCCGCCCGGACACAAGCGGAAAGGATTGGCTTTTTATCAATCGGAAGACGAAGGATGCGAGAGCAAACGTTTTCAAGCAGGAGCAGGAATTTCCCAACAAAGCACAAAGCAAAAGGAAGATGGCGTGAGACTGGAATGGCCTACGCTCCTGCTCAATCAACCGTCTGTCTTCCACTGGAAAGTACTGGCGATCGGCGCAAATGCCCGCCATTCTTTCCGTCCCGTCCGTGCCCGCTTTTATTCGCACGAATGCCTCGCGGTAATTCGGACGTCCATCGCTTGGCGCACCGCTTTTTCTGCTCGCGTTGGTCGCCGCATCGCATTTTGCGCGCGAAAGAATCAAAGCAGAACAGAAATCACAAAGTAAAGTCTGTTCACGCGTGAAAGGGGAATGTGAGTAGAGAGTTGAAGTCCGTACAGTTCGTACCGACCGAATGAAACGAACGGCAACAGAATCGAGCTGTGGATTCGACGTTCAAAAGTTAATGTTTGGTTGGTCGAGGCGTTTAATTCATTTTATTGCGTCAACTATTGTCCATACCAAGAACGACCTGACAAAGGTTAAACATAAGCTTGCACGACTGTCGCAACGAAGGAAGTATTAATCGCTTCCACTGCAGTGTCAAGCCGTCGAATATCACCACCGAAACATCGCCGCCGCTTGAAAACGAAGCGCAGATGAAAACGTTTAGTTCAAAGGTCAACGAGCCCAACGCACCGCCGTTGACGCGTACTAGTATACAAATCAAACGTTCAAATAGTAAACTCAGCTTCAGGATGATAGTTAAACAAACTATGAATTCTGTTGATGGTTCTACTTCCATGTTTCACTGGCGCTATTTGAAACGTAAGAAAGAATAACACAAGCAAGCGACTGGCCAAAAGCTGCAATTGATGATTTGTGCTTGTTTTCATTTGCTCGTGTTTTTTAAAGACGGACATAATGCAATAACAAAGGTTTTTATTGGTTCTAAGGTTATTTTCTTTTATGTGTTGAACGCGTCTAGCGATTCCAGAATCAATAGCGTAAAAGTACGTCCTCACGAGTGGTCAGGCGGCTTCTCGTTAGAAACGAGTGAAATTTACATTGACGAGACAATTCGCCCTTGGCCTTAATTATTTGATCTCAGCTAAGGAATATTTGGTAAGTCTTCGGTTAAACGAGAGTAAGCGGCCGTGTCTCTTGAAAGCGGCGAGTCAGCGGCCATTCCGCCCGGCAAACGGACTCGTTTTCGGCGTGTTTTCGAGTCGATTCGTCCAAAACAACCGCAAAATGCGCGGCGGTCGTTCCCCGCCATTTGCTCGAATTTCTCGGGATTTCTCACTTTTTTGTGCTTGCAGTTTCAATTGTTCATTATGGACGCCGAGTCGGTCGACTTCCCGCGCACTGCGTGCTCGCTGATCCGCGAATCCTCGGTGTCGCAGCCCGAACAGGAGGACAGCTAGTGAGTTTAAATCGGCCATTCTCTCTTACTGCTCAGTTTTCAGCTTTAGCATCGTCAAAGAGCTGATGTGCAAAATGTTCCTCACACTTGGTACGTTGCTTTCGATTTCGACTCGGTTTATTTGCGGCTATCTACAAGTCGGAAGCGTTCTGATCGGTTGGGTGATTTTTTCGCTTCTCAAGTCGTCCGGATGTAAGTAGTTTCTTTTGCCCTTTTTTGTTAATTTGTTTACAGACTGGGTTTGAAGCGAGAAGCTTCTTGAGAACAAACTCGTCCACGAATCGATGCATTTCTATAAATAAATTATTTTGTGCTTTTTGACATTGGTGCCAGGGTGTCTTTCGTTGCGGGGCTTTGGGGCGAAGGTGCCGCCCCACTTCGAGTTCTCCAACTGCTTCCCGCTGAGCAAGAACCCGGCCAATACGCACGTGAGCGGAGTGGAGAAAATTCTCGCTACGTACCGGCGAGTGGCCATGGAGCTGTACCCGTTCGCGCCGACCAACTAGGTACGCGGATTCCATCCACTCGGTCATCAAGTGAGTGCATCCTTCGTTCGAATCGATTGATGGATTGCTCGTGTTCAGGCTAGCCAAGGCGGCGAACAAGCAGAAACACAACGTCTACTTCGTCCTGATCGTCCTCACGAACGGCTGCATTCGCGACCCGTGGACACGATCGACCAGCTGGTGGAAGCCTCCAAACTGCCGATTTCCGTCTGCTTGGCGGGCGTCCAGAACGAGAGCCATCGGATGGGGACGGCGTCCACTCGCGTCTCACGCGCCTCATCGACCCGACGATGATGAGCGCCGGCAACGAGCCGCTCGTCCGCGAGCTGCTCTCCGTCGTCCCCATGCAGGCCACCCAACACTTGTTGCGTTTATCGCACTGATGTGCCTGCATTTCTTCCACTCGGCAACACCTCGTCGTTACTTAAACGTGTACATAAATGATTGTTGATTGATCCGAGGCGCGGTTGTGTACAACAACAATGGAAAGAGATCACTCGTTGCCCGGTTTTTCGGGCAGCGGCACTTTGAGCGGCGAGCGGGGGAGTGCTGCTCGAGCAGCTTGTTGAAGAGAACATTCAGGTCGTAGGCAGCCCGGTAGTAGGGGATGCTCCGGTCGTTGAAGCTGTAGCAATTGGTGAGTATGCGCTTCATGTCCGCAATGAAGAGCCGCTCCTGAACAATGAGTGGAGTGAGCGGATGGAAAGCAGAGGACTCACGTGCACGTAGTAGCCGTCCTTCACCCGCTCGCCGATCGTCCGCAAGTCCATCGGGTAGAGGATGAAATCGTAGTAGTCGGGCACCGGCCTTCACCGGCTCCACGAAGGGCCACGCGTGCGGCGAGGTCTTCAGTTTGTAGAGGATCGACCGAATGGCCGGCAGGTGGTCGGCGGTGGGCGCTCCCGGGTGGCAGTCGTCCATGAACGGTCCGAGGCCTGGGATCTGCTCTCTGGGCAGCACCGCTTTTCGCTGAAAGAAGAGGAGTGCCTTCTTGCTCTTCCAATTGAACGTTTCTCCAGGAACAAGGGCTCGGTCGCGCCGTACTTGCAGCCCCACGTTGGATAGAAACAATCCAACGCTTTTGGTACAGTTCGATCAAGATTTTTGGACGTCCGCGTACTCCGTGTACAGCATTCTGCAAGCTGTTGGTTAGAAAAGAAGGAAGGACGACTGCCTACTCGGCTTGGATCTTGCAGCCCATCAGAGTGCCGTTCTTGTAGTCCTTGATGAAGCCGTGATAGCGACTCTTGAGCAGGCGGATATCCGGCGAGAAGCCCTGCTTCTTGAAGTAGCCGAGGGCGCACTCGTCCGCGTACGTGAGAAAATGGTGAATCTTGAGGAATTGCGCGTGGTAATCCTTTAGGTGGTTCATCATGTGCGTTCCGTAGGCTTTGACCTGCAGTTCAATCGATAAACGAGAGAAAGGAAGAAGCACTCACTTGTTCGGTGGCCGTGATCGCGCAGAAGACGATCTCGCTGAAGCTCCCCTTCATGAACTGCTGGAAGCAAATGCCGCCGATCACCCCCTTGTCTGAACAACAATGAAGAGATGGAGGTGAGTGAGTGGAGAGAAGGCGAACCTTTCTTCACGAGTATGAGGTTCGTGTGTCGACAGTCGAAGACGATCCGCGTGATGTACCACTTGGGCATCTTCGGCAGCTGGGCGGAGAACATCGACTGGAGCTAGAGCAGCCAGAGCAGCTTCTGCGGCTTCTGTCCCATTTCGTACGTGTTCGACGCAAAGTAGAAGGAGATCACTCCGTTGCGCTCCTCAGCTTTCGCCGTGTCTCCTCGGCGGCAGTTCGCTCGCGTGCGTTCGGTGAGCAAAAGGCGGTCGGCTGCAACTGCAAACGGGAAGAAGTGAAGAAGTCGATCAACCAAAAACAAACCGTTTTCAGGACTCGGCCCGCTCTGCTCCACCTGCAGCTTTTTGAACTCCTCGCAAAGGACGTCGGTGGGGAGGGCGTGGAGGAAAAGATTCGGGCGGGGTCCGGCCGCTCGCTGCGATCTGGTCTCCGGCTGCGGTTGGGGGCTTTTGGCCCGTTTATTCGTCTCCTTTGAAGTCGCCGGAGTGCTCGGCCCGGAGACCATCGGCGAGAGGATGGGCGGCGGCGAGAGGACCGACTCCTCGGTGGGGACCTTGACAGGAGCCAGCGGTTTGTCGTCCTCTTCCATCTCATCGGGCGGCTGCTCCCGCTTGGCGGTCTCGTTGCTCGCGTCCATCTCCTCCTCCGGCTCGGAGACGCCCTCATCGGCGAGCAGGTTCTCGCGGCCCTCGTGGAAACAAATTTGCCGCTTCTTGTCCGCGTGCTTCAGTTTCGTGTAAAGAAGGTAGTCAAGGAGGTCCTGCAACAAGGCGGCCGCTTCTCGAGATTTCTGAACGGAAAGAAGTGAGTCGAAGCAAGCGGAAAAGAAAACGAAAGTGAGTGTTGGCCTTCTGCAGTTTCCTAACAAAGAAGTTCCTAATAGCGTCGTGAAGTTCCGTGCGAACACGTCGAAGGACCAACTCGGTTTTGAGAAGTTGCAAGTGTTTCTTGTCTGTAGATCGGTGAACTCAACGAGTGGACCACAATGGACATATTGCCGAAAGAATACGAGAACTTTGGAATGACCAGAATATTGATCGCACGCCTGGAACGCTGTGAAAGGATAGGGCGGCGGATTACGCTTACGTTCTTTCCACAGAGGTTGCGGAATCTCGCACAAGCACCGGTCGCCTCTGCCGCCTCTGCCGCATTTTCCGTTTCGCTTCTCATTTCACTCGCTCGCTATCGATCGGTCGGCCGGGAGTTCATTTTCGCTCGTGTTCCTTTTGCTCGTCGCCACCTGCGGTCATCCGCCTTTTTCTTACCGTTTTGCTTGTGATCGCGCGTCTAAACAATAAATCGTTCGAAAACAAATCGAAATTTCTCGTTTAGGCGACATGAGTGAGCAAGAAGCGCGCAAGTTCTTTCGCTTCAACCTGTGGTGTTGTGCCGTGATCACCGTGTCGGCGATCATCTTGATCGAGACCAAGGCGTTTTGCACTCGCAACAACACGACCAGTTCGACCGTCTGCGACGTGACGATGCACCTCTACGATTATTATTACTTTTTTTGCCAACGGGATCTGGATCTAGAATTTGGGACTGGTCTTCACGCTGGCTAGCGAGATCAAAGCGGCGAAGAAGTGGGCTTTTCTTCCCTTTTCATCGTTCTCTCTTGTTCAGGCGCGCTCGCGATCAGCTCTCGACGGCCGTCTCCCTCGCTTCGGTTGCGGACAACTGGTTCGCGAAGTTGGTGTTCAAAAGGCGGGACGGGAGTACCACGAGCAGCGAGGACTTCCGCGGCACGGTTCTTCCCTTTCTTTCAATGGATTGCTTTTGTTCATTCCTCTGCTTTCAGGCCGTTCTGGTGTTCTTTTCATGGAGCCGCTGCTACTACTCGCGCGAGTTCTTGCCCCGCCTGAAGGCTCGTTTTCTTCGATTCCATTCGTTCATTCTTCTCGCTTTTCAGGAATTCTACGAGAACGCGACCAGGAAGAACGTGCGAGTGGTGTGTGTGGCCATTGAGCGCAGCGAGGAGGACCAAACCGAATACTACAAGAAGATTCTGCCCTCCGATTGGCTGTTCGTTCCGTTCGGCAAGCAGATCGAGTAGGCCTTTGCTTAATCCCCATTCATTCTTTTCGATTGCTTGCAGGAAATTCTGCCGTCGTTACGAAATCAATGCGACTCCTTCGGTGATTCTCGTCAACTCTCAGGGCGACGTCGCGGAAAAACACGCCCACCTGCAGATCAAAGTACGTTGTTTTCTTCGTTTTTGATACCTTTCTCGTGTTTGCAGGACAACTACCAGACGAGCGAGGACGCGAAGAAGATCGTGGCCGAGTGGCGAAAGAAGGTCGGACTGAAGAGCGAATGAGTTCCCTCCCGTACATTAGGCTTGTCTTGTTTGTTGTAAATCGAGAGCATAAACACGAATCGATTTCTTTGTTGAATTGTTCGTCCCGAAATCGAACAAACGCAAAGCAAACGGGGCGGAAAGAACGAGGGCAGGAAAGACACCAGTGGTTGTTCAAAGAGAAAAACGTTCGTTAAAGCCGAATGGGAACCGCAGAAATCTGCCACAAGTACTGGCACTGCACACACAAGTTCGAAGAGAGAAGCAAAAGAGGAGATCAATTGATCATCGAAATCCGCCAAGTGGGCGCCTTTGTGCCCGAGGACAGCGCCTTGCCAGAACACGAATCGCAGCGTTTAGAGAAGATTCAACGGCGCTCGTTCGCTATCCATCTGGTTGTCGCCTCACACAGATCGAAGATCAGCGACAACGGCAAGCCGAACCGCAGTTTAAACTGCTGAAGCGCCTCGGAGTTAATTCTTTGCCTGCTGAAAGGCAAACGTGAAAGTAGCTTTGGAAATTCAATGTGCAAACGAGTCTTATCGCTAAGGCCCGCAGACGGCGGGTGTAAGGCGATCAGCTGTTGCTTTTCAACTCATACGTGTTTCACCACCGAAACAACCGGCGCCGGAAGTCCCGCACGAGGAGGATCGTGAGAGCGGGCTTGAGGACGCCCAGCCAGAGCGAGCCGCCGAGGATCCACCGGCCGACGTGCGGCAGGTCGACGCGCAGGAGGGCGGCGGCGGAGACGGCGGCCGTCGGCGCGCACAGGAGCAGCGGGACGGCGGCCTGCAGGCGGAGGACGCGGCCGACTTGCCGCTGGACGGCCGCCGTCCCGCTCGTCCGCAGCTCGGCGCGCAGCTTCGCGTCGATGCGGCCGATCGTCCACGCGATCACGCCGTACGCGCAGCCGACCAGCAGGAAGAGGCCGCACAGGCACGTCACCGCGTACGGGTTGCTCTAAACCGATGGGTGAGGAGCGGAAGAAGTCATGCGGGTTCTGTGGTTGGTGGTCGTGTGCAAAGAAAGAAGTGTAAGTGTTAAACAGGAAGGAAAGTCCTGCACTCTTTCTTCTGATCACTAAAGCAAGCGCCCATCCCCAGCACCCATCTGACAGCTCCTCCCCGCTCGGCTTACCGCCTCAAAGGCCGAGAAGTGGGCGGAATCGTCGCGCCACTCGGCGAACGCCCGCAAACTCCGCTCCAACTCGCGCGTCTCCGCCGACGGGCCGAAGCGGACGTACAGCAGCGTGTGGCCGAAGCCCTCGAACAGCGCGAACGCGTAGGCGGCGGCCACCACCAGCGACAGGCGGCCGGTGGTCAGGCGGCGGTCCCTGGAACACGTGGTTCAATCGGGCTGGTTCATTGGGTGGAGCGGGCAGTTAGACTGCTGCCAAAAAGGGGTAGTCTCAGACATCTGCACAGTTCCCAACTCGCCGCGATTGGTTAGACTGCCGAGGGAAACAAGGAGTAGTCCTCGCTGCCACCGGCATTCGTCCCAACTCGTTGCACTCCCCGGCAGCTCCCTTCCAGAGAACCCCCACCCGCTCACAGGCAGACGGCGGCGTAGCGGACGTAGAAGTCGACGGGCGGCAGGCAGATGGCGACGACGATCGAGGCGAAGTAGAGGCGAATGAGGAGAGCGGCCGCGCGCCCGCTCCACCACTCGCGCGCCACGATGAAGACCGTCCCGTCGGCCACCGCCACCCGACAGCCGGCCAGCAGGTTGATCGCCTCGAAGAGCACGTCCGAGCACACGTGCACGTGCAGCAGCCGGGCGTACGAGCGGAGGGCGGGCGGCGTGTGGCGTCGCAGCAGCCCGAAGAGCAGCGCGTTCAGGAGCAGCGCGAGTGGCGCGGCCGCCAGCTCGTTCGCCCGCTCGAAGTCCATCGGCTTCGGTTTGTTTCTTTGGTTGAAAGTGGCGGGTTGTTTTGACCGGGCAGAACAGAAATCTAATTGCCGCCTTGCCGCTTTGTTTATCGCGTCAATCGGGTTAAAAGCCGTCTGGTGAGGGGGTAATCCAATTGGCGAGCGGTCTCTGGCGGCGAGTTTGTTTCTGTAAGAGAGGAGGGAACGAAGGTGAACGAGTCATTCGCCCATTCAACACCCCTCGAATCCAACGACACACTGCCCGACTTGCTCTCGACCGAGTGGTTCAAACACACTCAGCTCTTGCTTGGGAACAAACGGCGAGCAAAGTCCATCCGTCGGCATGGCGCAAAAGCAAACGGCAGAATGGAGAGCAGTCCCCGCCCGGTTTCTCATTCCTGTGCAAGCAGCAGGGAGCGATCAGCCCTCTCTCCCGCGCTCTCCCTCCGTCGAGATGCCCGCCGCCGAATCATCGGAGAAGAAGCCGCCGCAGCTGAAAGCGGACGTCCGACTGCGGCTGTTCGTCCACGCGCTGACCACCGGCCGTCGCGATCGGGCGCTCGACCGCCTCGCCGCCGACTACCGCGAGAAGCGGGCGGCTCTCCGCTTGCGGACGCTCCGCTTCCTTTTCTGCTCCCCCGCCTTCCTGGCGGCGTTCTTCGACGCGAATCGGCGGGATTGCACGCGGGCCGCCGTGCTCCTCGTGCGCGCCGGCGGCCTCCTTTCGGCGCGCGTCGGGCGCTTCTTCGCGGTGCTGACGAACGACCACCTGCCCGTCGACTCGGGCGCCCGTGTGCTGCGCGCGGCTCCGCTCGATCGGATCGACGTTTCTTTCGGTTGGCTCCCGGATCTCACGTTCTGGATGGTCCAACAGTGCGCTCTGATGCTTTCGGCGTTGAGAGGTGAGTCGCCGGGCTGCCGATCGGCTCGAAGCAAGGCTGATGTTCGTTGCTCCAACTCCTCTCCAAGCGGCTTTGAGTTGCTGGTCGCCGAACAGTTCCCATCCGCTCCTCTTCAGATCACCGCCGCTTGAAGGCGGTCGGCCTGGAGCTCGTCGAGTGCAAACGACACCTCCCGCTCGCGTTCTTGGTTCGCGACTTCCTTTCGGACAAACTCGAGCGGATCTTCCTGTCCACTTTCCGCTACAAAACGGTGCTGGCGGCCGGCCCGTCGTTGCTGGAGGACGCGCTCGTGGACGTCGAGCGGGAACACTCGCCGCGTTCGTCCTCTTCCGGGATCCTCCGAGCAATCGAATCGTTTAGATCTCGCCGCCGTCTTTCGCGCCCGCACTCGTCAACTCCGCCTTCACGCGCGAATTGGGAGCCTCGCCGCTCACGGACCGCAAGTCGAAGTTTTCGGCAACAAAGCCGCCCATCGCGTGCTTTCAGCTGCGAGCGGAACGACGCGGTCGAGCGGCTCTTCCTTGGCCTCTTCGAGGGCGCGCACTCGCTGCCTCTCGCGTGCGCCGTTTCCGCGTGGTCGACGGCAAACGAAGAGCGGCAGTTCCGGTCGACGTTCGCGAACGTCCGCTCGCTGAACGACAAGTTCGGCCTAACGATGAACGTTCGGACTTTCCGGCTCGAGGCGAACATTGTGAGTTCCTTCCTTCACTATGAATTCCACTCGTTCAGGCCCCGACTCCGCTGGACAACGCGTTGAAGCTCGTCGTTGAGCGCTCTCTTCGACTCGTCGCGATGGCCGAAGCGGCGGGCGTTCGGTTGGACGAGCTGTGGATTCAAATCGAGTGCCGCGAAGGGCAGGACGATCCCGAGGTTCGTTGTTTCCACTCCGCACTGCCTCCAATCAAACGTTTAGGACGCGCACCGCGGCGTACTGTACTGCGCCGAGCACTCCTTTCAGCGTGCGGAATTCCAGCTTCAAACCGAAGCGTTCGACGAGCGGATGCTCGAGTACTTCAAGCGACTGTCACTCGAGCTCGTTCGTTGTTGGCGACGACAGGTAGACGCAACGGGCGTGTGCGTCGTGATCACCCGCCGTTGCCGCTGAATCGACAGCCGCCCACTTCTTTCTTCCGGCTCTTCAACGACCGGCCGCTGTCCGACGTGCGTGTTTATTCTCTCCACTGAGCATTCATTACGACGAACAAAACACTTGAGACGACTCTCTCATGGAGCTGTGCGGGACCAACAACAAAACGAAGGGACGAAAGGAAGAGAGGGAAGATCGAAGGGAACGGAGAGTTGCGAGAATCGAGGACGTGGGAGAAATACGAAGAGAATTTGGAGGAAGGAAGAAGAGAGGAATGGAGAGACTCGTATGTGGACCAGAGAAAGAGCAGACGGAGAAATTGGGATGAAAGAAGTGAAGTGGGAGAACTACGGAGAGAATTGGGAGGAACGAAGATACTTGTGCGGCTCGTATGGACCAGAGAGCATACAATTAGATGAACTCGGGGTGCTCGGTGAGGACCTCGACCATCGGCGGCAGGCGGAAACCGTCGGTGCCGGCGGGGCGCGTGTTCGACGTCGTGCGCACCATCTGGCGGAAGACGAGCTCGGTGCGCCGCTCGGCCACCTCGCGCAGGAACGGCGGCACGTCCTCGCCGTAGTGCTCCAGCATCTGCAGCGGGGCGAGTGAGTGGACGAAGGAGTTGTCGTCAGGAGAGCCGCTCCACTTTCGTGAGCAACAAAGCAACGAACTGCTCGAGCAAGAGCGAGTAGAAGGCACTTGCTTCCTCTCAACTCCCGACCAACCGGCCCGCCGGTAACCCAATCGATGCCCACCGATCCCCGCGCTCACCTTGATGATCATAGGCACGAGCTCGGCGTCCTGGAGCGTGTCGAAGAAGTTGAGGACGACGCCCGGATTGCCCATGCGGCCGGTGCGCCCGCAGCGGTGGACGTACTCGAAGGCGCGGCCGCGGGCGTTCGGCAGGTCGAAGTTGAGGACGCACGCGACGTCCGGGACGTTCAGGCCGCGCGCCACGAGGTCGGTGGTGACGAGCACGTCGAAGTGGGCGTCCTTGAAGCGCTGCACGGTGAGGACGCGCTGCGCCGTCGAGCGGCCGCCGTGCAGGGAGAGCGCGCGCCAGCCCTCGCGCAGCAGGCGGATGGCCGCCGCGTCCGCCTGTCGGCGCGTCCGGACGAACACGAGCGTCCGCGGCAGCCGCTTCTGCCCGTCCTCCACGCGCGTCTTCACCCGCAGCCACGCGAGCAGGTAGTCCATCTTGGCGCCGCGCACCTTCGTCCCGTTCGGGCCCGGGAAGCGCTCCTCCGACTGAAACGAGCGGCGGTTAGCGCGAGGAGAAGAGACGGGGCTGTTGGTCGCTGAGGGGAGCTGGAATGACGGGTGTTTCTTTTGACTACAAGTGAGGTTCATCACCCCAGTACGAGAGGAGCGCCCATCGAACAACCAACAGCAACCCCAGGAGGAAGAAGGAAGACAGCGGGAAGTGGAAGTGAATGGTGGCTGTTGGACGAGCGTTTCTTTCAAATACAAAGGAGAAAGCAGTCACCACTTCTGTGCAAGAGAGACGTGCAGCGAACAACCAACAACAGCACGAGGAGGAAGAAGGTGGATTGAGGTGAGTGAATGGTGACCGTTCGGCGAGCTCTTCTTCACATGAGCAGCCATCATCCCACGAGTCCAACAGAACGAGCAGCACCAGGAGCAGCACAGAAGAAGGGGGAACTCACGACGTCGACGAACTTCTGGACGACGCAGAGCGGCGGGAAGTCGGCGCCCACGCACACGATCGTCGGGTCACGCGGCAGCTGCAGCTGATCGAACTCCGTGGCGGTCGCGCTGAACGCCAGCACGCGGCAGTCGGGCGTCTGCAACGAGCGGCGGGGTGAGTGGAGGGTTGACGGGCGAGGAGCTATTGGGCAGGAGTTCCACCCGATCACTCTCCGCTCTGTCGACCAAAAAGTTGAGCGAAAAAGACGGCTTTTTGACTTAGCGAAAGCCCCCCAAAACTCCCTTCGACCACCACTTTATGCCCGCTCTACTCCGCTCGATCGAGCGGCGATCTCTTTAAGGAAGTCTCCCACAAAATCCAGCACAATTCCGCCCCAAACTCCACTCGACCACAACTCCCTTCGATGGAACGTACCTTCTCGCGCATGCGCACGACGACGCGCTCGAACTCGCGCCAGTCGGGCAGGTCGGCGAGGCGGTCGAACTCGTCCAGCACGACGAACTGCAGGCCGTCGGTGTGGAGGACGCGCTGCAACGAGAAGGCGAGCGGTCGGCGGATCGAGCGCCCACTCACCTCCGCCCCGTCCGCGAAGAAGAAGTCCACCAGACGGCCCATCGTGCCCACCACGAGGTCGCAGCCCCGCTTCAGATGCCGCACGTTCTCCGCCCGGTTGAGCTCGCCGATCGCGAAGCACACGCGCACGTCCGTCCCTGCAAACAAGGAGGTTAGTTGAGTGGAGGAAGGGCTGGAAGGAGGGTGTGGTGTTCGAGCACAAGTCCAATGGAACACGTGGGGTTCGACCATGGAGTGATGTGAAAGAAACGACTTCACGCTCAAGACCGCATTTTCTTCTTCGTCGCTCGAGTCCTTTTAGTCCCCCACACTCAAAAATGACTCCAAGCGAGTAACACCCCTGCCGCAACCACTCCTCTCCATCGACGGCTCCCCCAAAATCACCCCGCGCTCACCCTGGACGAGGGCGTTGGCCTCCTTGACGATCTGGATGGCGAGCTCGCGAGTGGGCGTGAGGACGAAGGCGAACGGGCGGTCCTCGTTGACGCGCGCCCACTCCTCGTCGTCCCATTCGAGCAGACGGCGCTTCGCCTCGTGCACGCGCTGGATGAGCGGCAGGAGGAAGGCGGCCGTCTTGCCGCCGCCGGTGGGCGCGCGCACGAGCAGGTCGCCGCGGTTGGCGCTCAAGAGGTGCGGCACCACGTGGCACTGGACGGCGCTGGGCGTGGCGATCTGCAGCCGACCTTTCGGGATCAAAAGAGCTCGGCGCACTCACCGTCCCCCAGTCCGTCTCGTCGGTGCGGCTCGTGGCGTAGCGGCGGCGGACGGCGGCGTGCAGCGGCTCGGCCAGCGGCATCTCGTCGAACGAGCTGCAAGGCGGGAGTTCGACGACGAAGTGGGGGACTCACAGGACGGGCGCCACCTCGACGTCGCCCTCGGCCAGCACGACGTGCGCCTCGCGCAGCTCCGCCTTGCGCTGCGCCTCGAAGCCCGCGCCCACGGCGATCGCGTCGGCGACCGTCGCCGCGAACGTCCGCTCGTCCACCGCCAGCCGGCCGCCCGGGCGGTCTGAAACGGCGATCAATGAGCGAGGGCGGTTGGAAGTGGGGGCCGAAGGAAGCGGTGAATGGTGGGGGAAGGCGGCTATGTTTTGAAGAACACGACGGAGGATTGCGCGTAGAACGGTACGCCCAACTAACGAAAGGACGGGGGTAGCTGATGGATTGACCGGAAAGACAACTGAACGAGAACCACATCCTCCCACCTGCCGGTCTCCGGAACTCACCCGAACGGTTGCGCTCGCGGTAGGCGAAGCGGAAGGGCGCGTCCGCCGGCTGCCCGAAGCCGCTCGACGGCTCGCCGAAGCCGCCGGTCGGCTCGAACGCGTCGCCGGCGGGCTCGGGCGTCGGCGGCTCGTCGAGCGGCACGTGGAGTTCCTCCTCCGAGAAGTCCGAGAGCGACATTGCTGAAAGCGGGCGGAGTGAGTGGAGCGGAGGGAGGGAACGCGCGAATAAGCTGGAATTTCGTCTTACGGAAGGGATGAGTGAACGGAATGGAAAAGAGAATCGACGGGAGAACAGTCGACGCGTGCGGAGGTCAGAAAGAACTTTTCATCGCCGGACACGCCCGGTCCGACCACCAAGAGAAACCCCCCGCCGTTGCGAAAGAGCGCGCCGATCGCGGTAAACAAGCAGAGCGGGCGGCGGCGAGCAGACGGACGGCGGGTGTCGAAATCGGGCCGCAGCTAACCGAATCGCTCGAATCTTGTGCCAATTCGTTCGAACTCGATTCTCATACGAATCAGCGAGTAAATACGCGAATTGAACGCACAAGATCGAAGATGGCGAAAAGAAACCAAAGCGGGTCGAAATTCCCGCGAATTTCTCTCCTTTGCTCCAAAATTCACGATCTGTGCGAAAATTCGACTTGCCGCAAACAAACGATCTACGAGTAAATTCGAACAATTCGGAGCAGAAAAAACGTCGATTCAACACTCCCGTTCACTCATTCCAGCCGCCCCAAAAGTGCGAAGCGAAAGGCGGAAAGCGGGGCGAAAAGCGACGCGGCGAGCGGGCGGCGAGCGGACGGCGAGCAAGCAGACGGACGTCGCGCCGAGCGGAAACAATCGCGGCGGGAATTTCGGCCGGCGTCCACTCGAAGCCGCCGCGTCGCTCCAGCAGACGTGCGCGCGCTCTGTCGAGAGCGTTCCGGGGCGAAGCAGCAACAAACGAGGTCGCTTTCTCTGAACAGATTCTTTCACCGATGAAGCAGCGAAACGGTCAAGGCGGGAAGTGGACGACACCAACTGAATCAAGTGCCTCCCTTCAACTCGCCTCCTCCTTCCTCGCCAATCACTTGAGTTTATTCGACTAGACACTTCGACTAGACAAGTCCGATTACACAACCTCGGATTCACTGGACTACAATCGACACAAAGGAATGCCCGCTCAATCGCTCGAACACACGCAGTCGAGGGATCACGCGGCCGCCCGCCCGACCGACTCGTCCACGCGGAAAGTGACGTCGAGCTTCGCCAGCCGCTCGAACACGTCCGTCCGCTCGAAGGCCACCGCCGGCGTGAACACGCCCCTGCAATCAAACGAGTGAGTGGATCGATAGTTTTGGTTGACGTGAATGGAAGAAGCATTGGGCTCAAGCTGGAGGGCGCTGCTTCCAGTCCAACAACCAAAAAACAAAGTGATCGGTCAGCACTCTGCTTTTGGAAGTTCGCTCAAAACGGATCTCTCGAACAGAAGACCCAACCAACCCCCGGCTGCCCCAACGAACGAAACGAACCCCTTGGGGAGGTGCTGGCCGTCGCGGAGGATCGTGAAGGCGGCGCCGAGGACGCAGCGCGCGGTGCCCACGTAGCCGGCGTCGGGCCCGTCGCAGCGGACGGTGAGCGCGCGGGCGGGCGGCTGCTCGAACTGCGGCTCGTCGGTCGGCCAGCCGGTGCCCCGCACGAAGTACGTGAAGCGCGCCTGCAACGAGCGAGTGGTGAGTGGCAGGAAGGAGAGAAGAGGTAGTTGGAGCCCGTTCGAAACAGTGGGATCACTCGCTTTGTGCCCTCCTCCTTCAAAGAACGGTGAGGAAGCGCCCCGTGAGCCCTCCCTCCCCGCTGTCCTCCTCTTCGAACTCAACAAGCAATCCCTCGTCCCCCGCTCACCTTCTGGACCTGCTCGCGCTTGGGGCCGTGCCGGCTGAAGGCGCCGAAGCTCACGCCGTCCGGGTGGCGCTGGCAGAAGCGGAGGAGCGGCGGCACGCGCACCGCCACCGCGAGCAGCGCGAACCACGCGATCACGAGCACCGACGAGAGCCACGACGTCGTCAGCGTGTACGTCTCCAGCGCGATCTGCAACCGAAAAGAGAGGTGAGTGCTCGAGAGGGAAGATGTCGTTCAGGTCGAAAGGGAGGAAGGTGTGTTCAACACGGCGGAGCTGTCCGCTGTTGACTAGCCTGTCCAAAAAGTGAATGGAAAGTGCCTTCTTGACGCGAGAATTCGTCGACCACCATTCCTTTCGCCCGTTCCCACATGTTCCAGCCGGCAAGTGGAAGAAGCTTCGCACAACCCCCGTGCTCCCTCACCCTTGCCGCGCTCTTCATCCCATTGATCCGCGCACTCACCGGGTACTTGCCGTTGACGGTGGCCTCGTGGTACTGCGATCGCTGGACCACGGACCGGTCGGCGCCGGGGAAGGGGATCGCCCAGGCGCGCAGGTCGCGCTCCCACCAGACGAGGCCGCTGAAGGGCGCCGAGTGAGCGGACGAGCGGCCGGAACTCACCGCTTGGGCGGACGGAAGGCGGCGCGCCGCGGCCGCTCGGGCATCAGCCGGCGGCGCGTGTCGCCCAGCCGGTCGCGGCCCGCCATCGAGAGCAGCAGCGTCTGGAAGGTGCCGTCGTTGATCGGGTAGCCCTGCACGAACGATCGATCGATCAGAGAACGAACGAAAGCTCGTGCTCACCTCCGGATTGTCGAAGCGGACGAACGACTCCGCGTGCGAGACGACGCCCTCAAAGCGGCGCCGCAGGAACAGGACGCCGAGGTCGCAGCTGCAAGCGGCGAGTTAGAGGAGAGGGGAGTGGTGAGTGGGAGGAGCGGAACGAGAGAAATGAGAGCGGACGAAAGCGGTGGAAAAAGGGAGATCAAACGCAATCCGAGTGAAGCGAGTGGAAGAAGGAAAGGAAGAGCCCCAATCCAAAGCGCTCCAAGCGATGCAGAACGATCCAAAGTCCTCCTGAAGCTTACGGAATGGAGTCCCAGCCGCAACCCGGCACGACGCACGCGCCCGTCCGCTTGGCCTCCGCGTCGAACTCCAGCTGGACGCGCTCTTGGTACGCGGGCTCGCCTGAAATCGGCAGGTGAACGACGGGGTGGAAAGAGTTCGTTCGTTTGGTAGAGGTTTTTCATTTCACCTCAACAAAAAAGGAGCGACGAGAGTGAAGACTCCTGCCGCAGGCTCGGAAGCTCACTCTAGCCCTCCAATCTCTCCCTTCCTTTGTTCTTTCAGTCCAACGAAAAGGAGTTAGCAGCACGATCGAACAGTCAAAAATGAACTACAAGTCCACAGCCGCGCACTCCAACCCCACCAATCGTCGAACTCACCGGAGATGTCGACGAGGTGGGTGCCGCGGCGGACGGCGGCGCGGACGAGCGGCTCGCCGTGCGTGCGGAACGGCCCCACGGCGCTCACGATCAGGCGCGTCCGGGCGGCGAGCGCGTCCAGCGACGCCGCGTCGTCCGTGCTCGCCACCAGCAGCGGCGTCTCCGAGAGGTCGCGGTCTGCAACGAGCGGCATGAGTGGGAGGAAGGAGGCGCGGGAGGAGCAGAGCAAAGAGGAGACGTTCGATGCAATAAGTTGTGAGAGAAAGGCATTGAAAGAAGAGAAGTTGGTTAGAAGAAAGCATCGATGGGACTAGTGAGCAAGGATGCTCGTTTACACAACTCCACAGCAGCAAGTCCCACTCGCTAATGATCACACCGCTCGTTCATTCCGACCACCCACCCAACGATCCCCCTGTTCACCTCAACTCCCTTCGAATCCCCCAATTTTGATGACATTCGTTGCGAAGTCATCAACCGACCGTAGTCGACGCGATTCGAAGGCAACACTCCACAATGGACGGTCGTGTGTGAGCAGCCGGCAGTCTGCAGAAGCGAGAGGGCGCCGGGCGGGTGGACAAACAGCCGGCGGCCGGATTTGGAGCCGAGCGAACGAAAAACGGCGGGAGCGGTCGGGTTCAGGGAAGCAGGAGAGACCCACTTGCTACTTAAGCTCCCTCCAATGCCCGTTCCTCACTCACAACCGAGAGATGAACCGGTGGTCCCCCCTTGCACTCTTCCTACTGCTCGCCGTCGTTGCCGTCCGGCAGGCGGCCGCCGACTGCGCGGATCGCGTGACGAACTGCGCGCCGGCCGCCGCGTACTGCAACGCGGCGGACGCGCGGCTGCAGGCGACGGTGCGCGGAAACTGCCGCCGCACGTGCGGACTGGTGAGTGGCCTGCGGGGGAGCGGCGAGTGACCGCCGACCTTCCAGTGCACCGCCACGCGTCGCCGCCGCCCCGCGAAGAAGCGCGCGCCGAAGAAGAAGCACCGCACGCCGCCCCGCAAGCGGAAGCCCGCCCCCAAGCCCGCCAAGAAGCCCGCCCCGAAGCCGACGCCTCCGAAGTGAGTGGGAGCAGGGAATGCGGGAAGATTGGATGGGAGCGGAGAGCTTCATGATCGACCGTTCATGGTGGAAGCTACTCTAATGTGTCTCCATCTTCTGCCCACTCCTCCCGTGCGCGACGAGGCACTCGATTAAGAAAAGAAAGGATCGGTTGGAGTTTACTGGTTAGCCCTTGCGATCAGCCTACCACTTCTTCCTCTCCTTCTGCCCACCCACCCACTCCACTAACAAACTCTCCTGCAGACTGCCGCCGTTCACGCTGCACTACTTCACGTTCCGCTTCCGCGGCGAGCCCGCCCGCCTGATGTTCCACTACAAGGGTGGGCCGTCCCCTCACTCTCCCGCTCACTCCGCTTGCAGGCGTCCCCTTCACGGACTTCCAGATCGAGCCGCTCAAGCAGTGGCCGCAGATCAAAGCCAGTGAGTTCAGCGACGAGAGAAGAAATCCCCCTCGCAAACCACTCGACCACGAACGCCCGTCCGCTTGCAGCCTACCCGAACGGCCAGGTGCCGCTGCTGCAGATCGGCGCGCAGAACCTCAGCGAGTCGGCCACCATCTACCGCTTTCTGGGCGGGCAGTTCGGTAGGCGGACGAACGAACGGCAAGCGGAGTGACCGGCCGCCGTTGCAGGCCTGAACGGGAAGGACGTGACCGAGAGCGCCTACTTGGATCAAATCTCCGAGCTGTTCCGCGACTGCGTCGACAACACCACCGCCTTCCTGACCGCCAAGTTCGTCGCCCAGAACCAGACCAAAGCGGTAAGCGGCCGCGGGACTGTTTTGTGGTTGGAGGGGCGAGCGGGATGCATTGGAATTGAGAAAAGGAGATGAAAGTAGGGGTAAAAAAGCGGTTCAGCGGGGATCCCATTGGTGGAGTTCACGAGAGGTGGGAGGGAATGCGGAGAGGCGGGCGGGGATGGTCTTGGAGGAAATCAGTCGGTGGATTCTGTCCTCAAGGGTCACACGAATCAAGAGAGGAAACCCCGCCAATCAATCGAACACTCCACCAACAATGAGAGGATCCCAACCCCAACCCACCGCTTCCCGTTGCAGAGGACCCTGCACGACGACGCGTTCGTGCCGTCGCTGACGAACTACGGGCCGCAGATGGAGCGCTTCCTCGGCCTGTCGGGCGGCGACTGGTTCGTGCCGAGCGGCATCTCGTGGGTCGACTTCTACGTGGCGTGTGAGCGGCCAAGAATCCCCCAATCTCTTCCACCCACCGCTTGCAGGCCTCGTGCGGACGTTCGTGAACGCGGACGCGCAGGAGATGGCCAAGTACCCGCAGCTGGTCGCCCACTCCAACCGCGTCTACGCCCTCCCCCAGCTGCAGGCGTACCTCAACAAGAACCCGCCCGGGCCCTTCTAATCGTTTGGAAATCGTTGGTTGTTTGTGCGGGGAATAAACGCGAATGTTTTGTTGATTCGGGCGGATAGTTAGAGAGTTGTGAGGTTTGATCGCTCCTTCTTGTCGTGCGTGCAGTCGGAAAGGAAGAAGAGGAGTTGCGAGAGATGATGCGAGCGGGTAATCCAAAGGAAGTTGCGGAATTGAGGAGGATTTGGGAAGATTGATGGTGTCGACCGCTCGTCCCGCTCGCCATCCATTCCAAATTCCGCTCTCACTCGCCTCTCCACTCTCAGGGACACGCAGTAACCCAGGAACCCACAGGAAGCCCTCAAACACACGAGCGATCCAGAGTCTAAACTCGAGCAGCAAACAACGGAAAGAAAGGAAAATCGTGGGACTCACCGACGAAGCCGCCGACCTTCCGCAGCGTCTCGCGGAGTTTCGGCTCGCTGCGGCCGGCGACCGCGAACCGCAGGCCGGCGCCCTCCTCCGCCCGCAGCAGCTCCTCGAGGATGTAGGCGCCCGTGAAGCCGCTCGCGCCGTACAGCACGAGGTCGAACTTCCGCTCCGTTTCGGGCATCTCCGCGGGCGGGTGGGCTGAAGCGAGTGGAATCAGTCGGTGGCGGAGAGCACGAAGAAGCGATTGGTCCGTCGTTTGAAAAGATGTGAACGATGCGGAAAGCACGAGCAAGCACGATCGAATGTCTAGAGCACAAAGAAACCAGTGAAACGGAGGAGTTTGTGAGCAGAATTTCGAATCGAAAAGGAGGTCCGAAACGAAGGCAATGTCGCGCGAAATTCGCAACGAATTGGCAAAGAATCCGTGTTGTCAACGGTCAGAAGATCCGACTAGCTGCCCTGATGATCGAGAGATCAACGAGCAGCCGATGGAGCACAGCGTGGACCTTGCGGAAGCACGACAGAAAGCGAAGATCGCAAAACGGAACGAAATTCGAGAATTCCT
Organism: Aphelenchoides fujianensis; assembly: GCA_024699865.1. NCBI lineage: Eukaryota > Metazoa > Nematoda > Chromadorea > Rhabditida > Aphelenchoididae > Aphelenchoides > Aphelenchoides fujianensis. The sequence goes on along the minus strand of JAMPIO010000004.1, from coordinate 1,454,712 downwards.
GCTTTGATCGTCCGTTCGGAAGGGTTTTTCGCTGGAATTCAAGTCCGTAGACGTGAAACACGTTTGCTTATTGGATCCGGTCGTCAATCGTTCGGAATTCACAACAGAGCAGAAGTAATAAACGGAAGGAACGAACAGAAACTCTATGCTCGCCGCTACTGCTGGCCGCTCGCTTCTCTTCGTTCGTCATGGCATTCCGCCCACTGCTTGCTGCCGCCGGCCGAGCTCTCCGGCGAGAATAAAATTGAACATCGATTGTTTCTCGAAACCGACAAGCGACAGAAATCACCGCTTTGTAGTCGTCAAGGCATCCGCTTCGTTCGCTGAAGTTCGTCGTGCAGAAATCACGAATCGTGGAGTCCGAGCGGGAGAAAACGGGCGTGTTTTCGATTTAATTTGCGGAAATTCGCGACGAATTGCTGCTCGTTGTGTTCGTTCGTGCGATGAACAATCGATCGAGTTCGAGGAGCGTTTGGATCGTGAACGCCGAGCCGCGTGTCGATCTCCCAAATTCGTGGAATTGATTTGAAGAACTGGTTCGGAGGAGAATGGTGCGCACACGGCATCAGCAGCGGGATTACGAAGAGGACCTCGAGAACTTCGACTACAAGCCGATGCGTCCGCCCCAACCGAAGAAGCGACGAAGGGGCCCGCCGCTCGTCGTTACGATCGATTCGGACGGCGAACGGGAAGAAACAAAGGCGGGGCAAGCCGCAGCAGACGCTCCACAACCAACGGAACGAGCAGAAGAAGGAGCAGGATCGAGCGGCTGCGTGCCGCCCGTTCCTCCTCGAGTCGCAGAACAACCACCCGTCTCCATCAAGCGAGAAGCAGCGGACGACGGACAGCAGCCACCGCAACGAAAGAAGCGAAAGAGGGACGATCGGGGCCGCGATGGAGCGGATAAACAAGTAAGAACCACGGGCAGGGCTGGCAGCCGAGTTGAGTAGCAAGGAAACGATTGAATCGTTCGCCAAGGAAAAAGCGCACGTGGATGACGATCAAAAAGAAGAGCGCGTTTGTTTGCTTGGGAGTGGACGGAGAGGCCAATCGCTTCCGTTTGTCTTTTTGAGGCGTTGGATTTTTTCGTTGTTCCGAGTGCTTCTAAATTAGAAAGCTTGTTTGCGAGTTGCCGAACGCACAGAACACAAGAGTCAGCCGTGAATCGCGAGTCTCGTCTTCTCTCACTGGCTTGCTCGATGGTTGGGCAAGTCAATGGCAGTTGGGCGAAGAGTGGAACGAGCAGTCAATAATTCAGGGCTGGCACGTGAAAAGCAGCGATCAAATACCGACGGCCCTCTCCGTTTCACCTGCTTGCCACATTGCTCGGCGGCGTCGGTCGGCGAGTCGTCGCCATTCCGCTTCTCTTCGTTACGTTCGGCCGTCTTTCTTTTCTCGAGAAGTGCTCGAGACTAAATCAGGTGCCGCCACTTCCCTGAACAATCATTCGGACAACAGACTCCTGCTTTTACCGCCCGGTGCTTCCACGCTCTTCCCTCCATTCAATCCACACGAATGTCCGCACGCCCTTTCGCCACGAGGACGCGGTTTTCATCCCGGAGGCGCTCTTCCAAGCGTTGTGGTGGCTCCAAATCGCGCTGTACTTCCCCACGTGCATCGCCTTCGGGCTGCTCGTTTGGGTCGTCTGTCGGCACTCTCCGCCGCGCAACGCGAGTTACAAGTGGTGAGCAGCAAAAGGATTGATCTAAACGAATCGTTCACGTCGATCTATTCACGTATCATTAATCTTTAGGTACATTTTGGTGAACGCGTGCTTCGGCGTCGCGTACACGTCGCTGACCCTGCTCTTTCGGCTTTACGCTCTCTTTCCGTACCCCGTGCTGGTGCTTCGGGCGATGGCCGACATCTTCCTGGAAGTTCTGCAGTCTCCCGCACAAACAAGCGTTGGTTTGTTGAGTTTAGCCGCGGCAACTGCTGATCGACGACCTGACGACGATCGCGGGCTTCATCGCGCTCGGCTACGCGTACACGATCACCTGCATGTTCGTCTTTCGGTCAGTTGAGGCAGGCAATAGAAGAGGAGACGGTAGATTGCTCCTACTGCCTTCCACCCACCGCTTGCAGCTTCCTCCAAACCACCTAAAATTCCTGCTTGCGGACCGGCCTCTGTGTTGTCGCCGGCCGTTTTCTTCTTTACGCTCCTCTTGCCGATGAACAAGGCGCTCCTCTCCAACCGCGAGCTCCACGATTAAATGCGGGCCTCCGACGACCGCATGGACGCCCACGCGTGCATCGGCGCCCAGGTGAGTGCGGAAATCGCAGCGGGGTGTCGGCATGATTCGTTCTCGGTTCGTAAATCACACAAGGAGTAGGAGAGAGCTTTGCCGCGATCAAAGAGAAGGGAACGCGGAGGTGGGCGGTGAGACGAAGCGGAGGCGCGGGTCTTCTCCGCCGTCTCTCCACAATATAAGGGATAAATGGTTGTGGGTTGCGGGGCGTGAAACTTCCGCAACAAAGCGATTGTTGGCTGCAACAGCCTGCAGTCGCTGCCCGAACCATCAAACGGCTTGATTCTTCTCGTTTTAGTTAGGAACAAGCAACAATGCGCTCTACTTAACGGGCCTGAACGTGGTCCTCGTGCTTTGCGTCTGCACGCTCGTGGTGGTCGGCTCGACGGTCTTGCGGCGCCGAACGCTGCGCTCTCGCCGAAGACCGTCGCCGAGGACCGGACGCTGAAGAAATTGCTGTTGATCGCCGCTTTCACGGGATGGGGCGGGAACCGTTGGGGTGGTTGAAATTGGCCTTTGCTTCGTGATGTGAAGCGGCGGCTTATTGAAAGTCCAATCTATGGGTCTCGCTCTAAGAAATCTTTGCGGTCAACTCCGTGCTTCACGAGAATACAGAGAAAAAGAACGAACCGAGCAGAAGTATGGAATGACTGATTAGATGCACGGTAAAGACGCGGTCCTGGGGTGTTCATTAAAAAGCCGAACGAGCGGCAAGCTTTAAGAAGAGAGGGAGAAACTGGCCTTCACGCCACACGTGAACACGGCAAAGCAGAACCTGCCGATGGCACTTCGTTGCAGGTGCCTGGGAGCGACGGCAATCGTTTTGGTGGTCGCTCGCGTCCGCTACTCGGGGATTCTGGTCTCGGTGGGCCTTGTGCTCCCCGACTGCCGTCTTTTCTTCTACCACCTGCTCGTCTTGTGCTACGCGGCCGTCGCCCGTCTGCTCCGATTAGAGCGGCCGTTTGGACAGCGACGATCGGAGGTCGCGATCGTGAGTTCCCGCCTTCAATCGACCGCGTTGATCGTTCAGCTGCAGATCGGCGAGCGTTGCCCGAGTTTCCGGCTCTCTTCCGTCGCATCAGCGTTCGCTCGACCGAAAACAAGACGCGTCACTCGCTCCGTCAACCAAGGAAGCAGGCGGACAAGTATTGACTGCAGTTATTCGTTTGGAATGTTCGTTCGGCTTCGTTTGTTGACTGCGATAATTTGATTACTTGCCCCTATTTATTGGGCTTGCGGGCATTGGCAGAGGAGCACATCTCGTGTTTGAGTCGTGTGCACAGAGCTTCGTACACCGTTTGTTTACCGCTTCGTTGTTGTTTGTACCCGCTCAAAACAGAAGAACAAAACCAGATGATTGGCTTTGTTCTGCGAACTTCCGATCGAGTCCGCCCATTGCGCTCGCGGCACTGCCCAAGAGCAAAGTGCGCTGCCGGCCGCAAAGTGATCAGAAGAAGGGGCACTTGATTGGATTGCGTGCTCGCTTTTGCATTCCCACGAGCCGCTTGTGCTCGACCGGGCGAGAGAACTCGACCCGCGTCCTACGAGGTCAGCTGGATGGACGCGGGGGGAGCAGTCGGCTTTTCGCTCGATGCCCGGCATTCGTGTTGGGCGTGTGTTCGATCGTTTTAGAGGTCAACGAAATCAGCGCGTTTGCCGTGGAAAGAGGCGGTTTGGCTTCGCTGTGGCGCTTGAGCTGCGGAAGGTTCGCGAAGCAAGCGGGCGCGGCAAACGGCGGAGCCGAGCTGTCCGCTGCCTTCCCACGCAGCGGGCGTGGGTCAACCGAGCGATCGGCCGTCATTCGACGTTCTGACCGCCCGACGAGGGGCGGCAATCGCTCCTTTCATTGCTCCACGTGTTCACTGCTCGCATCATCTCGACCAAATTCTGCCTTGTTTTCAGCGAACGAAATGGCACGCAACCGACCGGCTGACGACCAGCCGGAGCTCGAGGAAGCGGGTGTGATCCCGCAGAAACGCCGCCGCACCAGCCAGCCGACCGTGGAGAGCTCGAACAAAAACGGGGAACAAGTGGAAGTCCAACCAGACGCCAGTGGAAACGAGCTGCTCGTTTCGTTGGAGAAAACAATCGAGTATGTTTTTTTTTCGTTTTGCAGACAACTTAAACGTGTCTATCTATTCAACGTTCTCATTCAGCCCTGCGAATGCGCCGCTCCACGATCAAACGGTGGAGAAGAAGCCGAAGATGAAGGCAGACGTTCGACGAGCTGTCATTTTCCACGCGATGAACATTCCTTGGCCGTATTTCGAAATCGGTTTTCCCGAAAACGAAGAAGAAGAATTGGCGCTGGAACGCCGCACTCTGCAGTTTTTCTTTTGCTGCCGCTCCTTTTCTACCGTTTTCTTTCAACGAAGCGAGAAGTACGGAACGGTCGGAGATCTGACGCTTTATCTGGGCGGATTCGACTACTTGGCGCCGCCGAACCGAGTGGTCGCTTGTTCGTTGTCGAGCGTACACCTCTCCGCCGACTCGATGGCTCGTTTGCTTCAGTTGGGCCAAACACACGTGCAACGCTTGGAGTTGTACGTTAGTTTAACTGGAGGTCCGTACACTGAACAAATACCCGAATGGGCAACGGTTTTATCGCCGTTGAAGAGTGAGTCCTTTGTTTCTTGTGTTTTTTTTACTGTCGTTTTAGAACTCCGCCGACTCGAAACCATCGATGTGAACATCACGGGGTGGCACCGGACCGCAGCCATCTTCCATCTTCTCCGGGAGTTCCTGCCCGCTTGCATTGTTTCCTTTCAATCTTCGCGCTCCACCGACTTCTTTTTGGTTTCGGCAAAAGCCGTCTCGACGCCATTAACAAAAGCAGGAGTTGATTTCGACATGGAAGATCATTCTCCCTGTAAGTCGTTTTTGTAAGCAAAGAATTCACTTTTTCCATTCAGTCAGTGGTCCTATTCTTCGTTCAAACGCTTGTGTTATCGATTTCTCGCATTATTTGAAAAAGCTCGCGGCGCACGGACCGTAAGCTTCCGATCGACTGATGAGTTTAATCCCATTGCGTTTTTAGCTGCGAACGGAACGAAGCCGTCGAACGTGTGATGCTTCGAATCTACAGATGTTCATCTAGCCAGGCGTGGACGGAAAAGAAAGAGTTTAAATTCCGGGCGGCGTTCAAGAACCTCCGCTCGTTGAACGAGACGTTCGTGCTGCAAATCGATTTGCCGGACATCAACACACGCTACAATCAGCCGGTTTGTCCCCTTGCTCTCTTTCTTCACTCATCTTCTAATGGCCCTTCAGCTTCCGGACGAGGAATTCAGCGACGAGCTGCTCCTGCAGATGAAGCGCGTCCATTTGCTGAACGGCTGGGCAAAAGCCGCCGGCATCCCGTCGCTCTCGTTCGAGTCGATCGCCCAATACTCGCCTCATTTCCACCTTCACTTCATTCGTCCACTCGTCTTTAGGGCGACTATAAGCGGGTGCCGACCGAACTTCCGGAGTTCTTGCACGGATTTCCGAACTACACGTTGAAAAGCGAGGAGTTCGACGCCGATTTGTACGAGAAGTACGTGCGGACGGATGAGCTGAAGGATTCACTCGTCATTGTCGAGCTGAGCGACAGCTGCTCTCTGCGCACCGCTTCTGCCGAATTGCTGGCCGCTTTGCTCCTCGCGGGACGAGCGGAAGTGCAACGGTTGACGCTGAACATCTCGCCGAGCAGGAGGCTCGCTTCCGCTCAACTCGGCGAGTGGAAATCGGCGATGAAGCGTGAGTTCTTCGGGCTCTTCGTTCCTCATCAGGAGTTCAGGCTTTCACGGGTTGGAGGTCTTCAACGTGCACGTCCGCGGAAAGCGCGATTTGTGCGAAGTTTTTGATTGCTTTGGGAATTTCTTCCGCGGCGGATCACTTCGTTCACGTCCCGCTTCCCCTGCTTTCGCCGAAGATTTGCTCGATTGCGGTGGAAGAGGCGCGAATCGACAAGATCGACACCGACAGCCTGCTTCTCACTCGATTGATCCCCTTGGATTCTTCAGCGCCCGCGTGATCGACGGCGGGAGCTCGTTAAGCACGGGCCGTGAGCTTCCGATCGATGCCCTTCGATGCGCCTTTCGCTTCCAGGTGCGAGCCGAACGGGTCGGTCGAAAAGCTGGTGCTTGAAACGGCGTGGAAGAGCGATGAGGTTCCGATGTTGCGCTCGCTCTTCACGAACCTCCGCCCGCTGAACGACCGCTTCGTCCTCTACGTCCCGCATTGTTTCCACTTGCCGGCGAGTCCAGCCGCCGCTTCGTCTTTACTTCATTGCTTTTAGAGGTCGCTGGGCGAATTCGAAGTTCGGTTGAACGCGGCAGCTCGTTAACCAAGTCGAAGGAGCGGGGCTCTTGACGCTCGTGCTGCCGAATTCAAACACAAATTACGTCGATTCATCTTCGCATTTGCAAGCCCTGCATCGCTTCTGTTTAGACGGAGTACACGCAACATTGGCTGACAGCACTCGAGCTGTTCGTCGAGCATCACGAGTTCAGCTGCAGACCGGCGAGTTGGACGGCGACTTGGCGGAGGAGTACGGCGGTCTTTACGCGGTGCCATTGTGCATTTGGAGGACCGTTTCAAGCGGCCACAAGCTCCGTCTTCTCTTTTGTTGTTGCACGCGGGAGTGAATGAATTGGCCACAAATGACTCTTGAGAACGCCTTTTTGTCTACGGCAACAACGCTCCAGATTTGTGTGCGGTCGTTTCATCTGCTTTTTGTCCGTCCAGAAACCCGCTGTTCATCGCTCGCAAGTTGTCAGTAGGGGCGTCTTGGACGAGCGAGTGGACCCGTCGTCTTCTCGCCGCTCGTCTTGCCTTGCCGAGTCTCCGGAATCGAAAGGGAAGGCAAAGCGCCCCCCGCCTTGCTCGTTGACTTCTTTCGCGGAGCAGGACGTTGTTGGGCTCCGTTTTCGCGCGCACACGTGTTGATCACTCGCTCGCTTTCCGACCACTTCACTTCAAAGAGCGCCTGATCGCGCACTCAACTCGTGTGTGCGAGCGTCTTCGCCGTCAAACCGTTGAAGTGAAAAGGCGGCGAACAAACGCTGCCGGAGCGCTCGAAACCAAGGTCAGACGGGCTCCAATTGATGACGCATGTAAGTGAACAAAACCGCTTGCAACTCGAGAGTCAAACCGTTTGCATCCGAAGAACAAGCACGGTCAAAGCGCTTCCGCTCTTCTCTTCAAAACAAGACTCTTCGGTTTGTGGCTGTTTCCTGTCTTCGTAGATCCAAAGAAAACCCCGGCTTACACACTCCAAGGTTTATTCGCACAAAGAACGAAAGAAAGAGACAACGGCGAGAGGAACAACTGGGGCGGCTACTGGGCCGAAGAAGACGGAGCGGGCGTCACGTCCGGGGTGGTCGGCGGGTCGTGCTCTTGGCTGCGCGGCTCGGCCTGGATCGAGGGGACGCCGTCGATCGTGCGCTGGTGGTGGGGGCAGGGGGTGCGCGGCGTGCAGCAGCCCGGGTTGCCCGTGTCGAAGATGTCCTCGGTCTTCAACGACTCCTTGCGGCGAGCCACGCGGCGGACGCCCGGGTCGACCAAGTCGAGCGAGTCGGGCCGCTTGGCGCCCGTCCGCGTGGCCTTCGGGCGCTTGGCGGCGGCGGGCTTCGCGGGGCGGCCCTTCGCGTCCGCCGGCTGGACGCCGCCCGGCTTCTTCGGGTCCTTGCAGTCGCGCGCGACGCGGCGGACCTTGCGATCCACAAGGTCCAGGCTGTTCGCCTTCTTCGCCGTCTTCTTCTTGCCGGCCGGCTTGGACGCCTCGGCGACGGGCGCGCGCGGCGGCAAGGCGACCGGAGCGGGCGTCTCGAAGACGACGGCCGGGGGGAACACGTCCTCGCTCTTGGTGCGAGCCTTCCGTCCCGACTTCTTGCGGCTCGTCTGAACGAAGGGGAGGAGCGCATGAGAGGAGGCAAGCGGGAAAACCCACCTTTCCAACGGGCTCGCTCACCTGCGCCGTCGGCTTCTCGCCGACCTCTTTGCCTGACGTCTGAACGAACACGAGCGGTGTGTGGGGAGGAAGGAGAACTCACGTCTTGAGCGGGCGGTTCCTTCGGCTCGGGCGTTGGCAGTTCGGCCGCCGCCGCCTCCTCGTCGCCGGCGCGCTTCTCCTCTTCGGGCGGCCCGTCCAGCGAGCGCAGCGCCTTGAGGTCGACGGCGAGGAGCTCGGTGGCGGGCGGCGGCTGGTCGTTGGCCTCCTTGGCGGGCGGCTCGGGTTTGGTCGCCGCCGGACGAGCGCAGTCGGTGGCCGTGACGGGCAGGACGGGCGTCTTCGGAGCGCCCTTCTCGCGCCAGCACAGCTTCTTGAAATGGTAGCACAGCAGAAGGCCGAGTACCGTGCCGCCAATAGCGAGGGCGAGTCTGAAAGAAGGATGACCGGAGTAAGTGGAAGGGAGAGGAAGGACGAACCCCGCGACTATGCCGCCCACAATCCAGGGGACGACTTGCGAGTCCTCGGGCACGTAGAGGAACGCGTCGATCTGGAAGCGGCACTCTTGCGGGAAAAGGAGAGAGAAGGCGGGACTCACAAAGAGGACTCGGATGTTGGGCGCAGACGAGCCGCTGTACTCGAGTTTCACCTTGACGGTCGAGTGGGTCTCGTTGATCTTGTTGAAGGCCCGCAGGCAGGCGAACGCGGTCGTTTTGCCCGAGCTGCCCAGCAGAACTTCCAGTTTCGGGGGGTCGGCCGTCCCAGTGGCGGGAAGGTTGGCGTTTCCTTCTTCTGCAAGCCGCTTTCGTTAACAAACCTGCGGAGAGGCGACTGACCGGCGAACTTGAGGAAGGGCGGCTCTCGATTGATGCTTTGCACCACGCTCGCCTCCAGCTTGCACTCGTCCCCGAAGCTGAGCGCAATCCTGAAGCAGGCGGCGGTGCCGGTTGACGAAGGCGAAAAAGGAACGCTTACGACGACGCCTGCACCGGCAACAGGGCGTCCTCGGCGACCACGAACTTCAGCCGTTCGCCCCGCACGACGAGCTCCTTCTCGACCGTCTGACATTCTTCGTTGCTTTTGAAGCGGCTGCAACGAGAGGGCGGATTAGAGAGTCGAAGAGGTGGGAGACTCACATGCCGCCGCTTGTCCCCTCCACGCAGGAATCGCCGTCGTCGCCGTGAACGCCGACCGCGAGGAGCAGCAGGAGGACGGCGGCCGTCGAGCAGCGAAGCGGAGGGGACTTGGACGCGGGCATCGCGGACCGACTGGAGCGAAGAGCGGAGAGAGCGGGAGGAGAGCACGAGAGAATGCACGAGGCAAGCGACTGGCAGCTCGCCGCTCGCCGAACGAAGTCGACCGCAAATTTGCGTGAGTGATGCAAATTCGGCCATTAAAATGCGCTCGGAGTACTCCGCTTGCTGAGTTCGATTGCGTAAAGGCAGGAGACGCAATGAGCCGATCGGTGAGTCCTTGCCGTTCGCCTACAAACGAGTGGCGACGATTCCAAGGTACGAGTGGAAGAAGCGAGTCTCGCGGATTTCAGCGACAAAAAGCGGCCGATTCGGGTGGCAGAAGCAAAGGCTGATCTCCGCGGGAGTGTTCCGCCAACCGCGGGCCTTTGATTGAATGCGGGGGCTTCACAACGCTGCCGGTGGTGCCGAACGATCAAGCGGTCATTCGCAAGAAGAAGCCGAAGCTGAACGCGGACGTCCGACGAGCCCTGATGGATCGCACGTTACGACTCGATCGTCCGCGGCGGCTCGGTCACAAGAAAGAGCTCTGTGGCGCCTGACCACGTCCGCTTCCGCCGCACTCGCCGCCGCACGTTGTGCGTCTTCTACTGCTGCCGCTCGTCCTCCGCCGTCTTCTTGCGACCGAGCGAGCGCTACGGAAAGGCGGTCGAGCAGAAGCTGCGGGTCTACTTGAGCGACGTGTGGTGTTCGTTGTCGCCCGCGTCCGGGGGCGTTCCGCCTTGAACTGAAGTGCGACCGCGTGTGCAGACACTCGCTCTTTTCCTTCCTTGTGTTGGGACAAGCGGAAGTGCGCCGTTTGTTCTTGAACCTCGACACGACCCAACAATCGACTCACAATCAGTACGGCGCAAGCAGCTGGATTCAAGTGTTGCCGGCTTTGAGAGGTGAGTTTTCGGATCCATTTTGGTCTGTCATTCGCAGTATAGATATCCGCGAACTTCAATTCGTCGCTGTCGAGATCGATTTGAACCGCTGCGGGGCGCGTCAGTCCACCGAAATCGTCGACGCTCTCCGGAAATCTCTGCTCGAGGCGATCGCTTCGTTCACGTCCCGCCGTCTCGAATATTTCCGCCTGCTCGCTGCGGAGATTCGCCGGATTCCCGTAGGAACGGCGCGAATCAAGCGCGTCGCTGACGAGACGACGTCCAGTACGCCTTCTTCAGCAACAATAACCTCTAGCTTCTTTACAGCTTTTGGACACCTCCTTCGTTCGAATGCTCGCGTGATTGACGTCGGCTACCCCCGGAGCAGCTCGTGCGGCACGGACCGTGAGAGCTCCTCGTCGAGTGCCGACGAATCCCTTCGCTTTTAGGTGCGAACCGAACGAGACAATCCAAACGGTCCGTCTCGAAGCTTCGATCGATTGCGCGGAAGCCGAGTGGAATGGGAAGTTGGCGTCGACGTTCCGCTCGCTGTTCGCCCACCTTCGCCCGCTGAACGCCCACTTTCGGCTGCAAATGCGGCTGCACGACCGCCTTGCCGACTGTGCGGCGGCAAGTCCACCCATTAGTGCTTTATTGTACTTTCGTGTGTTCAGACTTCGTTGCACGACTTCAAACTCCGACTGAACGCGATCTTGAGTCGCGGCCTTCAACTCGCCCGCAACGCCAAAGACGCGGGCGTGCCGTCAGTGGAGCTGGAGTCGGTGATCTGCTTGCCGAATCCGATCACCCAATTCGTAGGTCGACACGCGAGCAGCCGGTCTTTCCATCTGTTCGCTTTAGGGCGCGTACGAGCAGTGCTTGTCGGGTGCCCGGCAAGTGCTCAATGAACACTCGCAGTTCACGACGGAACTCTCTACTCACAAGTCCTCCGTGATCGATGTGCCCTCCAACCGTTGGCGACATCCGCTTTGGGATTGGACGTCCTCTTCGAACGGCGCCGACTTCCGCTTTCTGGTCGTCTACGACGACGATTAGACGACCGAAGAAGCTCCTTGACTGACAGAAGAGAGCTTTTTAAGGGGAAGAAGAAGCGACTGTTTAAAAGCTGGGTAGAAGCGGCAGGATGCACGGCGTACTCGAAGGAATAAGATTCGAGTGAAAATGAATGGGCAACAGTTCGTACCCATCAGTTCGCCTCCGATGGTTTGTTCCTTGCAATGCGCCGCAAAGTGCCAGCAGTTGCGATGCGGTGAAAGAAAAGCTCGTTTGGCATTGCAGCGTTCTCAGTAGTGTTTTGGAGCCGGAAAACACAATCATGAGTCTCCTGATGCGCGAGGAGCTCGTCTTCAACGTGGCGCGTTTGATGTGGGTTCTTTCGGTCGTAGCCGGTTGTTGGGTAACCGCAAAGACCGACTCGCTTGTTTTGAACTGCGCCATGCGATCGTTTGCGGGAAGATGCGCGAACTTCAAACGAACAACGGGAAGATGCCGGTCGACGCGCGGGCGGATTCTCTGACTGTTTGCCGCTCGTCCTGCATTGCTCGAACGCTTCGAACTAAACTGAAGACTCCGAGCTCACGCCTCACACTTCCTGACCGTCCGCATTACAGCGATCAGGCGCGGCGAGTGGGGCGTGGGGCCGAGCAAGCGGCGGATCCAAAGGCCAAGGCAAAAGAAAGAGAGAAGCCGCGTGTCCAACCCCTCTGCCGTTTACTTTTGCGTTCTTTACGGCCGTCCTTTCGCCCACTTCTAGTGAAGAACTTTACTAGTTGAACAGACGGTTTATTGACGAAAACAAGACACTTCTGCACGCCAATCAATAACGAGCATTAATGAACGCAATGCACACGTCCGTGTCGCCCACTCGCCGCTTCCACAAGCCGGAAAGCACGTCGGTTGACGGGCGATCCATGCGATCGAAGAACTCCTCGTCGAAGTCTTCGTTTTGAGCGAAGAATCGCCTTCGTTGGGCGAAGTACTCGTGGATGTCGAGCAGAATCGTTTCCTGAACGCTCATTGGAAGTGAGTCGGAAAGAGTGAACAAACGAGTTGATTCGAGTCGCCGAGCCAGCCGATTCGAGTGCGCACCAGCGCCAGGCGAACACCCGCCTCTTCGGCCCACCGAACGAGGAGAAGCGAGCGAGCGACGAGGCGCTCCAACGCGGCATGGATGTCCGTCGTTTGCAGCGTGTTTTAAAGAGCAGTCAAGCAGCGGGGATGCTCGTGAACTCGCCGTCTTCTCGTCGGGGCAAAGGTAGCAGTCCAAGAGCTTCAGGTGGACGGAGAATGCGTCGTTCAACGAGCGGAGGTTCTCGAAGGCCATCCGAAAGGCGCGAGTGTTCTCTGCGCTCCACGGCGAGTCGGCCGGAAGTTCGAGCAGAGCGGGCGAATATTCTGCGCCGCCGTACGCTCCGGACAACCGCAGGACCACCCGCTCAACCGCTTCGTTTCGTTCGCAACTGAAAGAAGTCGGGGTCGAGTGAGAGGGCGTTGGTGATGCGGGTGCCGAGCTGCAGCCACCGATTTCAGCTTTGCCCCGCGACTTCCCGTCATTGACTGCGTTCGACGACGCCAGTTCGTTCAGTAGTATTGCATGGAACTGTCAGCTTCTTGTCATCGATAAAAAAAAGAGCGGGAACCTACGCACCGTGCTCAGCGATGGCCTTGATCGGCACGAAAGTTTCGAGCACACGAGAACGGGCTTTGAAGAACGGCTGAAAGTCTGAACTCTTCGCTGATCGATGGGCAAGAGCGTTGAAAACAAACAATCATCCCCCGTGTAGCGGGCATGAACGTAGACGCTTTTAAGGGGAAACGTCGAACTGTTCCGCAACACGACGAGGCACGGGAAGTCCACCACGTGCACCTTCACGATCTTGTCGCCTTAGAAGTCCCGCAGAAGCGGCACGCTGAGTGCCGTCTTCTTCACGTCCAATTCGATTGCTTCCAAGGTGCGGTGCTCTAAACTGACGATTTTGAAACGGGGTAGAGCACGCACTAATCGAAAGTTCTTGTCGCCAAGCGCCCCAATGCGACAACCACTGAACGATTGAAAGGTCGACCGCAAGGAGCTCAGGTGAGATTTCGGCTGCAGCTGCGGTTTCTTCTGCTCGAGGGCTTGCAGTCGACAAGCTGCGGCCAACCCGCACCACTGCTCACCTTTCAACGCCCAAAGAAGCGGCATCCAGTCGCAAAGTTGTGCGTAAGGGCACGGGCCGCACATCGTTGGCGCAAACACCAACCGGAGGCACTTCAGTTCGGCCACTTGCAGGAAGCGAGCAAACGAGGCGGCGGAGAGGTGATCCCGCGCCAACCGCACGGCCAACCCGCTTCGTTTCGCCGACGTGAAGAAGCAGCCGCCGTTGCCCCGGTAAATTTCCGCCTCTTCGCCGCTCGCGCTCGCAGCGAACAGAACGTTCGTGAAGGCGGACGAGCAGAAGAGGAAGCGAGCGGTTCGCGCCCGCAGAGCCGCTCGTCGTTCGCGGTGGTCGGCGGCGGCGGAGCGCTCGAGACGCCACGGATCCCGGCCGGTCGTCAGCGCGTGGAGCAGCAGGCAGAAGCGGCCGTCCGCCTTGAGCTTCGGCTTCCGCTTCGTTCTCGACGCCCTCTTGTGCCGCGAACACAAGTAACCCATTGCGCTGAAAGCCGAGAATTCGGGCGGAATTCGCAAGAAAGCGGAGGAAAAGCGAGTGTTGGTTCGGTCAAGCCGTCGGCGAACACTCGGCATAGGAGTGGGCAGGAAGAGGGCGCGGCAGCGATTTTCCGTTGCGCAATCCTCGACCTGCTCGCCAGTTCGATGCCAAAGCGACTGGTTGGGGTCAAGCGGAAGGAGTGCACACGCCCGTCCGCCCCGCACTCGTTCGAGCCGCCACGCGCTGCCCGCCTTCTTCGTTCCGATCGCCGGCATTCGGCATCAGCAAACGAAACCGAAACAAAGCGGACAACCGATTTCGGCCGAGTTTAACGCGTCGCCCCGAGCGCACGCCGTCGATCGACCCGCTCCCAAGGCCGTTCGGCGGCGAGAAGCTCGGCGATTTCCGAACCCTCCGCTTTTTCCCGTTGCCGCTCGCTCTCGCCGTCTTTTTCGAAGCAACCGAAAGAACGAGCGAAGTGCGCGTCGTTTCGGCGTTTGTCTTTCGGGCGATGTCGTCGCTTCTTGCGTGAAATCGGTCGGGGGTCCCGTGTGTGTCGACTCGATCACTTCTCTCTTCTGGCCGCTTGTGCGGACCCGCCGCCATGCCGCCCGCTCCCGGTTAAACGGCGATCACCTGCCGACTCGGAAAGAAGGGGCAAGCCACGCACTTGGGATCGATCGTGAATTTAGGCTTGACGGAAAGAAGCAAGTGTGTTCGGGGATGAGGTCTAGAGAAATTGTAGGGTAAGAAGTCAATTAAGCTTGTCGTGCGGGTGTTTTTCTTAGTCGCGCGGCGTGCGTGATCGATCCAACAATTTGTTTTGTTGTTTGACGTTTGATTTTGCTCAATTCAGATTTCCACTCGCTGGAGATGGCTGAACGCCCGAAGCTGAAAACGGACGTCCTACGCGTCCTGATGGTGCACGCGCTCGGCAGCCGCTCAAAGCAAAGTCAAAGCCAACAAAGCGATCAGTTCCTCAGAGAACGAGCGGCTCTTCGACTCCGAACGCTCCGGCTGCTCTTCTGCTGCCGCTCCTTTCCGGCCGCCTGTTTCCAGCGGAGCGAGCGGTACGGGAAGCCGGACGTCCACTCGCCGATGCTGACCGTGGGCCCCGACATTCACTTGCGAGCGGCTTCCAGCGGCGCCCTTTTCTTGTGCTTGACCGCCCACCACCTGTCGGTCGAGTCGATGGCCCGCTTTCTGCACGTGAGCCGGATAGAAGTGCGGAGATTGAACGTCTTCATTCAAATCTACGACGAGCCTTCTTTTGAACAACTTCGAGATTGGGCGACGATTCTGCGGCCTCCGAGGGGTAAGCCCATGTGATTCTGCTCGATTTACCGTTGGGTTCAACCTGCAGCAACCTGCAGGAATTCAAGGTGCACATCGACCGTCGTTGCCGCAACCCATCGATTCTTCACCTTCTCTGCGATTTCCTGCCCGCTCGAATCACTTCGTTTCGTTCGACGAGCTTCCAAGACTTCCTGTTCGTCTCGCCGAAATCCTGCCAAGTGCCATTGGAAAGGGCACGCATTTACGATCATTACGGCAAGGGTTGTCCGTGTAAGTCCTTTTCCAATCAGTTGATCGATTCACTCATGCGTTCGTAAGACCTCGGCCCCGTCCTCCGTTCGAATGCTCGTGTAATCGACATCGACAAATTCGTCCCACAACTTGGAGCACACGGGCCGTAAGCCTCCAATCGAAGGGCGATCAATCGGTTGGTTTGAGATGCGAACGAAACGAAGCGGTGGAGAGGGTCGTGATGCGACCTCCACACGAGTGGAATCACAGATACACCGAAGAGGAGAGTCGGTGCTTTCAGTCGGCGCTCGAGAACCTTCGTTCGATCAAACGAAAAGGATTCGTTCTGCAAATCAACCTCCAGCTCCCGCCATACACCGTGTGGAAGGTGCTCTTCCTGCCGGCCGATCCCTTTACTTTGTGCGGGTCTTTTAGACACTACGAATGCGAAACGTCTTCCCATTGGCGTCCGCAAAGGCCGCTGGTTTCGCGTTCGCCGAGTGGGTGAAGCAGGCGGGGATTCCGCGAGTGCACGTCCGCTCGTCCGTCTTGCTGCCCGACGCGCAAACAGAAGCCGTCTGTTCACCCCTCTTGCTCGAATCAACCCCTTTAGTTTGTTGCAGAGTGATCATGAGCAAGTGTTCGTTGAACTGAAGCGATTCTTCGCCCAACACCCGCAGTTCACGATGCAAACCGAGGACTTCGACGCCGAAATGGTCGAGCAGTTCGAATGGCAAACGATCGCGTGTGTCTGGACGTCTGCTACCGAGGAGTTGAAAGAAGAGTTTGTTTTCTCCTATTTTACGGAGTAAACTCGATATTTGTTGATCAATAAACCCATGACCGAAACGAGCTGGATCTTCGGTCGGCTACATGAGGGGAAGGCCGGGAATCACAATGAGGTCATTAGTTTTGTGAGGATGTCTGGGCCGTGGGAGAATCCTTTGCATTCGTCGTGTTGTATCAGGGTTCTGACCAGGAAGGGACTCCACATTGCTGCTTCCAATCGGCACTCCTCTGTTCTTCTCGACCAGAAGCCGCCGCTCGCCCGCCTCGTCTGTCGAAAGACCCCCGCCCGCCGCTCGCGGTCGCCCGGGCGCGAGTCGCCCGCTTGTTGTCGGCCGTCAAGTCGGGCGGCGCGCCGTCGACGATGAGCGAGTGGATCCGCCGACTGCTCGACCGACTGCTCCATCCAAGATGATCGACGAGGACCACAACGCCCCGTACTACCGGACGGCGCCCTCGTCGTCGGAGGGAGAGCTGAGCGACGACGCCGACGAGGCGGCCGGCGGCGAGGCGCCGAAGAAAGTGAGTTCTTTTCCCTCGATTTCGATTTGTTTCTTCCGTTCGTTTGGTGCAGGAGGTAAACGAGGAGCACCGGCGGGACGAGCGGCAGCTTCCACCAAAAATTCGGGAGAAATCGGCCGCGAACTCGCCGAACACTCGGGATTTTCGTGGAATTTCCGTCGTTTCGTCTGTTCGATTGTTTGCGGTCGAAACCACAGGGATTTTGGGTCCGTTTATGGATTGAAATTAGCGGAGAGTTGCCTCCAAGCTTCTCCGACGATCTGCGCGTATTCTGAAGCGGAAATCACTCCGAAATTCCCGTTTGGGATTGAAAATTCGAACTATCGCACAGAACAAGATTTTCGCCTGGCTTTTCGGTCAAGATTTCCTTTGATTCCTTCTTTGCAACACGTAGAAGCTTTTGGTCAACGAGAGCTCGAACTCCCGCTCTAATCTTTCGACCACTTGGCCCCGAATCCTTCGATTTCCTTCCGCTTCTCGCGTTCAACTCACTTCCGTCTGATTGCAGGTCGTGCCGCCCGCCTCGAGGGACGCGAAGGACAAGCGACCGGTGGAGGAGGCCGACGAGGAGAAGCCGAAGGTGAGCGGAGGTCTCCGATTCGCATCGGAATTTTGTAACTCGACTGAATTCTTTCCGTTTTCAGTCCCCTTGAAGACCGCCCGTTCGTTTTAGGCAGCCGCCCGCCCGAATCGCCCCCAGCGGCCGCGAATCGAAGCGCCCGTCGCCACGCCGCCCACCACTTCCGCCCGGCGACCGAAGAGGTGAGTGAGGAAGAGGACTGGCAAGCGTGTTGGGTGGGAGTCGATGAAAGCGGAGGGATGGGGTTCCTTTGGATTGCTTTTGCTTCTGTTGGTTGTGATTACCCGTTGAGTTGGAGGGACGGATTGAATCGATTGCCGCGCGAGGTCGGTTTACAAGAATAGTGACTGCTTCCTTTCGTTCGAATCCCACCCGATCAACCCCCTTCTCATCCCCACACTCACCTTTTCGCTTTCAGCCCGCCGTCGAAGCGCCGCCACGACTCGCCCAACTTCGCATCGACGCCCGATTTTGACGCCGACGGCAAGTGGCTTCTTTCCGCTTTATTTTATTTCTTTCTGTCGTTCAGGAGTCGCCCGACTGCGCGTGGCGGAGGCGGAGGGCCGTCGGAGCGGGACGCCCGCCTCTGCGTCGGCCGGCCGGCCCAAACGCTCGCGCTTCGAGAGCCCCGAGAGCGGCGGGCGCGCGGCTTCGGCGACGCCCGACCGCTCCTCGCTCTCCGACGTCGAAGTGGAGGAGTTGGGTGAGCGGCGCGTCGCCTTCCGCTCACCTCCCGCCCGCCTTTCAGCCGCCGAACCGCCCGCCCCGCTGGACGCCGCCCTCGCCGCCGCCGAAGCGAAGCCGCTGGAGCGGCTGAGCGACGAGGAGAAGGCGATGGTTCGTCCACTCGTTCTTCCCGCTCATCCCTCCGTTTCGTTCAGCTCCGTCCCGACGTGTTGGCGGCCAAGGAGCGGGAGCACGCCGAACGGCAGCGCGCCCGTCTGCCCGTCTACTACCCGGGCATCCGCGGCTGCCGCTCCATCGACGAGTTCCGCCTGCTGAATCGCGTCTCCGAGGGCACCTTCGGCGTCGTCTTTCGGGCGGAGGAGCGCCAAACGGCGGAGATCGTCGCCCTGAAGCAGCTGAAGATGGAGCGCGAGCGCGAGGGCTTTCCGATCACCTCGTTGCGCGAAATCAACATGCTGATGAAGTGCCGCCGTCATCCCAACGTTGTGGGGTTGCGCGAGATCGTGACGGACGCCACCGGCGAGAAGATCTACCTTGTGATGGAGTTCGTGGAGCACGACCTCCGCGCGTTGATGCGCCAGCTGGAGCACCGGCGGAAGCGCTTCACCGTCGGTTCGTCCCTTCTTTCTTCCGCTCCCTCCATTCCGCCCGCTCGATTGCAGCACAAGTGAAGACGCTGATGCACCAACTGCTCTCCGGACTCGCGTACATGTGCGTTCTCTTTGGTTTGCTCGGATGAGCGCTCGGTTGCTTGCAGGCACGAGGAGTGGGTGATCCACAGGGACCTGAAGACGGCCAACCTCCTCCTCTCGCACGGCAACATCCTCAAGGCGAGCTCCTTCGATTTGAGCCCTCTAATGCGTGCTGTAGATCGGCGACTTCGGACTGGCGCGCGAGTACGGCGACCCGCTCAAGGGCTTCACGCAGCTGGTCGTGACGCTGCACTACCGCTCGCCCGAGCTGCTCCTCGGCTGCAAGGTGCGTTCGGGGAGTGTAGAAGGGGTGGTCGGGCGCCGGTTGTTTCGAGTGGAAGACACGAAGGAGGCTCGCTCCGACTGCCCGGGGAACGAGCGGCTTCCCTTCCCTCCCACAACCTCCGTGTTTGCAGACGTACTCGACGAAGGTGGACGTGTGGTCGGTGGGGTGCATCTTCGGCGAGTTCCTGAAGCTCACGCCCGTCCTGCCCGGCACCAGCGAGGCCGATCAGCTGCGGCTCACCTTCGAGCTGTGCGGCGCGCCCACCGAGGACTCGTGGCCGGGCCACCAGCAGCTGCCGCTCGCCGCGAAGATGTCCTGGCCGCCGCAGCCGCACAGCCAGTTGGAGCGCCGCTTCGCACGCGATCTGCACGAGAGCGAGAAGAAGGCGCCCGAGAAGAGCGGCCTCGACCTCATGCGGCGGTGAGTTCGGGGCGGGGAGCGGGCGGCCGGATGGGTTAAAGGAGCGGTGGTGCGATGAAGTAGCGGATTTGTTCCGTCTGTTAGCTGACTGTTGCCATCAATCAACCGTCCACTGCAGACAATCCCTCCTCTACTCCCTCCGCTAACTCCTCTTTGTTGCAGACTCCTCCAGCTGTGCCCCGAGCGACGCATCGCGGCGGACGAGGCGCTCCGACACGCGTGGTTCGCCGAGGAACCCCGACCGGCGCCGCCCGAGAGCTTCCCCACGTGGCCGGCCAAGTCGGAGAACCTGAAGAAGCCGCCCGAACGCAAGCAGGCCGCCGCCGAGGCCGCCGCCCGCCCGCCCCACCCGCCCGTCGACCCGAACACTCTCAAGCTCTTCAAAGACTTCGACATCAAAGTGAGCAGGAAGACGGCCACCGGCGGCTTCACGCTGAAGCTCCCCGGACAGAAGTGATTCCCTCTCATCCTCTCTCCTTTTACCTCGCCACTAGTCACTTGGTCGTGTTGTGGTGTTGCAAATAAACGCTGGTCACTTTTGTTGATCGGATAGCTCCACTTAGTCGACCTCGACCAATTCTTCCAGCAGCTCGCCGCCCACGGCCCGTAAGCCCTGCCCCAAAGGGCAGTCCAGCGAGCGTTTTGAGGAGCGAACGGAAGGGAGCCGTCCGAACGGTCGTGCTCGAACTCTGCCCTGCAGACCGCAAAGGAGATTCGCGGCTTCCAGTTGGCCCCCGAAATCTTCTTTCAATCAAACAGGAAAGATTCGCGCTCCAACTCAACGGCTCGTTGTTTCGGTTGGCCTCCTTTCGTTCTTGACAAGCAATTCGGCCGCTTCAGCGCTGCAAACCGCAGCGCGTGCAGCAGTTGGACGCCGTGCGAGCCCCAACTCCGCTCTCGTCCACCAGCGGGGATCTCGAGAGTGATGGTCCTGCCCCAGCCACTCGTTGAAGCGGGAGTTTCTGGAAGGTAGGGCGAAAACGAACCGAAGGGAGTCCCGAACGCGGCCGCCTCTCCCGCGATCTGCGAAACTCTCGCTTCATTCCAGCGCTCGCTGCTCACCGCTTTTTTCGGAACGAGCACAAAAAACTGCTCACGAACTGCGTCAATCCTTCCTCAACGCCCTCAGTTCGCAACGAAGGCGGGTGAGTTCGACGCTCGGTTCAAGCGGTGGGTGTTTGGACGGCGACCTCCGGCCAGATGAGAGAGGACTTCGTTTTAACCACTGGAGACACATCATTCGTTGTATTCAACGAAGCGTATGTGGCGAGGAATCGGTTGCTCGAATGCACTCGTGAATGAAAGGCGAACTCGAAAGGCAACGCTGCAGAGAAGCCAGGAGTTTCCACTCGGGAAATTCGTCTCACGTCCACTTCCTCTCCGTCTCCGCATCGCCAAAGAAGGACCGTCCGCTCGTTGCGGGCGATTCTCCGCGTTGGCCGCCTGATCGACCGGCCGGTGAAGTTGGCGTCCTCCAGTCGAGCTTGGGCACCCCCTGCCGGTTGATTGCTGGAGATCTCAAGAAACTCGGGTGTGGACGTCTGTTTGTGTGGTTTTTGGGCTCCAACTGCCGGAGACGGGAGCGGCGTTTATGCGCGCGCCCGCGGATTCCCGTCCGTCCGCCCAGCAGTTGCTCCTCTCGAACACACACAACAACGCCGGTCGGAAATCTGCGGTCAGGAATCAGCGGACTTCGCACTCCGCACGTCCACTCGTCTCTCTGCAGCATTCGGCGAGAGTGGACGGAGCGGAAAGAGGCGGCCGAGCAAACCGAAAGGAGCGGCCGCCTGTCCAACATTCCGCTCCGTCTCCGCATTCCAATCCAAACAATCCTGCTCAAGGATCGCCGTCGAGTTCGGGGAAGAACGGAGACGAGCGGAATGTTTCGGCGATTCGCCCACGAGCTCGCGATCGGCCCCGTCCTCCTGCTCGTTTGTTTCGCCGTCTTCCAACTGCGAGCCGAGTGGTCGGAGCGGGCGGCGGCCGCTGGTCGTCTTTTGGGATCGCTACTTCCGCGTCGAGTTCGCCCTCTTCACGGGCCGGAACGCCTCCACGCGGCCGCCCTGCCCGTACGAGTGCGCCTTCTCGACGAACAAACGGCGCGCCGCACGAGCGGACGTCCGCGTCTTCCACCGGCGCTCGCTGAACCCCGACCTCTGCTGCTTCTGAACGTCTACTTCAACCTGGAGCGTGAGTGCCGCCCCTCCTGCCGCCACTCACTCGCCCGTTGGCGCTTCGAGTGGCCGCAGATCACCGCCGGTTCCTCGACGCCCACTTCAAAATGGGCGTAACACTGCTGCCAGAACCACTCGACGCTTTGCAAAAGGACTTGAACGAATCGCTTGTTGCGGGCGACTTCTGCTTGTCTTTCGCTTCTCAACGTCAAAGCAGTGGATCTCTTTTCCCGACGCCCTCCATCCCGGAGGCTTTCTCGCTCGGTTCTCGCTCGGTTCCCGCTCGTCCTCCATCGGCTGCCGGTGATCGTGGAGCAGAGTTGCCCGAAAGTGGCGCTCTCGCTTGGTCCGCTGCCGGAAAGAAGCGAGTGAGGGGTGGACGGCCTATCGCTGCTGCCGAGCGGCGACTCGGAGCGTCTGCGCGTCCAGCGGGTAGCCCTGGAGAAAAGCGCGGTCGTCTTCTGCGTTCCGCTACACTCTCGAAGCGAAGATCTCCCGCAGCTTCAGCTTTCTGACGTCCAGTGCGGGCAAAGCACTCCATCCAGCTGAAGCAAGAGGTGAGTGGGCGGAGCTGGGGAGCCTTCACAACGACCGCACCGTTCCGCGAAATAGGGAAAGGTCGGTCGATCGTCTCTTTGCTCGATCGACCCGGCCAGCACGCCCAATAGCTCGACCCAAGCACAGCGGCAACGAGAAGCCTCTCAGATGTGATCAAGCAAATGAATCTCACGGCAGCAAGCAGACGCCGCCGCTTCTTTTCGCTTTCGGCACGGCGATCGGATAGCGTGCCGACGAGCGCCGCATCACGAATTCACCGCGAAGAGATTTGCGGCCGACACGCCCGCCTCGACGGCAAATCCGCTCCACGCACGCACTGGCGCCATCTCGTGAGATGCTCGCCTCCGTCCTCCCTATTTGCTGCCAACAATCGACCGATGGAACGGACGTTCGAGTGGGCGGAAATTCGGGAGCACAACCGACCGGAGAGCCTGTGGTTGGTGTTCGAGGGGAAGGCGCGCACTTGCTGGAAGAATTCTCCGCTCACTCCTCGCTTGCAGGTGCACGACCTCACCGCCTACCTGCCGGCGCATCCCGGCGGTGTCGCCCTGCTGAAGTGGTCGGGAAAAGTGAGTGAGTGGGCGGCGGGCGGAAGCGAGCCGTCGGATTGCAGGACGCGACCGCCGCCCTCCGCCGCGTCCCCGCCCACGGCTTCTTGTGGCGCTTCATCGAGGCGAAGCTCGCCGAGCTGCGGATCGGGGCTGTCGGGGGAACAAACCGGTGAGGTACTTGGTGGCTCAGCTCAATGTTGTCTCCTCCTTCCATTCAGTGCTGTGAACGCGCCTTGCTCGTGATTAAAAGCCACAACCCAGTGCGAATAAACCGTCTTTATCGTCCCGAAGCGGAACTGAATTCAAAGAAAAGGGAGGAGTGGGGAGTGGACGGGTTGAATTGACTACGGCGAGAAATCAAATGACGGGCGTTTACTTCAAACGCCGCGTTGATTGCAGCCACACTCAATGTACCGACTGTTCGTCTTTTTTTCGATTGCGCTCCCTCAACCGCCTCTCCGCACGCGCTTACCGTCGTCCGCTTTCGAGATCGCGGGGATTTACCTATAACAAGAACGAGCCTCCGCTCACCGCTGTTTGTCGTGAGTGAAAGACGGACCGATCCTAACGCGAACGAAAGCGCTCCTTGTGCACTCGAACAGACGACTGGAGAAAGATTGCAGCTTTTATTCGTGTGCAAGAAGAAGAAATCGATCGCTCGCCGCTCACTGGGCGGCCGGCGCGGCGGCGGTGGTGGAGAGCGGGCGGCCGTGATGCCCACGAGATCCATGCGGCCGACCGCCGCGGTGCGGTCCGTGGAGTCCGGGCAGACGGACGCCGGCGGCGCGGAGCTCCTGGAGGGCGGCGGCGTCGGCGGCGCGCACCAACTGGCGGATTTTCTCGTGCTCCTCGCGGACGGTGAGCGAGTCGTCGGCGAGCGCGGCCTGCAACCTTCTTTGAGCGAAGAGAAGAGCGGCGAGAACGAACATTCACGTCCGCGAAGAGCGACTGGGCGCCGGCGGAGGACGCGGCCACTTTCGTCGCGTCGGCCGCGCGTTTCGCCTCGAATTTCGTCTTCGCGTCGGCCACTTTCGACTGCAAAGTGAGGTTGAAGGGTGCGGTGAGTGCGCGGATGGAAGCGACTCTCTATTCAACGCAATCAGTCCGCGTTCAACCGTCCAGGAGTCCCTCGTTCGCCACTTTAACATGCTACTCAGCAACTCCGCTACTTCTTGCACCCGAAAAGTCCGTCGCTCGCTCAAGGCTATGAAACGCTTGTTCCTTATTTCCCCAAACTGTGCGGCAAGCAGACCGCTCCTGCCCGGATCACCCCCACGGCACTCACCTGCAGCTCGGCGCTCAACGTCGCGACGAACTCCTGCACCTTCTGCTTGAGCTCCGCCTTGGTCGCGTTGGCGGCGGCGTGCAGCGAGGCGAACAGCTGGTGGCGCTGCTCGGCCGACAGCTCGCCGAGCACCGCGTGGACGGGGCCGAGCGGGAGGTGCGGCCGGCCGCCGTGCGGGCCGCCGTGATGTCGGCGGGCGGCGTGCGGGTGGGCGGCGGTCGAGGCGACGGCGACCGCGAGCAGGAGGACGAGCGAGAGGCGGGCGGACATTCCGGGCAAGTGGGAGGAAGAGAGGAGTGCTGGGGGATGGTGATAAACCTTGCGGATCGCTCTTATATAGTGAGAATTGTCGGTTGAACTGGAATGTTCGTGATCAGATAGGCGGGTCAAAGGATGCTAGCAAAAGGTTGACTTCCTTCTTTCTCTCCTCTCCCTGCCGGAAGATCACGAACAAAGCGCGGCGATCCTTAGGTCCAAAACGAGTGGAAGGTGAGTCAACGCCGAGAAGTTGTTTGAGCAGCTGGACGACATCCGTTGGGATTCTCGCCTCGCCTCAAAGTTTCACCTGCTTCCGTTTCGTTCGTGATCTTACCGGCTGCTCGTCGTTCCGGCGGCTTGTTTGTTTGAGCGGGTGCAGAGATCGAGAACGAAAGTTTTTGCTTGCTGGTCGGAGTTCAAAGCAGAAGTCGGTCGGTGGACGTAAACGGAACGTGCTCAGAAGCAAACTGAAATCTCCGTTGCTGCAAGAGTCAAAAGGCAGCTGTGAAAGGGCGATCGTTCTCCATCTCGCTCCTTTCTTGTCCTTTTCATCGCCCATAAACACGCTTGCGGAGAGGTCGTTTATTCGTCGCAAGTCAAACAGGAGTCAGTCGAGAACACTGGGAAGCAAGACCTGGAATTCTTATGAGCAAGCGAGTCGTCCGAAGAGCGCTGATTATCGCAAGGAAGAGGTTAAAGCAAGGTGGCAAGAGTAGCTCGTGGTTGAGACGGAGCGGAGAATGAAGCGAGTGATCACCAGCCTTTTTGGGCCTGCTGGTCGCCGTTCTGACCGCCGAACGGGCCGCCACTTCCGAAGGCCCCGTTGCCGAAGCCGCCGCGGTTGTTGCCGTCGTTCTCGTCCGACCGGCCGCCGCGTCCGCCGAACGGCCATCCGTTGGATCCTCCGAACTGCGAGCCGAAGCCGCCCGATTGTCCGCCGAATGGCGAGTTAGAGTCGCCGTTTTGACCGCCGAACGGCCGCCCGCCCCACTGGCCGCCCGTCTGCTGCCCGAAGCCGCCGGAGCCGCCGAACTGCCCGTCGGGAGTGCCGCGCGACTGCCGGCCGCCCCACGAGCCGCCGAACTGCTGGCCGCCTTGATTGTTGCCGTTCCAGTTGTTACCGGGGCCTCCGAAGCCGTTAGATCGTCCCTCGCCGCCCAGGAGGCCGAGGACGGGCACGTTCTGCTGCCGGAACTCCTGCAGGACGGACGGGTCGGCCGACTGGACGAGGGCGCGCAGCCGCTCGCTCTGCTGCTCGAACGTCAGCGAGTCGTCGTTCAAGACCGCCTGCAACGAACGAGGTGAGTTCGGGGATGAAGGCGTGTGGAGCAAACAGTTGCCACTTGTTGTGTTGTTTAAAGGGCAACTCTGGTCAACAGAAAGTCAACTATTATTCGCACCCGATCGAGCGCTTTCAGATCAAACGATCACAAGAATCCACAGCAAGTCCGCTCTTTCGCCACCCCCAAAACCCTCCCGTTCCCCCCGCTCACCGTGGCATTCGCAAAGAGATCCTGAGCTGGCTGACTCAACTGCTGCACGCGGGCGGTGAGGTTCGCTTTGAACTCGTCGATGCGGCGCTCGGCCTCGCGGACGGCGGCCTGCAATCGAGGGGATGAGCGGACGCCCTCCGCCGCCCACTCGCCTGCTGCTCGGCGCTCAAGCCGGAGATGAAGCCGTCGATGCGCTGCTTGAGGGCCGCCTTCGTCTCGTTGCGCGCCTCGCGGAAGACGGCCGCCAGCTGGTCGCGCTGCTCGGCGGTCAGGTTCGCGCGGACGGCCGCCAGCGGGCCGCCGCAGCCGCCGAACGGCGCGCCCGGTTGGTCGCCGGCGTTCTCGTTCGACTGGCCGCCAAACTGCTGGGGCCGGGCGACGACCGTCGAGGCGAACAGGCCGACGGAGAGGAGGAGGAAGAATTGGAGGGAGTTCATCGTGGGAAGAGCAGAGTGAATGGTGATCGGACGAGAGCAACGACCGGCTTTTGTACCCGCCTGCTTGTGCCCGTTTGTTCGCAATCTTTGTTGCGGATTCGATCAACGTCGGCGATGAGTCAAGGGCGGGCGTTGCGTCAAGCGGCGATCGTTTCTGTTTGCCGGTGGTCCCCCTCCACTTCGCCGTTCACTCCGCTCTTCGGTTGGCTCCGCTCCACCCGCACGCCCGCTCCCGCTCGTTGTGATCGTGAACTCTTTTGGGCGGGGATTAGCGATGAGTCATGACCGTCGATCGAAAGCGGGAGGTCGGTAATCGACACAATTTCTGCGTACTTTCCCGCTGTCTCTCTTGTTCGATTACAAAAGGGAGCAGGCGCGTCATCGCTCGTACCCGCCGGTGATCCCGTGGAACCGAAAGTGCAGCGAATTCGATTCGAACCGCCCTAAACGGAAACGGAAGAGCTCGGCGGCAGTCGAGTAAAAAGAGCGGAGCGAGCCGGGAGCCGCCCGTCCTTCCGCCGACCTCTTCGGTTTATCGACCCAAGTTTGAAGTTTGCTCATGCTTCCTGCCCTCCGAAGTAACTTGAAGAAAGAAATTTGTGGCCCTTCGGCATTCGAGGCGGGACACACAAGAGAAAAGAAGCGGAACGAATGCTGTTGCTGGAAAAGAAGGGGACGACCCGTTCGAAATTGAGGAGATTGTGGCGTGCTGCGGGTGGCCTGACCGCGCGTTTCGCTCCAGAAGATCGTCGTCCAACGAGTTGAAAAACTCCTCTCCCGGCTTCAAGGAGAGCAGAAGCGGTAGAGGTAGAGAGGACAGAGTGCATGAATCTTCCGGCAAACGGGCGGGCAGGAGTGAGTGCACTGGGAATCGTCCCGATTTGAAGAAGCCCGACCAATCAACAATCGCCGTCTACTGGCCACTCGATGCAGCGTTTTTTTTTGCATGTTTCGAACGCTTCGAATTGAAACGGAACGCGAAGCGCTCTTCAACGCAAGGAGGGCGCCATCTCGCTTGTTTTCCATCTCCACACGTCCCGAAGCTCCGTCCAACTCGAACGGATAATTGGCTTTGTTCTACGACATTTGAACCGATCGACTGCCCTCGCTGCCCTCGCAGCCCCCTTTGAGAGCGCGCTGCTGACCGGCAGGCGGCCGGCAGAAGAAGTGCAAAAAAAGACACTTGATGGCGCTCTTTTTATCAACCAGCGTGTGACGGCGCTTCGCGCCGTCCCCAGCTGGGGGTGTCATTAGACTGGTGCGTATCAAACCCTTTGTCAACCTTGTTTTGCAACCGATCGCTCATCGCAGTGAGATAACCTCAAGTCGCGCTTCACTAACGTATGGGTTCGATTGCAACTCGGCGAATAGGCTGTTGTTGATCAATACTCGCTGTTTATCAATTTCGCTTTTACGATCCCAAGTTTGAACTGCAAACCCTTTTTGCGAAAGCAACTTCTGAGTACGGCGGCGCGCACGGCGCTCTTCGTCACTTGCAAACAACGCCTCACAGTTTGTTTGGATCCCAGCAATCGGAAAAAGTGGGTGTTGGTTGCGGCGGCCAAAGAAAACGACCGCAAAACCCGAGGGGAGAACCCCAGCCCAGAACGACCAATTATTCATCGAAAATCAACCGTGTGAAAAATCTGAAACGGGGGTAAAAAGAGCAATTACGTGTTCGACATTTCTGCTAAGTTTCAGATAAATCCGTCCAGTCATGTCAAAACCCGCCCGGTGTTTGCGCGATATCAGGGGTCCGCTTCACGCAAGCCGCAGTAACCAAGTGGGCCAAAGACAACAACAACATGCAGTTCGCTGGAAAACGCCGATTTTGCGCTTTTGAATGAGCCCACACATGTATCGTCACGCCCGATAATCGATGAGAACGACGGATTTGAAATTCGCTTCAAATTTTCAAATCGACATAAAATCTTAGGTCCATGAGCCTGAGCTTCTGGCAACTCCTCCCGACCCAAATGCGATCTTGAAAGATGCGCCAAACCCTCCTTGAGGGAGGATCTTTTTTGTGTTTGCAATAAAATTCTGGGAGCTGAAAACGGCACATCCGAGTGTGGACCTTTTCGATTTTCCGCCCCGACCTTCCACCTTCTGGCGACCACAACTTTCTTCAACAATGTTTTCTGATGATGGCATCAACTGATGAAATGTTCCTCGTTCCACGGCGCATCTTTTTGTCCACAGGGCGGGTGAATTTGAGCGGCGGAGCAGAACGGTACGTTGCGGAACGTCGGCACGGAACGTTGAATGTACCCGCCGGCGGTCGAGATGCACATTTTCGGATTTCGCGCAGGCGACTTCCTCTAGCCAGAAAAAATTTCAGCTCGATAGGTCAAACCGCTAAAAAGTTGAGGGTGAGTTTGGGACGAACAAACGACCCGGTTAGCGCCGTTTACGGGGGGATTTTCTACGGCTCGCTTGTTCCGATCGGAGGGCACTTGACGCGCGCTCGCTTTCTATGTGCGTCGACCAGCCCGACGATCGAGCGGGCAGTTGCGGGTGTTCGCCGGCCGCTTTCTGAACGCTATTTGCTTTGCGGATTTCTTCGTTCGTTTGCGTGCACCGTATTCTATCAAATTATGGCTGAATCCTTTGGTTCCAGCACTCCAAATGGCCCACAAACGGCAACGAGCGCAGAACGAACGCTTGCGGCTGCCCCAAAAACAGGCAAAGCGGGACCGCACCGGCCAGCGGGATGGGGCCGAACCTCCGCAGTTGCCGAAGAGAGCTCGAACGGATGGTCCGCGAAGAGCGGAACGAGAAAGGCGGCACCGAGTGGATTCGTGCCGCATAATTCTCGTTCCATCGAAGAAGAGTCGCCCGTCCTAGTGCTGTCGAATCCGGGGGAATTCGAAGGAATGAGGGACGTGTGGACTCGTCGATTGCAGGTGTTCGTGTGTCTTCGAAGAGGTGTTCGGTGTTTTCAAGAGGATTCGCTCGGACGTATTTTTCGGGCCGAACGATGCGTGTGGTCCGAGCGGGCGGAGCGAACGGAACGCCAAGCCGACGGGACCCGAGCAAAAGCGCGTGCGGACCGCCGCCTCCCCTACCGCCGACCGCCTGCCCGCCGACGGACGGGCATTCGAGCCGGGCGCCCCCACCGCGGACGGCGGCCTCCTTTTCTCCGCTCTCCCCCCTTCCCCCTCCCCCTCGCTTCTCGCCCCCACTCGGGTTCTCGGGCATCCTCCACTTGTTCCTCTTCCTCCTCCCATCAATTCGTACTCCAAAGTCATCCCGCTTTTAATTCAATTCAATCCAAATTCATCCCCCTCTTCCCCTCGTTTAATCAATCCTCCAATCGTGGCCAAAAGCCACTCGCCTTCCTTCCCACTTTCCCCCATTGAGGCGCGTATTCGTTAGGTTTAGTCCCATTCTTCGTGCCCACTCTTCTCCCAGTATTTACCCCTTTTCTCGTTGTAGAAAACGGGGTGCTCGCGCGCCCCGTTTGCAATCTTCGTTCCAATAAATTCGGCCTTCTTCTTCGAACTTCGTCCATTTGCGGAGTCACCTGCCGACAGCAGAAGTCGGAGGCGACAGTGCCGATCAAAGAAGAAGCTGTGGACGACGAGCCGGATGCCCAGCGACAGAAAAGGGAGCGGAAGATCAGGCGGGCAGAGCGAGCAGCTGAACGGAAGCGCCGAATCGAGTGAGTGGCCGGAGTGCGGACTTCACTTTTCCGGTCGATTTCAGGGCTCTCGAACAGACGATCTCGCTGAACGGAGTGGAGATCGCCGAACTGAAGCGGCTGAACGCGCAACACGAGGCGAAACTGACTGAGCAGACCAAAGAAATTGCCGCCCTAAAGAAGGAGGTCGCTGGACTGAAGCAGAAGCTCGCGCTGATCAGCCAATTGGCGAGTGGAGTTGACGAGCAAAACATTGAGTACGCTTCCCTTTTGAGCCTTTTGAACGGGCGAACATGTCACATGTGGTGTTTATTTAACTGATTTCTGTAGCACAACGCCGCCGCAAGGCTCGATTGTGCCGGAGTGTTCATTGCCTCCTGAAGACCGAGCGCAAATCGGAGACATTCCTCAAGTGGAAAGCGAGATCTCCGGTTTGTCCTTCTCGCCGTCTAGCGATTCAATCTCCTCTTCATCTCTCGATCGGCTTCTGCGCTCGAACGCTCGCGTGATTGAAATGACCGCCGCGGACCGACGAGAACTCGCGGAACGCGGATCGTGAGCTTTTGATCGAATTCCACGCTGAAACGGCTCCATTTGTAGCTGCGAACGGAACGACGCCATCGAAACGCTCGTGATTCAAGCGCTCAGCGGGAGGATCAACCGTCTGTGGAAGCACGACGAGCTGCTAGACTTCGAAGCGATGCTCGCGAATCTCCGCTTGTTGAGAACGAGTGACGAACGCCTGTTTAGACGCTCCACTCCTTGAAGAAGCGGATGGAATTGTGACTCGCTCGCGGCGATCAACTGGTCGAAGTGGTCAACAGAACGCGCATTCCGTCGGTGGCGTTCCACTCGCCGATTTACGCGCCTCCGCCGAACACGGTAGCCATCGCTTCTCTCCTCTAATCTCCTTGTTTGAAGCGCGAATGCCAGACGGCGACGTCCGCACTCCGACGGTTCTTCGCCCGACACCCGGCTTTCACGCGACAAACTGCTGATTTCGACGCTGGTTTGGTCGAACAGTACGCGGATCAATGGGGCAAAGTGGAGTGTGTTTGAAGCGCCGTTACGAACGAAACGAAGTTCTGTTTTGTTCTCGTCAGCCGTTTGGAGTTGCCCGACGAGAACGAACCTGCTGTGGATTTGTGAAGGGCACGAATGAACTTTGTTGACCGTTGAGAACGCGCCCACTGACTACGAGCAGCCCAGCAGTCCCGCCTGGCAACAAGGATGAGCGTTGGCAGGAGTTGATCCCGCCAGGCCTCGCGTCATCGCTTGCATTCCAGTGAGCAAACGGGCGAGAGGTGCGCAGCGATGGCGCCGCAGCTGTTCGCAAGGCGGTTCGCAAATGAACGCGCGAGGTCGTTATAACGAAAGAAAAGCGGGGGCCGCGTGTGCGCAAATAGGAGGCCATCTGCCATTTGCGCGTTGTCTGCTCTCATCGAGTGAGTGGCCGGAGAAGAGCGGACTTCGCTTCTTTGTCCTCGATTCCAGGATGCTGAGCAAACGATCGAACAGAACAGGGCGCAGGTGGCCGAGCAGACGAGATGGACCGCCGAGCTGAAGCAGAAGCTCGTGGAGGCCTCTGGAGCAGAGGGGGCGAACCAAGAGAGCTTTCCGTGCGTTGTCACTCGCTCCTTTCTGCTGAGTGAACGATCTTTTTTCAAGCCGACGCCCGCAAGCCAACCGGAGTCGCCGCTGGATCAGACGGCGGACGTGTTCGGCGAAACGGAGGGGCGAAAGGAAGTGGACGCCGAGCTCCGCGTGTGGGTTCGCTCCTTGTTTGCTTTCGGTTGAAGGCGCTCGTTTCAGGTCGCTTTCGGATCGCCGAAGGGGACTCTCGGCGGCGCAGCAAGCGGCGGAGGCGCCTCCGGGGGATCAAGCGACGGAGAACGACAACGTTGCGGATACCGAGCGATCGGCGGAGACTTGCGGGCATGTTTCAACACGGTTCTTTTGCTTGAATGCGCAAATTTCAGCCTTCTGATCGTACCGGCGAACGGAGGGAAGAAGCGGAAACTCAAGGTCGACGCTCGCCGCGCCCTGCTGCAGCACGCGTTCGGAATCGTTCGCAGCGCGCGACTTCGGGCGGCCGGATGCCCGCGATCCCCACATCGATCGTCACGCGCAGTTGCAGCGGCGTGGCGCTTCCGGAGGCTTGTGGAAGCCCAATGCGACTGCTCTTCTCGTCAAAACAAGACTCGCAGCTTGTAGCTTCGCCCTGTTCTTCGTTGTGAACGAAAACCCGCTTGCACGTTTCCACTGTTTATTTCGACAGACAGAAAGGGAAGGGGGACACAACGAGAGAGGACAAATGGGGGACGCTCAAAGGACAGACGACGTCTTGGTGGCGGGGGTCACGTCCGGGGTGGTCGGCGGGTCGTGCTCCTGAGTGCGCGGCTCGGCCTGGATCGAGGGCACGCCGTCGATCGTGCGCTGGTGGTGGGGGCAGGGGGTGCGCGGCGTGCAGCAGCCCGGGTTGCCCGTGTCGAAGATGTCCTCGGTCTTCAACGACTCCTTGCGGCGAGCCACGCGGCGGACGCCCGGGTCGACCAAGTCAAGCGAATCCCGCCGCTTGGCGCCCGTCCACGTGGTCTTCGGGCGCGTGGCGGCGGCGGCGGGCTTCGCGGGGCGGCCCTTCGCGTCCGCCGGCTGGACGCCGCCCGGCTTCTTCGGGTCCTTGCAGTCGCGCGCGACGCGGCGGACCTTGCGATCCACAAGGTCCAGGCTGTTCGCCTTCTT
This sequence comes from Aphelenchoides fujianensis, assembly GCA_024699865.1. NCBI lineage: Eukaryota > Metazoa > Nematoda > Chromadorea > Rhabditida > Aphelenchoididae > Aphelenchoides > Aphelenchoides fujianensis. The sequence goes on along the minus strand of JAMPIO010000004.1, from coordinate 1,422,118 downwards.
CGCCGCCTTCTTCTTGCCGACCGGCTTGGACGCCTCGACGATGGGAGCGGGCGGCGGCAAGGCGACCGGAGCGGGCGTCTCGAAGACGACGGCCGGGGGGAACACGTCCTCGCTCTTGGTGCGAGCCTTCCGTCCCGACTTCTTGCGGCTCGTCTGAACGAAGGGGAGGAGCGCATGAGAGGAGGCAAGCGGGAAAACCCACCTTTCCAACGGGCTCGCTCACCTGCGCCGTCGGCTTCTCGCCGACCTCTTTGCCTGACGTCTGAACGAACACGAGCGGTGTGTGGGGAGGAAGGAGAACTCACGTCTTGAGCGGGCGGCTCCTTCGCTTCGAGCGCCTGCTGCTCGCCCGCAGCCGCCGCCTCGTCGCCGGCCGGCTGGTCTTTGTCGACGGCCTGCTTCTCGTCTTCGGCCGGCCCGTCCAGCGACCGCAGCGCCTTGAGGTCGACGGCGAGGAGCTCGGTGGCGGGCGGCGGCTGGTCGGCGGCCTCCTCGGCGGGCGGCTCGGGTTTGGTCGCCGCCGGACGAGCGCAGTCGGCGGCCGTGACGGGGAGGACGGGCGCCTTTGTGGTCGTCTTCTCCTTCCAGCACAGCTTCTTGGCGTGCCAGCAGAAGAAGATGGCAAGCCCCGTGCCGCCGAGAGCGAGGACGACGAGGCTGAAAGGAAGAGAGTGAGCGGGAGGCAGGCGAGAGTCACAAACCCCGCGCTTGTGCCGCCCAGGATCCAAAGGACGACTTGCGAGTCCTCGGGCACGTACAACGCGGCGTCCTGCAACGGGCGAAAAAGTGAGGAAGGCACGAGAAGGCGGGACTTGCAAAGAGAATCTCCAGGTTGGGCGCCACCGATCCTTTCAGCTCAAACTTGACGCGCACCGACGAATGGGTCTCGTTGATGGACTTGAACGCGTTGGAGCAAAAGGCGGGCGTAATTTCTCCACTTCCATCCTTCGCCTTGAGGCTCAGATGCGAAGTCGAGAGAACTCCCTCGATGGGAAGATTGGGTTTGTCCTCTGAACAATAGGTGGTTATCGGTAGCAGAAAGAGTGGACACTCACTGCCGAGGCCCAACATGGCGGAAGTGCTTTCTCCGGCTTCGATGACGTCCGCCTGCACCTCGCATCCGTCCCCGAAGCTCATCGAAATTCTGAAGACAGCGATTAATGGGAGATGTTTGCAGGCGCTGTTCGCTTACAAGGACTTGCGCACCGGGCGGATGGGATCGATGGTGAACTCCAGGCGGTCGCCCTTGACGACCAGCTCTTTCTCGATCATCAGACAGCCGTCGGTGGCCTTGAAGCGCCTGCAACGAGAAGACGGATTAGAGAAGCGAAGCAGGACGGGCGGCAACTCACACACCACCGCCGGTCCCTTCCACGCAAGAATCCCCGTCGCCGTGGACGCCGAGGACGAGGAGCAGCAGAACGGCGGCCGCCGAACAGCGAAGCGAAGGGAACTTGGGCGCGGGCATCGCGGACCGAGTGGAGCAAGGTGCGGAGAGAGCGGGAGGAGAGCACAAGAGAATGCACGAGGCAAGCAACTGGCAGCTCGCCGCTCGCCGAACGAAATCGACCGCAAATTTGCGTGAGTGATGCAAATTCGGCCATTCGAATGCGCTCGGAGTACTCCGCTTGCTGAGTTCGATTGCGTAAAGGCAGGAGACGCAATGAGCCGAGCGGTGAGTCCTTGCCGTTCGCCTACAAACGAGTGGCGACGATTCCAAGGTACGAGTGGAAGAAGCGAGTCTCGCGGATTTCAGCGACAAAAAGCGGCCGTTTCGGGTGGCAGAAGCGAAGGCTGATCTCCGCGGGTGTGTTCCGCTCACTGTGGGCCTTTGATTGAATGCGCGCGTTTCAGGGCGCTGCCGGAGGTGCCGAACGATCAAGCGGTCATTCGCAAGAAGACACCGAAGATGAACGCGGACATCCGACGAGCCCTGATGGATCGCACGTTACGGCTCGATCGTCCGCGGCCGCTCGGACACAAGAAAGAGCTCTGTGGCGCCTGACCACGTCCGTTTCCGCCGCACTCGCCGCCGCACGTTGTGCGTCTTCTACTGCTGCCGCTCGTCCTCCGCCGCCTTCTTCCGCCCAAGCGAGCGCTACGGGAAGGCGGTCGAGCAGAAGCTGCGGGTCTACTTGAGCGACGTGTGGTGCTCGTTGTCGCCCGCGTCCGCGGCGTTCCGCCTCGAACTGAAGTCCGACCGCGTGTGCAGACACTCGCTCTTTCCTTCCTTGTGTTGGGACAAGCGGAGGTCCGCCGATTGGTGTTTGAGATCGACACGACCGAGTGGTCGAGTGAGAACGACGAGCAGAACTGGGAGAAGGCGTTGCCGCAGTTGCACGGTGAGCTCTCCGCCCTTTCTTGTTCGTCATTCGAAGTTTAGACCTTCGAGAACGGACGGGCGTCGACGTGCACATCGACGCGGGCCTCTCCGGCGCACGAGAATCCACCGAGATCATTGACGTTCTCTGTGGAACTCTTCCCCATACGATCGCTTCGTTCAGGTCTCGCTATCTCGCCGATTTCCGCCTTATTTTGCCGCAGTTTCGCCCGATTCCGTGGGAAAAGCGAAGAGGATCTTCGACGAGCAGGAGCATGACGTCGGTAGGTCGGACTTCGATTGGTTGGCCACTTGATGAACTCCTAGTGCAGACCTGGGTCTTCTTTTCTGCTTGAATGCTCGCGTGATCGATGTGAACGACAATTGGTAGAAGCTGGGAAGATCGTAAGCTCTGGACTCACACCGCTTGATAAACCCCCCACTTCCAGGTGCAAACCGAACGCGGGGATCGAAACGACCACGCTGCACGCGTTCATGGATTGCACGAACGCTGACAATGAGTGGGCGACGATCTTGGTGCCGTTGAGCGGTGAGTTCTTCTCGGAGTTCGCCGAGGGCTTGAACACCTCGCACTGCTCCGTCCTTTCCTTCCGCTTCTCCCCCTCACTCTTCAGATCTCTCCGCTCTTCAACGGATTGAAGTGGACCTTCAGAAGGCGTACTGCACACCGGCGGTCTTCCACCTTCTGCGGGACTTCCTGCCCGTTCGGCTCACTTCTTTCTCGTCGCTCTGCCCCCACGACTTTCTCCTCCTTTCGACGAAGCGCGTGGAGAGCGCGCGGATTTACCACATCTTCGACACGGACACCGCTTGTACGTCCTTGATCGATCGATCGGTTTACTGGGTTTGAACTGGTTTTCTCTCTGCGGAACGGAGTCATCGGCGTTTTGCCGCAAAACCCAACGGCCAGTCCACGAATGTCTCGTTTATTCTCGAAATTGCACGCGTTATACCGCACGAATTGCCGCCACTGTGAGACTCGTGACGCGGCGGTGCAGGCAGTCGCCGATCTCTGGCAGTCCGCGGAGAAAGAATTAGTTTTCAACGCAATAATTGGAACGTTTGCTTAGTTCTCGGCCCGCTCCTCCGCTCCAACGCTCGCCTGATCGACTGCGGGAAGTTCGTACGCGAACTCGCCACCCACGGGCTGTTCGTTTGAGCTCGCGGTCCACGAATTACTTCTCCGTTTTGAGGTGCGCGCGGAACGAAACGGTCGAGCGAGTGGTGATCCGACCGCTAGGCGACGAGCAGCCGAGCGGCGAGTGGACGGCAGAAGAAACTCGGGACTTCCGCGTGGCTCTCGTGAACATCCGCTCGCTGAACAACGGCTTCGTTCTGCTCGTCGACCTGCCCGGCGTTGAGTTCAGCGATGAAGCGGTGAGTTCACTCGTTTCGAGCGGAAAAAGGTGCGGGCAGGCGGTGATGAGGCCGAAGTCACTGAAACGACAAACTACTTGATCGCTTCCATCGCTCTACCCCGAGCGAGTGAACGAAGCCGTCTAAGACCCCACTCTCACCAATCCCCTTCTATCTTCTCGTTCAGAACCCACCGGAAAGCTTTAACCGAGTGGTGAGCTCGGCGCTTGACCGCTGCTTTCAACTGGCCGCGTGGGCTAAAGCCGCGGGCATTTCGGCCGTCGAAATCCGACAGCCCGTCGTACCGCCCGCTTCCGTTCGTTTCTTTCATTCACTTTATTCCTTCACCCCTTTCAGAACTCGGAAGTGAATGCCCGCGAATTCTTCGTCCAACGCCCGCACTTCGAGCTGCAAACGGAGGATTTCGACCCCGAGTTGGCCGCCGCCCACCCGTGGCACTCGGTCGCGTTCGTTTGGCGGTCGACCGTCGACGGGATCACGCTGGAGTTCGTCTTTCTTCGATTACACGCGTCGAGTTGAGCGAATAAACGCGAGAATCGTTCGCCAGTAGAGAGGAGGAGGTTGGAGGAAGCCCGATGGTCGGTTGTCCGGGGCACTCAAGAGCGGTGTCTAGCTGGTGTTGTTGCTCCAAAAAGCATTCAGGAATTGTTCGTCATCTCTCCGTTCCCTTCCGTTCAACGAGTAGTCCCTTGCTTCCAATCCTTCGGAGAACTTTAGGCAACAAACACGCACAAGTAAACCGTCTCTATCGATTTGCACTCGTTTATTCCAACCAAACGAGAACGTTAACGGCGAGCCAACGGGGAGGTGAACGGAATGAATCGAACTTCTACAAGACTACACCGCGAATGCTACGAACTACAGCGAATCAATGGTCTACTCCAACTGCTTCGTCTTCTGCTCGTCGATGCGGAACGTAATCCCGAACGACGCCAACCGGTCGAGGATGCGCGAGTTCTTGAAGGCCGCCGAGGTCGTGTACACGCCGCCGCTAAACAACGGAACGAGTGAGTGAGTGAAATGAGAAGACGTACTCGTGGGGCAAACGGTCGCGATCCTCCAGCACGGTGAGCGCGGCGGAGATCACGCAGCCGGCTGTTCCGATGTCTGCAACGAGAAGAAGGAAGTGAATGCGAGAGGATTGAGATGAATGGAGGAATGAAAAGTGTTGGCTGCGTTCGAGGGAGTGCTTGAACGAGGGAAACAGTTGCAATCTGTCCGGGGAGTTGCCTGCTGCAGCAATCGAACGTTTCCCTGCCGCAATCAAGTGCCTTCAGCTCGTTCTTGAAGCAAAGCAACACCGAGAAGGAATTGAAACAACGAACTTGGAAAAGAAAGACCCTTGATGCAAGAGAGCCTCTGAAACCCAAGCCCCGAACTCACATCCCGAATCGGGCCCATCGCATCGCGCAACGACCTTTTCGGTGGGCTTCTCGTCGGGCTTCGGCTCGTCGGACGGCCAGCCGTGCCCGAGGAACCAGTAGGTGAACGTCGCCTTCAATCCCTCAATCAACAGAAGAAATAAGAAGAGAGAATTCACCTGTTTGCACTGCTCGCGGCTCGGCCCGTTCGGACTGAACATTCCGCAGCTGAAAGCACACGAATCAACGGAGGAATGAGGGCGGAGGACGCACGATCCAATGGTCGGGTACTCTTGGAAGAACGAACGAATGGGCGCATAGGCGATCAGCTTGCTGAAGATCATCATCCACAGGATGCCCGCCCACGCCCACAGCCAACTCGAAGCGGCCATGTACGTTTCGATCGTCACCTGCAAACAGAAAAATGATTGATTGTGTTGGGCAAAGGGAAGAGATCGAGTCACTGGTGTTCCAACACCTTCTGTCCGCATGTTTCCTCTCGCAATCGTCGCATTCAAGCTCTTTCTCATCTTTCTCTCGTGAACGAACAATCCATCCTCTTTTGCCCCATGCCTCAACCAATGCTCTGCTGAACTCACCGGGTACTTTTTGTTGTTGACGGCGTCGTGGTACTGGGACCGGTTGACGACGCTCTTGTCCGCGCCGAGGAATGGCAGGCAGTACGCGTCGATCACTTCGTTGTACCAAACCGAGTCCCTAAACAGCGGGCATGAGTTTGGCAACGAAGTAAGAAGGAAGCGTTGATTGGTAGAGAGCCATGACTCAAAAGGAGGAATTGAACTCGGAAGACCCGCTTGTGCTTTCTACCCAGTCTTTCCGCGATCTCACCATTCAAGAACAACGATTAGTTGTGGAACTCACCGTTTGGGCGGCCGATGCTTCGACTTCTCCAGCTTCTCGGGCATGATCGCACGGCGGATCTTCCCGATGCCGTCGGCGGCCGCCTGCGAGAGGCCGAGGATCAGCGTCTGGTACGTGCCGTCGTTGAACACGTAGCCCTGCAATCGAACGAACGGGTTGTTGATCCCTGGTGTGAAGAATTTGGAACGTTTTGTTTAACGAAAGAAAAGAGAAGTGAGCTCGCTGGTCAGGAACAAAGAGAACCCGATCAAATGTTGCGGCTTTCTCGCTTTTGCCTGTTCGAAGCACTCTCTTAATTCAAGCACCATTTGTTTGCTCGAACAAGACACATCCTCCAAGCGAAGAAGAACTCACGGCTTCTCCCCGATGGATCTGAACGAAGGTCTCGGCGTAGCACAGCGTTCCGCCAAAGTGTTGCTTCAGGAAGTCCGTGCCGAGATCGCAGCTGAAAGCCGAGGGATTCAATTCAATCAAAAAGCGAAGAGGAACTCACGGAATGGAATCCCAGCCGCACGCGCCAACGATCACCGAGCCGGTTTGTTTCGCGCGCTCCCCGTACTGCAGCTGCATCTTCTCCAGCCACGCGGGCTCGCCTGCAAGCGGGGCAGAAATAAGAAGACGTTGAAGGAATGCGGACGAGGTATAAAGATGAGCAGAAGTTCAAGAATCTCAAGGGTCTGGTTGGTGAAGAAGGAAGCCCTTGTGTTGAGGAGCAAAGAGCAAATGTTTCATTAACTGCAGATGATCTTCAACTACTCCATTTCAGGTCCGAGTCCTCCAGCCCTTCCTTCCATCCCCCTTTGCTCCATTCAACCCCACCCCCCCTCAATCAAGGATTCAAAACGCGTACCGGAGATGTCGACGTGGTGGGTGCCGTTCTCGACGGCCGCCTTCACGACCGCCTCGCCGTACAGCCGGTAGGGCCCCACGACGTTGATGATCACGCGCGTCCGCTTCGCCATCGCGTCCAGGTCGTGCGGATTGCCCGAGTCCGCGACGATCACAGGCGTCTGGCTGATGTCTCGGCCTGCAACGACGGAGAGAAGTGATGGTTTGAAAGGGTTGAATCGAAGATGGAAGCAAGCAACTACGAGCTCGTGACAATTACAAGCAAAAATTGAGTCAATTTCCGACGAATCGGAAGCCTACAGCTCGAGGCTTGCCCGCAACTCAACCTTCCAGCCTCTGTCAAGGGAACTCACCCAGGAATTCGCCCACGTCCTGCAGCGTGGAGCGGAGTTTCCGCTCGTTGCGGCCGGCGATCGCGAAGCGCCGCCCGTTGAATTCGGACTTCAGGAACTCCTCCAGCACGTAGGCGCCGGTGAAGCCGCTGGCGCCGTACAGGACGATGTCGAACTCGCGTTCTCCCATCTTCGACTGTCGGATTCGGGGGACTGAAAGCAGAGGTGATGAATTTGAGTCGACGGAATGAGGTGAACGCGGCGAGTCCTCGATGTCTTCGAGTACAAGAGAGTGGAAAAGCGAGTCGATAGGTTTACAGCAGAGGAACGGGTTTACAACCGAACAAATCAAAACAACTCTTTTTAAACTCAATGCTCCTCTCCGTCTTGATCAATAGCCCAGAATCAACTCAATTCTTCTGCCTTTCGCTCACACCACTCGCTCGAAAGGAATAACGGGAACGTTGGTCGTGGAAATGGCGTGAAAATCAGGCCCTTTCCACCTTCCTCGCCCTGGCCGGCCGATGGGGCGACTTTGAAGTCACTCCGTCGCCCGGTTTGGAACTGACCGACTGATAAGCAGGGGCAGAGAGGTGCGGGAGAAAGCAAGAGGGGAGTGGAGGGAGCAAAGGGCCCCTCCACTCCACTCGTTGTAAGAAGAGGAGTGCGAACGAGCGAGTGGGCAGAAGGTGGAGGGGAAACACATCGCTTGTATTCCAACCTTTGAACAAGAAGGCGATGACTTTGTTCAAAAACGAAAGGATCGACCAGCAACACAAACTGCAAGGGGTTCGTCGATGGAGATCGCCGAGTTCGCTGATGAAAAACCCCCTCGATCTGCGTGGTCCTGCCCTTTGACCCGCATGCTTTCAAAGACCCCCCACCACGTTTATTTTTGCTCACAATCAAACAGTCCAATCGAAGGTTTAAAGCGGGCATTAACCGCAGGAAAGACGGTAAGCTGCAACGGCGCCGGCCGTCAATCTGCGAGGAGTTTGGGCGGGAGCAGCGGGAGTTTGATAAGCGAACGAGAACAACGAAGAAATTTGGAGATTGAAAGTGGAATTCGAAGCAACGAACGATGAAAATGCAGGAAAATACAAGGGAATTCTTCGAGTTCACCATTCGGTCGCATTCCAGCCGATCAGCCAAGCAGACAACCAAAAGAAGTCTTTATTCTCTCCATCGAAAAACTCTATTTATTCCGTAGACAATTCTAATGGAAACAAACTCATAAATCGCTACAAACCAGAAGAAACAAAGAGGGAACTCGCGGCTCCGTTGGATCGAATCACTCGACCTCGAAGGTGGCCTTGAGCAAATCGGAGAGCTCGATTTCGATCCGATCGCCCGATTGGCAGCGGCCGACGCCCGCCGGCGTTCCCGTTAGCAGGACGTCGCCCACGTCCAACCGAACGGAAGCGGTCGTGAACTCGAGGAGGGTGGGGATGTCGAAGATCATTTTGTCGGTGGACTCCCGCTGTCGCACCTCGCCGTTGATCGTGCAGCGGAGTTCCAGGCGGTGCGGATCGGCAACCTTCGCGGCCTCGACGAAGCCGCCCACCGGGCACGAGGTGTCGAACGATTTGGCGAGGAACCACGGGCTTCCGGCCGCTTTCAGCTCGTTCTGCAGGTCGCGCGCCGTCATGTCCAGCGCGATCGTGTAGCCTGAACGGAGAACGAGCGAATAAAAGCGGAAAGAACGCGACGAACCTCCGACGTAGTCCATCGCTTGGGCGCGCGACACACGAGACGCCGTCTTGCCTGAAACGGAGCGAATAAAATCCAGAGGAATTCGGGGATGATTGCGGGGAATCTGCGGTGTGAATGCGAGGGAAAATAGGGGGACGGCGGCGGGAAACTCGGGTCAATTCAATGCTATTATTTATTGGAGGACGCCAGGGTTTCTTTCCACTCCGCTCCCAGGAATTCGACGAGACCGACTCCAAAGGAGGAGTAAGAAAAGGGAAGCTGCTGCTTCTTGTAGCAAGAAAAGCTCTCGAACGTTCCCCCTTTCACCCCTCCCTTCAGCTCTTCCCCAGCCCTCACCGATGACGACGCCGAGCTCGACCTCTTGGTGGAGGTCCTGGCAGCCGGGCGGGATGCGAATCTTCTCGCCCTCACCGATCAGCGCGTTGTTCGTCTTCACGAAGAGGAGCGGCTTCTTCGGGATCGGGTTCTTCAGCTCCAGGGCGTGATCCCGGTAGTTGCGGCCCACACACACGATCTTCCGCGCCAGGTGCCGAAAGTCGGCCAGGTTGGCGGCGGCGGCGGACATTTGCGGGCGGAACGGAGCGGAGTGATGGGCGGAGCGGCCTGAAAGAACGAAGGAATAAATTGGATTAAATGGAAGCGGTAGAAGACGAAGGAAACACGTGAACAAGGACGGAAATGCGGGAATAATCGAGGATTTCCTCTCCGATCTCCAGCGGCCCTCTCGTCAGTTTCTTTCGGTAGATTTGATCCGAAAGTTTTGACGAGAAGGTTCGGACTTGCAGGCAGAAACCAACGAGAGCGAGTGGGAGAAGGGATTGACCCGGAAAGCTCAAAGAAATCAAGGAAGGAAAATCGACAAGAATTCGTGAGTTTGCAACGGCAGAAGCGGAGGTTTTGGGTTGGGAAATTCTTCCCTTATCGCGTTCCTTGCGGGTTCCATCGACACGCACTCAATTCATCGTCCTATGTCCCAAGGACTCATCGAATCCTGTAATTGCAGCGTGATCACAAGCATCAACTCGCCCGAACTCGCCGGCTGGTTGTGTGCGACGAAACGCCACGATCGCCGCCCGAACGACGAACCGCGGCGGCGGCGATCGCGATCGGCGTCTTCGGCTTTCCGCTCGCTCGGCCGCGGCCGTCGGCTTCGGGCGGCCGCGTGACGGAAGATTTGCTCGTGGTTCCTCGAAGATTTCCGTTCCCCTGGCCTCGAATCCCGCCTCCCAGCAACAAACCGAAAGTCCGCCGTTGTTTACGCGAAGAAGGCGAAGGAAGCGGTGAGAATCGCGTGCCTCCTTCTGCCGCTCGTTCGCTTCTTCTCCGGCGTTCTGCCGCTCGTAAACAACGTTCGGCTTTTGCAATCGAATTGAAGAACACCGAGCTCGTGCTCGTTGTTTACTCCACGCTCTCCGTCCACCGCCGTTCGCTCTGTTGCAGAGTGCACTCCGCATTCCGTCGGTTCCGCTCGCATTCCTCCTTGCTGTTCGGATTCGATTCTTTGCGCACGTTCCGCTATTCCCAACGATTTTGCTCGCCGTCTTTGCGCACAAAATCCCGACGCCAATTTCGCATCTCCGGAGCTGCGAATCGAAAGCAATTGCCCGCGAATCAATGGTGGAATAATTCATGAGTCATCGACAGAAAGACACCATTTCGCTCCCATTTCGCTCACAACTCGTCCGTGATCGTGCTCCAGCCCCACCTCAATCGCAATCCATTTTTTTCTTCCAGAAACCCGCAGAAAATTCGTGTGTTCGAGACGGCGCCCCGACTCACCCGCTTGCTGCTCGCCTGTCGCCTGTTCACGATGGCCACCGTCTGCAACGCGAAGACCAACGAGCAGCTGATCGAACAGCTCCGCAGTGAGTTCCCTTCTCTCTTCCTTCTATTTCTTTCGTTCCTTCAGAGACGGACGCCTTCTACCACGGCGAGGCCGTCCGCAAGGTGATGCTCGGCGTGGACCGCGGCGACTTCGCGCCCACCAATCCGTACCAGGACGCGCCCCAGGGCATCGGTCAGTAAGCTCGCTTCCTCTCGCTGCTGCTCGTTCGTTCGGTGGAAAACGGGGATTTCGGGCATTCGATCACTTAAAACAACTTCCCGCTGAACGCGTTGCTTTCAGGCCACAATGCGACCATCTCGGCGCCCCACATGGTGAGTTCCCGCTTCTTTCGCAGGTCCATTGCACTCGCTTTGCTCCATTTGGTTGCAAGCGAGACAAGCGGCAGCATCTCGATGGCATTTTCTCGTCGTTCTCGTTCTGCCGGCCGTTGAATTTGATTTCCAATAGCTTTCCCGTCATTTTTCTCGAAATTCGGCAGCAACTCCATCGTTTAAATTCCGGGGGCGATCGCAGTCCTCGCACCATCTTCCGCTCGTTCCCGACTGATTGATTCTTCGCTTTTCAGCACGCGATCGCGCTCCAAGGCCTGCTGGACGTGATCAAACCGGACTCGCACGTGCTGGACGTCGGCTCCGGCTCGGGCTACCTGACCGTCTGCTTGGCCAACATGGTGAGTCCGTTTTCGATTGCATTTGAGCGGATTCGCTGTGATTCTTGCGAAATTCTCACTCGATTATTCGATTTTTGCACGAACGCCGTAGAAGTTTCGGCTTGCTTTGCTTCGGGTTTAAAACGCTTTTCGAGTTCGTTCGCTACTTCCCGACAACCCCACGATCAATCGTTCCCTTTTACCTGCGCCTTTTACTCGTTCGCTGCTTGCAGGTCGGCCCCAACGGCACGGTCGTCGGCATCGACCACATCGACGAGCTCGTCCAGGTTCGTCCACTCTTCTTTCCTCCATTCTTTCCTCGATTGTTTGCAGCTGTCCGAGCGGAACATCCGCAAGAAGAACGCCGAGCTGCTGGAGAGCGGCCGCATCAAACTCGTGGTGGGCGACGGCCGCAAGGGCTACGAGCCGCTGGCGCCCTACGACGCAATTCACGTTGGAGCGGCCGCCCCGGAGCTTCCGCAAGCTGTGAGTTCCGTTCGGGAATTCGTGGGCGATTGAATGCTGCTCATTCTGCCAAACACAACAGTTGGGTTTTGATTTCACCGTCTGATTGATTCATGCGAGCAGTAGTCAAATGATTCTCGTCAATTTAAGCACTCTTTTCCGCTTTCAACACTCAAGCCATCAACCCGATCACAGCAGCAATCAATCCGGACAACCCAATTGTTCTCCCACTCATCCCTCGCTCGTTTCAGCTCGTGGACCAGCTGGCGGTGGGCGGCCGCATGCTCATCCCCGTGGGAACCGAGAAGCAGGTGAGCGAAAATGAGTGGAGTTGCCCACCCACCTTCGTTTCTATTTCTGCTTTGTTCGCGCTCAAAAATCCTCGCTTTCCGATCGTTTCGCCTGACAATCGCCCCCGCTCCTCGCTCACTCTCTATTCCAGCCACACAAACTGATGATCCCGCTTGCAGGAGTACCTGTCGATCGAGAAGCAGCCGGACGGGTCGATCACCAAAAAGACCCTTCTGCACGTGATCTACGTGCCGCTCACCGACGAGGAGAAGCAGCGCAAGGGCCGCGATCCGATGGCCAAGTGATCCCCTTCGATCTTCCTTTCGTTCTTTGTGGTGCTTCGGTTGGTGCTCGAATGCTTGAGTCGATCCCTCGTTTTGTTTCGTTCTTCCGTCCCCTTGGTCGCTCCTTCCTTTCGTGTAGCCGTCTGCTTGTCTCCGTCCTCGGTCTACCCACCTATTTGTTCGCCCTGTTGTTACCTGAAACTCCCGATTCTTCTCTTGATTCCAATCGACTGAAGATTGTGGAGTGTGTTGATGTAAAGCTGGAATATTTGTTCTCTTAGGTCCTCTTGCTTTTTTTGCCTGTGTGTACATATGAAACTCGGGATCTTCGAGCAATAAACTCCTTTTAATTATCCAGGTTCTCGACTGAATTGTGCACTCATTTGAATTCACGTGTACGGTATTTACGGGAGGAGAAGGCAGAATCCTGTGCCAAACTACGGAAACAACAGCCTACACTCGATCGTTCAGTCTCCGCTTTAAAGCACTCAACGTTTGTTGGTTGTCCCCCGAATGGAAGTACAGATGATCGAATGTAGACGATTCACTTGCCAGCTTCAACTTTCAACTCCAGTCCACCGACCGGCGGAATGCTTCGACGCGCGGATCAAACCTCAGAAACTAATTGTTCGCTCAAGAATTCAGACGAATTCGAGTGAGTGGCTGTCGGATCGCTCGGCGTCTCGCAAATTCCACGGCGAACGGAAAGGTCGTCCGTGCAGGTGAATATTCGAGAGAACCGTTGGGTTCTGGCGGCTTTCCGCGTGCTTCCAACCGCTGACTTGTGTTTCCGATTGCTTCCTTCGTCTATTGAATTGAGTTCTACTCGTAACAAGGTTTCTTAACGAGCAGTGACTTTATTTCCTCGTGTAATCTAATTGAAACAACCGTTCGCTACGAACCGTTTGATTTGGGTACACGCGTGGGTTGTCCGCGAGTTGGTCGGCTAGAGAAAGGTACCGCGAACTTCGATCGAGTCGTGTAATTCGACTTCCGCTTTCTCCTCGCCCGTCCCCGCTTCGACCCAATGGTCTAATCCGCTCTTTTTGACCGACTACCTCGTCTAACTCCCGTCCACATCTCACTGCCCACACTCTGACTCTATTCGTCAATCTCCCGCCTTCACCTTCACTCCACAGAGGAATGCCCGACGAACTGTTGATCGCAGACGTGCCCTCCGAACGAGCGCACGTTTTCTACACGCTCTTTCTGTACGCAATCTCCGCGACGAGCGTGTTCACAACCGCCATCTCCATCGTGGTCATTTGGGGCTCCTCCCCACGAGCGATGGCTTCCTATCGGTGAGCAGTTGATTGATCAGGGCAGAGTCTAGAACTGGATTCCAATTCATCACTTGGAATCTGTTTGCAAGCGATCAGATGTGATACACAAGGGGGATCGGTGATCTGGACGTGAAAGTTGCAACCTAGGGTTGGCAGAACCCTTGGCTTCTTGGCCTGAGAATGAGCAAAGGTTGTTGCTCAAACGGAAGGCGCACGAGCTAAACCCTCCAACCGAATTCTTTCGTTTCGTTTCGTTTCTGCAGTACGGAGGGTCAAAACGTCCTTCAGAATCCACCACAACCTCAACCCCAAGACACTCTTTTGCATCTCGAACTCCACTCACTCGCTCACTCCTTTCAGGTTCTTCCTTTTGCACCAAGTCGTCTGGAACTTCGCCTTCGACGCGTGCCGCTTCTTGTGGCTGCCGGTGATCGACTACCCGGCGTTCTGCTTCCACTCGCGCTCCCCGTGGTTTCGCCACGAGTCGGCCGCCACCTCCCGTTGGCTTCTGATTTGTTTCACGTTCTGCTACGTGGGCAAAACGTGGGCCCTCGTCTGGACGCTCTTCCAGCGCGCCATCGTTTCGATGGGCGACGGCAGCCGGCTGGCGCGCGTCTACCGCTGCGCCTCGCCGTGGACGCAAATCGGCGGCTGGGCGGCCATCGAAGTCGGCGTGATTGTGAGTTCTCGGGCGAACAGATGCCGCGGCTTCATTGCTTGTCGTTTCTTGCGCCAAGTTATGCGTCAAGCCGTCTGTTTTTGGGTCGCTAATCCCATGAATCGCTCAGCTTGACTCCCAGCTTTAACTTTGAGCTAGAAACATTTGCTTTTCTTCGCTCAAAGCGACGCCTTTACTTCTTTCCGGAAAGTTTTCAACCGCAAAGGTGAACATTTGGACCACACGTCGCTTCCAGTAGGAAGCAGGTGCTATTTCTTCCTTCCACCGCTTTCTACTGAACCTCGAATGCACTTTTGAATCCCTCCACTCGCAAATCTCATGACCCTTCTTTCCTGCTTGCAACCTTTCCCTTCCTTTCAGTACATGCTGCACATGGACGACGCGGAGCACTCGGCGCTGCGTCGCGAGCTCGTCGCCTCCAACCCGGCGCTGGAGCGGCTGTTCGCCGCCGAAAGCTCGCTGTTTTGCGTCGGCCGACCGGCGGACGTGCGGCGCCTCGTCGCTGTGGTCGTTTCGTTGAGCGCCACGCAGATCGCGTTGATGCTCGGCGTGCTCACCTACGCTGCGCTCGTCCTGCAGCGCCGCCGAGCGGCCTTCCATCCGAACACCTTCAAGCTGCAGGCCGCTCTGCTGCTCTCGTGCGTCGCCCAAGTGGGCACGACGATCTTCGTGATGTCCGTCCCGCTGCTCGCGATCTTCGGCTTGGCGCTTCTCCGCGTGCCGCACGCCGGCCTCCTCGCGCTCGTCGCCCTCGGCTTCGCCTCCACGTACTCCGCAGTCGACTTCGTCCTCCTCTTCGTCTTCATTCGACCGTACCGCGTGGCGTTGCGGCGGCTCGTCGGCTGCGGCAAGTCGGAGGTCGCCGTCTGCCCGCGCGTTGTTTCGAGCGTCTTTCAATAAACGAGAACTGCTTCGAGGATTGAGCTGTTGAGCGTAGAATGGCGACGAAATGGAAACCTTTTGGAGTGAAACCGCTGATTGATTGATTGCACAAGGGAACAATCGAACGAACTAAACAATGATAAGATCAATCGTTAGCTCTGATTTGACTGATTAGTGATCACTCGGGGCAACCGCGACTCGCTAATTATTGCTCATCAACACCAGCGCCAAAACCTTCTTCCTTGATGCGCAAAGCGAACGTGACCACGCAAAGCAAACCAAACGGAAAAAAGAGCAAAGGTTGATCGACTGCGGGCACTGCGAGAAGGTTAATGAGTTTTCCGCTCCGCTTACCCGCTTGCTTCGAGTTTGCTTTGGGTTCGCCCACTGGTCGCTCGCCGCTCCGTTCGACTTGTTTACTACCGCTCGCCGGTTTGCTCCCGATCGCCCGCCCGCCCGTTCGGGTTTGCTTTTCCATCTGAAAGCGAGAGGGCGAAACGGACTGTTGGGCAGCTGATCGTTGCACGTCTTTGCTCGCCTTTCAACCGCACGGAATTCTTAATTTTGCGATCGTAGTGGCTTTGCGCGCGTTCGAAGTCTCTTGCAACGGGTTTTAAGAGTTCATTTCTACGCCACGTGGCAGTCTGATCTGTTCAATCTTTTATGCCGTTCCCGCGTTCATTCTCCTGCTTTCCAGCTCGCTTCAAGCAGTCGATGGACCTCCGCTCGAAGACCGTGAAGCCGGCGCTCGTGTACGTGGACGGCGAGTTCCGCGCCGACCGTTGCCTCGAGATCGACGCCGACGGCGTGATCACGAACGTCCGCGAGTGCACGCCGAAGGGCTGCGGCGACGGCGAGATCGTCGAGCTGAAGAATGCGGTGAGTTGAAGCGGGCGGTGGGTGTTTTGTAAAGGATATAAGAGGCGTGTTCGCTATCGAATCTGAGGAGAATGCCATTCGATTTGGCGCTTGATTCTGGACGGCATCTGTCCAGGCAGATTGAGCTGCCTGTTCGTTTCCTTAAACCGCTGTCATTTCCGATGGAGTAATCGCATGTTCTTGTGTTTGGAGAAGCAGCCACTTCTCCATCTCTTCCTCTCCAAACTTCTGCTTGCAGGCGCTGGTGCCGGGCTTCGTGAACGCCCACTCGCACGCGTTCCACCGCCGCCTGCGCGGCCGCAGCGGGATCGGCGGCGCCGGCGAGGAGAACTTTTGGGTGTGGCGCGACAACATGTACAAACTCGTAAAGGAGGCCACGTTCGACACGATACAGCAGGTGAGTTCTTTCGGTTGGAATAGCGGTTGATAAGAGGCGGCAAGCGAGGACGAGGAAGAACAGCCATGGAATTGAAGCAGCCGGGGGCACAGCAGGATGTCGCCCTTCTTATCCTGCTTCTTTGCTCTTTTCATTCAACAACAAATCCTTCACTTGAGCATACCGTTCAGGGCTCACAGCCAACCCCCATTCTCTCCAAACGAACCCGATTCATGCCATTTGCTTCTAGTACTGCGAGGAGACCTTCACGGAGATGCTGCGCGCGGGGATCACGTGCGTCGGCGAGTTCCACTACGTCCACCACGACGACTCGGCGCGCTTCGAGCTGGACGCCGCCGTCGTGGAGGCGGCGCGACGGACGGGCATCCGGCTGGTCTTGATCGTCACGCTGTAGTGAGTTCTGTTGCGAAAGCGGGAGAACAACGAGTGATCGGCGGGCCGATTCGAACGGCTGGTTGCTCAGCTTAATCTGAACACCAGAGATTGCAATCAATCGCTCTGAATGTTTCGAGTTAGACTACCCTTCCATCGCACTGCATTGCAATCAATCGCAACTCAAAAAGCTCTCCGCTTTACAACTCCGCTCTTTCCTTTCATTCCGTTCAACCCGCTTTCTTTGCAGCTGCCGCTCGGGCTTCGACGCGACGGACGTGCAGCCGGAGCAGCGACGATTCGCCGCGCCGGTGGACGAGTTGGAGGCGCACGTGCAGCGGCTGAAGGCGAGCGGATTGCCGCCAAACGTCTCGCTGGCCGTCGCCGGTGAGTTCGTCATGGGAAGAAGTGGGTTGAAAGGAAATCCTTTGATTTGAGCATGTTTAATGAAATGCGGGCCTTTCCGGGCAACATCTCCTCTTTTTTTGTAGTTTAATTGGGCTTTCTGCTCAACAAATCCGCCTTAAATCCATCCTTTGAGCGGGAAGCATTCTTGAGCGAATGCGCGTCTACACAATCCTTCCCTCTACTTCTCTCTAGTCCCACTCCTCTCGACTCTTCCCACTCACCGCCTCGCTTCAGCTCACTCGCTGCGCGCCGTCCCGATCGCCGACGTCCGGCGCCTGTCGGAGTTCGCGCGCTCCGAAGGCCTCCCGTTGCACGTCCACTTGGAGGAGCAGCCGAAAGAAGTCGCGGATTGCGAGCGCGTGGAGGGCGTTCGGCCGGCCGCGCTCCTGCTCGCCGGCGTCGAAGCGAGCGGCCGGCTGACCGCCGTCCACTGCACGCACACGAAAAGGGAGCACTTGGACGAGTTCGCCGCAAAAGAAGTGAACGTGTGCGTGTGCCCGCTGACCGAAGGCTTCCTCGGCGACGGCGTCCCGCAGCTGGCGGCCGCCGATCGGCTCTGTTTGGGCACCGACTGCAACAATCGACTGTGCTTTCGGGAGGAGATGCGCTGGCTCGCGTACTGCCAGAATGTGAGTCTTCCACCTTTTGGCTTCGGGCTGTCATAAAGTGGGAGGGGTGTTCCGCTTCCGTGGCTTCCTTCCGCAGTGGTCTATTGCTTTCCCAGTTACTTTGATGATGTCTGTAGCGGAACAAGACTTCTTCCATCGATGGACTGGTCGTTCGAACCGTCCACTCTTTGTTCCGATGCTCACAGTAGCTAGCAAACGATCAGCCGAGCAAGAAATAAGATACAGAAGAATGTTCATGACGTTCTTTCCGCCTTCTCTGCCTTTTACTTGCCTTTATTTTCAACTAGAGCTCTCTTGACCACTCCAATCCTCTACCCACAACTCACAGCTTCGGCCACTTGCAGATGAAATCGAACACGCGGAACGCTGCCGGCCTGGACGCGCACAAACTCTTGCGCGTGGCGACGGCGAACGGCGCGCGCGCGTTGGGCGTCGCGGAGCGTTGCGGCGAGCTGCGTGCGGGCCTCGCGGCCGATTTTTTCGTCGTCCAGCTGGACGCGAAGCGGCTGGCGGGCATCCGCGCGGACGAGTTGGCCGACGCGCTCGTCTTCGGCGCCGGCAACGCAGAGATCGGCCGCGTCTTCGTGGGTGGCGTGGAGCGATGAGCGCCGTTCGACGTGGAAACGCGTGGATTTCTCGAAGGTTTTTGGGTTCGACGTTTGTTTCTGTTCACGAAATAAATTCGATTCTTTTTGCTCGTGGACTTTGGACGTGCGGAGGGCAGCCATTCGTTTCGTTTTCTTGTTGGCTTCGAAACGAACGCGTGAAGTGGACGACGGACTCCGAAAACAACAAAAGAGCGACTCACAAAAATCGCTGCTTTCCACCTTTTATCGATCGAAATCGAGGACTTGCAACGACACGTTGAAAGAATTTCCTCTCGCCCCGAGCCCGCCACCGTTTTTCGCTCGTTTCCGTCCTCGCTTTCACAAGCGCCTTCTCGTTTTCCCGCGCGTTCGTTCGTGCACGAAAGAGCGGCGAGTCGAAAACAACAAGGCGACGTCCACCGCCGCCCGGCCAAAAGCCGCCCGCCGCGAGTCCCCGCACGGGAGTCGTGAGCGACTCGGCGGCTTGGCGTTCCGCCTGGTCGCGTGCAAGCGAGCGGCGGCTTCGGCGTCCCCGCCGCTCGCCCGCTTTCGGCAAGCGCAGATCTTCGGCCTCTTTCTCGCGTTCAACTCGATTATTCGCAAATCCCTCGTCGAATTTAACTCGTTTTTTTGCAGAAAACACGCCCCGATGACGACGATCGTGCCCGAGAGCGACGCGGCGGTCGAGGCGCCGGCCGACGGAGCGGTCGGCCCGGAGGTCGAGGCGACGGTCGAAGTCGAGGCGGTCGAGGCGGTCGAGGCGGTCGAGGCGCCGGCCGAGCTGAACGCCGAGCCAAAGGCGGAAGAAAACGAAGGAATCCCGTCCAAATTCGCGAACATCCGGCTGTTCGGACGTCGGGACCCGGAGCCGCTCAACCCGCCCGCCGAAATCCCGCTCGAAACGGTGAAGAAGCCGGCGGCGGAGGCGCTCCAGGCGGACGCGAAGCCGGACGCTTCGACCGGCGAGACGCCCGCCGCCTCCGGCGAGCCGAACGGAAAGCCGGCGGAGCGGCCGCCGCGTAAAGATCGCCGCTTCATCGTCCCCGATCGGTGAGTTCCGTTTTCTATTGAATTCCCATTGCATTCTCCCGAATTTCATCGAATTCCATTGAATTCTGCCTACTTTCCTTCGGATTGTCCCGAATTGGCTTGAATACTGTTCGCATTCTCCGCCTTCCTCTTTTGAATTCCCCTCGCATTCTCTCGAATTCCCCTCTTTCTAATGAATTCTATTGCATCCTGACGAATCCCTTTGAACTCTGCCTACTTTCCTTCGAATTCCCTGCCCTTCCGTCGAATTCTATTCGTTTGTTTGCAGATGGGAAGACTACTCGCCGCTCGGTCGCGTGATCCCCGAGGCGCACATCATTTGCTTCAAGACGCCGCTGCGCGCCGGCTTCTTCCCCGACGAGGACGCGCGCCGCTTCGACGTCGCGCAGCTGCTCGCCGCCGTCGAGGAGGCGGGCGGCCGGCTGGGGCTCGTGGTCGACCTCACGTTCACGCGCCGCTACTACGACGGCGCCGAGTTCGAAGCGGCGGGCGTCGCCTACCGCAAGCTGATGATTCCGGGCCGCGACAACGACGAGCTCGCCCGCAACGGCGCCGTCTTCGCCGACTGCCTCCGCGAGTTCTTCGCGCAGCCCGAGAACAAAGGTGGGTGCTTCTTTCGGCCATTTGTCGTTTCTTTCTCCACGCCTCCTGATGCAATTCGCTCTCCGTTTGTGGCCCGATAGTCGAGTGGTTAGGAGCGAGAATTTGCACGGCAATCCTCGCCATTTCCACTCGACTACTCGGGTCTCCACCCGGCAAGAGCCGCGGAGAAAGATTCTCTCGTCCACTCACTCCTCTCGTTTGTTGCAGGCAAATGGGTGGGCGTCCACTGCACGCACGGCCTGAACCGCACCGGCTACCTCGTCTGCCGCTACCTGCACGAGGTGCTCGGCTGGCCGATGGACGATGCGATCAGCAGTGAGTTCCCCGCATTCTTCTTCGCTCTGTTAACTCCTTCCGCTCGCTTCAGAGTTCGAGGAGGCGCGCGGCCACAAGATGGAGCGCGAGGAGTACGTGGAGATGCTCAAGAACCTCAAGCTGGACGCCTGAAGCCGCTCCCGTTCGATTCCTCGCAGTTTTCCTTGTTTCCTTGATGAGCGGGCCGGTTTTCCGCTCGTTTCTCTGTTGATTTGCTCGTTGTTTCCCGTTTGTTGAATAAATCCTTAATTTTTGTGTCGATGGTGCTTTCCGCTGCTCGTGCTCGAGTGTTGTTTGTTGTTGGTGTGAAGATGGTGGAGAAGAAGCCACAGGGAGGTGGAAGGAGGTGGAGGACTGAGCGCGGAAAGAAAGGCGGATCTCGACGGGTTGTTCGTGAACGAGTGGTTGGATCGTTGCAGAATGTCCCCGGGAACGCTTCTTCGTCTTTTGGACAGGAAGAGGATGAATTAGAACCGTGAGAGAAGCCGGCGACTTATAACACCAATCGAAACAGCGAAAGCGACTTCCCGCCGATAAACCGCCCGCAAGGTTCCAAATCGCTGTTCTTTCCCGAATTTTGGCCGTCAATGACGAGCAGCGTGCACTGCTTTTGCTCTCCCAGATGCTCGCTTTGATCGGGAAGGACGGAATGATCGGAAATTCCTGAATTCGACGAGAAAACGAACGAAGAAAGCGGACAAACCGGCGGGCGGGTGAGGGCGGCAGGAAGAGGAGATTTTGAGCAGAATTTCGGTCGGCTTGTTCCTTGTGAGTTCGAGCACTCCCTCATGCTGCTTTGCACCAGCTGTTGATCGAATTTCCATTGCTCCCAGCTCCGAGCAGGCGATCGATCAGTGATCGGAGCGGCGAGTCCACGAGAAGCGAGCGGCGGCCGGCCGATCGCCGGCGTCCGACGGAGTACCCCCGCATCGAATTCGGACGATAAAAACGCGATCTCTTGAGGTTGTCGTCGTTTGATAGAGGAAGAGGATGCCTGCGGAATCGACAGCTACGTGAATTTGAAGCGGGAATTCAGCGGTGATTGTGGACAGTCGGGAGCGAGAAGTGTTCTTTTCGAATCGATCCATTCGATCTTCCATCCAAGTCCCATTAACAATGAGGATCATTCGGTCGTCGTCAATCGACTCGACTCGCGCCTTCAATACCCCCGACCCACGATCCGCTCCACCGCCGCCCGCCCGAAATCCCTGTTCGAACGGCCGCCGCGTTCGACGCGGAAAGTCGGCGGCGAGCGGGCTCCACGCCGCCGTCGCCCCGCCGCTTGCCGGGCGGCCGCCGCCCCGCTCTCCGCTTTCCCGCATTTCGCAAGCCGCTCGCAGAAATTCGGTCATTCTTCCTCCTTCTTCCCGTCTTTCTCGTTCGTTCCCGTTCGATTCAATCGATCCCATTGGATTCATTCGACCGCTCGTGATCACTCCTCCCCTTCCACTCGCTCCTCCACCGTCCCCTCAATCATTTGATCCCCCCATTTCATCCGCTCATCGTTTCAGACCGCACTCCCGCACTCCCAATCGATCGCGATGGCCTTGACGGAAGTGAAGAAGGAAGTGAAGGAGGAGCCGCTGGACGCGCCGCTCAAGGAGCAGCCGCTGGAGCAGCCGAAGGAGGAGCAGCGCGAGGAGCCGCTGGAGGCGCCGCCGGCGACGCTGTGCGGTCCGCAGAGCACGCACGTGAAGCTGGTCTCGTGCGACGGGCACGAGTTCGTCGTGCCGCGCCCGGTGCTCGACTGCTCGCCGGTCATCCAGTCGATGCTGCACCCGCCCTGGCCGATGGACGAGAGCGAGCCCAGCGAGGTGCGCTGCAACGAGATCCCGTGAGTTCCGCCCGCCCGCCTTCTGCTCACTCCCCATTGTGTTTTGCAGATCGCCGGTGCTGCACAAACTCGTCCACTACTTCGCCTACCAGCACAAGCACGAGGACACGCGCGCCGAAGTGCCCGACTTCATGGTCCCGCCGGAGATCGCGCACCTTCTGCTGCAGGCGGCCAACTTCTTCGACTGTTGATCCTCCCGCCCGTCTCTCTCGTTCTCCTTCTCGCCTTTCAGTTGTTCTCCTGTCCCTCCTCTTCCTTCCCGCACCCTCTCGTGCTTCTGGTCTCTCTCCCCTCTCTCTCTCTCGTAGTTCTCGTCCCTCTCATCTCATTCTTCTGTTGTTCTCATCCCTTCCGTTGCTCACATTCTCGCATTCTTCCTGTCCTTTTGTTTTTCGTTTCGTTCGCACGTCGATCCGCAATAAACACGGGCGTTTCGCAATCGACCCCTCGGCTTCCCGACTGCCGCTTCGGCCGCTCGTCGTCGCGGGCGGCAGTGCGGGCAAAACAACCCGAAAGGCGAACTGTCGGTCGGCTTTCCCACGCGCCCGCCCGCGTTGAGTGGCCGTCTGGCGCGTCCGCCCGCCACCCGATCGCCCGTAATTGCAGTGGGAGAGCGACGGGATGCTGTGTGCCGACTGAGGTTTATCGGAGATGTTCATTAGTGAAGCGTGAGTAGGTGGAGCACGGAGGGTGTGGAAAGAGGCGGGCAACGTGTGACTGGCAATCGCCCTGTCCGAGCCGCCCGCCGGGCACGAACGGCCAGTCGGGCGCCGAACGGACGGCCGGGATGCCGGTCACCTTCGAGCTCGCCCTTCACGATTTTCGAGGACGACGAGGGTCGTGGAATCGATGTCTTGCTTGCTGCTCGGTTGCTCGTCGATCACAAAACGAGAAACACGATCGATCTACTCTTTTGCTCCCGCTCACTATCCGAATGGAAGACCGGCTTTCCAACGGTCGTTCTTCTTTCCAACCTCGGCGCATCCAATGCATTTATTACCAGCAATAATCCACAACAAAAGACATACCAACGTACGAACAAACGAACTACGAATAAACGAGGCAAGGACAACAACAAACAACGTACGAACGAAGGGAACATACAAATAAATGCCTAACAATCATGCAATTACTGCGAGGAATGGAGGAAGACTTCGGCCTTGTGGCCCAACTCCAGCTGCAGGACGCGGCGCGCCGTGCGGCGATTGCAGGGAGGAAGTCGAACTGCTCGTCGCGGACGGGACCTTCGGAGACGTCGGCCGCGTGCTCGCCGAACACCTCGCGCGTGCGCAGCGCGTCCAGCGGCCCGGTGCGCTCGCCGCTCTCCGCGAAGTAGCAGAGCCGAAAGTCGAAGACAACGCGCTCCAGCTGCTGATCGAATTTGTCGACGGCGAAGGCGGCGAGGCGCTCCATTTGGCCGAGCACTTCGCACACGCACTCCTCGTCCTAAACAACCGTTTGATTGATTGGATGGAGGGGAGCTTACAGCCGTCGGGTTGGTGGCGAGGAAGAAGAGCCGCCGGAGGTTCGGCATGAAGTGGAGCAGCTGGCGCACGAGTTTCTGATCCGAGTCCTCGTTGAACACGAGCACGAGCTCCTGGACGGCGGTCTGCGGGCGGAGCGTGTCCGCGAACGCGTACAGCACGGGGCACAGCCGGTAGGCGAACTGCGACGTGACCACGCGCCGCAGCGAGTGGCGCAGGATGTTTTCGAAGTTGATCTGAACGAGAAGAATGAGGAGCGGGCGGGGGAAGCCGGGGGACTCACCACTTCGACGTCGTTGTTCCCGAACTGCTGCACGTTCACCCACTCGTCCAGCGTCAACGGTTCGAGTCCGTCGGCCGTCAGGTGATCCAGCGAGCACTCCAGCCGCCGCAACGCGGGGCCCATGCGCACGAGCAGGCGGCGCGTGAACGTCGCCAGCGGATTGGGCGAGTCCGCGATCAGCAGCTCCGGGATTCCTGCACAAATGGATGAGCGATCGGCGGGGGAACTCACCGACAAACGATTCGACCAGCTCGTCCTTGACCACCGCCTCTTCGGCGCAGTAGTCGACCACACGGAGGCGCGCGAACAGCTCGGCGGCCGCCCCGACGCCCAGCATGCGGAGGAGCGCCGCGTAGGTGGCCGCCCGGATCGACGGCGAAATCACGTCCTCCACGTGCCAACAGTGGCGACGCGGCCCGCGCACACCGAAGTGGAAGACGAGCGTTTGGCCGGCGAGCAGCGCCCGAAGAATCGGGATGAACTTTGTGTTCGCGAGCTGCAACGAACGAACCGATGAATCGATTGGATGCTCGCGGGCACTCACCATCGGCTGGAACACGTGCGCAACGAAGCGCAGCTTGTAGCTCCGGTTGATCTGCAGGTAGTGGCGGTAGAAGACGACGGCCGCCGACTCGTGCCGCTCGCCCGCCAGCTTGTTGGCGGCCGCGTTCAGGCGCGGCTTCCCGCTCCGCTTCTTCTTCGGCGCCGGCGGGTTCGACATCCTGAAAGCCAGCGGTTGAGTGAAGATGTGATTCGAGGGGGCGATGGAAATGAAGGTGGATGCACGAGAGGTTACGAGAAATCACGAGGAAGCCGTGAGGTGAGGAGAGGTCGGCGGAAAGCGGGCATTTCGAAAGGCGAAGAGGCGTCGGAGGCCGCGGAAGACGGCGGAGGGCCGCGGAGGGACGAACGGGCAGACGGGCGGGCGGGCGGGCGGTAAACAACGCGGAAATCTTTCGAGCCGTCCGCCACCCCGCTTGGCGGCCGGCCGCTCGGCGCCCGTTCCCACAGCCCCGCCGCCCGCTTGCTGCCGCCTGCCAACCGACTGGACGCCCGATCGGGGGCCGCAGACGGGCGGGCAGCGGCCGGGCAGACCGAAAGCAAGCAGGGCGCGCGGAGGTGAACGGCGGATGCGGCGGGCGGGCTGTCGGAAAAGGAGGGAAGAAACCCACCCGTTCGCTTCCCCGTCTTCTCCTTCGCTCATTGCGCAACAACGGAACGAAGAAACGTCGATCGCAGAAACAAAGCGTTTGGAAACGAGTGTGGGACGTCCGCCGGGAAGAACTCGTGGACTCGAGGGTCGAGCGATGAGTCACGAGTTCGCCCCCAGTAAGGACAGATGTCGAGCAGGATTCCGTTTGGATCGCGAGCAGAAGGACGGAAAGATTGCGAAATGCCGGCACAAAGACGAAGCGATCGAACAAACGACGTCCATCCATGGCTCAAAATGCTCGTCACATCCACTCGATCATTCCACCGCTTTCGATCGACAACCGCATCCCCAATTCCCCGTTTGTTTCCGCACACTTCCCACCAACAAGCCTCCTCTTCCCGTCGGCCAACGAACTGCCGGCCTACTGCTTTTATTCGAAAGAACGAGACGCGTTAAGCCGAAGGCCGGGACAAAGACAAAGATGAGAAGCGGTAATGAGTGAGTGAGTTAGAAGACAACATCAACAGTTAAGAACACAACGGAATGGAGCGGAGGGGAAAATAGAAACGATGAGATTACTTGAATGCGGGAGTACGAGGAGGGCGGAGAGATTGCGGGCACGAGTGCGTGGGCGAAGAGACGATCCGACCGGCGGACATCAGCGGACGCCGAGACTGCAACACGAGGAGGAGTGAGCGGCGAGGACCGAGAGCGGGAACTCACCGCTTGACGCTCGTCTTCTTGCGGCGCTGCCGCTTCGGCGTCGCGGACGGGCGGCGCTCGCGGCGGGCGGCGGCGCGGAGGTCGGCGCGCGGGCGCAGCGGCGTGCGCGTCGCCTCGTCCTCCTCCAGGACGCTAAGCGAGCGCTGCATGTCGATGAAGACGTCCACCATTTCTGCAATCAATCGATGAGTTCAGAGCACGAGTCGGGCGGAACGAACGTTCGGTCGTCACGCCCATTTCGGCGGCGATCTCGGCGGTCGTCGGTTGCGAGAAGGGAATCGGCGGCTCGTCGTTCGTGCGCGGCGCGGCGGCGTCTGAAACCGAGCGGAGTTTGGAAGGGAAGGGGGCGGAAGGACCGACCGTTGGGCGTCGGCGCGCCCGAGGGCGGCGCCGCCTCGCCCGCCGGCTCCTGCGACTCGCGGCCCGACGCCGGGCGGTTCGCCTCCTCCTCGGCGGCGGCGGCGGTCGGCCGGCGGCGCTCGGGCGTCTTTTCGCGCGCCTCCTCCGCCGGCCGCTCCGATTTGCGCGCGGCGGCGGCTTTCGCTAAACGAGCGGCGCGACGCGTGATGGCCATCGGGAACGAGAACCTGCAAGAAGCGAGGTGAAGGTCGGGAGTGGGACGAAAGGAGGTGCGCGAGGTCGAGAGTGAAGAGAGCGAAGGTCGGGAGCGAACGGGAGTGCACGAGATCGAGAGCGGGAAGGGGAGCACTGCGCAACGACCGGAAGTGAGTGGGAGGAGTGCGCGAGGATCGGGGGCGAGCGGAACCTATCAGGGATGATCGGAGGTGCACGAATGAAATCGGGCGAGGTCGAGAGTGCGCGGGGGAACCAGGTGGAAGTTCGGGAACGGAGCGCGAAGCGAAACGAAACCCGCGGCCACCGAAGAGTCATCGGCTTGCGGAAAGACCGAAAGCGGCCGTCCATCCGCCGGCCCGCCGGTCGACCGGTCGAGCGCCCCGAATGCCCGCATTTGCCCGCCGACCGCCCGACGCAACGGACGGCCGGACGCCCGATCGGCAGGCCGGCAAGCGGCAGGCAGGCGGCCGGGCGGGAAAGCGGGGCGAAAGTGAGCGAAAAGGCGGCGGGCGCGGCGATTCGCAGCCGCCCGACCGACGGGAAAGCGGGCGGGCGGCCGGGCGGGAAGTTCGAACGAGTAAACAGCCGGCCAGACGGCGCGATTTCCCAGGCATCTTTCGAAAGCGGGCGCAAATGGAAGACCGGAAATTTACGGTAAACAAGAGGGAGAATGTGGAATGAAATGAACGGCGCGTCTGCAACTCCATTGACCTTCGATCATCCGATTGGAGGGCGGCTCTCGAGTTTCCGCGGGTGCCCGCGGCTGTTAGAACGTTCGCAGTATGAGCGCAAGAATGTGAGCGAAAGCTTAGCGAACAGATTCCAGGAGAAGCCATGAACGAGTGTTGATGGTCAGCTTGTTGGATGAACAGCAGAACTCGTTCTCGACGCCCGCGGCTCCCTTCAAGCGTTCGCAGACGTCACACGCCCCGCAGTTACGCGACTTCCGATCCGACTGACCGAAAGATTCGTGTAACAGCTCGATAGCGGAAAGAAACATGTGAACTCCTTCCGATCCGATCGTCGGACGGCGTGCAGCTGCAAATCGGATCGGAAGGTCGGTTCGGAAGGTCGGTCGGATGCAAATCGGGCGTCGTGTAACAGCGAGCTCACCCAACGGTTCGTCAAGCGGCCGTGAACCCTCGGGGCCCATCGCGGAGGCCAAAAGCCCCTTGTTGACCGTTTTTCCATCGATCCTTTCAGTCGACTGTCGTGTTCTCAACGAACTTCCCCTCACCCCTCTCCTTCGTTCTGACGGTCGCCGCCCGGGAATTTGCGGCTCCGTACGGGAGTTCGTGGTCGAAAGAACGAACCGGAAAGCGAGCGAGCCGAGCAGGACGGGATGGAGTTGCAGCGCTCTGTTCTGATCGCTCTCCGTTAGACAACGATTGTTCTGTGCATCGCTCGTTGTCAGTTGTTTGCAAGGAGATCCGTTTTGTTCGGCCGCATCAGCAGCAGCTATCCGGTCAAGACCGCTCGGCTTTCCGCTCGCTCAAATCGGCCGTAGAAACACACGACAACTCGCCGCTCTTCAAGGGCAAGCAAGTGGTGAGCGGCAGTCGGCGGCAGCAAACGAAACGAATCGGCCGAACGCCTACCGTCTTGTGCGGGCGGCAGATGGGATTCAAGTCGGCGTCGTAGAAAAGACCCTCGCACGGATTGCGGGGGTCCACCAAGCCGTTGGCGGCCCGCGGGCAGCCGGCCGGTCACTCGCCCTCCTCGAACTCGAAGCAGAGACTCCGGGAGACGCCACAGGGCACGACTTTATGTGATTTCGAAAGCAACGTAAGAATTGCGGACAAAGCTGAAGGATGGGCGAGTAGACGAGCATGAAAGAACAGACTGATCGATCCCGTTCACGAGTGCACTTGCAGCTGTTCGCGTTTGCTGCAAACTGCGACCCGAAAGAAACTCACGACTCATTCGAACAATCGACCGCGCAGTCCGCAACGCATTTCGTTTCGCCCTTCGCGTTGGTCCCTCGCGGTTTCGAACTCGCCGCACTTCCCAGCGGGTTGCCGGGCGGCGGCCTTCGAAACAGGAGGAAGAAGCGGAGGGAGTGTGGACTCTTTGAGAACTCGGCAGTCGACTGAAAGGATTGACAAAGGCGGCATGTGGGCGGGCTTCGTCTTCCACGTTTACCCGAACGCTCTCCGACCGTCCGGCTGACCAAAACAAGACAAGCGAATGAAACTGGTGATCTCGACAGTTGTTTTCCGTAGATTTTTGAATGCCCACTTCCTCGAACGACAAAACGGAGAGCAGCAAACAAAATGAAGAGCAAGCAGATCGCCCGATGCCGAGCGGCAGACGAACGAGCACCGGCTTTGTCATTGAGGCAGAGATTCAATCCGGGTGGGACGAGCGCGCTCTACTTCACGCTGCACACAAGTCGGGAGTGGGTTGTTCTCCGTAGACACAACAAAGCACGGCGTTGTCAGCAGTCAACAAGGTTTATTCGTCCAATTCATTCACGTCGATAAACAAAAACGAGACGGAACTCCTGGCCGCGCGAAACGGTCTTCCAAATGCCGAACGGCATCCAGCAATCCGTTCTGTACTCCTTGATCAAGTCCTCGTCTAAAGCCTCGGTTTGCAGCTTGAAATGCGGGTGTTTCGCGAACACTTGACGAGCACTCGACCACTTCTGCTTGTAGTCCTTCTGAAGGCACGGGAAAGAGTGAGTGAGTGCGGACGTGAGAAGAAACGCACGTATTGGGTGATGGGATTCGAGAAGCAGATCGCCGATTCGAGCACGAACGACCGGATGCCCGCTTCTTTGGCCCACACGAGCAGCTGGCCGCCGCGAATGACCACAAGGTTGAATTGGTCCTTGAAGTGCTGCCACGACGTCTAAACATCCCACAGATTGAAAGACGGAGAGACGACTTGCCGCTCGCAACGAGAGACCGTAGCCGAACAATTGGATGTGAAGCGCGAAGCGATCGTTCAGCGAGCGGAGATTTGCGAAGAGCAACCCAAACTTCAGAGCGGCATCTTCTTTCCATCGGTATTGCGTGTTCGCGACACTCGCGCGAAGCAGCACTTGTTGCACGGCAGCGTTCGGCTTGCACCTGAAGGCGGAGCAATAGAAGGCGGAATTCGATCGAAAGCTTACGGTCCGACAGCCGCCAACTCCTCCACGTAGTCGTCCTCGCTGGCGTCAATCACGCGAGCATTCGAGGGAAGGAGAAAGCGGAGAGCTGAAGGTTACAAGGAATTGAACGAGGCGGGAAGGAAGCGACGTACACGAGGACTGCTTGTGGAGAACGGCGAGCAGTCGGGCGGTTTGCACGGGGCTTCGGCGAATCTCCGGAGCGAGCAGCCGGAAGTCGTCGTAATGGCGGGACGTGAACGAAGTGATTGGATCGACGAGAACCTCCCGCAGGGCGTCGATCATCTCGGTGGATTGCCGTGGGCCGTTGCTGTTCGCATCGATCTCAACGACGGTGGATTGAAGCACGGGGAGGTCTAAACTCCGAAGTACAAGCGAAACAGCCCCAAAGAACTCAACTCGCAAAGCCGGCAACAGATGAGTCCAGCTGCTGCACGCGTCGTTGTACAGCGACCGCTCGGTGCTGTCAATGTCCAAGACCAATCGGCGCACTCACTGGAAAAAGGAAGGCGGCCGGGTGATCAACACGTGTGCGCATGCTCGTGGACCGAACGACGCCCCGTTCCTCGCCGCCTGCAAGTCGGAAGTGCTCGCCTGCTCGTAGTCACAAAGAGGGCTTTCTCAACAGTCAACACAGTTTATTGGTCCTTCCAACGCACACAGTACGCAAACAAAATTCGGAGCTAGGAGTTCTCCGCAACCTCCGCCAATCGACGAATGGGGTGGGAGTAGTACGTTTCGTAGCCGGAGATCGACTCGCGTTGGAACTCGTCGGTTTCGTCCTCGAATTCTGGCTGCCGGGCAAAGAAGTCGTCGAGCAGGGACCGCACTCGTTGGTGTTCGGCCTGGAAACAAGCGGGAATCACGAGAAGCTGAAGAAAGAACCCACGGGTGTTGTGTTCGCACTCGGCAAGCGCACCATCGCATCAACCTGCACGTGCAGAATTCCGGCGTCTTTCGCAAGCTGCACGAGCCGACGACCGCGTTCGATCGTTGCGATCATGTCGTCATTCAACGAGGCCTGAACCCAAACCGTAAAGAAGTTGCGGAACAGGAGGCAACTTGCTGTCGTCTCCTGAAGATTGATGTCTGGAATGCGAATGCTCAGCGCAAAACGATCGTTCAGTGAGCGAATGTTCTTGCAAACACGTCGCATTTCGGTCGTTTCGTGTTTGCTGGTGTACCCTTTCCAGAGATTGAAGGCCTGGAAGATCAGCACCTTTTCGATCGCCGCGTTTCGGCGATATCTGAAAGTGTGCCCGGTTTACCAACAGTATCTACTCATTCGGGTAACCTACGGTTTGTCGCGTGAAATCTGCGTCGTGAATTTATCGATGTCGACTACGCGCGCGTTGGAACGAAAGAGTGGGACGAGCGCTGAAGCGAAACGTTCAAGCGGATTGCTCGATTGGAGGACGACTTACAAAAGCGGTCCTCCATGCAGGCCCCAAAGACGCCGGCTTTCTCCACGCGCGCCCGACGATCCGCGAGGGAGAGCAGATCGAAGTCGGCGAGATTGAAAGACGTCAGCGAAGTGAGCCGTTCGAGGAGGTGTTCTTGGAGCAGGTCGTCGAGGGGAAGGGACGGCGAATACTGAGCGATGCGCACGTCGAGCGCGTAGAAGCCTAAAAATACGCTCGATTACTACTCGAAACGAAACAGCAACGCCCTCACCCTTCAGTGACGACAGAATCGCTTCCCACTCGCGAAGCTCGACGGGCGCCACGTCGCTGTCCGAATTGATGCGCACAATCAACGGTTGGACGTTGGTCTGTCGCAAGCCCAGCAGACGAGCCATCGACTCATTCGTCAAGTGTGTGTGTTTCAACGTCAACTTCAGCGGTTTCAACGCAGCCGATCTCAACTTCATCGAGTCGCCCAGCTGAACCAGGGGCTTGTGCGACATGTTCGCCCGGGCGTCCAGCCCGCTGCGCTCGAAGAAGGCGGCGGATAAGGCACGGCAGCAAAAGAAGACGCGCAGGGTGCGGAGCTGCAGCGCCGCGTGATCTTGAGGGTAGTCGGGCGCCGTGTCGTCGAGTTCGTTGTGCGGCAACTTGGTGCTCAACGCGCGGAGCATCAGCGCCCGCCGCGCTTCCGGCGTCAGCTTCGGCTTCGGCTTCTCGGCGGCCGGTTGAGTGTTCGAGAGCGCGGGATTCGAGCTGAAAGGAGCGCAATCAATGAAAAGAAGCATGCAAGGCGAAACAAACCAGCTGTCAGCGATCCCTTCCGGTTGTTGCTCGGATTCCGTCGATTCGTTCGTTGCTTGGTCGCTCGCAGGATGCGTGCATGTCGGACTGGAATGAAGGCAACTGATAGAAAGAAGGACGCAAATCGGAAACGAACCCGCAAATCTCGGCGACCGTTTCCTCTGTTCGCTCGGGTTCCGTCGATTCGTCTATTGTTTGGTCTTCCACTGCTTCGATTGGAGTCGGAGGAGTGGGCGGCGTGCTGAAAGGAGAGCATGGTCAGCAAATTGCTTTTGCCTGCAAGTGAAAAACGTACTCGATGCTCCCCTCGTTCGTTTGCTCCGCTCTTTCAGGCTGCGCCAGCTTCTGCTTCAAAGAGGCGTTCTCGCATCGCAAATCGACGATCTCCGCTTCGCGCTGATTGTTTCGTTCGTTTATCACGGCGTTGCGTTGCTCCAGCTGCCTGAAATCGAAGACAAAGGAATGAAATTCCTTCCTTCCAGTCACTCACTCGATTATGCGCTGCATTTCGCTCATCCGCTCGGTAGTCTCTCGATTCACTTGCTTCTTTGTCTTCTTGGGTTGCGATTCGGGCTCCTGCTTGACGGGGGACGCCTCTTCCTTCAAGCCGGTCGGCTGCTCTTCCTGTTGGGGCTGCTCTTCGGGCGGGGCAAAGCTCTGCGGCACGAATCCGCTCGGTCCAGCCTCGTCGCGTTCCATCGGCTGCTGTGGGACGGCCGCCTGCTTCTGCTGCTCGTCCTCCCGCTCGCTGTCGGAGTCGATGGTGACGACGGACGGCGGCCGCTTGTCCGTCCGTCGTTTCTTCTCCTGAAGCGGCTGCATCGGCTTGGGCTCGAAATTCTCGAGTTCTTCTTCGTATTCCCGCTGCTGTGCTCGGGTGCGTTTTGTGAGCACTTGAGTTTTCATGCCTGCAACGAGCAAGAGTTCACGAATTGGTTGCGAATGACGCGCACGAGAGACGAATGAGACTCGTTAGCCGGCTTGAAATGCCGCGAGAGCCCGCGAAATCGGAGCATCGATTCGAGGACGAAGAATATGGCGTGAAGCGACAGGTAAAGGAGGAACACGCGTGCAAACGAACGAGAAATAATGAAACCGAGAGGAAAGGTCGCCGCCGCTCGCCGGGGGGTCGGAAGCGTCGAATGACCGCCGATTGTTCGGTTGATCCACGCTCACTACGGTGGGCGGGCAGCCGGCTGCTCGACACCTTTCTTGCCGCCCTCGCTCCTCAAGTGCCGCAGCGAAACCAAGCCCGTTGTTCGCAGCACACGCACTTCACACCAGCGCAACCGCCAAAGCAATCAACAGCCGCAAAAGGGGAAGATCTTGAGGCAAACGACGATCATTAAGCGAAAAGCCGCCCGCCTGATCGCCCGTCTGGCCGGCCACAAAGAAAGTGAGCCGCGCCTCAAGTGCCCCCAATCGATCGAAAGCGGCCCGTGGGAAGGCGAAAACGAGCGCAATCAAGTGCGCATTCTCCTGATCGCCCGCCTGCCGGTCAGCAGCGCGCTTTTGGGCGTTGCCGCGAGGGCGGCGAAGCGCCCGATCGATTCGAAAATGGTGAAACAAAGCCAATAACCGAGTTTATGACCGCCTTTATTCTTGCACTTCGATCGGGGCTGAAAAACAGATAGATGTGATGCGGACAAACTCATTTGTGCGCACAACACGAACACGAAAGTTCACCCCAAGGTCAAACCCTGACGGTTTTCTGTCGATGGTGCATTTCGAATTTCGATAGCGGAAAGCGACGGCGTCCCGCGCACCTCTCCGCCGGCCGCACGAGAAATCGCCGCCAATCGAAAGCGAAAACGAGCGGCAGCCCGCCTCTTCGTTTCGGGGGACGTTTGATTCTGTCAAGAAGCTCCTGGATCAACAACAAGGGGCGCTGCTGAAAGGAAGGTTTTGCTCGATTGGCGGCAAACCTGCCCGTTGATTGTTCGCAGCAAACGTCGTCTGCTCGCTCCTTTCAGCGGCTTTCTCTTTGACGCTCCCGTGTGTCGAGCGGCACGATTGATTGCAGAAGGCCGACTGCTTGCCGTCCCGCTCCGACGTTGCGAAAAACAATTGAAATCCAAGAGAAGCAAGATGCCAGGTGTTGACTCCGCTCGTTGCCGGTCGTGTGGCGTGTGGCCGGCTGGAGAGAGGAGGGCGGGTGACTCGTGACTCACGCCTGGATTCTTCCCGAATGCCCCCGCCGCTCGCAGGCGGTCTCTGTGTTGCGCACGGCGTTGTTTCGCGCACTCCAAGCGGCGGCTTGCCGCCCGTCTTCCCGTTCGCTCTCGTCCCTCCCGCCGCTCGCGTTCCCTTGCGCTCGTTTGTGGGTGTCCAAACACTCGACTGCTTTCAGGAATCCGCTTGATTGTCGCTGGAATGTCGTCCAATTCGCAGGGCACGAGTGCGGAACACCGCAGAGCAATATTTCGAGTTCGAGCTCAGCGCGGCATCTTTCTGGCCACATGCCGCCATTTCGGCGAGACGGGTCGCTGGTGGGCGCGCGATGAAACTGCCGGTCGGCTGTCTTTCTTCTCGTGAGAAAGCGGGCGTATTTTCAGCGGCATACGCGGCGGCCATTCGCCGAGCCGAAGCCGCTTTCGCCCGCGGAGACCACACGCCGCCCGAGCCGCTGTCCGATGAGGAAATCGCCGGTCTGTTTCGTCTCTCCTTCCATAGCTGATGCTTCTTCAGTGGTCATCGCGGAATACCAACGGAAAAAGGCGGCTGCCGAGGACAAGTCCGAAAAGGAGGGCGAGAGCGAGGCCACGACTTCCGCCGCCGTCCCGTCCGAACAGCCGGCCGCTCGAGAAGTCGCCCAGCAATCGAGCGGCAAGAACAGCGGTGATTCTTTCTTTCCAGCGGGTTGCGGGAGGGTTGGGTGGGAGTTAAAGGGCGTTGGGTTGATTGGGAAAGTGCAAGACAAAGGAATTTGTTGCCGGGCCGCTCGGCAGGTGAACACAGAGCGAGCACGAGAGCGAGTTGATTGGTGGACTGTGGGATGAACGGGTGCTTCAATCGACTTGGTCGTCCGCCAACCCGCTCGCTTCCCTCGTCTCGTCCAGCACCCACGGGAAGGCGGAAGCCGCCCGTTCGGGCCGACCGACGCGAATCGATGCGGCGGGCAGTGCGCCCACCTACTCGGCCGCCGCCGCTCGGCGTCATCGCGGCGTCGCTCCAGCCGGCCGTCAGCGGAGGAATTCGGTGAATTTCTCGCTAAAATCATCCAATTTCCGTCGATTTCGTCCGTTCTTTGAGTGATTTCCGCAACGATTTACGCGGCTGCTCGTCCGCCCGCTTCCGACCGGCAATTCGAACCGAAATTCTCCGAAATTCCGCTAGATTTCGCCGAATGGCCGCAATTTCGCGACTTTCCCCTCCGATCACCTTGCCGACTTTCCAGCCGACTTCTCCTCGTTTCAGGCAACGCAACGATGGAGCAGCAGAAGACGCTGCCGCTGGACGTGCTCGCGTTTCACCCGGCCACCGCGACGGTCGGCATCTCGCAGCGCTCGGTGACGGAGATGCTCGGAAAGGACGGTGAGGCGCTCACCTTCCTCCTCTTCTTCGACGTGAGTCCCCTCTTCGATCCGTTTGTTTCTTTCGCTCGTTTGCAGCAGCCGCCCGGCCCCGAGGGCGCCCGCCTGGAGATCGGCGGCACGACGCTCTCGCCGCTGGAGTCCTTCGACCACGACGAGGCGGAAATCGAGGCCGCCTGCTCGTTCGTCGAGTTCCCCGCCAAACTGAAGGCCCTGCAGCCGCCCTACGAGAAGGGCACCAAGATGCACGTCCTCGTGCGCCGCGCGAGCCGCGAGTTCTTCGAAGTGAGCGGCGGTGGGGATTGGGCGTGAATTTGCGGGGGAAATCGGTGGAAAATACTCGATTTCCTCCCTTTTTTCCGCTCGTTCGCTGTCTGCAAACATCGGGAAGATCGCGGTGGATTCCACTCGCGCATCCTCTTCTCCAACTCCCTTTTTAGTCGGGGACACTCGCCGATTTTCCTTGCAGCTGCCAACTCCCCATTCTCTCGTTCGCTACCACGCCCCACTCAATCTTTGCTTGCAGCTGTCGTTCAAGATCGAGAAGGTGCGCTCGCCGGTGTTCGCCATCCGCAGCGCGCCCGGCCACGACTTCATCGCCATCCGCACGCCGTCGCTGAAGCAAGTGGTGAGTTCCGCTTCTTTTCGTTAGTTCGTGCTCCGTTCAGCTGGCCGGCTTCATCGACTTCAAGAACCTCGAGGAGTACCTGGCGGCCTTCGAGTCGACCGGCCAGCACGCCGGCAAGTGCTGCGTGTGCCTGGAGCGGGACTCGATGGTCGTCTACGACACCTGCAAACACGTGAGTTCCCTCTTCCATTTGTTCACTTGCTCGCTCGTTTGCAGGCCGTCTACTGCGTCGAATGCAACCTGCCGAACACCAAGTGCCCGATCTGCTCGCGTGAGTCCCCCAAAGAGGAGGGCTTCGAGTGATCCCTTCGGCTCGTTGCAGAAGAATCCGAGCGCTCGGTGACCGCCCGCTTCCGCTCGCCCATCTGCATGGGCTGCCCGCACAAGCGCTGCACCGAGGTGGGCGCTCTCTTCTGGCCCTGCGCCTGCATGGTCACCTGCTGGCCGTCCGGCGAGCACCTCGTCCGCTGCCCCCACTGCGAGGCGCCGATCCGCCGCCGCTGCCAGGTGTTCATCGTCTGAAGAGATGTTGATTCGTTCGTTCTCCTGTTGTTTCCTTTGATTATCTCGTGCTGTCCTTTAGTGAACTCCATTTGTTACTCCTCCTATCGTTGCTCCTCTTCGTTTAACGTTGCACTTTCATGACCTCCCCCATCCTTCTAATTTAACCTTTCTTTAACGTCGTTCCTACGCGGTCATTTCTTTCGGTTTTGAGTGAGACCTGCTCCGTTTGTTGCTGTTAATGAATAAACCTTGTTAAAAATGAAAAGAGGTCGGACGGAGCGGAGAGGCGACTCGCCGGCAGTCGACCGAACGGACCTGGAGGAGGCAGCGAGGTTCCCAGAGGTTGGTCGGGTTAGAAGACAAGGGCGGGGAGTGGATCACGTCGAATCTCTCGAGTTATCGTCCGTAGTCGCGAAGAATGTTGGAGGAGCACTGGGCGCCGTTGAGGAGGATCCGCTCGGCGCGCCATTTCAGCTGCCGCCGTCTCGGGCGAGCGCCGTCGCGCCGAACTGCGTCGTGGTCTCACTTCATTCCTCACCTCTTTTCATCGGTGATTGCAAATGGAGGAACGAGAGCGGAGCCCGTTCAACTGCAAGAGGCAACGAACGCCCGGTTCTCAACTCCTACCGCTGCTTCCGCGAGTGAAGACCGCCCAGCCCGCACGGCGGACGGCGGAGAACTCACTCGGCGGAAGGCGGCCGGCAGACATGAGAGCGAAGTCGTCGGACTAGACGCGTTTCGAATAGGAGCAGGCGGATCTCCACTCCGTTTACCGGTTACCGGCAATTACACCCGCTTTCGGCATCCCTTTCGTTTGGAATTGGGTTGTCTACAGAGGCCGCTCGTCCAATCTCACACTCGTTCTCTTCTTCCCCTCCTTGCTTTCCGCTTTATTTTAAACTTCAAGACAACAACAAACAAGTGGAACAAGAGCAATCACAGATCAGTCGGCCTGCTGGGCGTCCTCGCGGTTGAGCAGCTCGAGAATCCGCAGCTCGGCGACGCGCCGTTGCTTCACGGGCAGCGCGTCGAGACGGTCGCCGAGGTACGCGGTGAACACCTGCAGCTCGTGGTCGTCGGAGGCGGCGGCGGGCGGGAGGACGGCCGAGCGGGGGCGCTTCGAGGCGGGCGGGCGGTTCTCGGCGGCGTGGAGGCTGCCGGCCGGCGAGCTCGAGCGGTCGGCTTCTTCCTTCGGGTCCTGCGAGAAGTCGAGCGTCCTGCAAAGACGGGGAGTGAGTGGGAGGACGAGCCGGAGGGCGCCCACTCGTTCTCGACGGTGCTCTTGACGAACGGCCGCAGGAAGGCCATCTGCTCGAAGTGCGGCCAGCCGCTCTGCACGTGGACGGGCGACGCCTCGGGGTCCTCCAGCTCCTGCTCCGCGCGCGCCTCGGCCAGCCGCCGGAGGACCGTCGCGTAGTGGCCGCGCAAGTAATTCCACTTGCGCTGCGCCTCCCGCCCGCCTGAACGAAGCGATGAGTCGAGTGTTGCAAGCGGCTCGGGGATGAGCGAACGGTCCGGCAAGGGATGAAAGAGGCTCGTTCCCTCAAGACAGTGGAGAAGTCGGAGCAATAAAAATCAGTCTTGATTCAAGTCACCCCCACAGTTCCCAACCAACAACCCAGCAACGCCAACAGGACTCGTAACGAGCAGAAAGAAGGGAGGAGAACTCACGTCGAAAGCCGAGCCGGTGGGCGATCGCCTCCCAAATGGGCGGCTTCGAGCGGTTGTCGCTGTAGCGCCGGTGGGAGCGGTCGTAAAGGCAGGGCTGCAGGCGGACCTCCTCGATCAGCAGGCTGTTCGTGTCCACCCAGTCGTTCTCGGGCGTGTCGGCGCGCATCGCGGCGGTCGGGCGAGTGCGAGGAAGCGGGAAGAGCGGCAAGGAGATCGGAGGAAAGCGGCGGGAAGTGCGCGAAAGCCGAGTGGCGGCCGGCTCGTGAACCAAAGCGGAGAAAAAAGCCACGCCGAGTGCGCAACGCGGCGGGCGCGAGGGCGAGGCGGCCGGTCGCGCGCGGTCGCGGCGGAGGGAGCGCGCGAAAAAACAACGCCGCGCGACTCGTTGCGGAGGGCCTGCACTCAACCAAAAGCGGCGGGTCGTGAGAACGAAACGCGACCTTTGACCTTTCGATTCGACTCGGCGGTTCGACTGATTGTGAGGAATGACTGCTCTTTTCTTCATGACTTGCGCCCCGATTTGATCGCTGGTTGTGAGCTACCAGCGTGAGACGGCGCTTCGCGCCGTCCCCAGCTGGGGTGTGTCATTAGACTGGTGGGTATCGAGTGCGTTTGTCGACTTTGTTCGATAAGCGAGTGCTCATTGAAACGGTAGAACGCTTAGTCGCGCTTCACTCACGATTAAAACTCGGCAAATGGGCAGTTTCTGGACAAAGACTGCCTACTTACTCTATTCTGCTCATAAAGGCGCAAGAAGAAGGAAAGCGAACAGTTGAAGTCGCTTGCAAACGCGGGCTTTGGCATGACTGTGCGCAGAACGCTGTTAAACATTTGCGAATGGTGCCGAACAGTCTGTTTTGATCCCAGCAAGCCAAAAAGTATGAATGGTAATTGAGGCGCCCAAAAAACCGACCGCAAGACCGCAGTGCGCAGCTCCATCCCAAAACGCTCAATCACTTCTCGGCTGCCAAGCGTTCCAAAAATCTGAAACGGTGATAAGAAGAGCAACTACCTGTTTGACGTTTCTGCCAAGTTTCAGAAGAATCCGCCCATTCCTCGCCAAACCCGCCCGCTATTTGCGCGATTTCGTGCGTTGCGGTTACACGAGTGCGTGGGCCAAGTGGTCCAAGTCAGCGCTACCACATATACGCAGTCTTAAAGACCGCATTCTGCGCGTTCGAAAGAGCCTACATTCATGTTATGACGTCAAAAGTGCGATAAGAACGACGCAATTGAAAATTGCCGAAATTTTCAAACCGACACAAAATTTTCGGTCCATGAGCCTGATGTCCTGGCACCACCTCGCGACTCAAGTGCGGGTTTAAAAGATGCGCACGACCTTCTTCTAGGTACTTTTTTTTCGTTTGCCGAATAAAATTCCTGGAAGCGAGAACGGCGCGTCCGAGCGTGGACCTCTTCGATTTTGCGCCCGACTTTTTTGATTTTTGTCGATCACAACTTTCTTCGACGACATTTCCTAACGATGCCGTCAACTGATGGAATGTTCCTCGTTCCAAGGTGCATCTTTTCGTCCACAGGGCGGGTGAATTCGGACGGCGGCGCAGAACGGTACGGCGCGGAACGTCGGCACGGAACGTTGAACGTGCCCGCCGCCGGTCGAAATGCACATTTTCGGAGTTCGCGCATGCGACTTCCTCTAGTCAGAAAAAATTTCAGCTCAATTGGAGCAAAGCGCTAAAAGTTGAGGTGCGGTTTGTGACGGACAAACGGACAATTTTACGC
Organism: Aphelenchoides fujianensis; assembly: GCA_024699865.1. Lineage (NCBI taxonomy): Eukaryota > Metazoa > Nematoda > Chromadorea > Rhabditida > Aphelenchoididae > Aphelenchoides > Aphelenchoides fujianensis. Next base: position 1,382,190 of record JAMPIO010000004.1, on the reverse strand, counting down.
GCTTTACGGAGGGACTCGAGGTTGCTGGGAGATGTCCGACCAATCCACTCCTCTGTTCGCTCCGCTGACAACAAGCAAAGGGGGAGATAACTTGAGAATCCACTCGAAACGGAGCAGCGGGATCCTGGTGGCTTCTGGGCGGCCGATCAGTTGGGGCGGAAGAACAGAAGAAAGTGAAAGAAGCGAGAGCGTAAAACGAGTGGGTACGCGAGACTGGTGATCGAAACGAGCGGAAAGCCTCCGTATTCGCTTCCGACTGGCGACCGGAGCGGAACGAGTGAACGGTGACGGCAGATGAGCCGAACGGCGGACGGATCGGGAGATCGCAACTCCGTTCCTTCTGCTCACCACTTCTCCTGCTGTTCGGCAAGGCACACGCACCTTCTCCTTCACCTCCCGTCCCCTTCCCCAACCACTCCGAATCGTCCGACTTCTTTTGTCAACGAGTTTATTCCAACCACAACACGTGTCATTCGCACCACCCAACAAAGAAGAGGCCGTCATCCACTCGGCCGCTTGGCTGAAGGCTTTGACCACGCGCGCAGTCGACCCTGGAAACACGCGAGGATTGGTGAGTGGAAGAAGGCAAAAGAACTCACGATCCTCGAGGACAGGAGGTCGGCCCGTCTCCTGAACAACGGGAAGTGAAATGGGGGGACTGGGGAGGACTCACAGCAGCTGCAGAGCGACGGCTTGAAGGTCCTCCCTTTGTTGGTTCGCACTTCGCTCTTCCGCTTCGCCTCAACGGGCGCCTCCGATTGGTTTCGACGGTCGTTCGGCTTGAGCTTTCGAAGAGGAAGTCGCCGCAAATGGCCGCTGAAATGAACGGAGCGGTGAACGGAAGAGAAAGGGAAGAGAGGAGGACTCACGATCAACCGCCGAGCAGAACGGACTGCCGACTGCTCTCCGCACTCGGGAGTCGCTTCTTGTGGTTTGTGCCTGTGCCGAAGACGGCTGCGTTTCGATCGGAAGCGGCGGGAAGCCGACGAGAAGGCGGGCAGCGGAGACGATCGACGGTTCGCAGGATCGATGGGGAACAGTTCTGAAATCGAAGCGAAGGGATGAACAGGAGTGGAAGAGTGAGGAAGGGCATTTTCGGCAGATACTAGAGGACGAGAACTCACCAGAGAGCTCGCCGGAGAACTCATATGACAGCCCGACTTGAGCGCAAACATCCTCGCTCGTCGCACGTTCGTCGAGGATCGCAACGAAGACGATCAGTTGCGGCGCTCCCAGCGGCGACGGGCGGTTGGCCGCCGATCCCGAGCGGCGGGGCGGAGGGCCCGCACGCCGGAAGAACTCGCCGGCAGCGAGTGAGCGGCGTGAACGAGGGAGGAAGGGGACCAAGAACGAGGCCTGAAAGGAGGCTCTTGCGACTGCGGAAGGGGGAAGGCGACCAACCCAGAGAGCGGCAGAAGAGAATCCGAAGAGACGAACAGTGCGGAAAGGACGTGGTTGTGCACCGCTTTTTCGTGCACACATCCGGAAGACGAAGAGCAGAAGAGCGGAGTGGAGACGGCGGGACGTGTCAAAGTGACTCGTGACCTTTGGGGTCGGAGCGAACAGGAGGAGGAAGAGGAGGAGGACGAACCGACCGGTCGACCGACCGGAGCAGCCGAAAGGGAGGACGAAGGAATGAGGGACCGGAGAGCGGAGGGAGCGGGAGCGAGTGGGCGGCGAGGCGGAAGAAACGAGGAATGCGGCGCCCGCCTGCCCGCCGCCTTCTTTTGTACCCTCCGCTTTCGGACGCGTTGCGCAATCCAACGGATAGACGGACTGAAGGCGGCTGTTTACCCCGTTCGTCGGCGCAATCCCCGCCGCTCTTTCGACCCCTTCCTTCTTCCTCCCACTCGTTCCCTCCGTCCACCGACCGAACGGAAACAAATTTAGTTTATTACAAAAGATTTATACAAACAACAGAAGAATCAAGCAACACAACGAACAGGAGGGATCATGGACCAATCGTTCTTCACTCCGAGTAGGCCGTGTACTTGGTGACCGCCTTGGTGCCCTCGGAGACCGCGTGTTTGGCCAACTCGCCCGGCAGGATGAGGCGCGTGGCCGACTGGATCTCGCGGGACGAGAGCGTCAACTTGTGGTTGTACTGCAAGAAGGGAGGAGTGGGTTGAGTGGAGGGAGGGAACTCACGGTCGCCAAACGAGCGGCCTCCGAGGCGATGCGCTCGAACACGTCGTTGATGAGCGAGTTCATGATGGACATCGCCTTGGAGGAGATGCCCGTGTCCGGGTGCACCTGCTTCATGACGCGGTAGATGTACAGTCTGCAACGAAAGGAATAAGGAGTGGAGGGAAGGGGGAACTCGCCCGTAGGACTCCTTGCGGGCGCCGCGCTTCTTGCGCGCGCCCTCCTTGCGCACCTTCTTGATGCTCTTGCGGGCGCTCGACTCGCGCTGCTTCTCGCGCTTCTTCTCATCGTTGCGCGCCATTTCGATCAGTTGGGTCGGGTCGGTCGAGTCGGGGAGTCTGGAACGGAGACACGGGAGTTGGGCGGAGGTCGGACGGGAGGAAGCGGGAGTGGGGCGAGGGGAACGCGTGAGGGAAGAAGAGGAAAACGGTCGAAGGAGTGGTGAGGACGAACGCAGTGGCCGTCGGTTTTCTCCGACCGCCGCCGCCGCCGCCGCCGCCGCCGCCGCCGACCGATGGGATCGAACTGCTGCCAAACGCGAACGGGCGGAGGGGCTGGCTGGCTGGCGGACGGAATGGCGGCCGGAGCGACGGGCGAACGGGAAGAGCGTCAGGCAGGCGGACGGGCGGCCAGCGAGAGAACGCGTAAAAAAACGGACGGATGGGGCAGACAGCGAGAAAAACGCCGACAGGCCCGCCGCTCCGCATCCCGCCCGCCCGTTCGCACGACCGCCGACCGGCCGGCCGGCTGGGCGCCTTTCGCCTCGCCGCCGCCGCCTTTCGAAATCGTGAGAAGACGGCCGATCGGCGCGTTCGGAGCGGTCGGTCGATGCGGCGAGGAGAAAACAAACAAGAAATTGTTTGTATTTTGGTCAGTTGTTGTCGAACACTCGCAAAACTTCCGCCAGTTCGTGGACCTTTTTCCGTTGCCGGGCGGCAGCCACAAAGTCGGGAGATCCGAAGGAAGTGGCGGTCGATGCGGCCATCTTCGAGTTCACTTTGACCCTCGATGCGTCCGCGAGATGTCGATTGCCGGTCGACAAAATCGACGCAATCGGTACACTCTTTCAGCGAACACGCACCCCGCTCCTGCCGCCCACCTGCGGCCGTTTCGCTTCCGCTTGAAGACGAACGGAACGAAGCAAACAGAGACGACCCGGCCGCTTCGCCCTGCTGCACCGAAAACCCATCAATCCAGCTCCCGCTCGCTGCCAACAACCGATTACCTCGTTTATTCCCGTGTACGACGACGAATGCATGCGTTAATTACGAGGTGAGACCGTTAAGCGAAGAAACACGAGAGCATTTGGGAGGTGATGAAGCCGGAAGAGATGCAATTAGAGGAGGAATGAGGGGACGTTAAAAGCAGTGAAACGAAGGGGGAGATTCTTGCGAGTAAGTGAGCGGAATGACTGCACTGAAGTTCATTTACGACGAAGGATTGCGGGGCGTAACGACCGAGAGAAGACACGTGAATCGAGAGCGGCGAGAGGCGACGAGCGGAGGTCAACGCGGAACACAAGCGAAGGAAAGATGATCGATGGCGAGAGGGAAGAACCGAACGCTCGTTCACTGGCTCGTCGACTTCTTCTGGAGGCGAGTCGAACGGCGCTGCCCGACGGCGATCGCCTGCGGGCGCTGGACGGGCGTCGACTTGGCGCGTTTGGCGCCCACGGGCTTCGCGGCGGCAAGGTTCCCGCGGCAGCGCGCCGAGCCGCACGCGCACTTCAGCGCGTCCTCCTTCCTGAAACGAAACGTGTGAGCGGCGTCGTTTGAGAGCGGCAATGGTTGGAAGGATGAGCATAGAGGAGTGGGAAGAGGTTGTGCGAGAAGCGTTGAAACGGGCGAGCAACCAGCCGGAAGTATTCTGGAGTTCTGCACGAACTTAAAGGTCGGAAAAGGGCTCCAAGTAATCCCCACATGCTCGAACCTCCCACCCGTCCATGAGTCCCTGAACATCGCTGAGCAAAACCAACAAGAACTCGAAAAACCCCGATTCCCCCCACCCAACCTCCCCCAGAACAAACCCGAAGCTCTCCAGCTGATAATCGATGGTGATTTCTTCGCCAGCGGCGATCTTGCGCGTCGCGAACACTCCGATCGCGTAGGTCTGCAATCCATCCGATCATTCAAACAATTAAATAAGGAACGAACCGTGAGGACAGCGGTCTTCGCACTCGCCCGGTTCTCGAGGTCGTACTCCCGACTCGGCACCAGCCACTGGAACAACGGGGATAGAAGGGAATTCGGGCGGTGGACTCACGCGCTGCATGCAGGCGTTCGGCTCGCACGAGTGGTTGACGAAGCGGCCCTCGTTGCCGCGCTGCGTGGCGTCGACGAAGTGGCGATCGTCGAGCGCGATGAAATACGAGTGGCCGCCGGCGCGCGGCTTCGTCTTGCGGCTCTCCAGCTGCGCGGCGTCGATGATCTCGCCGACCATCTCGATGATCAGCTGGTCACTGCAACAAAAAGGAGGTGAGTGAAGGATCAAGTGGATTGGAGGGATCAAGAGGAGCGGGACAGAAAGGAAAGAGGAACAAAGGACCGACCGAACGAATTGGCCAAACTGAAGACCAAAAGGAAGTAAGAACGATTGAACGAGGACAAGAGGGAGCGGAAGGATCAGGAAGGCAAAGACACAAGGATTGAACGAAGACGAAACGAAACGGAAGCGAGAAAGAACGGATGAGTGTGGAGATCAATGGGAACTGGTCGCTGCACAAAGCGATTGAATGAAGAGGAGAGCAAATGCATCGAACACGAAGGAAGGGGGAGGACAGGAGGAACTCACGGTTGAATCGTCTCCTCAGCGAACAGCCCGAAGCCCTTGGCGCCCGCTTGGGCCACGAAGATCGACGGGCACTCCTTCTGCAAACAGGCGAGCAATCAATCGATTGAACAAGGGGATGGTGGGACGAACCGGGCGCCTGAACTGCTGATTCGAGCACCACCGCTCGCCGGTGCACTCGAAACACTCGACTTGGGCCGTTCGGTTGGCGCACGCACTCGTCGCGGTGCAAATGCGAGCGGGCGAGTCGCCGGCGAAGTCGGCGGCACACGAGCAGCCGCCCGCTTCGTCGTCGCCGCGTTCCAGCGGGCCGAGCGGGCAGCGAACGACGCTGCGCTTCAGGCGCGTGAACGGCGGGAGGTCCTGAAAGCAGACGGAGTGATGAACGGAAGGTAAAAAAGGATGAGGAGCGGGCAACAAGCATCAGAGATCGTCCTCCTTTTGCATCGAAATCGAGAGGGTTTTGAAGCGAGATTCGAGGCGAAAGAAGTCGGGAGTTCGAAGCGAGAAAAGCGAGGATTCAAGCGGAGAACAAATCGCTGTAGATCGCTGCGAATCGACGGAATTCGATCGATTTCCCCGCCTGGATTCGAGCGAACACTCCGACACGTGCGGGGAAGACGAAAATCGACCGAAATCCCGCCGCCGCAAACTCACCGCGTCGTTGCCGCGCTTCGACGGCCGCTTCCGGCCGCGCGACGGCCCGCCGGTCCACTTGGCGGCCGCGCGCTCCGTTTTGGCGAACAGGCGGGCGGAGCGGCGGCGCTCGCGGCCGGGCGTCCGCTTCACCACGCGGCCGTCGACGCGCTTGCGGAGGCGATTCACGTTCCAATCGAGCTGGACCTGCAACGAGAGGAGATGAGAGCGGGAAAGTGCGGGGAATTGAGGGGATTGGACGGAGGAAAGGCGGAGGAATGCGGGGGAATCTGCTGAAAATCTGGGTGAAATCGATTGGATTGGACGGAGCGGAAGAAATCGAAGATTGATGACGAAACGGCGGAGAAATGCGGTCAAAATCCCCAGAGAATTCGAGGAACAAACGGGAGAACCCAATGGAAGGAAAGAAACTCACGGCCTGCGCGATCATCGCGATCATTTCGCTCCAAATTCGCCGGATTCCGCTCGAATTCGATCGAAAAGCCGACCGTTTCGCGCGTTCGACCGACGGCGCGAATGGGGCGAGCGGCCGGCCGGCGGAGGGCGGCGGACTGTTCGCCCCGCCGTCCATCGATTTTCGCCCACCGATCGCCATCCGCACAGCGAGCGAGCGGGCGGCCGAGCGAGCGGCGAGTCGACGGGCGGGCAAGCGGGCAGCGGGTGGGCGTGGAATTTGAGTTGATCGGCGACTCCCGCCTCGTCGTCACTCCTCCACGCCCAACTCAGTCCAACATTCGAAGCGATCCAACCCGTTTTCAATCCTTTGATCCAAAAACAGCAACCTAGCACAAGCGGAGCAATTGCTCAACCGATGGGATCGGAAATGCCCACGTGAATCCACTGCTTTCACCCGCCCACCAACGTCCTTCGCCAATCGATCGAGCGATGCACATGGTTTATTGCACTTACGATCAAGAGAATATTTAGACATGTACACAACAAGCGAATCAAAGCAGGAGCGTAACGAAGAAAGCGGAGAGAAGGAAGAAGCGACCTGCGGAAATCCTCCCGCTCGCGCCGCCGCTGCCCAAAAGCGGCTGGCCGAGCGGAACGCCCGGGTTCGGCGCGTCGAGCTCGCCGTAGTTCGCGGCTCCCGTCAGGAACCGCTCGAACATCTGGAGGGCGGGCCCCGGACGGTCGGCCATCTGCAGAAGGAAGGGGAGTGAGTGCGAAGAGGGAGAGAGCTCACGGTCATGTGCCCCGCGCCCTTCAGGGTCAGAACGTCCAGCGTTGAGTTCTTTTGGTCGGCGTACCGTTGGACGTAGCCGCCGACTCGCTTCCGGAAGTACCACGTTTGGCGCGGGGTGGACTGAAACGAGGAGGAGGTAAAAGTCGACGGATAGAAAAGCGGCAGGTTTTAAAAAAGATTAGAGGACGTTAGAGAAGAAGCAAGCTCGGAGTTGCTCGAGTTACAATTTCTCCAACGATCCCCAAAGTTCACCTAATGGTCTCTCGCCGTCCCGACCGAAAGAGCAATCGACCATTGGTAAACACAACCGGGAAAGTTTGGACTAAACGAACACCCGGTTCTCATCCGCCAACCTCCTTTCCAGCTTGGCCCCTCGTCTATCCTGCCCGTTCGACTCACCGTCAAGCCGCGTTTGTCGGCGATCAGCTTGGCGAACTGCGCGTCGCCCAGAAAGTTGCAGACCGTGTCCACGTCGCCGTTCAGGATCAGAATGCGGAAGTTCGAAAGCTTGTCGAAGATCGTGTCGAAGAACTGGGTCGTGTCGTTGTATTGGGCTTGATAGGTGTTGTACATCGTGTCGCTGCAATCGAAAAGGATTAGAACGCTACGAACGGTCATTTGCATCAATCATGCCCGTTAAAAGCGTTAGACACCTCTTCTGATGCCTTTTTCAAGCCGTGCAGTTGGAATGCACCAACTCCAAAAGAAAATCGATTGAAGCCACTAGTAAATTAATTCTTCTCAACTATCCGGCTTTCATCCACTCCCTCCCCGATTTTCTATCGTTCATCCACCCCGCAGCTCACCTGCAATCGTCGAAGAAGCCGCCGGCCTTGAAGAACGCGTCGTCGATGTGGAAGGCGGCCGCAAAATCCGATCGATTGAAATAGGCGAGCGCGTTCTGCCCGCTCACGCACGCGTAGCCCTCGAGCGCGTCCGTCGACTGCCGGTTGAAGAACGCCTGCAAACGAACGAGGGGTTAAAAGGAGAGTGTGGACGAACGGCGGGATTCTTCTGCACGCGGGCGGCCTGCGGCACCAGCGGGTAGGCAGAGGAGTTGGAGCGGTCCGCGTAGCACTCCTGGTAGAAATTGTACTGGTCGACGGCCGGGTCTTGCTGGATGTCCATCGTTCGGGCCAGCTGAAAGCGAACGAAAGGAGTGGGCAGTCAAGAGCAAGAAAGGAGCGATTAATCGATGCAATCCTCAGTGTTGGACGCCGGAAATCCCTCCGTTCATCGTCTTGCACGTTTTCAAATCACTCTCCTTTGACCAAGCAGCACAAATTCGAACGAAACCACTCTATGACTCCTCACACTTCCTCCGTCAATGCAGCCAGAACCCCCGCCTCCGCGCCAAGTCCACGCGGAACTCACCGCCTTGCCGCACTCGGTCGTCTTGTCGCCGACCACGTAGTCGAGGCCGTTCTTCGTCGTCAAGTACGGCGTCCAATCGCACTGGTCCGTGTCCGTGCTCCCGCTCGGCAGTTGGCAGCACGTTTTGTTCTTCAACGCCGTCCAGTCACTACAATCAAGAAGATTGGCTGTGAATTGAGTGGAGGACGCACTCGTAGCCGATCTGCCCGTGGTAGTACGACCATTGAACGAGGGAGTTCATCAGCGTCCGCACGTGCATGAACCCGTTGCCGATGAGGACGCCGCGGAAGTTCTGATTGGGGAACGCCTGGAGGTTCGCGGCGATCTGTGCGGCCAGTGTCGGGATGTAGATTCCCGCGTAGCTCTCGCCTAAATTCTACTCGTAATGGGTCAAGGACGAGTATCTCGTTGCTGTTCGCTAGTCTCGAAAAAGACGGCAAGAACGATCATTTCTTTAAGTTCAGTCCACTTCTCTCGACCATTTTCTACTCGTGGAGGCAGCACGCAAGAAAGGTCACCAAACTACAACGAATCTGCACAACAAACAGAACTCACCCGCCAGAAAGAAATCGCGGTCCTTGAACTGAGTTTGAGCGCTGCAAACAACAGCGACCATTGGATTCACAAGCGAGTTGAAGCGAACCGCACGAAGAAGTCGGCAATGGCGGCGTAGTTTTGCTCGGCCGTCTGGTCGTCGCTCGCCTGTTTGTAGTTGACGTTCGTCGTGTCGTACGAGAACCCCACACCGATCTGAACGACGTGATTGAACATCCAGATGTGTCGTTGAAGAACGTGGCAAGACACGGATATTTGTTGGAATGCCAGCAGAAAGAGGAGCCGTTGGTTGTGTTGGTGACGAAGTCGTTAAATAAGTAGAATAAATTCTTCTCGCTCGCCGACACTGCTCCTTCACAAAGCAAAAAGAAGGCGGAACTCACCGGCGACTCTAAGTAGACCACGTTCGCTATCTGCAATCACTTCTCTCAATCAACAGACGGGCAGAAGTATTGTGCACGCACGCTGTTCCAGGAGTAAACGTTCTCGAAGATCGCCGAGCCGTTCGCGTCCACGTACATCGGTCCGAGCTCTTGGAAGGAGCCCGTGAACGATGAGCAGCCCGGTCCGCCTGCAAGCATCCTTGGTCTTCAATAAAGGATAGAATAAAGGGTAAGGAAATCATTAGAAGCGAACAGATGAAAATCAACAAGCCAGCGGCCCTTCAAACCACAAGGAAACGAACCGTTGAACCAGAAGACCACGGGGTCGGTCGTTTTGTTCGAGCGGGAGGTCGTCAACCTCAAAACGGAGTAATTGGCAACTAACGGTCAATAGTCAAATGATTAGGGGATACACGACTCAGTTCCTTTCAGCAGACTCCTTCAACCCGACGAGAACTCACATGTAATGCATCTTCCACGTCTTCTGCTGATTCGCGTACAAATAGCCCGAGTAGGTTTTGTAGTTCGGCTGGAAGTTGATCGCCGGGATGTTCGCGACGAGGTCGTCCTCGCCGCCTTCCGCTTTGACCCGCGAGTTCGACGCGACGAGCAGGAGCGAGAAGAAGACGAGCGGAAGGAAGGAGCACATGGCGGACGACTGGCGGTTGATGGAAGAGGAACTGAAGGGGAAACAAGTCTAAAGGAGGCTTGTGTATTGCTTACGTAAAAGCAACAGCCGTTGGCATCCGCTGTACTCGACCCGACCGCCGGAGCAAAGCAAGTGTACCGGTCGAGTCAGCAATTAGCGAAACCTCACGGACTCTCCCGCAGTGGATCCAACCGCTCAACGCGACTGTCCACTCGCTCCTCTTCTCTGCTCGTTATCAACCCTGCAGAAACGGCCGCTCCTGCCGGCCGGCGGTCTAAACACAACGAAAAGCTCAGCATTTTCCCGCCTTCCGTTTGTTTGCACTCCCAGTGCACGCGCGTTACGCCGAGTACTCATTTGCGTTAATTAAAACCCACGGATGATGCAAGAAAAGAAGTGATAAAAATCAGCACCCAGAGCCAAACTTGGCGGCCGATTTCTGACTCCTCGGCGGAAGCGAAAAGAAGCGATGAATCGAGTGCAAGCAGTGAGGGAGGAATGAATCGATCAGGCGCCGCAAAAAGCTTGACGGTGAGGAGTGTCCGCCTACTTTTACGAGAATAAAACACAAGCTCGTTAGTCACGAACAATACAAAACGGACGCTCTTTGAGTCGAATCAGCTGGGCCTGCTCAATCAAACCCCCCGCCAGCAGGAATGGGAGCGCAACTTCCGCGACGGACACAAAAAAGAACGCCGTTCGAAAGACTTACATCGGAAAACGACTCATTGCTAATCGTTAAGCGGATTACTCGCGACGGCTCGCTCGTCGGCTCGCCGGTTGGAGTCAAAACTCAAACAAAAACGGTGAGGATGGGCAGGAACTCGCAACAGTTTCGGTGGAAACAAGATCTGGTGCATAAGTCTGCTTGCAAATGCTTCTTAATTTGCGAAAGCAACCGCAAACAACTGCCAATGATCGAGTTAGCACAGCGTGATGTAAAGAAGGGGCAGCTGATTTTCCGTTAGACAGAAACGTTTTGCCTACGGGCGAGCGATCAACCGTCTTTAGCTTCCATAAATTCATCAATGCAAACAAAGGTCCACTTGCAACACGGAACTAAGAAATCGAGATCAAAAGCCAAGAGTAAAAGCGCAAATCGGAGGATGAGCGGAAGAAAGCGGCGGAAACGAGCTCCCGCCAAAAGCAAACAGAACGCAAGCGAACAGGAGCGGAGATCAAGAGCGCGAAAAAAACTAACCGCTCGTCATCGTCTTTCCGGAAGAGAGATGACAATCGAGAGGAGATTAGATAAACGGCATTTCTGTTCGAAGGCAATTCTTTACGGAATACAGCGCAATTCGATCGAATGTTCACCAATTCCTGAGGAAACACAGCACTTTCTTTGCGGTTGGCCACACAAACGACCGATCACCACTGTGATGAGCAGAAATGCAAGAGTTCACTTCGATTGCCGCCTCGAACACTTGCACGAACCCAAAACAACGTTCGTTCGCTCCCGAATCCGCGAACTTTGTGAACAAAACGACGGCGATCGGCGGGACAAAAGCGGTTGAACACGCGACTTTTGACGGGGTGAATGAAAAGTGCGGCTTTTGTTCGCCGCTTGCCTGCTCGTTCGCTCACTGTTTGCATCAAATGAAAATTCCGGTGAGTACGGGGTAATTCGACGTTTTTATATCTGACCGAGTATCTGCTCAGTGAGGAGCGGGAGTATTCTGTCTGCCATTAGCGATCTTTGAGGTTTCTCGCATTAGAAATCGTAAGCATTTTCCTCGTTGTCAAGTGAATAATTCCGTTGTTTATCCTGGATTGCGAACGAATAAGTGGTGGAGATCACAAATAAATTGAGTATGAGCGAGTCGGTTAATTGTGAGTGGGCGGAGCGGTGGAATTCGACGCCTGAACGGTGTACGCGGTGCTGCTGACCGTTCCGCTCTTCAGCCGCAATCGTCGCATCGCCGTCGCTCGGATTGTTTGATTGAAGATGAGGTAGACGACTGCCGGGAGGCCCTGCGAGAGCCAATAGGCGGTCGTTCCGATCAGGCCGACGATCGGCGGCACGGAGATCGTGTCCAACAGAAAGTACACGAAGCCGCACATGAAGTGCATCGCTCCGATCAACAGGACCGGGATGTACACTTGACGCTCGTATTTCAGCTTCGTCTTCGACTCCGAAGTCGAGGCCATCTTGTTGTACCTTCAATACACGAATGAATGGCTATTTAAAGGTTGGTAGACGTACGAACGGATCAGATTCACGTAGAGGATGATCTCCGTGCAGAAGATCACGGAGTTGTGGATGCGGTTGGGCGTCGAGTGGTACACGCCCGTCGGGTCGTCTCGGTAGCCCTGAAAGCGTAGAATTGGTGATTGGTCGGTTGATGCAAGTGCTGCGGGCGTTGAGGTCATTAGAGACAGGCGCGGAGCAAACAGAAGGCATTGCGGTGTTTGCGAGAGGTAAAATAAATGTTGCAGGTTGTCCTTTCCTCCTTCCTTTCTCGATTCATCGTCAATACACTTTTGTTTCTTTCCTTATGGCTTCTCCTCACTCACCAAATGCGGGCTAAAACAACAAATCAGTTAACTCTTCGATCAATCCAAAAACTTACTTGAAGACGTAGGCCATGATGATGCTGTTGTAGACGATTGCGGGCGTGAAGACCATCACGTACGCGCCATAGACAAGCGGGACCGCAAGCCAGAAGACGAGGCGGAAGCCGCCGAACACGCGATCGTTTAGACTCCGATCGTAGAGCACGAGGCAGCGGTTGAAGCCGAGAATGAGCGAGAGCAGAGTGCTCGTCACCCAGGAGCCCAATGCGAACGAGGAGGTGACGTAGTTGAGAATGGGGCAGGAGCAGAAGACCACGCCGTTGAACGCGAACAGGCCGGCCACCAGTCCGCTCATCTGCTGCCCCATCTGCAACGAACAGGCGGAATGCTGGTGGGTTAAAGTGCGTAGTCATCATTTAAAAAGTACTTTACGACTTCCTTGTTTGTTAACTGACAATAAGAATGTACAGAAACTCACCAAATGAATACAGCCGAGCGTGAACATAATACAATAGGCGGTGGCTTGTTTCTGCTTCAACTGCGACCACATGGCCCACAAGCAGAGCATGTACAAAGGCTGGAAGCAAGCGAATTATTGATAGAAGCCCCAATAAGTAGAAGCTTATTCCGTATCGTGCTTTCTCCTTCATCCCTTGAACCAACCGTAAAGATCGCCCACCCGCCGACGTACACGACGCCGACGATCCGATTGCGGCGAACCTCCAACGGGATTTGATCGACGTCGTAACCGCTGCAATTGTACAGGCGGTCGAATTTCGGCCGGTCGAACAGCAGGAGTTCCATTTCTTTGCAGCGGAGGAGTGGTGGATGGCTAACAAAGTAACACGTGAGTACTCAACCCTTTCTGCAACCTTAAATACCCGAAGTGCTGGCCGCTAGTCAACGGATTGATCCCAGAGATCTCCGGAGAACACGCGGTACCGCGAACGCCGAAAGTGTTCGAAGAACCGACGAGCAGCCGTCGCTCTAATCCACTCGTTCCCTAAAGAAATGACGAGCGAGTGAACAAAACGGCCGGAAGGATGAGAGGTCGCCCCAAAACAATGAGCGCAACTTCCGCAGGCACGGGCGGGATTAGAACGAACAAACGGAAGTTCAGCGGAGACGCCAATGGGTAGGCGGAAGTAAAGCGACGGGATTTCGATTCAGGAAGCGAGCCACCGGCATGGAAGGAAGTAAATGAACAGATGTGTCTGCTGTTTAATCAAAAGAAGTCGGTAGATGTGAGTGAACTCTCGACCGACTGCCAGGAATCGTTGGGATTAATCTCCGGGCGTTGTAGCACGAGGTGGAGAGGCAGCGGAGATCACCCGCATTCAATTTCTAATTTGTTGGAGGAGATACCCGTTAGTTGTCGTTTATTCCGACGTCCGCTAAGTGCTCGAGCTCCAATTCTAAAACCCAACACTTATTGCTCGAAGAAACGCAGCAAAGAAGACCGTTGGGAGCAAGAAACAATTATCAGACACCACAAGTGATGAGGCTTGTTCCACTCAACCAGACCTCGCAAAACCCGACCGGGATGAGATTTTCGGTACGGTCACGACCGGACCGATAGGTGGCGGTCGGTCGCGGTTGTTGCGACGATTCCCAACAGAATGAAGTACCGAAGGATTGAGTGAAGGAGTTTATTCACGCTCTACGCAATTCACAACACGCACGGGGTGATGAATCAGAAGAGGAAAGGAGGACGGGAGGAGGAGGAGGAGGGAGGGAAGGAAGGGAAGAGGGGGGAGTGATGGCAACCTCGCTGGAAACCACACTGAAGAGAACGCTCGAATCGGTTTCCTTTTATAGGCGCCGGGCGGGCGTTGAAACGCCGCTTTCGCAATGCTTTCGCAACGATTTCCTAACGGTTTCCCAACCGTTTCGCAAGCAAAGAGGCCGCCCTCGTTGGCCGAGCGGTGAATCGCAAAGGGGCGTCATTCCTTTCGCAACTCTTTCGATCGAAGCGGCCCCGCCTTTCTCGATGAAATCGTTTCTTCTTTCTGCTGCGAGTTCGCCCTTTCGGAACGCCCAAACGTTCCGACATTCCCGCGGCCGAGCTTCTCATTACCGGGGGTTGAGCGACGAAGAGAGGGAGCGATGCGGGGAATGAGGAAGGGGAGCAAAGGGAGGAGAACTGGGATGATGTGTTCTTGCCATCGATCGGTTGATTGGTGGCTAGAGTTCTCGCACGTTCTCGGACTCGATTCTTTCCGTCGCTTCCGTTCGTCTGTGGCCCTTCTGAAGGTGAACCTGCTGATTAGAAGGGAACTTACCGATGAGCCGGACGTCTCGGTGGTCCGTTCGGCGCTGCTCGTTGTCCCGGATTGGCTCGAACGCGTGAGTTCGCCAATGTTATGCGGGGTTTCTCGGATCCTCTTTTGATTAGCCTCTTTTGTGTTGGTCCCCGCTTCATCGTCTGTTTTCTTTTCATTCAGGCGGGTAGCATGAGATCGCTGGGTCGGGCGACGTCTCGTTCGCGTCAACGCCGCTTTTCCTGGTGATTCGGCGACCCGCGGCGCGCTTCTTGGCCGTCCGGTCGTCTTCCTGCGACCGCTTGCTCATTTTTTTCGGCGCTCGTCGCCCGGTCTCCGACCGCTGGTCGCTTCGGAGAGCGGTCCATTGAATCGTCGTCGCTGCTGCATTGGCGATTTCGATTTCTACTCCTTTTGCGGCTTCGGCATTCTCGAAGGCGGCGGGATTTGTGGCGGCCTTTCGGTCCATTCGACTCGTGGTGGGCAGCTCGCCGATTTTGGTCCACGAACCGGTCGCCTTTTTGATTGCTGCGGTTCGCGTACTTTTTTGTGGGGGCGGATTTTGCGGACGGAGGCCGGTTTCTCGAGCGGCTGATGCCTGGACTTCGGCTTTCCGCCGATCCGTCCGCTGCCTCGTGACGGTCGGCGGTTCCTCCCGGGGGCCAACGCTTCTTCCTCGCGCTGCCGGAAGTCGTCTGGTCTCGTTGCGCGGCTTGTGCGCATGTCCGATTCCGCTCTTTTCGTCTGGTTCGCGGCCACCTTCGTCCCGTTGGCCTTCCACTCGCTTCGTGCACTTGGTACGCGTGGTAGACGTCGATCGTTTGTGGGGCACCCCTATCTTGTCGTATGCGCCCTTTCCCGTACACGAACGTGCCGATCTGCGTGTCGGCCATGTGGAAGCCGGAGGGCAGCTGGATCACGTCTCGTCGGAACGCATGTTTGTCGTGGTCCATGCCGAGCAGGACGTCGGGTCGCACTTTCTGAAGGGCGACCGCTCCGTCGCTTGCCGTCTCTCGCTTGGCGGCCGGCAGCTCGCCAGTCAACTGCGGCAAAGCGACCGCTCGAATGCGGAGGCTCTTGCCAGACATTCGTTGCGGCGAGCGAAGAAGGAGGTCGTAAACGGGCGCGTTTGCTCTCTTGTGCATTTGGCCTCCAAACGTACTGATCAGGAGGCGGCGGCGGCCGATTGGCTTCAGTCCGAGCCGCTTGGCGAGCGTCTCCGTGATGTAGGTCTGCGTGCTGCCGCTGTCCGCGAACAGCATCACTTCTTCCTCTTTCTCGCGATCCGTGGGGTTCATCGCGACGACGGGGGCGGTCATCAAGAGCGTCGTGTTCTGGTCGTTCGCTACGCACGCGTAACCGGCGTCTTTGTACGCTTCCATCTCGTCCTTGTCCCAGATGTCTTCGGGCGGCCATCCTGCTGCGGGGGGGTCCTCTGTGACCGCCCGCTGGTCTCTCCGTTTGCCGCACGCGCACTTGCATTCGCCTCGAGCGTTCCGCTCGTTTTCTTCCGCTTCTTCGGGCTGAGCGCGCCGCGCGGGTCGGTCGTCTGATGGCGGTCGCGTGTCTCCCGTCCGATCGCAGATTGTGGAATCGTGTCTGCGACCGCAGTGAGAGCAGCGGCGGCTGGACGTGCAGTCCCGTACGAAGTGCCGTTGCAGGCAGTTAAAGCAGAGCCTTCTCTCGTGCACCCGCTCTCTTCTTTCTGTTGGGTGCTTGTACTGCGAGCATTGACGGACGTCATGTTCGCCATCGCACAGCGTGCAGCCTTCGTCGTCCTCGACTGCCGCGTGTGTCTCGTGTCGATCGACCACCGGGCGCTGCGGGCGGGGCTGGGGGCGTGGGGGCGGCTGTCGGAAAGCCGCCGCGTTGTCTTCCATTCGCATGTCGATGACCGCGTTCCGTTCGAGTACGGTGCCGATCGCGGTCAGAAGCGGGAGCCCAACTGCCGTCGATCCGTCTGCTTCACGCGCAAGTTTCTGCAGGACGAAGCGCGGGAATTTTGACTCGATGATTTGAGTCAAGAAGGGCCCGTTCTCCGCCTCACCGAGGCCGACGAGACGGGAGCACAGCTGGTGCAAGTGGGCCCATCCCTCGTAAAGGCCCTGTGGGGTTGTTTCGGCGACTGTGAAGCGAATGATCTCCGCCCGAATGCGGTGCTTCACTTGTTCGCTGTTTCCGAACAGTCGCCGGAGTGTTTGGACTGCGATCTCGTAGTCCTTGTTCGCGCAGCCGATCATCCGGATGGCTTTGAGTGCGCGTCCTTCCAGGTGGTCCCGCAAGTAGAAGAGTTTGAGACACGGCTCCATTGGCTGCGAGTCGATCATCGCAGCGAAGATGTCCCAGAATTCCGGCCACAAGCTGATGTCTCCTTCGAACGTCGGTATTCGCACCTTTGGGAGCCAGGAGATGTCCGATCTCCATTGGCTTCCGGCCACTAGCGGCGGCCGGTCGAGCGGGAGGTTCGCGTACGTGCTGATTCCTTCCACCGCTCTGCGGGGTTGAGTCATGAACGTGACTCCGTCTGCCCGCTCGCTCCTCGCCGTGAATTCGGGCGGGAGGGGAATCTCGCCGGTCACGACCGAAAGGGGTGTGCCGGGAGTGATCGGCATTGGCGATCGAGCCGCTTGCCCGCGCGTGGGCTGGAAGGCGGTCTCTTGGTCCAAGCCGTGGAGTGTTCCTTCGCTCCGGGCGTCGATCTCGTCTTCGTCAAGGCCCAGCCGCTGGCGAGCGGCCAGTCGGAGGGCGGGCATGAGCTCCATGCATTCGTGGATCACGCTCTCGGCTGTCTGGAGTAGCGGTTCGTAGGCTCCGAATCGCTCGAAGTACGTCCGCTGCTTCTCCTCTGCCTCTTGACGTGGGATTTCGGGCAGCTCGCCCAAATGCCGTCTCCATTCCTCCCGCCGCGTTTGCGCGCGGTAGATCGTTGTGCGCAGGCGGTTGTAGAGCGGGAAGAAGAGTTCGGCTACGTCCAGTAGTTCGTCCTCCGTGAACTCGTCGGGGTTCATGCGGAATTGGGCGGCGTGTGCGTCGTACGCCCCAATTTCCCGCTGCAATCTGCGGCGCTCAAGCTCCAAGCGGCGCAAGATGCGGTCCTCCGTCGTCTCCATCACGGTCGGTAGATGAGTTGATCACTCTGGGGTCACCAGTTTTCTGTTGCGACGATTCCCAACAGAATGAAGTACCGAAGGATTGAGTGAAGGAGTTTATTCACGCTCTACGCAATTCACAACACGCACGGGGTGATGAATCAGAAGAGGAAAGGAGGACGGGAGGAGGAGGAGGAGGGAGGGAAGGAAGGGAAGAGGGGGGAGTGATGGCAACCTCGCTGGAAACCACACTGAAGAGAACGCTCGAATCGGTCTCCTTTTATAGGCGCCGGGCGGGCGTTGAAACGCCGCTTTCGCAATGCTTTCGATCGAAGCGGCCCCGCCTTTCTCGATGAAATCGTTTCTTCTTTCTGCTGCGAGTTCGCCCTTTCGGAACGCCCAAACGTTCCGACAGCGGTCCGGTCGACCGGACCGCAAAATTTCACCGACTAAAAAGGTAAAAACCGTGTCATTATCTTTTATTTTCCTCGTACACGTGTGTGATCGAAAAAATATAAAAATCAACCCAATTCTACTGTTAAATACGCGTCGGTCGCGTCGGTCGGTCGACCGGACCGCTTTCACTTACGGTCCAGTCGGTACGGTCGACCGCTGCGACCTCTGCACTCAACGCAGTTGAACTCCATGCGCCGCAATCATTAGAAGAAGAATTGGAGTCTGCTCACGATGTCGCCAATTACAAGCTCGGGGCTCTTCGGACGACAAAACGGATGACATCGAGTGTACTTCAGCCGTTTCCGTCGAGTCCACTCCCCAACGCGTGGCCGCGGCATTTCGGTCGGCTCGTTCCCGCTCGTTCGTTTGGAGTTTGGAGAAGACCGACGGGCGGCAAGTGGAGTGATTGCGAAGCAATTGTACTCTTCATTCATTGGATTGATGGTGGGCTTTGTGGGGGCTCTTCTCACGTACTCGTTTCTGGCCGGCCTTGGGCGGTTATTTCGTGATGAATCCGGCGAGGAACTGTTGAATGAACCGCTTGAAGCTAACATGCACAATCAATTAAATTGCAAGAACAATGAAGGCAGACGTGTCAGTATTCCGTCTTCTCGTCCTTATGCCCGAGTTGAATCACTTGCTTCGTTCAAACGACAAGATCTCACCGTCAGGATCACTCGTCGACCCCAAACTCCACGGCGAGATCACGAGCCTCCCGCCTGCAAAGTGCTTTCGAGTGCGCAAACACACGCGAACGGATCACCCACGAATAAAATCCGCTCGCGGATCGAATTTTTGCGCAAACGATCGCCGTCGGCGGCGAACAGGCGAGTGCGCTCTTGACTTCCATTCGATCCGCGGACGATGACGATGAATGCGGAAGGCGGACGGTGGAAGGCGGAAGAGTTGAGCTGAGCGTAAGTTTTCTATTCCGTCAGTGCTACTTCGATGAGGCCTTAACTGTTGCGAGGTGCAGAAATAAAAAAAAACTACTAAAGCAAGACACGTAATTCCGTTTACTCCAAGTCCTATTAGAAGGTCTCCACACGCTTTCAAAACACTTCTTTGTTCCCTTCGGTTCATTCACGTGTCTTTTATTCCGGAAGATGTCGTTCAATCCCCCCGTAAAGCGCGTAAAATTGTCCGTTTGTCCGTCACAAACCGCGCCTCAACTTTTTAGCCGTTGGTCCAATCGAGCTGAAATTTTTTCGGGCTAGAGGAAGTCGCATGCGCGAAATCCGGAAATGTGCATTTCGACCGCCGGCACGCACGTTCAACGTTCCGTGCCGTCGTTCTGCACCGTACCGTTTTCCTTTGCGGTCCAAATTCAACCGCCCTGTGGACGAAAAGATGCGCCTTGAAACGAGGAACATTTTATCAGTTGACCGCATCATCAGAAAATGTTGTTGAAGAAAGTTATGATCGTTCGAAAGCGAAAGGTCGAGGCGGAAAATCGAAGAGGTCCACACTCGGAGGCGCCGTTCTCGGCTGTCCGAATTTTATTCCACAAACCGAGCAAAATAGTCCTAGAAAAAGGTCTTGCGCATGTTTTGCAGTTGTTTTCATGTTGATTGGGTCAAACACAAAAACGTATAAATCGGAGAAAAATTGTGTGTCGATTTCAAAACTTGTGGCCAATTTAAAATCCGTCGTTCTTATTGCGCTTTTGACATCATGACATGAATGTGGGCTCATTCGAAGGCGCAGAATCCGGGCTTTCCAGTGATGTGCAGTTTGTTTTCGTTTTTGGCCCACGTGGCCACTGCGATGCCCGCTAACCAAACCCCCGATTTTGCGCAAACACCCGGCGGGTTTGGAGAGAAGCGGACCGATTTCTCTAAAACTTGGCAGAAATGTCGAACTCAGAGTTGCACTTCTAACTACCGTTTCAGATTTTTTTAACATTCGATTGCCGACGAGTAATGGGTCGTTCTGTGGTCCTGCACTTCAGCTTAGCGGTCGGTTTCTTCAAGCGCCGCAACCAAGCCTGTTTTTTCACTTGCTGGCATCAAAGCAGACTGTTGGACGCTGTTTGCGGTGGTAGATTACGCAGTGCGCGCCGTCGTACTCAAAAATTGCATTCGCAAACGGCTCTCGCAATCCGGATCGGTTTTCTTTGGGGTGTAAAAGCGAACTGGAGTAAGCAGGCATTCTATGCTTATAAACTGCCAATTCGCCGAGTTTTAATCAAACCTAAACGTTTGTGATGCGCGACTCGACGTTTTACCGTCGCGAAGACCATTCGGTTTGTCAAACGCAGTCGACAAAAGCATTCGATACGCACCTGCCTAACGACTCCCCCAGCTGGGGACGGCGCGAAGCGCCGTCAACTGCTGGTGTGCAAAAACAAGCGGACGTCAAAACGAGTCGTAAAACGCGCGCATTCCCGCCCGTCCGTTCAGCTTCCGGCCGGCGGGTTCGCGTTTCGCACGTGAACGAGCGTGGGGGTGTTCCGCCGTCTGCCTGCTGCCTCCTGTTGACTTCCCCTTTCGACTCGTGAGCCGCAAAGCGGAAGAGCGAACGAATCGCGCGGAAAAGCCGGCGGAAATCGGCGGGGATTTGCGGCCGCGCGGGGCGCAAAGAATGATCGACCGGAACGCGCACGTCATTGGGTTGTTCGAGTGGGGAACGCGGTGTTCTCGTTTGGTCTTCCGTTCGCTCTGATTCATGTGGTAGTAAGTTTAAATTCCGTGGAGATCATCGCATGCGGGGAATCAGCTTCCTGTTAAGTTTCTTTGCTCCAATCGCTACGCATTCCAAATTCCGTTAGACGTGCTTGAAGTTCTTCTTCATTCGTCCGTCGTTTGCTTTAGCTTCGGTTCAATTCCGGCGTGATCTTGATGTACAGTTTTCCCTTCTGATTGCCGTTCGACTTTAAGCGCTTCTTTTAATTCCGCTAGTACTGTTCGAGTGGGGCCTCGAGAAATTCCGCGGCGTCCGTGCATTTGTTGCATTTTCCCTTTGAGTTGATTGTTTGGATCGCTTCTTTTGATTCCGTTTTTTTCTTAAACCTGACATTTTTTGTATCGTTGGTTAACTATGCGAACGACGACGAATGTTTGATTATGCAGGCGGTTGACCAGGCAAACGCGATTGTCCTCCTTCCAAGTTCTCCTGCGGTTCCTCCCGCTTCCTCCGATTGCTCTGCGGTTCTTGCTCCCTCTCCCTGGTCCTCGCTGTCGCTTATCGCCGCCGTCGACGCCAAAAAGAAGCCGCGAGCGGAGCGGCGAACAATGGCGGGAGAGCGAAATCGAAAGGATGACGGCGGAACGGGGGGCAAATGCGGGGGAACTTTGGACTTTTCGTGATGACTTTCCACTCACTTCCTCCCGTCCTTGTTTGAATGCTCATCGGTCGTGTTCCAACAAGGGAAGGAGCAGAAATGTGGGTTTCGAATTGGCAGCCATCGATTGACAAGAGTGATTGAGCGGACGAGTGGTAGATCAAAGGAAAGACGACAGAAGCAGACGCGTTGAAGAAAACAAAATGGGCGCAATTCCGCCTTTCCATCGTTCTTGAGCTCGCAACAGCAAATGAGCAAAGTGAAACGAATGCGCGAGCAACTACTTCAAAACGAGTATTACTTTTCCCCATAATTCCGTCATCTTGATTTGCTTGTGGACGACCTCGGTTGTCGCGTGTGTTTTGACGAAGACGAAAGAATCGACTTGCGAACAGCCGTTCGAATATTCCGGTCGATTCAGTCTTTCAATTTGTGCGTTGCGGCGATCGATTGCAGGAGGTCTTGGGCAAACACTGCCGCATAACAGAGTTCAACCCGATGGTGTGTAGTTCAGTTGGAAAGAAATTCCGCTTTCGGTTCTTTGTCGTCCCATTCCGTGGACTGCACAATTCTGTTGCTCTTTGTTCTAAAAGGATCAATCGAAGACAAACTTCCGACTGATTTCTGTTCGCTCGTCATCCTGAACCTCCTCACGGACGAGAGTTTCCATTCCGTGCCGCCGCATAATTGCAACGCCGCCTGATAAGCGAGCGGGCGGAATGCGGGCGTTGAAGTGGAATTTCGACTTCCTACTAATTGGTTTCCTCCCGCCTGTTCACGAGTTCTTTCATTGACGAAGAGGACGAGTAGATCGCGACAAACTCTTCTCGTTCTTTCGTATCCTGACGAATTGGCCTCGTTTATTCCGAAGGGACTGACGATGGCAACGGGACAGTCAAGGTTTGTCGTTCGAAACAACCGACTGATTACTTTGATCACTGATTGGTTTGCTGCCGTTCACGTGAATTCCGCCTGCTGCCTGACGAAGTGATCGTCGTTGGTCATCAATTTCCACCGATATCTCTCGATCGTTTGTCGTCCTTCCGAAGATCGTGGACAATCCCTGGGCTCTTCGGTTTAATTTTCTTTTCGTTCCTTGTCGTTCCGAATTGTCATCATCGAATCGACCGAATCGTATTTGGTGATTGAAAAGGCGGCTTCTTCTTCCGCCTTCCACTTCCAACAATCATTCGCTCAGCCCTGGTTGATGAGCGGCGCGCTCAGAAGCTGGAGCACGAGAACTTTGCAGGCGGAACGTCCTTTTCGCTCCGCTTCGTCCCCCGCTCAAGCGATAACTGCCGTGATTGCCTGCGAATGCTTTGGATTCTTCGGGTGGTTGTTTGCCTTCGGTTGTGCACTTTTATTCCGAACATGGCAGAAACGCTCAAACTTGTTTTCGCTTGCATGTGCCGGATTTTTTGTGACTTCGAGGCCAACAGCTGGTTGTTGAAGAGAACATTCCGCCCGCGCCGCAATTTCACTTGCTCCTTCTTTATTCCGCCTTTGCAACGGACTGACGGCGAGCAAAGATAGCGCGTAGCCAACGATTCGGGCTCCTCACCTTTGAGCAAACTTCGAGTAGCCATCGACTCTTCGTTCTCTCCACTACTTCCTCTCTGCTGTTCGTTTTTGTTGAGTGATCGCTGGGCGCGGATTGTCGCAGCCATTTCTTCGGCAGAGACCGTTGATTAAGCGATTAATTCGACTCTCTTTTTGTCTCCTGCTTGCCGTTGAGCGGAGGCTGCCGGGCAATCATCGTGATGATAAAAATGACAAGAAGGTGGAATCGAAATGTCGAAGGCGGGCAAGAGGAAACGAGCGAATGTTGCGTTCACAAAATTCCGTGAGTCGTTCTCTTGTTCGTCGGCTCGTGCCTCCGACTCGTTCCAATGGGTCGGGGTGGAAGTTCGGGGCTTTTGCGATTCCGTTTGTGCTTGCTCGTACTTCACTTTGTCTCTTTGAACGTGGAAGCAAGGATTTGTGGGTGGCTACACGTTTCGTCGCTCCAAATCATCCTGGGCAACGAAGTGACGATTGAGATGGGCGTGGCCGACAGGCTTCACTTCTTGTGACCGCAAAGAACGTTTATGGTTAATTGAGGGGTTAAAAAAGTCGAGACGATCGATTCTTTACGCAATTTGACGGAGGAGCTTGCGACGATTTTATTCCGCGCGGAGGTCGGGTTCGACTTCTGGTATTCCGTCATCTCTTCGGCCGGGCGGGGTGTTTCCGTGTGGATCAGCGCGTTCAGGATTTGTCGGGTTCTGTTTACTTCTCATTCACTCTTACTACATATTCCGTACTTGACCTTGCACTTTTTGCAAGGAGATCCATGAACGCTTTCAATCAATTCTTTTCTTGGTCACACGACTTCCTTTTGCTCGCGCACGATCTTCCTATTCCTCCCGGAACGATGGGAAGCCGCAGAACAAGCGGCTAATCGCTTGTGGAAGCAGCGAGTGCGGACCGGCGGGCGGGAATGATGACAATTGATGAATGGCGGGCAGGCTGCAGGCAGGAGACGATTAAAATAATCAGCCAACAAAAGGACGGAAGAAAGGGGGAGAACGGGAGTGTGCAGGCGGCTTTTCGTTATCGGCGGTCCGCCGTCCGCGTGCTGCCGGCAGGCCGGCCGCTTCGATCGATTCGATTCGGCAGCGGGCGGAAGGCGGCGGACGTTCAAGCGGCAACAGAGGTTTGTGTTCCGCCTTGGCGACTGAGCAAACGGAAAGCAGAGAGTCGGTCCGAAGATCACCAACGTGCTCATCTTAGCATGGGCTTTCGCTTGAGCGTTGTTCATTCCGCGGATTCTTTGTGTTACAACTGCGACTTCTTTCTTACCGCGTTCCATCTCACCTTACCTCCTTGCTATTCCGTACGGGGTCTCTGTCTCCATTCTGTGAAGTCGTGTTCTCCATTACATTAACGACGCCTCAATCTAATCGTTAAAGGGTTGACAACCGACTGGCGATCGGCGACTTGCAACACGGACGACTCGGAGCGGCTGAACACGCGCGAAAATGGAGATCAGTCATGAGATCGGTGAGCTTCAATCTTCTATGCTTGGTAGATCAATAAACGCTTCTGCCTCTTTCTGCAATCTCCATCTCTTATTCTTTCTTATTCCGTCGCCCTACTCATTGCCGATCTTTGTAGATCCCCGTTTAAACGACGTGATGCTGACGACGGGGAAGCTGGACAACGACGAGCGGCGAGCGGCTCGTCGACCAGCGCACCCCGAGCCGGCGACCTCGTGGGGCGAAATGTACCGAAGATGGCCGAAAATCACCTTCTGCATCGTCACGAACGAGTTCTGCGAGCGGTTCTCCTACTACGGAATGCGAAGTGAGTTCTCGGATCTGTTGCGTTGCTGAGAACAAAAAGTGGTTGTCGGTTATTCCGTTCAGTACGAGGAGCAGGATGATGAGAAAGTAACATAGTAGCTTTGCGTATTTGCTTGGAGTCACTGACTACTTATTGCCTTCAACTAAACGCTTACAAGATCAACAAATCCTGTTGCTTCAACTGACCTTCCGGTTTCAGCCGTGCTAACGTTGTACCTCGTGAACATGCTCGGCTTCAACGACGCCAACTCGACGACGTTCTTCAGCGGCTTCAGCGCGTTGTGCTACGTGTCGCCGATTCTGGGCTCGATCATCGCGGACGGCTACATCGGAAAATTCAAGTGAGTCCCGGAGAGGTCGTAGGATTCAAATGGCTGGTGGCTTGGAGGGGGTTAAACGGTCTTATTCCGCGCTTCGATTTGAGTTCATGTCGGTGACGAGATGAGCAGAGCGACGGGTAACGTTCTTTATTCCGTCGCTCGTTGAGAACTAACCGTCTTCTTCGAAGTTCGAACAAACACGGGCTACACAGCGGGTGGGGAGCAGAACAGGCAGGACAGAGAGGACTAAATTCCGTGATCATGTTCTTATATCTCGGCTTGCGTTGCTTGGAGTTTAAATTCCATTGAATTATTCCGCGAATACAAACAAGTTGCAAACAGTGTCGAGCATTCGCACGACCTACGAACTCGTTCTTTAATTCCGTTCCAACTACTTCAGAACGATCTTCCTCGTGTCCATCCTCTACGCGACGGGGCAGATCGTGTTGGCATTCGCGTCGACCCAACACAAGGGCTCCAGCCTGCACCCGTGGCTGGACATGGCCGGGCTGTTCATAATCGCGATGGGCACCGGCGGCATCAAGCCGTGCGTCTCGCCTTTCGGCGGCGATCAGTTCGACCCGTGGGAGACGAAGATGATCTCCCTGTTCTTCTCTGTGAGTTACGGCTGGACAGGCAGAAGATTCGAGCTGCTTTCAGGTGTTCTACTTTTCCATCAACGCCGGCTCCATGATTTCCACCTTCGTTGCACCGATCTTCCGATGTAAGCGGTAGTACGAGGAGAAGTGGGTAGATAATCTGGATGTTCAAGTACCGGTAGTAGATAAGAACCTTTCATTCCGTAGTAGAAGACAACTTTTAGCGCATTTTAATTGTGTTTAATATTCACTCGTGTATCAACCACCCGCTAATGTTTCCTTCTCTGCAGCGCTCCCCTGCCTTGGGCAGGACTCGTGCTACCCGATGGCTTTCGGCATTCCCGCCGTTCTGATGATCGTCGCAACGAGTGGGTGAACAAACAATCTTTTGATTCGATTAGGGCGTTTTTAAACATCTCATTCCCTCGACCCCCGCTCCTATGAATCCATTAATTCCGCTCCGAGGACGCTCTCGACGATTTCTTGATTCGTTCGTTTGCAGTCGCCTTTATGCTGGGCTCGTTTTGGTACAAGAAGAAGCCGCCGACCTCCAACGTGTTCGCCGACGTGTGGAAAGTGTGCACCGTAAGTTCTCCATTCCGAAAAACGACAGGCAGATATCTGACTGACTGCTAGTCCATTTCTCGACTCTCGACTTTTCTTTTTACCAGTTCGTTTCAGCGCGCTCTCGGGCAGAAGTTCCGCGCGTCCGAACCGAAGCCGCACTGGCTGGATCACGCGTTGACCAAACACGAGTACGTTCTTCTCTCGTCTGAGACGTGTTGCTCCAATGTTTATTTATTCCGCGGGTCAGTCGCGTGGTTGGCAGCCCGTTGGTTGTGAGAACTCTCGCATAAAGGCTCACTCACGACCTCAGCGTTAAAAAAGCTCTTTCATCAATTCATATCCGATTGCATACGTTGATCATCTTCACTCCTCGATTGCTTTCAGCTGCGAGTGCTCGCCGAACTGCCAGGCGTTGAAACGGCGCCGTCGCGACCAGTCGGCGTGTGCGGAGGCGAAGTTCGTCGAGGACGTCAAGTCGCTCTTCCGCGTTCTCATCATGTACTCTCCTTTCTTTCATCTACTCACTCATTCCATTCTTTAGGTACCTGCCGCTGCCGATGTTCTGGGCGCTCTACGATCAGCAGGGCTCCGTGTGGAATCTGCAGGCGATTCGGATGAACTCGCGGCTGTGGGGCACCACGCTGATGCTTCCCGATCAGATGCAGACGCTGAACGCCGTCCTCATCCTCTGTTTCATTCCGCTGTTTGAAGTCGGTAGATGTCTTAGAGGTTCTCCAGTAATCAATGTGGATTGCAGGGCGTTATCTATCCGATCGTTGCCAAGTTCTGCAAGATCACGTGAGTTTTTGTAAGGTTCTTAAAAGTCATTCATTCTTTCCTGCAGTCCACTCCGCAAGATGGTGGGCGGCGGTCTGTTGGCGTCGCTGGCGTTCGTCATCTCGGCGCTGGTCCAGACACAAGTGAACGTGAGTATTCCGCAGGATTGAACTGAGAGCGGAAATAGTTCCCGTGTTGTAATCGGATTAGAACTTTGTAGTTAGAATTTCTATTTGTGGTTGGCTGAAGACTGCATACTGCAAACACAATAGAATCAATCTGACTGATAAAGTGCTTACGAACTTCTCGCATCTAATCAACAGTTCTTTCGTTTCGACCTTTGCTGCTTGCAGAAAACCCTGGAGATTCTCCCGCCGGGCGGTCACGCGTACGTCTCCGTGATGAACACCCTGCCCGACTGCAGCGTTAACGCAACAGTTCGCAGTAACACCGCTTTCATTCCGCCGGGAGCCGTAAGCTTCATTAAATCTCAAGCAATATCTTAACTCACTCTTTATAGTCGCTGGAGAACATGCACAACAACATGACGCTCTTCGACATCCCAACCGGGAGCACCGAGTTCAAGTTCGCCTATTCGGGCGGCAACTGCTTTGCGGACGTGCTGCCGCCGAGTGCGACCTTCGACGTGAGCGGCGGGCAGATCTTCTTCGTGCACGTCAGCCAGTACGGCGTCTTCCTCTCGCCCGTCACCGCCAAGAAGCCCACCGCCGGAACGGGAGAGTTCGCCAGCGGGTAGGTAGAGCGGGGCTTCGATTGGGCGAGAAACTGGGGTGATGGATGAAGTGATGGAAACTTCGTTATTCCGTCGGTTGTGCATGATGACAGACGTGTTAATTCCGTTTGCGATAGGTAAAAAAAAGCATTTTATTCCGGAACGAGAAGAATTGAGCACAGTTTGAATTTCGTTAGGTCAAAACGCGTTTACTGCTTTTTTAAAAACTTTTTATCCACTCGTCAAAGAATCCACAGATCTCAGCTCCGGTACCAGTCTGAAACCTCCGTTCAGCGTAACGATCGCCACGGACAAAAACTACGACGGGAACTTTGCGTTCTGCCGCGAGGGCGCAAAGAAGACGTCGAAGGAGAAGCCGTGCAATCCGAAGCAGAAATCCGACTACTATTTCTACGAGCGGACGGACAAGGGCGACGACAAGCCGGACTGGACGTTCGAGCACAAGTACCAAACGAAGAGCGGCGAGTCGTCCACTCACGTGGCCACCGTATTTGATGCGAGCCCCGTACGACCCGGCACGTGAGTTCTCTCAGATATCTACTCTTCTATTCATGATGTGTAGGTGGCTCCTCTACTACATTGCGGGCACTCCGGGCACCGTCGACGAGGTGAACGCGACGTACACGGGCATCCGATTCCAGCGGTTGGAGCAGGGCGGCGTGTACATGCTGTCGTTGACCGGCAGCTTCGATTCCGTGAGTTATTCCGTACAAGTTGTGGCAGTCGGGTGGCATTCAAGTCATAAACAGTCGGTGTTATGCACTTATTTACCGATCTCTTTAAAATTAATACCCTCAACTATTCCGCCATCTTATTCGATCGCTTGTTTGCAGCCCGTGCGGCAAGAGTTTCGCGTGGTACAGGACAACGGGATGAGCATCCTGTGGCAAGTGCCGCAGATCGTTGTGATCACGGCCGCCGAGATCCTGTTCTCCATCACCGGTCTCGAGTTCTCGGTGAGTTCGGGACAGGAAAGGCAAACTGAACGGTAGTTGGCTCGAATAATTGCTCATTGAGCACTCGCACATCAGTAAACGTCTAGCAGCGCTTACCCGTTTTAGAAAAGACTCAAATCTTAACTCTCCTCCCCGTTTCAGTACACGCAAGCCGCACCGTCGATGAAGTCGATCGTGGGCGCGCTGTTCTTGCTGACGACCGGCATCGGCGACACGTGCATCGTCATCTTCACGCTGCTCTTCCAAAACATGAACCCAGTGATCGTCTTTTTCATCTACGCCGCCTTGATGTTCGTAGTCATCGTGATCTTCGGATTTATGGCCGTGTAAGCCCTCGTACCGGTTTTAGACATTCTTACCGCTTTCCTTAAGCTTCTACTACGACTACGCGCAGTTCGACAAGGAGGACGACGACGAGGACTCAGAGCTGCTCGACTCCTCGTCGTCGGGCGGCGACGAGACGTCGTACAACTCGAAGCGGCCGATTCTGCTCAACGGCGACTCGCTGGTGCCCGCCAAGGACGGCGCGTGGGACGTGCGGTTGTAGACGCACGGAAGAACGACGAGAATGAAAGAGTTATCGCCCAGTTTTTGTGCATTTGTTCCGTATTCCATCAATCTGTTGAACGCTCTTTTGTAGGCCACAAAACGCTCGTAATCTACTTCATTACCCCAACTCTTAGTATTTATCCGCTCAATCCCAACCTACTACTCGTTTGCTCACCCGAGTTGCCATAAACCTTCCAGCCGCCTATCCGTCCGGTCATTTATTTCTAGCGCGTGGTCGTCCTTTGTGCATATCATTCGATAGCTTTGATGCCGTCCGGTCTTCTTCTTTGAGTGCAATTATCCACTTTGTTGCAATACATTTATTCCGAACAATAAGCACACATTAGAGAGGACAGTTAGACGAAGAGTGACTGACAAACCAACAAATCAAAACAAGTGACTGGATCACTGGAGCACCCAACCGATCGAATCAAAGCCCGGCTCAATGCGAATCGTCAGGCGCCACTCTTTTCACTCGATCTTCAGCTTTCCATCAGACTTGTGCTTTCAAGTTTTCTCTCGACTCTCATGCAGAGCGCTTAATTTTGTTCCGCACGTTGAGTTTGCCGTTCAGCGCGATTCAATTCCGCCTGTTCGCTTCCGAGTACTCGTTTGTGCTCAAAGTCAAGTGTTGACGCTTGCCGCCCGCCGGCCAGCTAATCGAATTCTGCGGGAGTAGGTGGAAAGCTGCTGCCCTTTTGTTTCGCAGCGAGCCGACTAGCCGACGGTTTCTCGGCTGGTGACTTGGCAGAAGACTCGCTTCCGCTGCTTACTTTTTGTTTGCTTTCAATTATTCCGCTCGTCCTCACATTTAAGAAGAGTGCATAGAATGAGAAAACTGTTGTGATTTGATGCATCATTCCTCTACTTGTGTCGAGTGACTGACTGCTGAACTCATTTATTCCGCCCCAACTTGTACGCATCATCTCCGTTGTGATGTCGCAAATGAAGGTAAGCTACATCCTTATTGGACGTTTGCTCTTCATCCAACGGTTTTATTCCGCCGATCCTTCTGAGCAGAGCGGCGGCTTGTTCACAATCTCACTGCTCTTTTTTCAGCTGTACGCCGAATTCGAGCGGAATCCGGACGTGATGCTGCTCGCCTTTCCGGCCGCTTCCATTCAAGCCGTCTTCGCATCGTTGGGCATCTTCGGCAACCTTTTGATCCTCTACTTGACATGGAAGAGCAAGTGAGTTCTCTGTTGCTTGGAGAGTTTTATTCCGTGCGCTTGACGGTAAGGGGTGAAAATAGTCGCGAATTCGGCTGTTGTTGGCGTAACGAGTCTGTTTACCAAGGTTCTCGCTGTCACTCACGTTGTTCTAATCAATGCTTTTTTAAAACGCAATATTCATCTTTTTACACAATTATTCCGTTCATGTAGTTGATCGACATCTCTTTCAGGAACCTCCGCAATCGAGGGAACATCCTGCTCGCCGTCCTCTGCTTCTTCAACTCACTCGAACAATTGGGGACGGGCGTCTTCGTCTCGGTGATCCTGAGCGGAAAGCTCTTCGTTCCGTTGACCACGTGCTTCGACCTCCAGTTCGTCCCGATGCTCGCGCTGCTACAAAGCGTCGTCGTGCCCGTGAACATCGCTGCGGACCGTTTCTTGAGTGTCTTGTGCCCGACCACGTGAGTTCTCGTTCGGGTTATGTAGAGGAGATTCATTTATCGCATGAAGCGAAGTTGTGAGTAAATTCTTTATTCCGCAACAACTAACAACAACTTTATGGTGTTTACTCTCTCATGCAAAAAACGGAAACTCCGGACAGATGTGGATAGAAAAACATTATGCGGTTTACAAAGCGGCAACAACTTGTGTAAATTAAAATTCCGTACGGCTTGTGGTTTCCTTGGTGGGATATTCCGGATTTTCTTATTTTGCGATTTTTTTGTTCCAACAGAAGTTTTATTAGCTTGTTGTGTTCTGACAGTCTTTTGTGACGGTCTTCCTCAGCCGCTCTTATCTGTTCCAGAAACCACACCAAGCACCTCTTTTTCGTCCACCTGCTTGTGTTCGGCGGCGGTCAGATCTTCGCCTCGATCTCAATCATAAACGCGTACGGGAACGTTCAGCAATATCCGGACAAGTAAGCGCTTCTTTTATTTCGTAGTTCTCGATTTTTAGGATGGTCTACTGCTCGGTGTTCTCGCCGTTGGTGATCACGAATGCCGCCTTCTACCTGCTGGGCGCCACTTCGCTCCAGATGGTCGCTGGAGTTGTCTACGTGATTCTATGGGCGTATATTTGGGCTAACAAGCGTATGTTTACTCTTAATGTTCACTTACTCATTAATTAACTCATCCTTATTGATTACTACCTCTTTGCTCTCGTTTCAGACGTCCCGAAGGCGGTTAAACGCAGTCTGCGGATGTTCACCGCCTTGATGCTCCTGATTCTGGTCGGTGCGGGCGGCACGGGCGTTGCAAAGATTCTTTTCGTTCGTTGGGACGCGTCGACCGTCGGCCTGTTTCGGCTGGAGATGTTCAATCAGACGCTGTTGAGCGTGACGTTCGCCAGCAGCTCCTACATGCTCTTCTTCTTTGGGTAAGTCGTTAGAAGAGCGAATAGGCGGGAGTATCAAGCGATTGGCGGGCGGGTCCACTGTCAGAAAAATAATTCCGTGGTTGTTGGGTTAACGGCTCGTTTCGACTGCCGTACCTTCAACTGACAAAAAGGACATTTGATGCGTTCCAGTTGTACACACGATTATTCCGGACGACGTGTGTGCTTAGGTAGATCTGGGCAGTCCTTTTGAATGCGCGCCGACCTTCTCGTCAACACCCATCTTCCTTCCATTCCACTGCTCACTCTCGCATTCTTTCAGCTACGAGTATCGGACGGCCCTCTTGAAGCGATTCCCGTTCTTGTGTTTGGGCTCCAAATGGACGGCCGAAACGTCGACCAAGCGGACGACTCGCGTGCAGCCGATGGTCGTCGTCAAAGCCGCCATTTGATTCCTTGTTCTTTATTGCTAGCTGAATAAAGAAGAGGCTGCTGGTTGAATACAAAGAAGAGATGTGGGAAAGCATTTGCTTATTCTGTGTTGATGTACTCCGACAGGATTCCGTTCGTTGCAAGTACCAATGAACAAACTGAATAAGCTCGTCTTTCATCGCATTGAATCCTTTTATTCCGACATCAACTGCACTTTCTGCTTGCATTTGCGGAAGCGTGTTAGCGGAACTGCCAGCCCTGTAATTAGTAGTCTTTGCACTCATAATTGCCGCTTCCCAGCGGCAACATTCCTGTGAACAACTTCTACCCCTGCTGCATTCCCTCTAATAACCGTTGTTTCTCAACCTGCTCAGTAATTGCCGTCTTGCTTAAATCGGAATTGTCTGCAGGAAGAGAAAACGAGCACGTGGAAGGTAGCAATCAACGGTTGAAAGCGAAGGAAGTGGCATCACCCGTCCGTCTTCCGTTTGTCTGCCCTTCGTTTTGCACTTTCGAGTCGTTTCGATTGCAATTATTCCGTCCGAAAGACGGTGCGCATTCATGGAACAACGTTCTCAAAAAGGATATGATAGCAAGCACCTTATTCCGCCCAAATTCCGGTTACGAGGAAGCATTCATTGTTGTTTCAACCACGACCTTTGAACAAGGGCGGCTTTTGAAACACGAACCGAACGTAACGAACTGCTTCTACACTTTTGTTAAGACTTCTTATATATGTAATTTCTTAACGCAAGCGACAGCTGCCGCCACCAGGGCGTCAAATGTTCTTGCTCTGGCTTCACGGCCTGCCAATTTGCACGATTGTTGTCATCTTGTGCAAATTCCGTGCTGCCCCAGGTACAGCGTTTCCAGTTCTACTTGCCGCCTGTTTGAGCACAAGGGGTTTTATTCCGATTTTTCCCGACGGTTCGGAGAACGCCTCAATTCCGCGAAGTCGTGGAATTTCTGCTTGAACCCTCCGGTTTCTGATTGAATCGCCGCCGTGCTTCGTTGCGACCAGCCGGCGTTCCGCGAATTGGCCGACCGAAGTGGCCGAAAGGTCGGGCGGAAATCGAATCAAACGTCGGTTACCGTCCGGCGGCCGGAGAGTTCCGCGGAAATTCAATCAGCCGGCCGTTCTTTCGGTCCAGCCCGGGGGTGAGTGAGTGGAAGCAGGCGGTGGTTCGAATCGAAGTAGTCGCTCATTTGAATAATCGACCGGACGTCATCGAGAAAACATGAAGGAGGATCGGAGCAGACGACTGACGAAGTTGTTGGAGCAAGAGTTCGATAGAAATGTCCCGACGGTGTTCTCTTTATTCCGCCCATGCACTCGGCAACGGGGGTTTGATTCTTACGATGAAGGCCGCCCGAACGCTTGCGCACTTTCCACAGCCGTCGACAGCCTGTGAGCTCCGCAAAACAAATCGCATCAACTGCAATTCAATGAACGCCGTCCGTAATTCGCCCAATGGAAGGCGGTTTGTCGAAATCACTTGCACTCGCTTGGCCGCTCGTTCTCGGTATCGACTCTCGCTTCAATCCAAATGCAATCATTGCATTGGTTTCTCGCTTGTCGGCGGAACGCGCGAGGGAACCCAACTGTCAGCGGATTGCTGCGACGAAACGAATTCAATTTATTCCGTTCTTTCTTCAACAATTTTTCGAGTGTTCCGGCAACCCATGAACAACCGGTTGAGTTGTCTGCTCGGGTAAACTTTGACGTCGCGTTTCCGTCTCAATTGGTGACCTCATCGTCCTCTTGACGACAAGTGAGTGAGCGGAGGGCGGAAGTGAGCAAACGGACGGCGAGTTGACGGGGCCGAGCCAAGAAGGCGGCGGTTTAATGAAGACGATTCATTGCGGGTGAGGTCACTCGAGTCGTTTCTTTTCAGCGTTCTTTCACGAATCTCGAGTTCATCCGTTGAGATCTCTGATTCGAATAATTCGTTAAAGGATCGATCTCCGGGCACTCGGTGCACACTCGGAAAGACGAGTCGACGAAATGAGGCGAAGAAAGTCTTTCGTTGTTCGTCTTCTTCGTCCGGCTGCTTTATTCCGTGAAGAGAAAGAAAACGCACGCTGCGGCTACTTCTGACGGCTCAAAATTCGGATGGCCTCGAAAGCGGTCGAGTGCGACAGGCGACCGGCGCGTTTCAGAAGCAGCGGAAACATGAGGGGGCGATCAAAACGATCGAAGAGTCGCGGTTTCGATCGGAATTCCGCGTTCCGTTCCACCGATTTCGGTCGTCTGTTAGGACGAACCGCCGAGTTCGCGGTCTGCACGTTCCCTTTCGATTTGCAGCCCCATCGTTTTGTTCGGGGTTGCACACTCTCGCTTCTTTTTGTTGCTGCGTTCTTCTTTCCTGCACGCTCCCGCTTTTTTCACGTCTGCGCCCCTGCACGCTTCTTGTTTTTTCGGTTGGTGGACACGCAACGTGGAGAAATTCCGCTGCACGCAACTCCGCACAAAACCAAATATTTGAAGAACGTCGCGAGACTCTCATTTGTTCGCTTTCCTCACGCAAATCGTGCGAACAGCACGAAAAGCCCCAAAGCAGAAGGCGCCGAGCGGAAGCCGCAAAAAACGCGCCGGAAGTTTTCGTCGTGCGGATCACAAAGGGCAGAAGCGAACGCAAACGAATGAACGCGATGTGTTTTTTGCCTGCGGTGAGCAATCGCGACGTTCTGCGTTCGCTTTTCGTTCCTCCACGCAGTCTGCGTGCCCGCGCCTTCGACGTTCGATCGCTCCACCGTAACGCGGCGTCGACCGTGCGCTTCCGTGCCGCCGCCTTGGCGCGCCGTCCGGATTTCCGTTTCGAATTTTTTGCTTCGCTGCGTGTTTCGATGTGGCGGCCGCCGTTGGGGGCTCGCTTTTCACTTCGGCCGACTTCCGCCCCGATTTTTTATGAATTGGGATCGCGGCGCCCTCGCGTGCGGCGGCCCACGCGTGCGGCCGGTCGGCTTCTCGGAAGGCGCGGCGTTTTGATTTCGGCGGCCAACCTCGCGGTTTCTTCCGCCTTGCGTCAGCCGCTTCGCGTTTTCCGCTTGACTTCCTCCTGTTTTTCGAACCTTTTTGACACCTGACGTGTGGGTGGGCGGAGGCGTCGTTGTCGGCGCTCGTTTCCGAAAACTCGAAGGCAATTTTCGGTCTTTTTTGTTCGGTTCACTTCCGCCGGGCTTCTTCCGCACGCGCGTCGTGATCGTCGGCAATTTTTTTGTCGAGCAGCGTCTTGATTCCGAAGGAAATCAGAGAAAAAGAAGAAGCTGGGCGACTGTCCTGCGCGATCCATCGTCAACAGTGGAGTGTGTGAATTAAAAGTTGCCGAAAATATTCGAGGAGTGATCGCAAATGCGGAAAATCTTTTCTTCTTCACGCATTCCGGTCCATTTTGGCTTCACTGCATTTCAACTCTAACTTTCCGAACCCCCCCGACTTTTGCTCGCGCTCGTCCGCCCGTCCGTCGAAAGCCGGAAGGCGGAAGCGTCCACTCGGCGGATGACGCAGACGGCGGACGGCTGCGGAAATCATTTCGTTTGCATAACCGCCGCCCGCCGCCTTCCGCTCGCTCCTTCGCCCGCTTCTTCCTGTTTCTTTCGTCTTCCGCCCGTCACTTGCGTATTCACGAGTTGTCTACGGTAAACGTTCGTTCTTTCGAGCGTTGAAGAGAAGCACAAAGTAAAAGGACTATTGGGGAGCGGTCAAGACGAACAAAATCAAACGATTGCTGTCTGCAGTCTAGCAACTGCTCAATACGATCTCGCTGCAAAGACTGTCGCGTCAAGCGAACTGCTCACAAACAGCAAGAACTCTAGAAGAGCGCAGAAAATTGACCGCGTTCAATCCAAAGCATTCGAGTTGCCTGCAATCGACGGGCGGCTACGGTACGTCTCGGAAGCCTCAAAGATTCGAGCGAGCGGAAGTCGTGGATAAACCCGCGTCCACTCGCTCATTCCTTCGATGACATCAAAGCAGATAATCCGCGTGCTGCTCGCTCCAACTTGGTGCACTAAACGTAATTTCTTTCGTTCATCGTTAAGCTCATCCTTTTTTCCGTTTCTTCGCTTTGCTTCCGCTTCTGCTCTTCCTTCGTTCTTGCTCCTTCCTTCGCTCTTATTCGATTCTTCCGCTTGCTCTTCACGGATTGGATTCGCCGCTTAGATTCGCCGCACTTCCGTTGCTCCACCGCTCCATATTGCACGTCTTCTCTTCCGTCTTCCGTTTGACGTTCGATCGTTCGCTCGATTCAATTCGGATTCGCTTCGAATCGAATCGCTTCGTGGAGATTATAGAGCGGAAATCCGCGAAGACGTCGCCTTCCGCTCCGCGTTGCGTCGAATTCGAACACCAAACTTCACTTCCGCATTCGAGCGGAGTTCGGAGGTCGTTTCGGTGAATTGAAACCGTCGAGCCGCTTTCGGCGTTCGTTGCGTCAATGCGCGCAGCCGGGCGTTTCATGAGTAATGAGCGCTCCTCTCTTCCCGTTCCTCACTTGTCCCTTCTTGGACCGTCCATCCACCCGTCCATCAAAGCGGACACTCGGCGGATATTTCGAGCAACCGAGCGGCCAAAAGCGAACATTCGGCGAGCGGCCGGTGAGACGAATTTGGAGCGGAGTTTCAAAGAACTCTTGAAACTTTTGCAACAACAAGCACCGAGATCTTGTTCAACACAATAGTTGGTTATTCCGACGAAGAAATGCGAGGGGACAAGCTTTGAGAAGCACTTCAAAACGAGCTAGCATTGCTATCTAGCGGTTAAAGCAATTGCTGCCGGCAGTATCAAACAAAGCTTCTTATTCCGCGTAGACCTTCATCTCTTTCTTTAGTTTACTTCTTCGCTCGCTTATGCAACGACGGAACGAACAGCAGAAGTGGGGACGTCAAGAAGCGTGATCCAAGTCACGAAGCAAACGAATGCATTCGTTCGTTCGTCCGCTGAATTCTGTCGTTGAATTCCGAGCCGAAGTGCCGGACTTTGTAAGCAACGGTTCTTCTCAATGGAGCTGTCAACGAATTCATCGAAAGTACCGCTTTTCTTGCATTCATACATGATTTTTGAGTAGTAGAGTGTTTCGTTGAAAGCTAAATAAACGAGGCGCCAGCTTTTGGTAGCCGATGCTCAGTGGATTTTCACTTTTCATTTCCTTGCGCAATAGGCGGCCAAAACAAAGTGACTTGCTCTTGGTTTTGTTTCCGTACCGCAATTATTCCGTTATAGGCGATTGATAGCAGGCCCGTGATTCCGTACGATCGAATGTTCCGTGGTCGTGGCTCGGTGTAGATGGTGCCCAAATCCCACACGAATGATTTCATCCAACTCCGTTTTCCTCGAAAGAATCGACCAGAAACCGTCGGTCATCCCGTTTTCAACGGCGAGCGTTTCATCGCTCTCGCGGGAGTCGTTCGAGGAAATTCCGCGGCATTTCGTTTGTTCGAGCGCTGTGAGCTGCAAATCTTTCGGTTTACGACGCGTTCGGCTCGAGCGGGAACGTCGCAATTCAATCGTCCGTTCGCTCGATGACGCCATCGTTCTGGGAATGCTTGAGGATTCGTTGGAGTTGAAGCAATGTGCTTGCTGCGTGGTCACGATCAGCGTGTGTATCCGCTTCTCATTGGTTTGACTTGGAGTAGACGAATGGCGATGAATTCGGCCAACGTTGGAGAGACGCTTTTAGACATTTCTTATTCCGTGTAGGTCACGTTTATGCCGTTGTCTATTCCGTCCTCCGGCTTTGCCTGGCCCGGCATGTCCTTTTAGCTTCTTCGAATCGTTTTTATTGCTACCCGAACCGTCCCACGTTTAATCGTTCCGAGAGCTCATCACCCGCGCGGCTCTCCGCTTCCGCATTGAACCAATTGCCCGGCGATTGGCGTCACTTCGAAGCGAACTTTACGACTGTCACGAGCGTGGACGCCCGCAACACAAGCGGGGCGCTAATTGAACTCCTCGCTTCCTTTTCGGTTCTCTATGCAACGTTCCGCTGGTTTCTATTGCGTCCACGAGCACGTGGGACATCCTCAATTTTGTTATGTTGAACTACGGTACTCAACTGTTTATTCCGAATAAGAGCAAGCCGATGGAGAGCTCGAGTAGCAGTCAATGTACAGGTCTTCTACTCAATTCCGTTCGTCTTCTCGGGATTTTGGAGGAATTCCGCGTGAGGAAATTTAGCGGAATGAGATCATCGGTGATTACTGTTCGCTACGGTCTTTGCTTTCTGCCATCGAGTTCCGAGCTCCGCCCATTCCCGCGACCGTCTTCTTCAAGTCGTGTGGAATGAAGCAAAAGAACAGCGAAGACGCAGAAAAGGGCGAAAGC
The DNA here is from genome assembly GCA_024699865.1 of Aphelenchoides fujianensis. NCBI lineage: Eukaryota > Metazoa > Nematoda > Chromadorea > Rhabditida > Aphelenchoididae > Aphelenchoides > Aphelenchoides fujianensis. The sequence goes on along the minus strand of JAMPIO010000004.1, from coordinate 1,343,718 downwards.
AGGCGTTTGGCCCCGCCTCTTTCGGTCTGCCGGCCGGTCCGCGCCGTTCGCTCCGGGAATCTCCGCCTTCTTTTCGTCCAAAAAGCGGGCGTTCATATGGCCGTCCGTTCAGTTCGGCGTTTACATCGAGCGAGGGAGTGGCCGCTTACTTCTTCTTCTCGCTCTTCTGAAGACGGGGGCAGATAACCCGCGATCTCTTGCTCGTGTCATTCTTGTGTCGCTCTTCCTTTTTGTTTGATGTTGAGGCACGTGATTTCGCGATTCCGTCCGTGCCCAGGATGTTCGAGTGCAATCAAAGGATTCATTCACTCATTTACGACTTCGATTGCAGGTCGCTGCCGCCGACTCCACTTGCCGTCCGCCCGCCCACTCGAAGGATGCTCGCCCGCACCGTTCTGTCCGCCGTCCTCCTCTTCTGCTTCGTCCACTCCACCGTCGGCGTCTACTTGATGGTTCGTTCGGAAACAAGCGGCCTTTCAATCTTTTCCGTTGCAGTACCGATCGCCGATTTGGCCGCAAATGCCGGCCGCCTTCCTCGAGGTGCCGAACGCCGCGCTGCCGCTGCCGAGCGGCCCGCGGGACGAGGCGGCGGCGGCGGCGGCCGCTCCGGTCGTCCTGCCGGAGGAGTTGGCCGGCTTTTTGGACCCGAAGGAATTCGCGTTGAAATTCGGCCGCCCGCGCCGCACCGAAGGGCTCGCCGCCGTGTTGGCGGCCGCCGCCCCGCAGCAGGAGTTCGTCGATCCGATCGCCGCCTACAACTGGAACCCGGCGGATGCGGGCATCGCGTTCGGCAAGAGGAACGCTCCCGCCGACAAGAAGGCGGAGAAATCGAAGTGATCTCCTCGCTCTTCGCCCGACAGTCCGCTCGGTTGTGATCGCCGCTCTCTCCTCCCTTGATCTCTCTCCTTACTGCTTCGACTCAAGAGAACACTCCACCGCTTTGTTTCGTCCTCTTGGCCACTCGTGTGCATGCCGCCCGGTTGAATAAACTGAACGTTGATTGCGTCGAAGAGGGAAGAGAATGCATTGAGTAATTGGAAGCATTGAACACTGCCGAGATTTCGAGCAGAAACTGCTCGCCGGTTCGTCGGCTTCTTCACGACGGCAGCTGCACGTCAGCTCGTGTCATTGCACTCGGTCCCGCCGGTCACTCAAGCCTTGATCTTCTCCGAGAGTTCACACTTGTTTATTCGCAGCGACTGCGAGCAAAAGAACGCCTGAAAGCAGCTCTCGTCCGTGGCGTTCACGAGGAGAAGCCGCAAAAGGCGCCGGTGCGTGTCGACCTTGAGGACCGAAAAGCGGCCGTGTGCTCGGGCGAGTGGTGGAGCTCGGCGTTCAGCTGACAGACGAGCGGCGAGCGGGCGGTCGAGCAGGCGGTCGAACAGGCGGTCGAGCAGGCGGAACTCGGCGCTCTTCGCGTCCACGAGCCGCAGGTCCACAGACGGGTCGGTCGGGCGGCCCGCTTTCGAGAAGCAGCACAAGGTAAGGAAAGAGAAGAGCACGAAGAGCACGAGCAGTGCGCTTCTCTAATGCACGATGTGAACACTCGTCAGTTTGTAGCTGCACCAGTCCCACAACCATCCATTTATTTCTCGAACCAAGCGAACAACAACGGTGAAGTACGCGCAGGAACGAGGGGAGACCGCAAGGAACGATTAATGAGAAGACGACCGGCAACACACGACCGGCTGCGCTAAAGAAAGGAGGAAAGTGGGTGGTTTCCAGGGAAGACGACGAATTGCCGCTTGCATGCCACTTGTTTTGCCGAGCGTTCAACGAAAAGAACGCGAGTGGGAGAGCTTTGCAACGGTGGAGCTGCTCGAAAGAGTCTCTAATGAGTGCAATACGTTAAATAACGACACAAAACGACGAAAACGATCAGCGAGCGGATCACGCGATCGGCTTGGCCAGACTTCGGCACGTCAAATGCTCCATGTCGCTGATGGGGCCGTCTCGAAGGGCTGAAACGAGGGGAAGATGGACAGATCAATGCGGTCAAAATGCGTACTGATTAGGCCGGTCAGAGAAACGAAACGATTGCCCTTCGGGTACCCGCTATCCCACAGCTGGCGGTAGGCGGGCGGGACCGTCGAACCGTTCAAGTAGACGTAGTTGGCAGCGGTGGCCGCCCGACCGGTCGGCAGGTACATCCCCACGTAGGAGTACGAACCTCCTCGGGCTGCAAACGGACGGTAATTCCGGCAAAGGCCGAAAACACCCACCGACGAGAAGTCCCGGCTCTGCGGGATGCACGAATTGAACCAAAGAGCCGCCGGTGACGAGTGTTTTGCAGCGATCGTTCAGGATCAACGAGTTCGAAGGCGCCGTAACCGGGAAGAGCGTGTAGCAGTACCAGACGCCGTTGAACACGTGTTTCGTCGCGTTATTGTGTTGGCAGGAGTATTTGAGAGCTCGTGTCGCTTCTAAACGGTCCATTCATTCCGTTAATGAGAAGGAAGTAACAAACGGCCTCTGCTCATCGTAAGGATCGTCTTGTTCGAGTAGTAGCCCTGCGTGTAGGCCCCGTAGTTGGTGAAGTAGTCGTTGGCTTGTGTTGTTGCTTGAGCAGAGACCTAAGCGATTATCACTCATAATATGAACCCTTCTCTGCAACTAACGGGAGCAATGCAATAGCCGCTCGCTGGGTCGTAGGTGAAGAACGTGTCCGGGCAAATGTTATTGCCATAAGCTGAAAGAAAGATTGACGAGCAGGTAGAAAGCTTTCAAACGAACACCAGTTGAGGATGGCCTCCAGTGCTTTTTGTCTCGTTGCGCACTGCCCGCACAGGCCCGGCATCTTCACGTAGAAAATGTTGTCGGTCTGCTGGGTGCTGAAACCCCAGGCCTTCGACTTTGTCGTGCAATTTTGGGTCGATGGATTGTAGGCAATCATCCAGTCGGTGGGTCCGATCAGCGAGGCGCAGCCCTCGACCGTCGCCGAGCGTTTCCACTTCAAAGTTTTTTGGCAGAGCGGCCGAATACCGGTGGGTATTTGGACGAACTCCCACTTGACGCAAGCGACCAACTGTAAACAGGATGGAATGATTGAAGTAAAGAAGCGTAGGTACTTGCCTGAAGAAGGAGAAAGAAGGCGAAGAGCCCGAGCATCCTCCTTCGTTGCAGAAGAACCGACTAATCCATCCGACGGCGGTGTCTCTGTTTTGTATCGAACGCAGCCAGTCGAAACGGAAGTCTCCCGGGAGATGACCGTAAAAACCAAGTGAACGGTCGACTCATTTGTCTTTTTAATCACCGCTCCTCCTACAAACGACTCGCCCGTTTCCAGGCGACCAGCGACCGGCCGCTTTTGAATTGCAGCAAGAAAATCCGCCCGCAAAGAGGAACTGCGGGCGGACACAGAGAATAATGGAACGAAGAAAACCTCGCACAACCCCATTGCGTTGCTTTGCGGAAACAAATGCATCGGGAGGCTTGAGGAAATACACAAGAATAACAACGAAAGAGTAGAAAGCTGAACATTCATTTCTCTGCTGTTTCCTTTTCTTCATGTTGACTCCGCCGTTTATTAGAGGACGAGTTTGAGGGCGCACGGCCGGTAGGTGCGCCCCATGAGCTCCGCCAGCCGCCGCTCGTGATCGCGCACGTTGTTGAGGTCCTCGGGCGCGTTCGTGAGGAGATCGAAGGCGTAGTCCCGCACGCACTCGCGCCTGCTCCACTCCTGCCGGTAGTCGGGGATTCGCCGCTGCGGGCGCCGTTGGGCGAGTTTGCAGAGTTGGCAGGAGACGTTGATCTCGGCCTCGCTCAGCGAGGAGCGGCGGTAGCGCTTGGTCCACGCGAAGAATCTGCAAACGAGTAAGACGGTGAGGTCTCCACTTGTCCCCGACTTCCGGTACTCGGCCGGCCGCTCGATCAGCCAGCGGAGGTGGGCGGCGAGCGCGGCAGGCGTCGCGAAGTCGGAGGCCGCGACGAACGCGTCCGCGGGGACGTGCGGCGGGACGGCCGCTCGACTGAGCACCACCGGCACGATCAGCTCCTTCAGGCGCCAGAACTTCTCGGTGACGTACTCCGGACAGACGGCGTTCTCGAACGCCAGGTAGAAGAAGTGGCTTTCTGCAGTGGAAGGAGGTGAGTTGAAGGGACGCAAAATCAGTTGAATCTCTTCTCCCGGTCCTTCCGCTTCTCCCCGCTGCGGCCAAGCCCCCGGGCAAAGGGGCAAAGCCACCCGCCCACCCCAAGCAGTCGGTGTGTACGACGAGCAGTCGGAGCAATAGAGAACAGTCTTGATTCGAGTTTCTCCCCAATTCCCGACCAAACAGCAGCCCGACAACCCGAACTGTCTGCTTCACGTCTCGCCCTCCCGCTCACCAATCAGCCGCTTCATGCAGTCGGGGTCCGCGCGGTGGGCCCGTAAACTCGCGTCCTTCTCGCAACGGATCGTTCCGTTGCAGCGGCCGACGCGCGTCACCTCGAGGTGGGCGGCCAGCGCGTCCACGTACACGTGCCGCTTGGACTCCGACTTGTAGTTCGACGCGGCGATCAGCGCGACGTTCCGTTTGGCGCGCAGCCGCTCGTCCACCTGCCGGGCGGCGAGCGAGTGAGCGGAAGAAGGCGGCGGACTCACCTGCTCGTCGCTCCACACATCGTCCGAGCTCTCGCTGCCGTCTATTGGAACAAACAAGTCGTACGGGTAGAAGATTTCGGAAGAGGAGCGGTAGGTGGCCGTCGCGTTGAAGAAGTCCGGCGGCATCGAACGGCGAGCGCCGGCGGTCGCCAACGAGAACGACAAGTGGGGTGCTGAATGACCGGGTGAACGGAAGAGCCGCAACACTCACGTTCCAGATTGAAGTAGACGTTCAGGTGGCGGCCGTCCGCTCGCGGTGGCGGCAGATTGTCGGGATCGAGCGAGCGCTGATGGAAGACGCGCACGTCCGCCTCGCCGCCCCGTTTTTGATCCGCGGAGTAGTCGCATTCGTACGGGCAGGGCGGCCGCGTGGACGCGTTCACGCCCGTGAAGAGGACGTACTGATTGCTGAAGTAGTCGTCCCAGAAGACGATCAGCGGTCGTCGCTCCAGCCGCGGCACAGGCACCTTCTCGGACGTGTGCAAAAGGGCCGATGTGGTCGAGAAAGCAGTCGAAGGAACGGCCGAAAAAGTGGTTGAGGGACGGGGCGGCGTTGGGTGATGGCTGGCCGCGCGCAGTGGCCCGGTCGGCCGTCCAACCTGCAGCTGGAAGGCGGCAAAGCAGAAGAAGAGGACGGCGGCTGCCAGCGGGAGCGCGAATGCCGACCGCGACGTCCACCTACCGGTCGACGAGCTCAATCGGAGGAACATTCTGAAACGAGCAGCGAAGTAATGTCCGCTCTTCTCTGTTTTACCGCGCGCTCGCCCGACCGCGCGATCTGCCGACAAGGGCCGCGGCAACGCGCAGGAACGGCGGACGGACGGCAGCTTCACTTTCTGATGCTTCCAGCCGCTTGCAAGTCGAATTTTTCGTTGCAACTTGGTCGCAGAATGCAGCTGCGATCCGCGCGCGGAATAAACTTTTAAAATCAAACGAACGGCGAGTGATACATCCGATTTCTCAACGAACGGAAACGCTTCACTAGCGCTCGATTGGCGGCCATTCTTCAGCGAAAAATCGAGGCAACGAGCAAGGATGTGCGTCTAACGAATGGAAAGAAGAGAACGACGTCCAACAGCTTCAACAAAAGCCCTTCTGTTCCTCCACTCTGCTCGCTTCGCAACAATCAAAGGCGACGACCCGGCGCTTTACGGCCGCCCCGCGAATGTTGCGCCCCGCCGCTCGTTTGCGGAGTTTTTTCATAAACGGCGGGCAAAAAGTTGAGTGGCCGTTTCGGGTTTATCGCGGTACTCCTCGTGTTGAATTCGGGCGGAAGGTGGCGAGCGGAAGTGACCAACAATCCCGCGAGTTCATTACGGGAATTCGGACTTTCTTCGCTCTAAAACCAAATGCACTCTTGTTTTTTCTAGCTTCGATTATTCCGATGGAGAAGGAACGGCAGTGGAAGAGCCAAATCAGTCCGTTTATGCGTTCAGTTTGAATTATTCGAGTGTTTTATCGGGTTTTCGCAACAACACTGCGAGCAGATGACTTGCTGCGAGTCACGAACGAAGAGAAACGAACGGAGTTCAGTCGTGTCAGAACGACGAATCGGCATTCGTTTTTTCACTGGAAGTGAACGAACGGTTAATCGACGACTACAGTCAACAAATGAAGGATTCGTGTGAACAGAAACGATTGCTTGTGAGTGGCCGTTTTTTCGTTCGTAGGAAGAAGTTTTGTGCTCGTCATCTTCTTCCTGCGCGTGTGGGCGAAGTTGTGGGTTGAGAGATTCCGATTGCAACCCCGCTCGCTATGCTGCAATTACCAGGCCAATTCTCATCCGTCTACTTCCAGCCCGCCCACTCGCCGTCGACGGCCCGAACGCAAGCTATTGTTCGTCTCGAGCAGTCGCCATCGGGACGTGGGTTCCTTCGATCTCTCGCCGCTCCTCCCCGCACTCGCCGCTCGCCGCCCACTCGGCGGGCGTGTTCTCGGGGCTCGAAGCGGAGAAGCCGCCGCCGACCGCCCGCTGCGAGTCGCCCGGCCGCCCGCCGAGTGGTCGCTTCTCCGAGGCGGCGGGCGGGCGGCGGGACGAGCGACGGCCGCCTTTCTGCCGCCGCCCGACCGCCCACTCGCCGACGGCGGCGACTCGCGAGAAGCCGGCGGATTCTCCGTTTCGTCCGGCCGCCCCGATCGGCCGGCCGGCTGGTGGACGGGGAGTGAACACGCCGCCCTTGGTGCTTCCACGGGCGGCGGGGCGCTCTGCTCGCTGCCGCCCGGTCGGCTGCGGGCGGAAGTTCGCGCTCGTTTACGCCCACTCGCCAGTCGGCCACGAAGCGCTGAGACGGCGGCGGGGTCGGGGGTCTTACTTGGGAACAGGGGTTGTTTGGGGTAATGGGATGAGATGATGTCGGGAGTATTCTTGTTGAATAGAAACGAATGGGCGGGTTGAGGATGAGAAGGTTGTTAACAGCGGCGGTTTATTCCGCGTGCAGCTCGTGATTCACGTCTCAACGTAAAGCTGGTGATTAAGAGGTAACTTTCTTGTAGGCCGTTTATTTCAAGTCACTCGGTTAGCTGTCTTTCTGCTGTCTATGCCTTGAATTTATTCCGTGCTGTCTCGATTCTTTCAGCAGACCGCAAACGCACTGCCCGCTCACAAACATCGATAAATCGAACGAGTCTGTGGGCGTTTCTGCGGACGGCAAAGAGTGCGTAGGAGCCGCTTGGGCATTGAAGCTGCCGACCGCCTTTCCATCCACCACTGCCCGATAGCTCCCCCTCATTCACTATCCATCTTCTCCTGCATCGAAGTAATCGCCGCTCCTCCCCCGCCGCCACTCGACGTCCACTGGCGGCGAGTGAGGAGTCGCCGAAATGCCGCTCGTGCTCTCCGCCGATCGAGCGGAAGAAACTCCCGCCGTCGAATGGGCGTCTCGGAGGCCGCCCCGCAATCCGCCCACTGCTTTCTGTTGGGTGACAGGCCGCACACTCTCCGCTCACCTCAAAGCAGTCTCCCAATCGATGGATTGAATGGAGGCGTTACATTGATCGCTGGAGTTGGGGGCGGCCGTTGGACTCGCGGCCGGCATTCCACCCGCCGTCCTCAAGAAACGAGTCCTCCACTCCTCACTTTTCGTCACCCCCGTCCCGACCGCCCACTCGCCCGTTGGAGCGGCTCTCCGTTGCGAGCGGCGGGCGAGCGGCGGGACGAATTCGCGGCCACTCGGCGGTCGACGGCGGGCGCCCGTTCGGAGCGAGCGGGCGGACTGCCGGGCGGCCGACCGCCTCGTTCATTCGGCGGACGGGCGAGCGGAGAGCCCCGCAGCGATGCCCGCCGCCCACTGGGCGGTCAACACACGGCCCGTCGTTCCCGATCGGCCCGTTCGCTCGTCGGGACGGCCACTCCAATCCTCCGCCTTCCGCCGGCCTCCTCGCCGTCCGGCCGCCGAGTGGAAGCGAGCGGCCGCCGCCCTTCGGCGCGTCTCGCCGAGTGCGGGCGATCGAAGCGACCGGCGGCGTTTCGGCGGAGCGGCGGGCGGGCGGAGGACTCGCTTCTTCATTTGGCGGGTTGTTGTTTTGAGTGAGGAAGTTTCTCATTCCGTGACGAACTTATGTAACTTCTTTTCGATTAGAATGAGTGGAGACCTCCGCAACGCCCAGTTGTTGTGCGGAGCGTCTCTTAGAACAGCAGGGATGAAGAAGCTTGAAAGCGGGCGTTCTCTCGTTTTGTTTCCGCATTGGTGCTATCGACGTTCTCTCGTTGGTTGTTGTAGAAAACTCTCATTTTATTCCGCCAGTCGCTGAAACACGTCATCCAAAACTGGTTAGAAAGTGGACGATTAGTGAAATCTCACCAAAATTCGCTCGACCGCCTTCAACCGACGGCATTCTTCTCCCATTCATTCGATGGATCTCCCATCCAGCAATCGAGTGGAGAGGAAGACGGCCGTTGGTGCCCGCCCGCCCGGCCGCCTGTTTGTGAGGAGGCCGTCGGATGGTCGCTGGATAAGTTGACACCAGTTGATGAAGGAGTTAAGAGATGCATTTACTTGTGGATTGATGGAACCACTATTGTTTTTCAAATTGCTGTTGAGGTGCGATGCCGCGTAAGTTCATTCCGTAATTGCGCGCGTGCTTCGCTGCGCGCTCGTAATAATACCTGCTCGACGCCCGTGCTCATTCTTCTCCTTCACTCGAACCACCGCCCGCCATCCACTCCCTCCACAACTTCCACGGCCGGCAATCGACGGCGTCCAGCGGAGAAGGCGGCGCCCGAGGGAGGGCGCTCCGCGGACGACCGCTCACTCCCGCCCGGCAGCTGCGAGTGGGCGGGCGGGCGGCCACTTGCCGACGACCCGCCCGCCCTCTCCGCCCGCCCGCTCGAGGACGCGCGTTCGCTGCCCCCACTCGCCGCCCGCCGCTTTCTGCCGGGCGGCTCGCGAGTGCGTCCGCCCGGCCGGCAGTTCGGGGCGCGCGGCTGCCGGTCGCTCTTGTTTGTCTGCTGTTTACGGCAGTCGTCCGCGTGTTGTCGGGCGCGGTGTGGTTTGAGGAGATGTTTGTGGAGCGCTATCTTCTTTCAGGTAAGAGTGAAAAACGGTTGGTTCATTGGTGTGAGTGGGGTTGATTAGCGAGCGTGTTTATTCCGATGAGGTTGATAAGAGCATCCTCTCATTCCGAGTTGACTTGTTCGTTTGGGTATGCGGGTAAGAGCGCCACCCATTTTACTCATTTTAATGCTCGAGAATGAAGACGATGAAGCATAATTCCGGCGGGCCCTGTCCGTCATTTTTGAGTTGTTGAACGACCTATGAAAGCGTAGACAAGAACGAGCTTGTTGGACGTTCTCCTCACTCCTCCTCATTTCGTCCTTTTCGGCTCGGGGGCGTCGAGCGAAGAGGAGCCTTCCGCCCGCCATCCGAACAGCCGCTCTCGAGTGGACGGCGGCCGCTTCGGACGAGCAGGCCGGCGGGGAGTGAGTGGAATCCCCGCGGGCTGCTCGTCCATCCACTCACTCCCGCTCAACAGGGTGGAGATCCCCGTGGAGTTCTCCAGTGAGCGCTCTCCGACCACCGGCGGCAATGGCGGCTGTCGAGTGGGTGGATCGTGCTCGTGATCAGGCGGCCAGCGGAGGAGCGGGGGTTGGAGATTGGATGGGTGGGAAGTTGACCTGCTTGCTGCTTTTTTTATTCCGTCGCTCGCGTTGTCAGTGTGCTCGAGTATTGTCATCACTTCGCTCGCTCTACTTCGCGCTTCTTGCACCCCGTCTTCTCGAGTGGCATTCATTCGATCGTGAACGGAATGATCCATCCGGCCCGCTCACGTCAACCCCTCTCGTTTGCTTGGAAGAGGCCGTGTAGACGCCAGCCGAACGAGCAAACAGAACGAAGCGTCAGCTGTTGCCGTTATTCCGCGGCGATTGTTGTGCAAAACAAGCCCCGTGATTGTTCGACGAACAGCTACCGGTTTATTCCGCGACGTGAATCTCCTCGCCTTTTATATTGTTTCTGCCACCCGACCGAACTCCTGCTGTCGACGGGAATCTTCCGCCTACGAGCTCGCGTACCCCCAAGAGCAGCCGGCTTCTCCGGCCCGAACACCCGTCCCACTCGCCGAAGGAGGGCGTCCACTCCAGCTGCAGTCGGCGGAGGAGTCCGAAGAACCGCCCGCTCCCCGAACGGGAACGAGGAGCGGGCGGTGAGGAGGGACGGGCGACGACCGGGAGTTCTTTTCGGCGAGTGGCCGAGCGCCCGTTCGGTTGGTCGAGTGGCGTCGATGCGGGCTTCTCTTCTCGTTGCTGGTCGGGTGGAGGAATTCCGGATTATTCCGCGAAAACAAAAGGCAAAAGCAGGCGCAATCCCTTCTATCAAGAATGGATGGTGTTTCGATCACTACAATCAAGACGACTTCGCCAATCAATGTTTTTGGCAGGCATCTCCGAGTCCAACCGAGTGGACGTCCAATCCAACGGTCTTCTGGCGAGCGGCCGAGGGCACGCGCGGAACGAAGAAGTGCCCGATACACGCGAGAATTCTGCTTGGGCTCGTCTTTGCACACCGTTGATTATGAGAGGGCAATTGCGGTGAGTGGGAGGCGATTCTATCCTCTTGTGCTCTCGGAAGGTTGGATGGCAACGGACGCTTCTTCACGCAAAGAGGAGCAAGCAAACCTGCTTTTTTAAAATAGTTTTTTGCGTGTGAGTTTCGGTTGTTTTATTCCGTGTTGTTATTTCGTCGGCGAGTCATAAAATCCTTTGTTTGCTCAACAGTGAGCTTTGTTGTTTTTTGCACCTTTCAGATTACGTTAGGCGACGATTTGTGAGAGCTCTCTGGTTCTTGCTGCGATTATTCCGCACAGAAGACGAACTGTGAGACGAATTTCTCCTGCACATCGCCATTGCTTCAAATTCTACGCTTCCTTTGATCACAGACGGGGTCGAGCGGAGGCCTTCGATTCGACGCGATTGTCCAACACTCGACTCCTTTAAATGGTGTCACGTCATAAGAGCGCATCCATAAGAGCGCGCGACATAAGCGCGCCGACATAAGCGCGCCCGACACAAGAGCGCACGACATAAGCGCGCACGACGTAAGCGCGCACGTCATAAGAGCGCACGGCAAAAGAGCGCCGACACAAGAGCGCATTTTGATTTCCACCTAGATAATTGACCTATGCTGCCCATTTCGGACGATTTTCCTTCACCACCAGCAGCACGCACCCCCAAACGAAGAACTACAGAGCAGCACACCCGCCGTGCTCTATTCGTACGCAAAAACGACGACTTGGTGGTCGACCGTCGAACAAGCGAACATCTCCCGGAAGTCGCGGAACACAAGCGCACACTCCCCTTTGCTCTTTTCACTTTGGCAAAGTCGCTCGATACAGGGAAAGTCGAATAACTGCAGGGGCACACTCCCCTTTGCTCTTTTCGTACGCGTTAGCCTTCTTTATTTTCAATGAACCATTCTATTCAACAACACAATCCAAAAAGAAACAAATAAATGATCGTTCACAGGTGCGGACTGATCGCCCTCAAGAAGTCCAGCACGTCCCGTTTGGCCCATGTGTCGCAGACGGCGGCCAGTCGCTGGTCGTTCCGAACGTACGCGGGGCGTCGCCGCTGAGTGGCCACGCTGCGGTCCGTGATCGCTTTCTCTGCCATGATGCGCTGGAAGCGGCCTTCTTCCTTCAGCACTTGCGGGAGAACGACGGTCAGCGGCGAGTGGCTCAAGTTGGAGAACGTTTTCTGTAATGAAAGGAAGAATGAATGATCGAATAGTTCGCCTAGAAACGCACCGCGAACACTTGGTGCCAGGCCTCAACGTTGTTATTGGTTCTCGGGCGATTTCCGTTAAGTACGAGTTCCCGCACGTTCCAAAGACGGGGCTCGAAGCAGGCGCGCGGCAGACGGTCGCTGCGGAACTGCCGCTCCGCCTCAAAGCCAGCTTCTCCTTCCTGGAAGACGGTCGCCGTTGGGATGCTCTGCGAGCCGATGTACGTGCGGCAGAAGTAATCGACGACCTCCCACCCGTCTTCCAGGTCGGCTATCGACTCGGCAGCGATGCAAAACGATCTGAAAGACAGGAATCTGGATGATCGAAAGAAAGAACTTGCTTGAAGACGTCCGCGAGCGGAACAAAGGCGAGGGCCTGGAGGCATTTCAGCCGGCGTTTCCATTCGCCGTTCTCGTCGTTGTACGCAGCGAGGAGTGCGGGGAACGTCTGGATGCGCCGGAAGATCGATTGGCTCAAATGGAAGAGGCAGCCGTGGACGGAGGACTCCGGAAAGATCTGTTCGAAGGAGGTGATCGCCGCCCGTTCGAAGTCCGAAATGACGATCTTCGGCGTTTCGCCGCCCACGTGCTGTCGAAGTGCGGAGAAGATCTGATCGTAGATTTCGCGAGTCCGATGGCTGCAGAAGGCGTACAGGCAGGGGACCGATGAGTGCTCGCCGCCGATGATCGAGTGGACGGTGAAGAGCTGATGGAATTGCGAGGGCACAATCTGGAACGTCCCGTCCATTGCCCACACGTCGTTCTGCCGAAGCAGATCCAAGCCGAATTTCGAACAGAAAACGATCACTCGGGATTTGTCGTTGGAGGAGTCGTGCAGAAGGAAGCGCTCGCCGCCCGGATGGCTGAACTCGATCGGAACGGTGATCTCGTGGAGCGGGACGTCGAGCTGCGCGACAGCCGTGGCTTCTTTCTTCTTCTTGTAGCGCTGGTAGCTCCGAGACCACGCGGACTCCGGCGAGGTCTTGGCGACGGCCTCCGCGTTCTCCGACAGCTTCGAGCGGGCCGCGTCGACAGCGGAGCGAGTGGGCGTGGGGTTGGCGGCGGACGCATGGGAGGCGAGGACATCTCGCGCTTGACGCTCCTGAAAAAAAGAAGGGGGTGATCGATCGTAAGAATCTCCGCTCACAGTGACCGCTGCGTAGTCCGGTGGATGCTCGTCGGTCTGGCCCTTGATCACGTGCTTCTTGACCAAGCGGCCGTCGTAGCGCTTCGGGTCGCTGTTGAGGAGGGCGGGCAGGTTGATGTACACGCGGCCCGTGCATCTTTTGACGAGACAGCGCATCGAGATCTTCGTTCCGTTGTCGATTACTCGGTCCTTGCGGTACTCGAAGCCGCCTTGCGTGACGATCGGAAAGCCGCGACCGTCAACTCGAGTGTTTCGAGAGTTGAGGGCGGTGAACACGAGCGTCTCGTCCATCTGCAAGAAACGAAACTCGTAATCGAATCACCGGCTCGTTCGTAACTCACCACTTTCAACGTCCAAATCACCAAGAAATCACTCGAAAAGGGGCGAACAAGCGCCCGCAAACCGCCGAAAAGCGGAGGAAAGGAGGCGCCGGTCGGATTTCGGCGGGCCGAACGGACGTGGAGGTATTACGCAACTGTCTGGACCGTCTTCGTTTAGGGAGAAATGCGCTCTAGTGTCGGCGCTCTAGCGTCGTGCGCTCTTGTGCCGTGCGCGCTTATGTCGTGCGCTCTTATGACGTGCGCGCTTATGTCGCGCGCTCTTGTGTCGCGCGCTCTTGTGTCGCGCGCTCTTGTGTCGTGCGCGCTTATGACATGGAGCCCCTTTAAATTTCGAGCATCGCTCTTCGATGGAGAGTCCGAATAGAGCGAGTGGAAAGACGAATCAGTGCTTCTTTTGTATGCGATGAGTACGCAGCGGTTATTCCACTGGTGGGAAATCCCTGCTCTTACATTTTTCAGGTAGTTGGAGGTGTGCTTGTTGTCGTCAAAGATCGATGGAGGTTAGCGAGTGGTGTATTGGTGACAGCGATTCTCGGCGAGGCATTTTATTCCGCTGCACCTGCATTTCGATTGTTTGACGTCCTCTACGCCGATCGCTCTTCAATCGAAACGGCCGGCTTCAACCTACAGGCAGCACGCAGTTCATCGCCCCCTCTACCAATCGTCCACAACGGGCCTCCTCCCACCAAACCGCCGGGCTCGTTCCGCCCACCAGTCGGCGGCCGCTCGGCGGTCGACACACGAGCGAGGAGACGCGCGAGAGGGCGGCGATTCGGCCGCCCGCTTCTTTCCGCCCGCTTCCTTCCGGTCGGCCGGCTCCTCCCGCCGCTCTCCACAAAAGGCGAGTGGACGGCGGGGAGGACGCTGCGGGCGACCGGGAGGATGGAGGCCGCAAACTCCCGCGCCTTCCGCTCGTTCGGGCGGACGGGCGGCGGAGAACTCGACGGCGAGCGGCGGTCGTCGGTCGGGGGCCGCCTTATGGGCACTTCCGCTCCACTCGCCGCCCAACGGGATGGGCGGCCCATCCGCCCGAACTCGCCGCCGCCCACTCGGCCGACCGCCCGCCGACTGCTGCGAGAAGACGGCCGCTGTTTGTGGGCGGAGAACGCCGCCCTCTGCCCACTTCTCCTCGCCGGACCGCTCACTCCACAAGGCGGCCGCCGTCCACTCGCCGCTTTCGATCCACGCGGACGGCAGGCGGCTCCAGCAATCGACCGCTCGGTGGGCGGAGTGGACGGCAGCAATCACTCGCTGTTTTGGCGGGTGTTCGGCACTTGCTAATTGGTTGGGGACTGTACGATTGAATGGCGTTGCCGGGTACTTCGATTCGTGGAAGCGGATAGCGGATGGTGAGTGTCCTTTCTTTAACTGATCGCTATCCTTAATGTAGTGGTTGGTTATTCCGGTAGTGCTGGTTTATTGTTCCGATGTTCAGTGATTCGTGTACTTTCGTTCGTTCAACGCAGCTTGTTTACCACCAGCGGCTTTATTCCGCTGATTTTCCAGCGGACACTTGCGAACTTTCACTCGCTTCTTCTTAGCGAAGATGTGGGGACCGCCGGTCGTTGCAGCGGGACGGGCGTCCATGCGGACGGAGATTCGCGTTGTTGCTGGACGGTCTTGAATTCAACGATGAGGGGGAGAGTGTTTGGGAGCGGTGATTCCGTAGCAGAATCTTTTTGTGGTGTCCAGTTTTTGTAACGGTATGTGCTTGTACAATAGGTTATTATGCGTGTTGCTGCTTTCATTTCCCCACTATTCGCAATTTCCGACCAATCGGCGAGCAGACTGATCCCGAAGCACCCGCCGTCGACTGTCGCCCACGCGGACGACTGCCCGCTTGTTCCCGTTCGGTCGCCTTCCCGTGCCGTTTGCTCGCCCACTCGCCGGCTTCTCCGCCCACGAGCCGCCCGCCGAGTGGCCGCCCGCCGACCGCCGAGCACACGATCCGCTCGGCAGGCGGCCGCCCTCCTCTTCGTCCACCGGCCGGCCGGTCGCTCCTCCCCGCCCACCCGCACTCGAACGACGTCCACCGTTGGGAAGAAGCGAACGGAGCGGGCGGGCGGCCGCCTGCTTTCGGTTGGGGGCGGCCGCTTCTGCCCTCCACTCGGCCACTCCGACCACTCGCTTCCCCCGCCCGCCCGCACGGCCGGCAGTCCGCTCCACAAACCACTGGACTACGCGGCCACCAGTCGGGCGGGCGGCTTCTTCGGCGTCCCAACGGCCGGGGGATCACGAGCGTGTCGTGGAGAGCGGCCGATCGCTCGTTCGTGGAGCGGAGGCGGGCGGAAGGGAGCGACGAGAAGGCGGGCGGGCGGTTCGGAGCCCCACTCGCTCCACGGGACTCGCCGTGCGCTTGATGGCCGGCGGCCAGTGGGCGACTCTTCATTCGCACCCGCCCCAAGAAACGAGGGAGCGGGCGGTCGTCCTGCCTGCCGTTGAGGAGTGGCGGGCTTTTGAAAGGCGGCCTTTTTCGATCGAAAGATGCCTATTGCTGTGGCATTCTTGTTCAACGTGATCCGAACAGTTGGTTTGTTATTCCGGCTGCGGATCTGTTAAAGGCGATGCGTGGGAGCATTTGAGTTCCTCTTTTCGATAACCGCTGCTCCATACTTCCGCCCTGAAAGATATTTGTGCTGCCCAAACTGCTTTCGTTTCTGTCAGCCGTTGAAGAGAGAGTTGGGATGCGGGAAGGTGCCAAGCACTCGTTCTTCTTCAACTGGTTAGATCGTTTTTTCGTTGTGACCGACAGAAATCGTTGAATTCATGCATTATTGCTTTCTTTTTTCTGCTAATTGGTCGGTGTCAAGCTTGTTTATTTCGATTGGCAAAGTAGGCTCTAAGACCAGCCAGTTTATTCCGCTCGAAGACGATCTTGTATTTGTTGAATCATGCCTAATTCAAGTATAAAATAGAATTTCTTTGCTCACTCCGAACCACCGACTCCTTCCGTCCACCCACTCCCAATGCTCGTGTCGGAGTGACGGTCAAAGTGGAGGGCGCCTCCCGACCGTCCACTCGGTTCTCCGCTCGCCGCTCCGCTCTGCCCGTCCTCTCCTCGAATCAACGGGGCGAGTGGGTGGTCGACGGCCCGCTCGTTCGGGCACTCGAATCGCCGAAGAGGGCGGGGTTGATCCAGCGGGCGGCAGCGAGCGGAAGAAGTCGGGGCGTCTTTCCACTCGGCCATTCGGGCACTCCCGCTCCTCTCGTTCCATCGATCACTTGTGGCTCCACTTGATCTAGGCCGTCAGTTGTGCACGGAGAGGAGCGGTCGGGTTTATGTGAGGTAAGTGCTGTTAAGAATGGACTGCTCGGGTGATTCGTGATGACGTTGCTTAAATTCGGTGTGGTGTCTTGAAAAGCTGTCGATTTTGGGAAAGCAGACGGAGAACAAGAAATAGCTGTTGGTCAGGTTATTAATTTCTTTATTCCGCGCCACAAAATTCGTCCGAAATTGCGAGACACGAGCCACGCTTTCTAATTCCTGCTACCCGAAATCTCTCCATCTCTCGTTCAATTCCAAGGACGAGCGAGAGGGCAGTTGGGGTCCGTTCACCGAGCAGCCGCCCCTCCCGCAACAACAAGCGGGAGGTCGCCGTTTCGCTCAAGACGGCCGACCGCCGTGTGATTTCGGCTTCCGGGCGGCAGAAATCGGGCGTCCTCCCGCTCTCCACTCGCCGCTTCAAAGTGGGGCGAGCAATCGATCCGAGTTGATGGCCGGAGCGTTCCTTGCAGCATGTCGCGTAAGTGGAAGTGGAGATCGAACCGATTCGATTGCGAGGTGAGGAGCACGCGAGAGGGTTATTCCGGTTTGAGGTTTTCTTAGCTGAGCTTCCACCTGTTCATCCTGGCTTCTCCACGAACTCCTTCCGTCTGCTTTCAAGCAGAAGTCCACCCACCACACGATCGACGCACTAAAAACCACGCAGCTGCCCGTTCCCACACGACCCGTCGCGACGTCCACAAAGATCGGTGGACTCACCGCTCACTCCTCCCCGGCATTCGATCGACGGAGTTTCGTCCTGCCGGTCGCTCGCGAGCTGCCGGTCGGGCGGCGAGGTGCCCGCGACGAGGCCGCCCGCCGCCCCCTCCACTCGAAAGCGGGCGGCCGACGGGACGAGTGGGCGGCGGGAAGAAAGAAGGGAGGGGCGGACGGGAGAACAGAGCGGCGAGTGGGTCGTTCTTCTCGGAGGTTGGTTCATGACGTGGAGCACTAATCCCTTTGAGATCGACTGCTTTCTTTTTTCTTCGGCCTCGCAGTCCAGTGGAACACAACTAACGATCAGTGGGGACAGTTAACCGTCGGTTATTCCGTCTCGCTGCGTCATTCTCTCATCTCGTTTGCAGGCTCGTCGACGGCAGTGCGCGTGGAACGCCAAGTATCCGAACGCTGGAAACACGTGCTTCGTGTTCGGCGAGGGAACAGCGGAAAGCAGTCCAATCATCCCCCGCTACACACTCTGGTGCGTCGAAGTGGACGTCAAACATGAGACGACCGGCCTCTCGAACGCCCTCCTGCCGCCCAACGACGCGCCCGCTACGGACGAGAACTGAAAGAAGCGGTGGTCGTCCAGAAAAGGATCAATAGATTGACGACCGCGGTACTCTTGCCGCAACAAAGACGAGGTGCAGCACTTTCTTTTCTCGGATTCGATCGTGTTTTCAACCGCGAGGGTCGAACGTTCCAAAATTTCTCTTCAGACCGCTGTTGGAAGGGTCGGTTTCGAAGACGAACCTCAAACTTGGGTTAATAAACCGAAGAAGTCGGCGAGCGGCGGCCGGTCGTGCAGCGACGAGGGCGGGCGGTCGACGAGAAGCACGAGCGGGGGCGCTCTCCTTCGCTCCCGTCTTGCACTCTCTTCCTGCTGCCTTCCTTTCGTCGTGCACTGCGGGCGCCGCGCTGGTCTCTCGCCCCGCCGCTCTCCGCTCGCTTTCGGGCGGCCGGTCGCCCACGAGTGGCGGGGGAGCGCGCCCGAGAGCCCGCGTTGCGAGCGGCGGCGTGGTCGTGTGCCGGGAAGGTGCTCCAACGATCCAGCGGAAAGCAATCCGCCGCCACCGACCGACCGGCGGAAGCCACGGGAAAAAAGTGTGCTGTGGGAAGAGCTGCACGAGAGACAAGCTCCAGCGCGCCTTCGCTCCTCCCGCCACTCGTCGTCTTCTTCGGTTTATTAACCCAAGTTGAGGTCAGCTCATGCTTCCTGCCCAGTCCCCGGATTGTGGCTCGAACACAGCAAATTTTGGAACGTTTGACCTTGCGGTCGAACACAATCGAAGAGCAATAAAAAGTAGCCATGCCGTTTGTTCCTGGCCTTCAACGGCCAGCTCGCGACTCGCACTCGGATTCGAGGTTCGTTTCGATCGACAATTCGTTGCCGCAATTCCGAATGAGGGCTCGGACACAAGACGATCCTCTTTTCATGCGGGGACCACAAGCAATCCTGTCGATCGGCTCCCTGCTCGCTCTTTACGGCCGCCGATGTCCAGGATGCTGATCGCCCGATCGTCGACGTCCATCTTGATGCACCCGAAGGTTTTCTTTCTTCTACTCAACAGAACGCACCAAAGATCGTGGAACGTAGTCGGCGGTCTCCTCGTCCGAGTGGAAGCCCGCGAATGCGCACTGGCCCTCCCCGATGCCCAAGTCCACGACATAAGCCGAAGCGGGCGGTTTTGTCGCTCGATCGCAGTCGAGCACGTAGAGCCCGTAGTCCCAACTGAACGTCAACGAGGCGTTCTGGGGCATCAAAATGTTGGGCACTCCGGTGTCCACCTTCGCCCAGATATTCTTCGGTCTTGTAGCGGAAGGAATCCACGAAGAAGGCGAGCGAGCGCGTCCCTCCGAACCAGTCGGCTGTCCGCACGACTCCGAGCAGGCGCCGAACCTGAACGCGGGCATCCTCCTGCTTACAAGGTGACCAGACGGTGCAGCCGAGAGCGGTCTAAGAGAACGTAGTGAGAGACGAACCGGGCATTCTGCCCGTCAGAAGCCGCTGGCACCGGTAGCGCTCGATGCTGCTGAATTCCCGGAAGAAGTTGATGATCGGCGATGAGTTCTCGTTCGGGTTCGCGGCATCTTCGGGGTTCCTGCGGGTGGAGTCGGTCCTTCTCTTGCCCGTTGCCTTTCACGCACCAGCACTCCGTCGGGCAACACGGGCGAAATCCAGCAGTGGTCGACGACTCCTGAAGCCCGTTCGTTTCCGCGGAAAACAACCCACCGAACCGCTCCCACGTGCCGAAGTCGAAGAGCTGCAAGCGTCAACAGATTGGCGAAAGGAGTTCGAAGAGAGCCGTCCAATTCCCGCCCACGAGGTCGCCGTAACTCGTGCCGAAAGCTTCCAGATCTCCCGTGTAGCCGGCGCACTTCGACGAGGAGGACCGCAGAGTAGAAGCTTTGATTGTCGAGACGGCCGGGGTGGTCGCGGGCGAGCAGGAACGTCTTTTCGCTTCCACTTTCCATCGACACCGCGTACTCGACGGCTGCAAGCAGCTACGGGGCGTCCCAACGGTGGTTGTCGTGAGAACTGGAGAGTCCGGATAGGACGGAAGGTAGTCCTGCAACGAGTTCAGCAGTCAACCATTCACTTCTTTCCGCATTCGCTGGTGGTAGGCCTTGAGCAGGCCGGCTGTCCATCAATGCTGCTTCCCATGGACGATCAACAACTTCGGGTGGTTGTCTTGAGCCGCAGCCGCAATCATTAGGAGGCAGAACGCAAATGCATCTCCAGGGGAATGGTAGCGAACGCAAAATGAGGTCCGCTTTCTAGAAGATGAAGAGACCAACAGGCGGTCAGCAGTTGTGCTGTTGATTAGTTTGCTGGCCAAACACCGATGATCGCTCCAGAAGACAGCAAACAGTTGCAAAGAACATCCGTCCGCTAGTAACCTCCTGTAATGGTCGGTTTTGCTCGTTGAGAGCGCCGATCACGAAACGGAGGCAACAAGCTGAAGACGGCTCACGTGTTTTCGGTTGTGTGTACAAATTTCTCCGCAAAATAGAGGCCGGCCGTTGTGAACGAGCAGGGAACATCCGCGTGGAACGCAGGGAACCAACGAAACGAAAGAAAGTGAGCCGAAAAGCGTGAAGCAAGCGCCCAACGCCGTCCGGGACAT
Organism: Aphelenchoides fujianensis; assembly: GCA_024699865.1. Taxonomy (NCBI): domain Eukaryota; kingdom Metazoa; phylum Nematoda; class Chromadorea; order Rhabditida; family Aphelenchoididae; genus Aphelenchoides; species Aphelenchoides fujianensis. The sequence goes on along the minus strand of JAMPIO010000004.1, from coordinate 1,323,322 downwards.
GCGGGCGGCGCTGAGAACGGAACGCTACTCGTGAAGGAGCAGACGGAACAACCATTTCGGTGGTAAAGTTCGACCGAATGGCAGAAAGCAAACTCGAGCAAGAAGAAACCGTTGGAATTTGTGTGTTTGCTTGCGAGTGCGCTGTCATGAATCGTTTTTGGTCTGGACAAGGCGCATTTCATCCAAATAAGAGGCGACAAACTGCAGATGGCAAATGAAATCCTCCGTCTTCTTTGTCCCAGAGGACGGCTTGTGCGGTCGCGTAGGCGTCCAACGGCTGCAATCGAAATTCGCCGCTTGCCGCCCGTTTGGCGAGCGACGAGGAGTGCCGCGAGCATCCCCTCGCTTATTCGTTCCTATCGTTTTGTTTCGTGAATAAACCGCCGGATGTTGGCCCCGTCGAACTCGAGGCCGACCGCCGCCCGCTGCGAGTCGCCCGGCCGCCCGCCGAGTGGCCGCTTCTCCGAGGCGGCGGGACGAGCGGCGGCCGCCTTTCTGCCGCCGCCCGACCGCCCACTCGCCGACGGCGGCGACTCGCGAGCAGCCGGCGGATTCCTCCGTTTCGTCCGGCCGCCCCGATCGGCCGGCCGGCTGGTGGACGGCGAGTGAACACGCCGCCCTTGGGGCTTCCATTAGCATCGGGGCGCTCTGCTCCAATCCGCTGGGTCGGCTGCGGACGGGAGTTCGCGCTCGTTCCCGCCCACTCGCCACTCGGCCACGAAGCGGCGAGACGACCAGGGGAATCGGGCGGGCTTCTTTCGGATTGAGGGTCGTAGCAGGAGGAGTAATGAAGGTCGAGATGTTCTTTGTTGAAAGAAGAAGAACGGATAAGTTGGTGATGAGAAGCTTGTGGAAAGTCGGGTGTTTATTCCGCGCCGATTGCGTATTCCTGGAACTTTATTGGACGTTTTCAATAACCGCGATTGCAACGACAAGCAGACAGTCAGACATTGAAATAGAGAAAAGGATGCCGTACCGGAAGGGCAGCTTTGTTGAAGAATGCATTTGACACCGAACGCCTTTCTTCATTGTGTGTTTGGCCCAAACCGTTTCTGTTAATTCCGTCGGAGGAATTGCGATCTTCTTCTTACACGTACAACTGACGAGTGGAAAGCAAACAATTTTCTTGCAGGACGCCGGCCGCAAGTCGGTCGGTTTGCCGTTATTCTGCCGGCAGTGCCTTCGTTTATTCCGTTAAAATTCGTTTTGCAGTAGGGGCATCGAATCCATATGCACTCTCCACACACAACCAGAGACTGGACTGGAAACATTGGTGAACGTTCTTGCGGATGGTGAACATTGAGTGGTGGCCGCTCGAGAGTTGAAGCTGCCGATCGCCTTCTAATCCTTTCACCGCCCGCTCGCTCCCCGCCATCCACTCCCGCCCTTTCCTGCATCAAAATGCCGCCCCTCCCCAGCCGCCCATCGACGTCCACTGGCGGCGAGTGAGGAGTCGCCGGAATGCCGCTCGTGCTCTCCGGCGATCGAGCGGAAGAAACTCCCGCCGTCGAGTGGGCGTCTCGGAGGCCGCCCCGCAATCCGCCCACTGCTTTCTGTTGGGCAACATGCCGCAAACTCCCCACTCACCTCGAAGCAGTCTCTCAATCGCTGGATCGAATAGGTGTGTTCCATTGCTTCCTCCTCTCCTGCTGGAGATGGGGCGGCAGGCGGACTGGCGGTTGGTCGAGAAACTGTGGTTGTTTCGTTTGCGCGAAGGAACGGCAAAGATCAATTTGTTTGGATGAGAAGTAATAGCTTTTTTTACGTTTCAACGAGCTGTATTAGGGGTTCCTTCTTTCACAGACAAGGTCGATTTGTTGACATTGAATTCACGGTGTTGAATGACGACTTCGAATTCCTTGACTCTGTCCTTGCCTTACTGATTACTTTTTCTTTTCGATTAAAAGGCGGTTCGTCGTCTGAACGATTATTCCGCCGGCTACCACCAAGAGTTTCGTCATAGAATTGTCGCCTTTGCTCGATACCAACCGGCCTCGTCATCGCGAGTGGTCGTTAAGGAGTGCGAGAAACAAGCCCTCCACTCGCCGCTTCTCGTCGTTCCCGCTTTGACCGCCCACTCGCCCGTTCGAGCGGCTCTCCGTTGCGGGCGGCGGGCGAGCGGCGGCACGCCGGGCAGAACCGACCGGTTCCCTGCATTTAGGCATTCCGCTTCCCTTACGTCCACTTGATTTCTTCGGTCAGAATTTCCACGCGTTTGAAATGACAAAAGGGATTTCCACTTTCACCGAAAGGTTCTTTACACTACTGGCTATCGAACGAGGCCTCTTGGTCGTTTTTCAGCAACTACTCGTTGAGCAATCGTCGATTTTGTGATCGCTTGACGACATGACCGACTTTACCGCGTTCTAGTTCTTTGAAGGAAGCGGAAACAGGCGAAATAAGAGCGTGCGTTCTGTTCACAGGATTGTTTCGCGTCCCTATTGTGAATTTGGTCGGCGGGCTAACACTTTTGACGAAGTTTTATCGCTTTTTCTCTCCAACAATCGTAAGAGGCGCGCAAGAAACGTTGTCCGCTGCGCGATTGGACGTTCGCCAGCCATCATTTTGGGTATTGGCAATCCCAAAACGATCATACAATCGAGATTCATCGAGTTTTGAAGTGTTTGGACAGGTTTCGATCTACCGAGGTCAGTGCAGATCGAACGCGAAAACCCCCGTTCGAATTCGCGGTTGCTCTTCGGGGCGCGAAATGCTGCCAGTCGCTTTCAACGGGCGGTTGTCCGGTGTGCGGCGGGACGAATTCGCGGCCACTCGGCGGTCGACGGCGGGCGCCCGTTCGGAGCGGGCGGGCGGACTCCCGGGCGGCCGATCGCCTCGTTCTTTCGGCGGACGGGAAGGCGGAGAGCCCCGCAGCGATGCCCGCCGCCCACTCGCGCTGTCCGTCGAGCGGGCATCTTCGGCGCTCAACACACGGCCCGTCGCTCCCGATCGGCCCGTTCGCTCGTCGGGACCGACACTCCAATCCTCCGCCTTCCGCCGGCCTCCTCGCCGTCCGGCCGCCGAGTGGAAGCGAGCGGCCGCCGCCCTTCGGCGCGTCTCGTCGAGTGCGGGCGATCGAAGCGGCCGGCGGCGTCTCGGGGGAGCGGCGGGCGTGCGGAGGACTCGCTTCTTCATTTGGTGGGTTGTTGACATGAATAGGGGAGTCCATATTCCGCTTGAAAACCTTCTAAGTGAAAATCTCCCCCACGTCCGCTTGTTGTACGGGGCTTCTATCTGGACAGCGGAGAAGACGCTTGGAAGAGAGCGTTCTTTCGTTCTGCTCCGAATCGATGCTCTCGGCGTTTTTTCGATGGGCGTTGCATAAGGCTCTCGCTTTATTCCGTGTTCGTGATGAAACCGATTGTGTTTCACACGCTCAACAGGGGAGACCAAACGAAGTGGAAAGCGGCCGACTCACACGAACTGCATCGCAATTCGTTCACCGACCTCCAATTGACGGCACACTCCTCCCATTCGTTCGGTCGATTTCCCGTCCGGCAGACGAGTGGGCAGCAGACGGCCGTTTGTGTCCGCCCGGCCGCCTGTTCGTGGGAAGACTGCCGGATGGGCCCTTGAAAGGTTGGTGCCAGTTGATGAATGATCTGAGTGCAGCCTTCACGTGTAGATCGTCAGCATTGCATTCGCTTCTTTGATCAGCGCAATAAGAGAGAGCTTTGTAATTTACTTATTCCGTGATGTTTTGTGCGTGTAGGGTCTCGTTTTGTAAAGAGGATGTTGGATGTGCATTTCCCACACTGCTTCCACGAGTCAGCAAGATTTGCGTGTAATCGACGACTGCGTTCCTTTTTTTCGTTGTATGGATTTACCTCCCGCCATCCACTCCCGCCACGACTTCCACGGTCGGCAATAAACGGCGTCCAGCGGAGAAAGCAGCGCGCAAGAGCATACGCTCCGCGGACGGCCGCTCGCTCCCGCCCGGCAGCTGCGAGTGGGCGGGCGGGCGGCCACTCGCCGGCGACCCGCCCGCCCTCTCCGCCCGCCCGCTCGAGGACGCGCGTTCGCTGCCCCCACTCGCCGCCCGCCGCTTTCTGCCGGGCGGCTCGCGAGTGCGTCCGCCCGGGCGGCAGTTCGAGGCGGGCGACTGCCGGTCGCTCTTGTTTGTCTGCTGTTTACGGCGGTCGTCTGCGTGTTGTTGGAGGCGGGAAAGAAGTTCGATGGTCTGCCTGTGGATCGCCTTTTTTCATGTAGGAAGGTGCGAAGCGGTAGGTTTTTGCAGAAGTTAACAACGATGAGCAGATGGGTTTATTCCGCAAAGCGGATGCCGCTACCGATTGCCTTATCATTTGTCTTGTGTTGACGGCAACATTTCGTTTGCAATTTAATGCTGAAAAAATGCCAAAAGACACGATTCGCTTGTAAAAGGAGCAAGTACATCTTTTGTTGTTGCACAGGATTGCATCTTCCACGGCGGACGAAGTTATTGTCGGAACGTCTGTGCTTTCCGAAAGGAACGCGGAAATCGCTCCGCTTCTCGGAAGGAAAGGAAGCCAGCGGGCCGCAAGAAGGACCAAAAAGGAGCCCCGCTGGCCGGCCGATCGGAAAGAAAGAGGCGAAAAAAGGAAGCAGCGTACCGTAAATCACCAGCTTTCGAAATCCCTCGTGGGAATTACGAAAGCGTTGCGAAACGGTTGTGTAATCGTTGCGAAAACGGCGTTTCAACGCCCGCCCAGCGCCTATAAAAGGAGACCGATCCGAGCGTTTTCCTCAGTGTGGTTTCCAGCGAGGTTGCCATCACCCCCTCACTCTTCCCTTCCTTCCCTTCCCTCCTCCTCCTCCTCCCGTCCTCCCTTCCCTCTTCTGATTCATTACCCCGTGTGTGTTGTGAATTGCGTAGAGCGTGAATAAACTCCTTCACTCGATCATTCGGTACTTCATTCTGTTGGGAATCGTCGCAACAGTTATTACACGTTTTACACATTCTGTGCCGAAAGGACAAGGCGTTGAGAACAATTCCGGCTTCTGCGATGAAGGGAACAACCCATGAGATAGCAGAAAAGAACACGTTCGCTGAAAGTTCTCCTCACGTCTCCCCGTTGTGTTCCGTCCGGTTCGAGGGCGTCGAGCGGAAAGAAGCCTTCTGCCCGCCATCCGAACAGCCGCTCTCCAGTGAACGGCGGCTTCTTCGGACGAGCAGGCCGGTGGGGAGTGAGCGGAATCCCTTCGGGCTGCTCGTCTCCTCGTCCACCCACTCACTCCCGCTCAACAGAGGCGAGATCCTCGAGGAGTTCTCCAGTGAGCGCTCTCCGACCACCGGCGGCAATGGCGGCTGTCGAGTGGGTGGATCGTGCTCGTGATCAAACGGCTAGCGGAGGGGTGGAGGATTGGGGGTCGGACGGGTAGGAAGTGGACGTGCTGGCTGCTTCTTCTCGCTTATTCCGTCTCGATGAGTCATTGTTTGCTGATTGATTGGTTGAAGTTTACATCGATCCGTTGCGTTCTTTCCATTTGTTCCTTTTTGCAGCCCCTTTTTTCATGTGACATTGCTTCGATGGTGGACAAACTGAGTCATTCGGCCGCTCACACGAACATCTCTCGTTTGGTTGGAAGAAGCTGTGTGGCGGCCGGTCAGCATCAAACCGAACGGAAAGAAGCGTCGGCCATTGCGATTATACCGTGACTCTTCTTTGGAGGAATAATGATCCCCCCGTAAACGGCGCTAACCGGTGAGTCTGTCAGTCCCCTCCGCACCCTCAACTTTTTAGCCGTTGGTCCAATCGATCTGAAATTTTTTCTGGCTAGAGTAACTCGCATGCGCGAAGTCCGAAAATGTGCATTTCGATCGGCGGCGGGCACGTCCAACGTTCCGTGCCGACGTTCCGCGCCGTACCGTTTTTCGCGCACGGCCAAATTCACCCGCCCTGTGGACGAAAAGATGCGCCTTGAAACGAGGAACATTTTACCAGTTGACCGCATCATCAGGAAACGTCGTTGAAGAAAGTTGTGATCGCCCAAAGTCGAAAAAGTGAGGCGGAAAATCGAAGAGGTCCACACTCGGAGGCGCCGTTCTCGGCTGTCCGAATTTTATTCGGCAAACCCAACAAATGGTTTCTAGAAAAAGGTCTTGCGCTTCGTTTGCGGCCGGTTTCGTGTTGCTTGCATCAAATACGAAGACGTATAAATCGGAGAAAAATTGTGTGTCGATTTCAAAACTTCCGGCCAACCTAAAATCCGTCGTTCTCATCTCACTGTTGACGTCATGACATGAATGTGGGCTCTGTCGAAGGCGCAGAATCCGGGCTTTCCAGCTATGTGCAGTTTGTTTTCGTTTTTGGCCCACTTGGCCACTGCGACATGCGCGAAAGAGACCCCTGATATCGCACAAAAACCGGGCGGGTTCGGAAGTGAATGGACCGATTCTTTTGAAACTTGGCAGAAATGTCGAACACGTAGTTGCCCTTCTAACTACCGTTTCAGATTTCTTAAACGGTTGATCGTCGAGGAGTAATGCATCGTTTTGTAGTGGGGTCCTGCCCCCAGCTTCGCGGTCGGTTTCTCCGGGCGCTGCAACCACTACTCACTTTTTACGCTTGCTAGGATCCAAAACAGCCTGCTAGACGTTGGTTGCGCGTGGTAGGTAGCATTGTGCGCGCTGTTGTACTTAAAGACTGCATTCTCCTGCGGCTTTCGCGGTTTGGATCGGTTTTCCATGGAACCGTCAGAGCGTAATGGACGGTCAAAGTCGTTTCTGCTGAGTAGCGGCCCGTTCGCCATACTTTCATTAAACTTGAACGTTAGTGAAACACGACTCGGCGTTAACCCGTTGCGACGAGCACGTGGTTTGCCGAACGAAGTCGACAAAAGGATTCGATACGCACCAGTCTAACGACTCCCCCAGCTGGGGACGGCGCGAAGCGCCGTCACACGCTGGTGATGTATGATAGACGGAACAACTGTGGGTTTATTCCGCCGCTTCACCTTCCTAGCATCTTGTTTCTACCGCTCGGTCGAACTCGCGCTCCCGACAACAACCCCCTGCCCATGAGTGCGCCTACTCCCAAGAGCAGCCGGCTTCTTCGGACCGAACACACGCCCCACTCACCGGGGGAGGGCGTCCACTCCAGCGGCAGTCGGCGGAGGAGTCCGGAGAACCGCCCGCTCCCCGAACGGGAACGAGGAGGGGGCAGCGGGGAGGGACGGGCGACGGCTGGGGCTTCTTTTCGGTGAGTGGCCGGGTGCCCGGTCGGTTGGTCGGGTGGCGTCGATGGGGGCTTTCTTCTGGTCGTTATTTGGGTGGGTAACTCATTTTTATTCCGCCTTAGGCTCCATGTTGCTGGGTGGTTGAGGGGCCAGTTTTTGTCTCAAACACCTCGCTAATGGGTCTGGGCGATGGAAAGATGGAAGGCGAATTCCGAAGGTGCGAACGAGTGTGGATTGGAATTTAGCGTTTACCTGACCACTCATGGCAATTGATGAAGCTCGTGAGTGCCTTATGACGGGCATCTTCGAGTCGAACCGAGTGGACGTCCAATTCAACGGTCTTCTGGCGGGCGGCCGGGAGCACGCGCGGAAGGAAGAAGGGGCCGGGAGACGCGAGAATTCTGCTCGTGCCCGTCTCCACATTGCGTCATTATGAGCAGACAGTTGCGGTGAGTAGAGGATCATTCTGTTCTTCTCCATGTTTGCAGCTTGAAGCTACGGACGATTATTCAAGCAAGAGGAAGCAGAGAGCTCTTTCTGTTTGGATCGTTCTTTGCGTGTGAATTACGTTTGTTTTATTCCGAGTTCATGTTGCTGGACTGCTGCGATCAAGTTCGGTTAGTTAGCTTTAAAGCGAATCTTATGGTCGTTTTCCATTGACGAAGTTGGCTTTCTACTATTCAGCACACATGAGGAGTGCGAAAGGATTATTTTACAACAAGTCGAAACTTCCCAATGTGAGCGAAAAATGACGTTAATTTCTTCAAATGCAGTCGCCGCCGCCCGTCCTCCACTCACAACGGCCGGTTCAACCCACAATCAGCACGGGATCATCGCTCCCTCCACCACTCTCCCACAACGAGCCGCCTCCCACCAAACCGGCGGGCTCGTTCCGCCCACCAGTCGGCGGCCGTTCGGCGGTCGACACGCGAGCGAGGGGACGCGCGAGAGGGCGGCGATTCGGTCGCCCGCTTCCTTCCGCCCGCTTCTTTCCGCCGTCTTCCTTCCGGTCGGCCGGCTCCTCTCGCCGCTCTGCACAACGGGCGAGTGGACGGTGGGGAGGGCGCTCCGGGCGACCGGAAGGATGGAGGCCGCAACCTCCCGCGCCTTCCGCTCGTTCGGGCGGACGGGCGGCGGAGAACTCGACGGCGAGCGGCGGCCGTCGGTTGGGGGCCGCCTTTCGGGCACTTCCGCTCGACTCGCGTCCCAATGGGGACGAGCGGCCGATCCCCCCGAACTCGGCGCCGCCCACTCGGCCGACCACCCGCCGCCTGCTGCGAGAAGCCGGCCGCTGTCCGCGGGCGGAGAACGCCGCCCTCTGCCCACTTCTCCTCGCCGGACCGCCCACTCCCCAAGGCGGCCGCCGTCCACTCGCCGCTTTCGATCCACGCGGACGGCGGCGGCTCCAGCAATCGACCGTTCGGTGGGGGAATGGCCGGCAGCAAACATCGGCTCTCTTTTGGCGAGTGTTCAGCACTCACTCCTCGTTCGGAGGTTGTTCGGTCGGATGGCGTGTAGTTGGGTACTTCAATTCGTAAAAGCGGGATGGAGAGTTTTTTTTCGACAGTGACCGCATGTTCAATGTTCGCTTAGATAATTCCGATCGACATCATTCGTCGTTCATCTTGCAATTAGATGCTCGTAGGGTTTCATGCGATTCGTTCGGAGCAACACGTTTTTCAGCGACACCTGTATTCCGCGGTCTCCGTCGCTTCTTCGTAAAAGACAGGTGTTTAGGCGGAACACTCCCAGTGGACAGACGGTAACAACTGTCTGCGTATCCGAAGAGTACGTAGAGAACTGTCGGTCGTTGAAAGCGATGAGCGCTAATGTTAACGGAGATTGCGTTGCCGGTGGGCGGTCTTCTATTCACCGATGAGAAGGAAGGTGTTGGGAGGGGTCATTCCGGAGCTGGTTGTCTGCCGAGGGTGCGAATTCTTGTCTGAGGGAGAACCGACATTGAAACTTGCTGCTGCAAAGTGCTGTCTTTTACTGTTCACTCCTACAATAAAGTCTCAACAAAAAACTGCTCTCAAGACACGCCCCGTCGACCGCCGCCCACACGGCCGCCCACCCTCTTCTTTCCTTTCGGCCGCCTTTCCGCGTCGTCCGCCGCCCACTCCTCGGCTTCTTCGCCCACGAGTCGCCCGCCCAGTGGCCGCCCGCCGATCGCCGAGCACACGATCCTCTCGGCAGGCGTCCGCTCTCCTCTTCGTCCGCCGGCCGGCCGGTCGCTCCTCCCCGCCCGCCCGCCCGCACTCGAACGACGCCCACCGTTGGGAAGAAGCGAGCGGCCGCCGAGTTCTCCGCCTTTCCTCCATTCGGTCGCTCCGATCACTCGCTTCCGCCTGCCCGCCCACACGGCCGGCAGTCCGCTCCACAAACCACTGGACTACGCGGCCACCAGTCGGGCGGGCGGCTTCTGCGGCGTCCCAATGGCCGGGCGATCACGAGTGTGTCGTGGAGAGCGGCCGATCGCTCGTTCGTGGAGCGGAGGCGAGCGGCGAGCAGACGGGCGGGCGGTTCGGAGCGCCCACTCGCTCCGCGGGACTCGCCGCCCGTTCGACGGCCAGCGGACGGCGACTGGAACGGCGGCTCTCCACTCGGCCGGCCGCGCGCACGAAACGAGTGGGCGGGCTCCTGGTCGGCGTTTTTCTCTTGCTTTTTGATTAGTGGCTGTTGCTACGGCACTCTTGTTGAAGAACGCTGTGCGCTCGTTTCTTATTCCGCATGGGCGACGTCTCTGCTGTATGCAAATAAGCCAAAAATCGTTGTCTTTGGTGTGTTGAACGGCTGCTTTTTCTGCTTGTTCGACGGCACATACTCACTTGTTTCAATTCGATAGGTGGACGTTAGGAACAACGGGTTTATTCCGCGCGAGCGACGTCATCGATGTTGAAGCATGCGTTTCATTGCAACAGGTCGCGTGACTTCCTCTTCCCATTTCTCACAACCGCCTCCTTTCATCTGTCCACTCGCACTGCTCGTGCCGGAGTGACCGTCGAAGTGGAGGGCGACTCCCGACCGCCCACTCGGTTCTCCCGCTCGCCGCTCTGCCCGTCCACTCCTCGAACCAACGGGGCGAGTGGGTGGTCGACGGCCCGTTCGTTCGGGCACTCGAATCGCCGAAGAAGGCGGGGATCGATCCAGCGGGCGGCAGCGAGCGGAAGAAGTCGGCGCGTCTTTCCACTCGCCCATTCGGGCACTCCCGCTCCTCTCGTTCCACCGATTACTTGGAGCTCCACTCGCTCAAGGCCGTCTGTTACACGAAGGAAAGCGATCGGGTCGTTGGTGGAGCTGGGTGACTGCTTTCTTTTTGTGAAGGATGGAAGATGCTGTTTGAACTGGCAATTGGATTGAAAAGGTTTAGAGTCGTGAACGGTAGGTGTGAACAGGTGAAATTCGTTCAATACTTTTCTGTTTTCTCTTATTTCGTTTTCCGAGCCGTGCTCTTTCTTGCGCGTTTCATCAAGACGAAATCAAAGTGAAACTCAAGCAAGTATATCTGCTGCACCCCGCAAATCCTTTATCTCTCATTCAATTCCAAGGTTAAGCGAGAGGGCAGTTGTGGACCGTCTATCGAGCAGCCGCCCCTCCCGCAGCAACGGGCGGGAGGTCGCCGTTTCGCTCAAGACGGCCGACCGCCGTGTGATTTCGGCTTTCGGGCGGCAGAAATCGGGCGTCCTCCCGCTCTCCACTCGCCGCTTCGAAGAGAAGCGGGCAATCGAGCCGAATTGATGGCGGTTCTTGCAGCACGTCGCGTGAGTTGAAATGATGATCAAAATATATTTGTTTGCAGGCGAGAAGCACTAGGAGATTATTCCGGCCGGTCCGTTCATGATGGCCGTCTTTGGCCCCGAAATGCCGATTCTTCATTTTACTGCCAATCGTCTATGTCTTGAGACTGCAGATTCCGTGCCGTTTTCCAGCCCGCGCAATGCTCGTTCTCGTTGGTCAAACGGAAATCTGAGTCGTTTGTCCCGACTTTCCGCAAGTTTATTTCGCCTCTATTCGACCGAGTCCACCCACCTTGCGATCCAATAGGATGCAGTTCAGAGCTGCCCGTCCCCCACGACCCGTTGGGACGTCCACAAAGAGCGCGGACTCGCCGCTCACTCCTCCCCGGCATTCGATCGACGGCGTTTCGTCCCGCCGGTCGTCCGCGAGCTGCCGGCCGGCGGCGAGGTGCCCGCGACGAGGCCGCCCGCCGCGCCCTCCGCTCGAAAGCGGGCGGCCGACGGGACGAGTGGGCGGCGGGAAGAAAAGAAGGGAGGGGTGGACGAGAGAACAGAGCGGCGAGTGGGTCGTTCTTTGCGGAGATCGCTTCACGGCAAGGTGCGGGAATTCCGATTGAATTTTGTTGCTGCTGTTGCTTTCTTTTGCGGTCAGTGATCGAAGTCAGCGGCAGAAAATCGACGATGAGTTGCTGCTGTCAACAGGCGGTTATTCCGCACATTGGGGCCTAATCCGTTCCTTTTTTCACCTTTTCTGGACGTTCCGTGGAGTTGAACGACCCGGCTCTTTTGATGTCTTTTTGTGAAGCTCTGAATGATCGGAATTTGGAAGCCATTGTTGATCGGGAGCTACGGCGTGTGGACAGATGATGGTGGTCAGAGCGACTTTCCATTCATAGGCGGTTTCTTATTTCGTCCAGCCTATCGGGCCTCAAATTTGTTGAATGACAGTAAAGATTTCAATCTAGAAACAACATAACGTTTTGGTCGACCTCTACTGGCAGGAATTGCGTGACTTCTTCCGTTTCATACTGACTGTTTTCGACTGGACAGTTTAGGCAATGATTTTCATGGTTTTGTGTCACGTTTCTTTCGTGTTTACATCTTTCTTCTTCCTTCCAAAACGACACTCAATCGTTCACTCGACTGCATTATATACCGCTTTCGGGCGGCAAGCTTTCGAACGACCGCTCCCGAGCTTTCAGAAGGACCATCAAGCAATGCGCGAGCATAACTCGCCTCTCGACAAGTAAAGGAAAGCCGCGCAGTTGAATATCGCGAATGCGCGAGACGACCGCCCGACTGCTTTGCGGAGAGCACCTGGGCGAGCAACCGCCCATGGCGCACTCGAAGGAAGCGGGCGGCGGGAAGGGGAGCGCGCAAGCGAGCGGGCGGCAAAAAGCGAAAAAAGGCGCCCCGCTCCGAACGAAAGGCGGCGGCCGGCCGACCGAAAGCGGCGGGCGGGCGGCGGCCTCCCGCTGGTTGTTTTTCGTCGGAAAGCGGGCGGCGGGCGGGCGGCCGCTCGAACGAACCCGACGGCGTCCAGCGCGGCGAGCGGCGAGAAGCGGCGGGAGTGAACGGGCGGCCGCTCCCCGCGGAGGAGCGCGGGCGGCACACTCCCGACCGCTCGGCCGCCCCGCCAGCCGGAAGAAGCGGCGAGAGAGCCCCCAATCAACGCGCGGGATCGCCGCCTTCCACGGGCGAGCAGCCGGACGGCCGCCCACCCGCACGAGAGCGGAGAGGACGAGTGCTCGTGGCCGTGGGGCGGGCGGTCAAGCGAACGGGCGGCAGAGGGGCGCCTCCCGCTCCTCACTCCTCAGCGCCCACTCCAACCGGCCGCTCGACCCGCCCGGCCGTTCGGACTGCCGCTCTCGTCGCCTCCAAACCTGCGGGTTGATTCGAGTGAACGGAGAGCGGCGGGAAGAACGCAGTCCAGTGATCACTTCGATGCTCAACGGAAGGCCGAACGGAGGGCCCGGCGGAAGAAGGCGGCGGACGGGCGGCTCAACGGGCGGCCTCCTCGCCGCTCGCCCACTCCAACCGACGGCTCCCAGTGGGCGAGGAGCAGACCGACTGGATGCTGCAGGAGTGTTCACTTCAAAAGCAGGGCAACAAACGAGCGTTGAACGGCGAGCAGCAAGACCGCCTTGTCAGGAGCGGGGGACGAGCGGCGGTGTGGAGCGGAAGTGATCGAAAATCCCCGAGATTCCCGCGGGCAGCGTGTTCCCGACGAGCAGTCGGCAGTCGGGGGCGCGGCCGAACGATGCGGAAAGTGCGGGAAAGCCGTGGAATTTGCGGCCGCTCGTTCGGTTCGATTGCCGCCGCTGGACGAGTGGACGAGTGGGCGGAGGGCGGCGGCGAGGAGGACGGCGACAATCCCGCAGCACTCCAGCGGCCACTTCTTTCCGCCCTCCTTCGAGCAAGTGGGGGCTCGTTGCCGCCGGAGAGGCCGAACGGGACGTCCACGCGGAAGCGGCGGGGCGGTCGGCGGAGTGGCGGGGTTCAAGTTGCTTTCCCTTCGGTCTGCAAACTGGAGGGAGGAGTGGGCGAAAGGCGACTTACAGAGACCGTCGGCCGGCGAGTTGCCCATGGCGTGTGTGGGATCTGTTGACTCATCCGTTCAATGCCGACTGTCGCCTGCAGTGATAGCAACTAACTTCCCGCAAAGATCGCCGCTTCTTGCTGACCTCGCAGCCTCAACTCCTGCCCACATTGCAATTTCTTCACGTTCACCCACAACTCGCCCAAACATTCGACACGATCGACGAGCTCGTGCGCAAAACGAGGAACCGCTGCTTGCGAGGAACCGCTGCTAGCAGACGCCCGTGTTCCCCTCCGGTCGGCAGTCGCCTCCTCAACCGCTCCCGCCGATCCTCAACGGGGAGTTTCTTTCGACCCGCGTCTCCAACGGCCGCCTTCACGAGCACGCGGCCATGGGCGGTCCCCCACAAGACGACGAGCGGCCGCCCTTACGTCGAGCAGTGGACGAAACGACGGCGCTTCTCTTCGTCCACGGGATCTCCGGCAGTCGATCGATCGGCGGGCTTCGAGTTGGAAGGCGGCAGGCGGGCGCTCCTCTCCGCCGTTCGGTCGGTCGGGCGGACGAGTGGGAGCGAGCGGGCGGCAGAAAGCAGGCGACTGCGCACTCGCCCGCCGTCGGCTCGCTCTCTCGTGATCGTTCCGGTGATTCCGGCCACTTCGGGGGGGAGAAGTGGGTGGGAAGACCACCCGTGTGCCCACTCCTCGTCCACTTCGAGTCCCTCAACCTCGAGGGCCGTCCGCCCACTCGCCGGAAGGGCGGGCGGTCCTCTCAGCGATCGAGCGCTCACTCGCCGCCCGCCCCGCTCCGTTCGCTCGCCCAACGAGCAAATGGGCGTCTTCTGCGTTCGGATGGCCGCAAGTCGGATGATGCTAGTCTGTTGATTGAATGACGCGACAAACAACCCAACGCTTTAGAGAGGGAAAAGGGCTCGACGATCCAGCGTTCAGAGCGGAGAGCAGCGAGTCGAGGATCTTCTCCAGCTGGGCAGGAGTTCCTGCACGAAGTCGAGCGGGAGGACGCACTTTGGGATCCCCAACAGTTCGGTCAGCTGACCGAGGACCCCGTTCAGGATGTCGAGCAGGCCGCCCGTGAGGTGCGTCACGTCGCCAAGGAGCGTGAGGAGGAGGGCGCCGAGGTCGTCGAGCAGCTCGTCGAGGAGCTTCTCGACGGCTTTGAGCAAACGCTGCAGGAATTTCCCGAGGTCGACGCCGGCCGGGACGTTAAGCAGAGTGCGCAACTCGTCCAGCAGGCCGCCCACCACTCCGTCCGCGCTGCAGCCCTCCAACGGCAAGAGGGAGTCGATGGTGTAGGTGAGTTGCGTGAGGACGGCGTCCAGGCGCGTGAGGATCGAGAGCTGCTGCACGAACTGGACGGGATCGACGGTCGCCGGCAGGTTCAGCAGCTTCACGAGCTGCGTGAGAGCGCCCGGTTGGCGGCAGCCGCCCAGCAGGGCGGTGACCTCGCCGAACACCGGCTGCGCGTCGCCGGCTGCGTTGTTCACCGTCCCGAGCAACCCCAAGATGACATCTTTTGTGAGGGGCTGGGCGGCGGTCGACGCCACCAACAGGACGAAGAAGACGGCCGTGCAGAAGGGGGTCATTGGATTGCAGACGGGAGACGAGTGGACTGAAGAGAGAGTGAGGGAGAGCGGATGTCGATAGCCTTTCTGCTGTCCGCTTTTATACCCTGCCCGCCTCACCGTTTGGCGAGTTGCTCTGTTGCTTGAAATTCAAATCCCCGAAGGAGGCGGAAAATATTTTTGGTCGGCGCACTGGAAGGCGGACACGCGCACAAAACATGGTCATTTGCTTGTTCCGAAGCAACAACTACGATCTCCACAACGAAAAACTAATCGATATTCCGCCGTCTTCTCTTTGTTCTGGCTGTTTGCTCGTTTTACACGTAAGAAAAGTCAAGGCTTACATCACAATCAAGTAAGCGACTTTTAGAAGAACTACTCATAAATGAGCAAGCAAAAGAATACGGCAAGCACGACCTGGTTGGAGATTTACTGTGATTCATTTGTTAACAGACTACTTATCATGCGAGAGATTTAGAATCCCGAAGCAAGTGGCGTCGGAGTTCCCTCGTTTGTTATTTGAGCAGGTGTTTCATTCGACGAATAAAGAAGTGATGCGAGTCTGGCTGTCCGGCAGGTGGAAACCCGTTCTTCTTCAAGTCAACCAGGGGTGACAAGCTGCCGGCATTGCTTTTGTTACATTCGGCGAGATGTCCGCTCCGATTCCCCTGCACTCCGCACTGGTGCCCGCCTGGCCGACCGTCCTCCCGTCCGACGCGTTTCTTCGGCTTTGCGCGTGGATCGAGGGCGTGTGCTCGCTGATCACTTGCGTCTTGTTCTGCTTGCTCGTCTACGCGGTCGTGTGGCACTCGCCGAAAGCGATGGGAAACTACCGCTTCTACCTGCTGCTCGGCGGAGTCCATTGTGTGGTAATCGGTAAGCAGAATCTAGAGCATTGATTTGAGTTCATTTCCAATTTAGATGTAGGCTACGCCTTGCTGCAGTTCGAGTACTTTTTTCCGCATCCGATCATTACTCTCCGCGATGTTTGTTCGTGGTACTCGGTTTGTTCAAAAAGTGTAGATTATTCGTTAGATCGTTCGTACAGTCGTGCCCCGCGACGAGTGCATTCATTGTCGGCCTGGTCGTGTGCGCCACCGCGGGTTTGCTACGAAAAAAAACGACGAATTAATAGGAGAGAGTAGGAGCTTGTTTTACAACGATGTACTCGTTCGGGTACCGCTTACTCCAAACCACCGGGCATTGGTCGCTGCCGCACTACGCCCGTTTGCGCACCTACTGCGTGCTCTATGTGTTTTGGATCGCTTCCCTGGCTTGCTTGGTCGTACTACCGGGGCTTTCGCTGACCACAAACGACGCAGACGTCATCGTCGTGTGGGTGGAGTTTGATGCGGAGATCGTGCGGCGAGTGCGCTCTCGTCTCCCCGTTGGGTTCATCGCGAATGTTCGTTCCAACGAAACATTGATAAGTAATTGGTCGCTTGCAGGACAACACTCGCAGTATGCTCGTGTTTGGCATGGCCGCACTGGTTGTTCACATGTTCGTTGGGTTCTCGAGCATCTTCTTTTGCGCCCGGAGCGTGTACCGCTTCATGCGCGACCGAGCGGACAGCTTCAGCCCGCAAACCCTTCAGCTGTACCGCGCCCTCATGCGCTCGTTAATATACGAAGCGCTTCTTTCAAACGCGGTCATCTTTATCGGCTTCGGCCTGTTCCTTTCGTCATTGGTCTTTCATTTGGAGTGGGGACCCGTTTTGTCGACGTTTGTCTCTTCTTTGGGCTCGACCTACGGAGTTCTCGCCCACGTCTGCATTCTACTGACTATTCGATCGTATCGTGGTGATTCGACCAAACATAAGCTTTCTGGTCATTCATTTACTTTGTAGAAGCAGTGCTGAAATTGCCGAAGAAAATCCCGTTCATCGGCCGAATGTTTTCGAAACCCACGAGTTGTGTCGTCGTTATTACCGCGCCGTCTGTCCGTACGATTTCTCCCGGAACACGCTGAGGCGGTGAAGCTGCCAAAGCTTTCCTGCATTTGAGCATTAAAACCAGCATTATCACGTGATGTTTACAAACAATAAACTGCGTTTTCCTTAACTACGACAAGTTTTCACAAGCTCCTTTGTTTTTGCTATTATTTGGCCAAAAACTCGATGATGGTGGCCGAAAGAAGCGAGGGGCCGAGCGGCCGGCCGGGATCCCGCCCTCCAATCGACGACCTCCGGGCGGCCGCCCTCCCGTTCGTCCGACGAGTGAGCGCCCACCACCTGCGGGGAGGAGAGAGCGGCCGCTTGTCCGGATGGAGGGCGCGCTCACTCCCCTCCGTTCCGCCCACTCGCCTCTCTGCGGACTGCTCGGGCGGTCGGAGTGGACGGCGATCCCCCGGCCGCCCGTCCGGCGAGTGAGTGGGCGGCGGGGCGGCGACCGCGAGAAGGCGGCTGCACGGAGCGATCCGCCCGCCCGCCTCGTCCCGCACGGAAGAGAGCGGCCGCCCGCACGAACAGCCGCCGACCACCTTCGGGCTGCTCGGAGGGCGGCGGAGATCCCCGGCGAGGGCGCAAATCGCCGCCGTTCGCTCCCGCCGACCGCCCGGACGAGCCGCCCGGCCGCCCGCTCTTCCGCCCACTCGCCCGTTCGGGCCGCTCTCTCGCCGCCGGTGGGGGCGGCAGTCGACGGGGGCGCCGGGCAGCGAGCGGCTTCGAATTCGGACCGAAGAGAGGAGTGGTCGTTCTTGTGTTGATCTTTCTTTCCCGATTCGTCTCTCGCTTTTTGGTTAGGCTGTTTGCGACTGTCGGCGGTCGTTGCCGTTTTTTTCGCCTTTAAGGTTCCACAGCGACTTGAGAAGATTCGAAGTGAAGTGTTTGCCGATTCGTGAACGAAGGCTGTGAAGAGAGGTGTTTGTATATTCGAAAGACGACGTAGCACTTCATTTGCGTTAAAAGAATCAATACGGGTGTTCAATGCTTCTTTCTGAGCACGTGTTCGAACTAGTTGGCAGGGGAATTCCGTGCGCTCATCGGTAGAGAGTGCCTCAATGCCAGCACGTTGCACTCGCTCCACGTTCACTCGCCGCCGATTGTCCGAACACATCCGAGCAACCATCTCGAGCAGTCACCATCGAAACGAGTGTGTCTTCCGCCTCCTCGCCGCTTCTCTCCGCACTCGCCGCTCGCCGGCCACTCGGCGGGCGTGTTCTCGGGGCTCGAAGCGGAGAAGCCGCCGCCGACCGCCCGCTCCGAGTCGCCGGCCGCCCGCCGAGTGGCCGCTTCTCCGAGGCGGCGGGCGGGCGGCGGGACGAGCGGCGACTCGCGAGAAGCCGGCGGATTCCTCCGTTTCGTCCGGCCGCCCCGATCGGCCGGCCGGCTGGTGGACGGCGAGTGAACACGTCCCCCTTGGGTCTTCCATTGGCATCGGGGCGCTCTGCTCCTTCCCGCCCGGTCGGCTGCGGGCGGGAGTTCGCGCTCGTTCTCGCCCACTCGTCACTTGGCCACGGAACGGCGAGACGGCCGAGCGAGGAGGTGGCTCAAAGGGGAGGTCGGGGCTTCTTTCTCGGGGTCGAGAGTTGTCTGCGTTAGAGATCGGGATTTTGATTGTTGGATGAAGGCGAAAGGGTAGGTTGATGAGAGGCTTGTGGAAGACGAGTGTTTATTCCGTGGATCGGGAAGTTTTTGTGGACAATGTAGTTTCGAGACTAGGCAAACCCAAAGACGAGCAGTCAATTAGTTCTTAAAGATAAAAAGAAGATTTTGTACTGCACGTTCAGCCTTGTTGCGAAGTGCCGTTCGCACCGAACGCCTTTCTCATTGCATGTTTAGACGCTGAACCGTTTGTTTATTCCGTCTACCATGTGTTAGCGCTTGTCGATGCACGTAGTGTCAGTGGGTCAAAAGCAACCAACTTTCTTACAGGACGTCAGCCGCAAGTCGGTCGGTTGACTGTCTTCTTGCCGTCAACGCATGGGATTTATTCCTGCCAGACTCGCTCCATCGCGTTTTCGAGAACAAACGTTATTCACGTTCAGAAACAGCAGCTTGACCGGACGGGTTGGCGGACGTCGCTGTGGACGGCGAGGAGTGCGTGGCGGCTGCTTGTGAGGTGAAGCTGCCAATTGTCTTTCGATCTTATTCACCACCTGCTCGCCCCCGCCGTCCATTCCCGCCTTTCTCGTGCATACGGCAAGCCGTTCCTTCACCGCCGCCTATCGACGTCCTCTCGCGGCAAGTGGGGAGCCGGCGGAACGCGGCTCGTGCTCTCCGTCGATCGAGCGGAAGAAACTTCCGCCGTCGAGTGGGCGTCTCGGAGGTCACCCCGCAATCCGTCCACTGCTTTCTGGTGGGCAACAGGCCGCACACACTCCACTCACCTCAAAGCGATCTCCCAATCGATGGATCGAATGAAGGCGTTGCATTGCCGCTGGAGTAGGGGGCGGCCGGTGGACTCGCCGTCAGAATCCTCGCCCACCGGCTTCGAGAAACGAGCCCTCCACTCTCCGCTTCTCGTCGCTCCCGTCCCGACCGCCCACTGGCCCGCTCGAGCGGCTCTCCGTTGCGGGCGGCGGGCGGCAAGCGGGACGAATTCGCGGCCAGTCGGCGGTCGGCGGCGGGCGCCCGTTCGGAGCGAGCGGGCGGACTGCCGGGCGGCCGACCGCCGCGTTCATTCGGCGGACGGGCGGGCGGAGAGCCCCGCAGCGATGCCCGCCGCCCACTCGCGCTGCTCGTCGAGCGGGCATCTTCGGCGGTCAACACACGGCCCGTTCGCTCGTCGGGACCGCCACTCCAATCCTCCGCCTTCCGCCGGCCTCCTCGCCGTCCGGCCGCCGAGTGGAAGCGAGCGGCCGCCCCCTTCGGCGCGTCTTGTCGAGTGCGGGCGATCGAAGCGACCGGCGGCGTCTCGGGGGAGCGGCGGGCGGCCGGAGGACTCGCTTCTTCGTTCGGCGGGTTGTTGGCTTGAGTGAGTGGAAGAGATTCTTATTCCGGCACGCCGTTTTGAATGTGGAGATCTCTGCAACGCCCGCATGTTATAGAAGGCGTGTTCCTGAACAACAAAAAGCGTGAAAAGAGGCATTCTTTGGTTTTGCTCCCGAATCGGGTGCCATCGGTCTTTACTCGATGTTCGTTGCAGAAGGTGCTCACTTTATTCCGGCTGCGCGGCGTCATCGGGCAGTTCCTGCGCGCTCACAGATGACGCCCTGAACGAAACGGAAGGCAGGCGATTCGCACGAACCGCACCGATGTCCTTCTAGAGCCTCCATTCGACGACACACTCCTCCCTAGGTTCGATCGACCTCCCGTCCAACAAGCCCGTGGGCAGCAAGACGGCCGTTTGCGTCTGCTTTGTCGCATGTTCGTAAGGAGACCGCCGGATGGACGGCTGGGCGGTCGATGGTTGCAGAGAATCAATTCCCAGTCTGATTGGTGGCATTCTTCGCCTCCTCTTCAATTCTCAATGAAAACGCCGTGTTGTTCATTTATTCCGACTCAACTTCCGGTTCGTTGGGCAGACATTTGTAGAAGCAACCCATTGCACCGGAAGATTCCGACTCATTCTTCATTTCGGAGAAGGATTGAGCGTACTCGTCGTCCATGTTCCTTCTTCTGGTCACCTCGACCAATTGCTCGTCGCCCACTCCTGCCGCAATTTTCACGGTTGGCAACTGCAGCGGTGAAGGCGGCGCACAAGGGAGGGCGCTCCGCGGACGACCGCCCGCTCCCGCCCGGCAGCTGCGAGTGGGCGGGCGGGCGGCCACTCGCCGGCGACCCGCCCGCCCTCTCCGCTCGCCCGCTCGAGGACACGCGTTCGCTGCCCCCACTCGCCGCCCGCCGCTTTCTGCCGGGCGGCGGTCGGTTGCTCTCGTTTGTCTGCTGTTTACGGCACTCGGCCGCGTGGTGGTGGGGACGGCGGGATGGTTTGTAAGGCTGATTGTGAGTTGCCTTCTTTTTTCTGTAGGAGGGGAAGTGGGAACATTTCGTAAAGTAGTGACAATGGGATGCCCGTGTTATTATTCCGCATCCGAAGCCGGATTTGAGGGTGAATGTAAATAACTAGAATGGAGGTGGAAATCATTGCGCGTGACTTAAACCGCTTCATCTTGATGAATGAGCAAAAAATCGTATAGAGTACCAGCTTGTTGACCGCTCATCTCACTCCTCCTCGTGTCGTACCGCTCATCTCAAGGGCGTCAAGCGGAGAGGAGCCGCCCGCCCGCCATCCGAACAGCCGCTCTCGAGTGGACGGCGGCTTCTTCGGACGAGCAGGCCGGTGGGGAGTGGGCGGAATCCCTTCGGGCTGCTCGTCTTTCCTCGTCCACCCACTCACACCCGCTCAACAGAGGGGAGATCGCCGAGGAGTTCTCCAGTGAGCGCTCTCCGACCACCGGCGGCAACGGCGGATGTCGAGTGGGTGGATCGTGCTCGTGCTTAGACGGCGAGCGGAGGAGTGGGGGGTTGGGGGTTAGACGGGCGGGAAGTGGACGGGCTTGCTGCTTCTTTTTTCTTTATTCCGCCGTCACCTAGGAAATGTTGGTTGATTGATTGCAGCCTACATTGATCCGTTTGCTCTTTCTACTCCGTCTTATGCACCACGCTTCCCAATTCAAATTGCTTCGATTGGGCGCGAAATGATCCATTCGACCGGCTCCCATCAACGACTTTCGTTTGGTTGGAAGAAGGCGTGTGGCTACTAGTTAGCCTCTAATCGAAGCGGAAGAAGCGTCAGCCATGGCAATTATTCCGCGCTTCGTACAGAATGTGCAGGAAGAACGGTAATCGATTGAGATCGAATAAGTCCGGGATTATTCCGTGGATGGATACCGCTTCCTTTTCTGGTTGATCGAACTTGTGCTCCCGCTGAAATCTTCTTTTATGAGCTCGCGTCCTCCCTCTTTCGGCAACAACAAGCAGCCGGCTTCTTCGTTCCAAACACACGCCCCACTCACCGGCGGAGAGCGTCCACTCCAGCGGCAGTCGGCGGTGGAGTCCGAAGAACCGCAGCTCCCCGAACGGGAACGAGGAGGAGCGGCGGGGAGGGACGGGCGGCGGCCGGGGCTTCTTTCCGGCGAGTGGCCGTGCGCCCGTTCGGTTGGTCGGGTGGCGTCGATGATATCCGTCTCTTCTTGTTGCTGATCGGGTGGGCGAGTGGCTTTAGTTATTCCGCCGGATTGACTTTCACAAAGACCATTGGTTATCGCCCCTTTCGTTCAGCGGCCAGAACGTTGACTACCTATTAGACGAGTTCATACAGTTACTTTTTACTAATATCGGAGCAAAGGAAGCCAATAAATTTGAGTGAGTGCTGTCCTCCTCGCCGCACCGCCCTCCACTTGCCACGCCCGGCTTCTCTCCCCAGACAGCACAGAGTTCATCGCCTTCTCAACCACTCGTCCGGAATGGGCTTCCTCCCATCAAACCGCCGGGCTCGTTCCGCCCACCAGTCGCCTGCCGCTCGGCGGTCGACACACGAGCGAGGGGGCGCGCGAGAGAGCGGCAATTCGGCCGCCCGCTTCCTTCCGCCCACTTCTTTCCGCCCGCTTCTTTCCGGTCGGCCGGCGCTTCCCGCCGCTCTGCACAACGGGCGAGTGGACGGCGGGGAGGACGCTCCGGGCGACCGGGAGGATGGAGGCCGCAAACTCCCGCGCCTTCCGCTCGTTCGGGCGGACGGGCGACGGAGAACTCGACGGCGAGCGACGGCCGTCGGTTGGGGGCCGCCTTTCGGGCACTTCCGCTCCACTCGCCGCCCAACGGAATGGGCGGCCGATCCCCCGAACTCGCCGCCGCCCACTCGGCCGACCACCCCCCGACTGCCGCGAGAAGGCGGCCGCGGTTCGTGGGCGGAGAACGCCGCCCTCTGCCCACTTCTCCTCGCCGGAGCGCCCACTCCACAAGGCGGCCGCCGTCCTCTCGCCGCTTTCGATCCGCGCGGACGGCGGGCGGCTCCAGCAATCGACCGTTCGGTGGGGGGAGTGGCCGACAGCAAACACCCTCGCTGTTTTTGGCGGGTGTTCGGCAATTACTAATCTCTTCGATTCTCGCTGAAGAGATTTGTTTGGGATTGCTCGGCCGGGCACTTGGTTTGTGGAAGCGAGTGAGCAAATGGTGGGCGGTTCTTCTGTCGGCGATCGTGCATCTCGTGTTTCAGGGCATTCCGGTGAAGCGGATTGTTCTTTTATTAGTAGCTCACCAGATTGCATTCCATTGGTTCAAGGTTACTCCTTCTCCGTCGGCGGCTTTATTCCGCGTACTCGGACGCTTCTTCGTCGTAGAAAATAGTTGTTTGTGAACGGGAGAGCTCGCAAGCATTTACCCGCTTGTTCGAAGGGTAGATGGAGGGGGCTGCCGGTCGTTGCAGCGGGAGGGGCGCCGATGCGAACGGAGATCCGCGTTGCCGCTGGGCGGTCTTCCATTCAACGATGCGGGGAGGGTGTTTGGCAGGGTGATTCCGCCGTTATCTTGCAGTACGAGCGCGCTGATATTCGGGGTTTTGGTGCGAGAAGCTGCTTTTTTAGTTTACTCTTTATGGATTTCAAACACTTGATCGGCAAGTTTCTCAGTAAACACGCGTCATCGACCGCCGCCCGCCCGTTTCTTCTCGTTCGACCGCCGCCACACGACAGCCCGCCCGCTTCTCCCCGTTCGGCTGCCTTCCCGCGCCGTCCGCCCACCCACTCGCCGGCTTCTTCGCCCACGAGTCGCCCGCCGAGTGGCCGCCCGCCGCCCGCCGAGCACACGATCCTCTCGGCAGGCGGCCGCCCTCCTCTTCGTCCACCGGCCGGCCGGCCGCTCCTCCCCGCCCGCCCGCACTCGAACGGCGTCCACCGTTGGGAAGAACTGTGTAGCCGCCTGCTTTCGGTTGGAGGCCGCCGCTTCTTCCCTCCACTCGGCCGCTGCAACCACTCGCTTCCGCCCGCCCGCCCGCCCGCCCACACGGCCGGTCAGTCCGCTCCACAAACCACTGGACTACGCGGCCACCAGTCGGGCGGGCGGCTTCTTCCGCGTCCCAATGGCCGGGCTATCACGAGTGTGTCGTGGAGAGCGGCCGATTGCTCGCTCGTGGAGCGGAGGCGAGCGGAAGGGAGCGGCGAGCAGACGGGCGGGCGGTTCGGAGCGCCCACTCGCTCCTTGAGACTCGCCGCCCGTTCGACGGCCGGCGGCCAGTGGGCGGCCACTCGAACCGCAGCCTTACACTAGCCCGGGCGCCCGCACGAAACGAGTGAGCAAACGGCTTTCTTCTTTCTTATCGTCGATTAATAGTTGCTGGTTTAGCATTCTTGAATGTGCGTTCAGTGAATTGGGATCTTTATTCCGTCGAAGTGTTTCTTGCGGGTCGAAAAAGGGGCACATCCTAGTGCTCGTTGTTGATTAGGGCTTTCTCCTTCCAACTCGCCTGCCTTTTGTGTTGGCCGAACGGTTTTTTTTCGGAGGTCGTTGATGGGAGGTCGGAATGGGGGACACTCTGCCTAGTTCTTTCCCGGCAGAGCACAATTCGCGTCTTATTTCTGTCGGCTTGGACAGATAGACATGATTGTCGAGCTTGATGCGTTGAATGCTTCCTTCTTTCGTTTTGTTCAAGGCGATCGAACTCGCTTGTTTCAATGCGCAAAGTGAACGTCAAGAACGGCATACTTATTCCGCGGAGGTCCGATCAATTAATAGAAATCCCACCTTCTTTTCCAACAAATCATTGAGTTCACTCCGTTCACTTCATCCAACCCCCTCCTTTCATCCATCCGCTCCCACTGCTCGTGCCAGAGCGACAGCCGAAGAGGAGGGCGACTCCCAACCGTCCGCTCGCCTTTCCGCTCTGCCCGTCCACTCCTCGAATCAACGGAGCGAGTGGGTGGTCGACGGCCCGTTCGTTCGGGCACTCGAATCTCCGAAGAGGGCGGGGATCGATCCAGCGGGCGGCGGCGAGCGGAAGAAGTCGGGGCGTCTTTCCACTCGGCCATTCGGGCACTTGCGCTCTTCTCGTTCCACCAATCACTCGCTCAAGGCCGACTGTTCTACACGGAGAGGAGCGATCAGGTCGTTGTGTGGGGTGATAGGTATTTGTGGGGGAATACGCTGTTTGTTGACTTATGATGTGTTGCTTTTATTCGGTTGCATGATCGTGCGAAGCTTCTGGGCTGTGGAAGGTGAGTGAGACCAGCGCAAATTGCTGTTTTCCAGTGTATTGCATAAATTTTTTTATTCCGTCTCGACCGCGTGCGGAAGGGAGACACGAGCCAACGGCCGAGAGTGTTTATTTCTCAACTTCTTGCGTTTTCCGACCGGACGGCCGACCGCCGTGTGATTTCGGCTTCCGGGGGCAAAAATCGGGCGTCCTTCCGCCCTCCACTCGCCGCTTCGAAGTGGGGCGGGCAATCGAGCCGAGTTGATGGCCGGAGCGTTCCTTGCAGCACATAGCGTAAGTGGAAGCGGAGATCAAACCGATTTGTTTGCAGGGCGACGAGCACGAGGGAATTATTCCGATTGAAGCAAATGCGGAGCGTGTTGGGGAATTCGCCCACCGCACGATCGGTCCACCAGAAAGCAGTTGGCAGCTGCTCTCACCCCCACGTCCACAAAGAACCGGTAACCCGCCGCTCACTCCCAGCACTCGATCGACCGAGTTCGTCCCGCCAGTCGTTCGCGAGCTGCCGGTCGGGCGGCGAGGTGCCCGCGACGAGGCCGCCCGCCGCCCCCTCCGCTCGAAAGCGGGCGGCCGACGGGACGAGTGGGCGGCGGGAAGAAAAGAAGCGAGGGGCGGACGGGAGAACAAGGCGGCGAGTGGGTCGTTTTTCTCGGGGGTCGCTTCATGGCGACGAACAGGTATTCCGGGAGAGATAGACTGGTCTGATCGAAAGGTTGTTTCTTTTGCGGTCGGTGACTGGAGTCCAGTGGAAGCGAACGAAAGAGACATGGCCGCAGTCAACAGTCGATTGATTCCGTTTTGGACCAGCAGTGCTTCCTTCATCCACTCGCTGTGGCCGTGTGTTCGCGTATCGATCAGCTTGAACTACTCAGCGTAGTTGTGGCCAAGGACGATCGGTTTTTTGAGAGTTGTCTTTGCGAGTCGGCGCATGGATAGAAATTGCAGACGTCTGCCGATCGTGGCGGCGGCATACAACGGATGACTTTCGATTTCATTGCTCAATTATTCTTCGTATTGTTTCACGCTTCTTTCAATATTCTTCTGTATTTACTTTTTCCTGTTTCCAAAACGACATCCACCTATATGTAAGCGGGGCACTGACGGGGAAAGCGGCAACGCCGAGATCTCGGGAACGGGTGGATGGATTTGGTTGGCGTTTTTTGTAATCGATAGAGGAGGTTGTGGAGGGGGGACAAAACGAAAAATTTCACATACGATTTTTGATTTAAGGTTTTTATCGAAGTTTGAAATTTGACCGGCCACAGAGCAGTGGGTGGGAGGCGTGGCGCAGTGGGTTGCGCGTGGGGTTGGGAGGCGGGGAGGTCGATGGTTCGATCCCGGGTACCGGCGTTTTTGAAATCGATACCGGAGAGAAATAAATAGCTGGAAATGGTCAAGAATGAATGGATTGGATGATTGGCCAAGAAATGGGCCATAAAAACGGAAATGAAGGTTGGAACGAAAATGAAGAAATTCCGATTTGAGGGAGCGGGTAATGGAAAAGATGGATGGATTAGAAGCTGATCGTTTTCTTGGAAATGATCGGCGAGTGCATGATACGAAAACGATTGTGGGTTGGCCGTCGTCAGTTTGCGGTATCTCGGATGTTTGACATAATTGGGTGGGCGGGCTGGGCCAATGGACATTCGAAGAGCCGAATAGTTGCAGTGCGTTGGGGTAGGTAGTAGGCTGAACAGTGTATGCTGATGTCTGTGAGCTGGGGATTTGTTCGGGTTTGAGTACGCGGGTTGATTTTGCGCGCAATAGAACGTGCGAGCATGCTGTACGGCATGAATGGTTAAAGGTTTAAAGAAACGCGCAGATGACTGAAATGTCGACTCGATGTGGCGTAAGCCGAATTGGACAGTGACAGCGGAGTCATTTATTTTGAGAATTGGCATTTGTTTCACGAATTGAACAATGGTTAAACAGGCTTAAAGCCGCCGCAGGCGGCTTTTAAGCCTCTGTCATCACTAGCCGAGAGGGCCGAAGGCCCGTTTCGGCTAGTACCACATTAACCGTTTGATCAGCTGCATTTTATTCCATTTCAAAACTTGTTCGCTCGTTTGTATGACTTTCTTAAACAGGGTAAAAATAAGCGCATTGAACAAGCAGATTCAGAAAAATACGCCCCCGAATGTCGCGAGTGCGCGAGTTCAACGACCAGTTGCATTGCGGAAAGCACTCAAACAAGCAGCCTCCCGTTGCGCACTCTAAAGAAGTGGCCGACGTGGAGCAGAGCGCGCAAGCGGGCGGGCGGCAAAAAGCGAAAAAAGGCGCCCCGCTCCGAGCGGAAGGCGGCGGCCGGCCGACCGAGAGCGGCGGGCGGGCGGCGGACTCCCGCTGGTTGTTTTTCGTCGGAAAGCAGGCGGCGGGCGGCCGGCCGCTCGAGCGAACCCGACGGCCGCCAGCGCGAGAAGCGGCGAGAAGCGGCGGGAGTCAACGGGCGGCCGCTCCCCGCGCGGAGGAGCGCGAGGATTTCGGCGGCGACCACGAGCGGCACACTCCCGACCGCTCGACCGCCCCGCCAGCCGGAAGAAGCGGGCGGCCAGCGCGGAGAGCCCCCAATCAACGCGCGGGATCGCCGCCTTCCACGGGGGAGCAGCCGGACGGCCGCCCACCCGCAAGAGAGCGGAGAGGACGAGCGCTCGTGCTCGTGGGGCGGGCGCTGTTTGGTGAGTGGTTGAAAGGCGCCTCCCGCTGCTCACTCCGCAGTGCCCACTCCAACCGACCGCTCGACCCGCCCGGCCGCCCCAAAGAAAGACGGCCGTTCGTCCTGCGATTAAACGAGAAGAGTTGACGGGTTTTCTCACCGTTTATTGTGCGCTTTGTTGTGGCGCCCTGAATGGGGGCCACAAACAACTGCCGATCGCTCACTCTAATTTGCCCCAAACAGAGAAAAAGTAAAACAAGCAGGCAAAGAACAGTGGGCGAACGGAAAAAACAAGCGTATCGGCTGCAGCCTGTGTGAGCGCTGGAGTCCAAATGAACGTGCGTCGTCCCGCAATCTTGCTTCGATGTGCTCAAATTCGTAGTCTTTCATTTGTTTCGTTTGCCTTCCGTTTTGTTTCCACAGGCAAAACTATCGGCTTTTGCGCGACAAGGTGAGCGTTTTCGTAGTTTAACGCATGCCCCCGCAATTTGCTCCGCTTTGTTCACTAAAAGACTACAATTACGACTGAAAGCTGAACAAACTGAAGCAGAATCGTGAGCCTTTTTAAACCCACCACCCTTGTTTCCATTCACTCACTATTTGGATCGACTATGAGTACCATCTCTGTCCTTGTCCTCTGCGTCTCCGTCTTGTTTTTCGTCCATGTAGAAGGCGAAGGGCCTCGCCGCGAAGCGAATGTTTGCGACCCGCCGATTGTGGTCGGCACTGGGACGTGGTGTCAAACCGGGCAATCCTTCGATGAGCGCAAAGGGATGTGCTGTGGACTGGAACGGAACACCATGTTCTGCGAAAACCCTGGCAAATCGAAAGGGAAAACGCGATGCCCGGCTGACCGACCGTACGATCCCGAGGTGGAGTCGTGTTGCAGCGGCGTGCCCTCCGATCTGGACATTCTGCAACGCAAACCAGGCGCCAAAGCCCGCTGCCGCTTTCCGACACTGAAGAAGGGCGGCGATGGCAAAAGCACCTGCATCGTGGGCTACATGTTGGACAAGTCTGCGGGGTTGTGTTGCAAGCATTAACAAGTGGCCCTTGTCTCCTTTGTGTATCCGATTGTTGCAATAAACGGATCAACGGCGTTTTGAGCGGTCCTTTGAGTAAAGATCGCAGTTCGACGGTTGTGTGCCGTTCAATATTTGTTCGGAAAGTCGTCATCGGAGAGGATCCACACGAGTGGAATGGACGGCACGACGGTTGGAGTTCGCTCCCGTCTGTTGGTCGAGACAGCGAGACGTCCGCTTTCGTGGTGGACGGGCGGGACGTGGCCGTTTCTGATCGAACAAAACCGTTCTGAATTCAACGTCAAACGCGGTCTCATGGCCGCTCTTCACCTTTGAACATAAAAGGACCTAAAAGCCGTCAAAAAAGCGTGAGATTGACCCGCTGCAATCTGCTTGACACTCCAGAATTCTGAAGTTTTCTTCAGAACTAATTTGACACCTACACGCGCTGATCGCCGTTTTTTCTACACGTTGGCGATAGTCGTCGAATCACTTCAAATTGTTCATGGTTGTTTGTTTGTGTTGTTAGAGTAAACTGCTTATTGCTTCCATACCGGGTTGTAATCGCCGATCGACAGGCGCCAACGGCTCAACAATCTGCTGAACGGACGGCCAAGTACGTAGCCACGCGAGCCGCGTGATTACGACTAAACTGCTCTGGATTTTCGTCGAAGTTGAATAGAAAGAGGACAGTCGCGGACCGAGTGTCCAATGAGTCGAAAGGTCAAAACGCAATGAATTCGTGAGGTCAGCGTGTGCATACAAATTCTGATCGTTTGTTGTTGAAGACCTCCGAATTGTAGTTGCAAGGAGGAAGAAGACTGACGTGAATGTCTGGTTGTTAAGAGTAAGAATGTAAACAGTCGTCGAAAGACTCGCTTCCTCATTCCGTTAACGAAATGTCGTCTGCCGTAGTTTGGTGGGAGTACGCGGCAATTGCGGCCTCAACTGGGGTTGCTGCTCTTCTTCAATTGTTTCTCTTTTGCCGCCTCCGTTGCGCTGCGGACAAGCCGGAGCTTTCGCGCCATCTGGAAGTGAACATCGTCTGTTGGATCTTCTTTGCTTTGTTCACGTGCTCGCATTCATCCTTTTTGGTCTACGCGGGCTTTCAAGAAGGTAAATGATTGACCAAAAAGCTCCTACTGATTGTTCTCATCTTCTGCAGGCTCTCATCCCACTGCCATTATGTATTGGACGGGCGTTCTACTTTTCGTCTGGTGGTTGATGTTCTCGTTATCATTTTCTTTTCTACTCCTGGACCGCATTTTGGTGATCAACTCCGCCGTTCATCACTATGGACGTCAAAGTCTGCCGGTTTGGCTGACGGTTGGGATCATTGCGGGATGTGGTTCGGCTTTTGCGATCTTCTTCGTGTACGCTACACTCCCGATACCCGAAGAGACCGATAAGTTC
This sequence comes from Aphelenchoides fujianensis, assembly GCA_024699865.1. Taxonomy (NCBI): domain Eukaryota; kingdom Metazoa; phylum Nematoda; class Chromadorea; order Rhabditida; family Aphelenchoididae; genus Aphelenchoides; species Aphelenchoides fujianensis. The sequence goes on along the minus strand of JAMPIO010000004.1, from coordinate 1,293,132 downwards.
TACGGATTGTTCATTGATCTCTGCTGCAGATTGTCTATCCATTGTGTGTCTGGTCCCTCTGCACCCGAAGATCTCGGCACCGATGAAAGCGGTGATGGGATCGCTGAACTGCTTACTGGCCGCCGTTTTTCTCTACAATTTCGTTGTTCATCGGAGTCTGTTCTCGCAGGGAAGCACCGGGAAGCAACGACGAAACCACGTGATCGCCTGCTTGGCGGTCGGCATGGAGTTCTTCCTGAACGTGCTGCCAGCCGCCACGTACTCCGCATTGAATGCGGCGGGCATCAACCAGCAACCCTACGGGCCTTACGTACTGGTGAGCACATCCGACATGCCCTTCTTTACTTCTTGTTTGTATTCAGATGATCAGCTCTTTCGATGCCTTGGCGACCGCCGTCCTGTACAACGTCGTCATTCTTCGACGCCCTTCCTGCACCTCACCTTCGAACACGTCAGCCGCGGACGTAGCCTTGAGGACGAGCACAAGCCATCGTTAAACCAGTGGAACGATGAGATTTGTGTGTCGAACAATGGTCAATAGAAAGAGTCCGTCTAGTTGTATTCTCGTTCCTGTTGCTTCGGATCAAGTGAAAGAGACCAGCATTAGGCAAATTCACGAGAAGCGAGGGCCGGGCGTCCACTCCCCTCTCCGTTCCCCCCACTCGCCTCTCTGCGGGCTGCTCGGGCGGTCGGGGTGGACGCGGCGGGCGGGCGCGCGGAGAAGACGGCGATCCCCCGGCCGCCCGTCCGGCGAGTGAGTGGGCGGCGGGGCGGCGACCGCGAGAAGGCGGCTGCAAGGAGCGATCCGCCCGCCCGCCCGCCTCCTCCCGCACGGAAGAGAGCGGCCGCCCGCACGAACAACCGCCGACCACCTGCGGGCTGCACGGAGGGCGGCGGAGATCCCCGGCGAGGGCGCAAATCGCCGCCGTTCGCTCCCGCCGGCTGCCCGGACGAGTCGCCCGGCCGCCCGCTCCACGGCGTCCTCTCCGCAACGCCCACTCGCCGCTCGTCGGTGGAAGGCGGCCGCCCACTCACTCCTCCCGGCCGCCCGCTCTTCCGCCCACTCGCCCGTTCGGGCCGCCCTCTCCCCGCCGGTGGGGGCGGCAATCGACGCGGGCGCCGAGCGGCTAGAGGCTTCGAATTTCGGGCCGGAGAAAGGAGTAATCTCTCTTTAACGATTCATCACGGGCTTTTCTGTCGGGCGTGTCTCGGCGATTGGCGGTAGTTGCTCTCCGTTTGACTCGATGTTCTAAACAACTCCGGCAAGTTGAAGAGTGTAGTGAGCCGATTCGTGAACGAAGAGGAAGGAGAAAGCGCGTCGTTTATTCCGGCTGTTGGTCATTCGGGCTGTTAACGAGTTGAAAAAACAGAAGCAATGTTCGGCGTTTCTTTCTGCGCACTTGCTCGAACCAATAAATGGGAGAATTCCGTGCGTGCACCCATCGCGTTGAACATAATGGTCGTTCGTCCCGCTCACTCCTCGACCACTCGCCGTCGACTGCCCAACCACAAGCAATTGTCTGTCTCGAGCAGTCGCCACCGGAACGTGTTTCCGCCGCCTTCTCGCCGCTCGCCGCCCACTCGGCGGGCGTGTTCTCGGGGCTCGAAGCGGAGAAGCCGCCGCCGACCGCCCGCTCCGAGTCGCCCGGCCGCCCGCCGAGTGGCCGCTTCTCCGAGGCGGCGGGCGGGCGGCGGCGACTCGCAAGAAGCCGGCGGATTCCTCCGTTTCGTCCGGCCGCCCCGATCGGCCGGCCGGCTGGTAACCGGCGAGTGAACACGCCGCCCTCGGGGCTTCCGTTGGCATCGGGGCGCTCTGCTCCAATCCGCTGGGTCGACTGCGGGCGGGAGTTCGCGCTCGTTCCCGCCCGCTCGCCACTCGGCCACGAAACGGCGGAACTGCCCGTGAAGGTGGGGGTTCGTTCTCGGAATCGGGCGTTGTTTGCGGCAGGCGGATTGAGGGAGAGCGAGGTCTTCTTTGCTGATTTAAGACGAAGAGCAGGTTGATGATGAGCGGCTAGTGAATAAAGGTGTTTATTCCGTTCAACGTTGTACAGTTGGGAAATCCTTCACTTGATTGTAAAGACCATAAGACCAAGACGAGTTGCATGTGTGGAAAAGAGCGTGTGAATTTCCATTGTTTGCTAACGACAGACGCTCTTTATTCCGTCGATGCTGTCACTGAGCCTGCGGTTTATTCCGCGGGCTTTGGTCAGTGGTGGCGACGTGTTAATTTAAACGCTCCTTTCGTGCAATCAGCGGCTCGACCGAACGAGTTGCTGGACGTTTTTGGAGACGGCGAGAAATGCGTGCTTGCCGCGTGAATGCAGAAGATGCCGATCGCCTTCCAACCGCCACAGAGCCCACTACCCGCTCGCTCCCCGTCGTCCACTTCCCCCCTTCTCGTGCATTGAAGTGATCGCCGCTCCCCTACCGTCGCCACTCGACGTCCAATGGCAACAAGTGAGGAGGCGCCGGAATGCCGCTCGTGTTCTCCGTCGTTCGAGCGGAAGAAACTCCCGCCGTCGTGTGGGCGTCTCGGAGGTCGTCCCGCAATCCGCCCACTGCTTTCTGTTGGGCAACAGCCGCCCACTCTCCACTCACCTCAAAGCAGTCTCCCAATCGATGGAGCGAATGAAGGCGTTCCATTGCTGCTGGAGTTGGGGGGCGGTCGGTGAACTCGCGGTCAGGACCCCGCCCGCCGTCTTCGAGAAACGAGCCATCCACACTCCACTTCTCGTTCTCCTCTTTCGACTGCTCACTCGCCCGTTCGAGCGGCTCTCCGTTGCGGGCGGCGGGCGGGCGGCGGGCGAGCGGCGGGACGAATTCGCGGCCACTCGGTCGACGGCGGGCGTCCGTTCGGAGCGAGCGGGCGGACTCCCGGGCGGCCGACCGCCTCGTTCATTCGGCAGACGGGCGAGCGGAGAGCCCCGCAGCGATGCCCGCCGCCCACTCGCGCTGTTCGTCGAGCGGGCATCTTCGGCGCTCAACACACGGCCCGTCGCTCCCGAGCGGCCCGTTCGCTCGTCGGGACCGCCACTCCAATCCTCCGCCTTCCGCCGGCCTCCTCGCCGTCCGGCCGCCGAGTGGAAGCGAGCGGCCGCCGCCCTTCGGCGCGTCTCGCCGAGTGCGGGCGATCGAAGCGACCGGCGGCGTTTCGGCGGAGCGGCGGGCGGGCGGAGGACTCGCTTCTTCATTTGGCGGGTTGTTGTTTTGAGTGAGGAAGTTTCTCATTCCGTGACGAACTTATGTAACTTCTTTTCGATTAGAATGAGTGGAGACCTCCGCAACGCCCAGTTGTTGTGCGGAGCGTCTCTTAGAACAGCAGGGATGAAGAAGCTTGAAAGCGGGCGTTCTCTCGTTTTGTTTCCGCATTGGTGCTATCGACGTTCTCTCGTTGGTTGTTGTCGAAAACTCTCATTTTATTCCGCCAGTCGCTGAAACACGTCATCCAAAACTGGTTAGAAAGCGGACGATTAGTCAAATCTCACCAAAATTCGCTCGACCGCCTTCAACCGACGGCATTCTTCTCCCATTCATTCGATGGATCTCCCATCCAGCAATCGAGTGGAGAGGAAGACGGCCGTTGGTGCCCGCCCGCCCGGCCGCCTGTTTGTGAGGAGGCCGTCGGATGGTCGCTGGATAAGTTGACACCAGTTGATGAAGGAGTTAAGAGATGCATTTACTCGTGGATTGATGGAACCACTATTGTTTTTCAAATTGCTGTTGAGGTGCGATGCCGCGTAAGTTCATTCCGTAATTGCGCGCGTGCTTTCGCTGCGCGCTCGTAATAATACCTGCTCGACGCCCGTGCTCATTCTTCTCCTTCACTCGAACCACCGCCCGCCATCCACTCCCTCCACAACTTTCACGGCCGGCAATCGACGGCGTCTAGTGGAGAAGGCGGCGCACAAGAAAGGGCGCTCCGCGGACGGCCGCTCGGCTCCCGCGCGTCAGCTGCGAGTGGGCGGGCGGGCGGCTATTCGCCGGCGACCCGCCCGCCCTCTCCGCCCGCCCGCTCGAGGACGCGCGTTCGTTGCCCCCACTCGCCGCCCGCCGCTTTCTGCCGGGCGGCTCGCGAGTGCGTCCGCCCGGCAGTTCGGGGCGGGCGGCTGCCGGTCGCTCTTGTTTGCCTGCTGTTGACGGCTCTTGGCCGCGTGTTGTTGGAGACGGCGAAATGCTTTAATACTGGTTGTGCTCCGTTTTCTGTTTTCAGTTGGAGGTCGAAAGCGATGGTTTCTCTCTGAAAGTTCTCGTTAATACACGAAAGTTTATTCCGAGAGCTGCGGCCGTCGGGAATGGGCCTTCCCATTTGGCGTCGCTTTGACAGTAGCGTTCTTTTGTGATTTTGATGCTTAACCATTGCAAGAATTTTGTACGTTTAAAAAGTAGAAATAACATCAACCAATATTGCTTTTTGCGAGTTATTCTTTTTGCAGCATTTACCGAGAGCGTCATCCGTTTCAGTCATTTCATGTTCAAAAAAGCAAGTCATCGAACAACGATTCCGATCGAACGAATAGATGCCTCGATTAGTGAACAACTCATGAAATTGCAGGAAGTAAGAAGCTCGCTAGACGTTCCTATCACTCCTCCTCGTTGCGTGCCGTTCGGCTCGGGGGCGTCAAGCGAAGAGGAGCCTTCCGCCCGCCATCCGAACAGCCGCTCTCGAGTGGACGGCGGCTTCTTCGGACGAGCAGGCCGGCGGGGAGTGGGCGGAATCCTTTCGGGGTGCTCGTCCGCCCACTCACTCCCGCTCGACAGAGGGGAGATCTCCGAGGAGTCCTCCAGTGAGCGCTCTCCGACCACCGGGGGCAATAGCGGTTGTCGAGTGGGTGGATCGTGCTCGTGATCAAACGACGAGCGGAGGGGATGAGGAGTTGGGGGTTGGACGGGTTGGAAGTGGACTTGCTGGCTGCTTTTTTCTTTATTCCGTGATGTGGTTGAGCGAAGCCATGTCTGCAGCTCACATCGATCCGTCCCGCTGGCTCTTTCTTTCTTGCAGGATGTCTTCCCAAATGGCATTGCTCGATTGCAACCGGAATGGTCCATTCGCCCCGCTTTTGATCGACGACTCGTTTGGTTGGAAGAAGCCGTGGGGCGGACAGTCATCATCGAAGCGAACAGGAATACGCGTCAGCCGTTTTCATTATTTCTCGAGCGGTTTCTGTGGTACGCCCGACTGCTTATTGGTTGACGAACAAATGAGGGTATATTCCGACGCGTCAGACTCCTTGACGCCGCATTGTTCCCGCCATCCGTTAAAACTTGTGCCGCCAACAGAAACCTTCGGCCCATGAGCTCGCGCACTCCGAAGAGCAGCCGGCTTCTTCGGTCCGAACACACGCCCTACTCACCGGCGGAGGGCGTTCACTCGAGCTGCAGTCGGCGGAGGAGTCCGAAGAACCGCCCGCTCCTTAAAGCGGAACGAGGAGGGACGGGCGACGGCCGGGGCTTCTTTTCGGAGAGTGGCCGGGCGCCGTTCGGTCGGCCGAGTGGCGTCGGTTGGGGCCATCTCTTTTTTCTTGTTGCTGATGGGATGAGTAGGTTGCGCTCTATTCCGCGCGTGAATTTTCGTTTGTCCTGGCCTTATTCATTGCGTTTTCGTTGTAGATTTCTGGTTTTTACGCATCTTGTTGGCTGAAATATGGACGGAGAATTCCGCGTCGTCCTATTGTCTGGAGTACTGTTTGTGTGTGTTACTGACCTTCCCGGCGATTGAATGAAACTTGTCAGTGCCTTGTGGCAAACATCTTTGAGTGCAACCGAGTGGGCGTTTAATCCAACGGTCTTCTGGCGGGCGGCCGGCGGCGCGCGCGGAACGACGAAGTGCCTGAGACACTCGAGAATTCTGCTCGTGCCCGCCCTGTCTTGTTTATGAGCTGACACTTCCGGTAGGTGGAGCGTCATTCCGTCTCGTTTATCTATGCAATGCTCATGGAACGCCTACGGACGGTTCTTCAAGCAGAGTGGAGCCAGCGGATCCGTTCTTTCTTGATCGTTCGTCGTCTGTGAGTATCGGTTGTTTTATTCCGCGTTATTCAGGATTTCATCGTCGCCATAAAGTTTGTTTGTTTGCTCAAAAGTGAGTTCCTTCTCGTTGACGCCAAATGTCGCTTCTAGCACTGTTCAAAGGCACTTTGGGCGACGATTTGTAAGATTTCTCAGGTTTCTGCTGGGATATTCCGCCGGGAAGCCGATAGTCGTCTGGACAATTCTTACCGCTTCAAAAACAAGCGTCCTCGTTGCTCGAAGACGGGGATGAGCGGGCGGCTTTAGATATCACACGAATTTCCAACTCTCGGCATTTTCAACCCTGAGCATGGCTTTTTCGAATGTAGTGTTTGCATCAAACGCGTGGATGATGGAAAGCATCTTTTCGTTTGCAATCAGGCGGGTGGCCGCTGATTATTGCGCCTTTTTCCCTCTTTTTATCCTTTAGCGTTTGAGTTGTTCGAAGCTTCGCGAACGTTGTCCTCGCCGCCCGTCCTTCCACCCGCAACGGCCGGCTCTTATCCACACGCAGCACGGGGTTCATCGCCCCCTCCACCACTCGTCCACAACGGGCCTCCTCCCACCAGACCGCCGGGCTCGTTCCGCCCACCAGTCGGCGGCCGCTCGGCGGTCGACACACGAGCGAGGGGACGCGCGAGAGGGCGGCGATTCGGCCGCCCGCTTCCTTCCGCCCACTTCTTTCCGCCGTCTTCCTTCCGGTCGGCCGTCTCCTCCCGCCGCTTTGCACAACAGGCGAGTGGACGGCGGGGAGGACGCTGCGGGCGACCGGAAGGATGGAGGCCGCAACCTCCCGCGCCTTCCGCTCGGACGGGCGGGGCGGAGAACTCGACGGCGAGCGGCGGCCGTCGGTTGGGGGCCGCCTTTCGGGCACTTCCGCTCCACTCGCCGCCCAACGGGATGGGCGGCCGATCCCCCCGAACTCGCCGCCGCCCACTCGGCCGCCCACCCGCCGACTCCTGCGAGAAGGCGGCCGCTGTTCGTGGGCGGAAACCGCCGCCCTCTGCCCACTTCTCCTCGCCGGACCGCCCACTCCACAAGGCGGCCGCCGTCCACTCGCCGCTTTCGATCCACGCGGACGGCGGGCGGCTCCAGCAATCGACCGTTCGGTGAGCGGAGTGGCCGGCAGCAAACACGCGCTTTCTTTGGTGGGCGTTCTGCACTCACTCGTCGTTCGGGGGATGCTCGATCGAATGGCGCGTCGTCGGGCACTTCGATTTGTGGAAGCGAGGTGGTTGATGATGAGTTCCTTTTTTTCTGATGTGTTGTGCGAGTTCCTGTTCGGATATTCCGTGCGTTCCCTGATGTAGGTGCTCTCAGTTTTCTGGTGATGTGGACCGGAGACTTCCAAGTGAACAGTCGAGAGCAATCGCCCGCTTGTTCGAAAGAAAGACAGGTGGGACTGCCGGTCGTTGCAGCGGGAGGGGCGTCAATGCGGACGGAGGTGCGCGTTGTCGCCGGGCGGTCTTCAATTCAACGATGAGGGGGAGTTGTTTGGGAGGGGTGATTCCGCGGAGGCCTTGTGCTTGCGGTCGAAACCATTGTGAGCTAATAATAAGAAGTAACGGTTCTCGTGTTTGCTGCGTGGTTCTTCTTTTCTCTTCGCTTTCCGCAAGCTCCGTCTACTCGTTGCGGGACTGCTCTCAAGACACGCACCATCAACCGCCACCCACACGACCACCCGCTTCTTCTCGTTCAGCCTCCTTCCGCGCCGTCCGCCCGCCCACTCGCCGGCCTCTCCGCCCGCGAGTCGCCCGCCGAGCGGCCGCCCGCCGACCGCCGAGCACACGATCCTCTCGGCAGGCGGCCGCCCTCCTCTTCGTCCACCGGCCGGCCGCTCGCTCCTCCCCGCCCGTCCGCAGTCGATCGACGTCCACCAGTGGGAAGAAGCGGGCGGGCGGCCGCCTGCTTTCGGTAGGGGGCGGCCGCTTCTTTTCTCCACTCGGCCGCTCCGACCACTCATTTCCACCCCGCCCGCCCGCCCACACGGCCGGCCAGTCCGCTCCACAAACCACTGGACTACGCGGGCGCCAGTCGAGCGGGCGGCTTCTTCGGCGTCCCAATGGCCGGGGGGTCACAAGTGTGTCGTGGAGAGCGGCTGATCGCTCGTTCGTGGAGGGGAGACGGGCGGAAGGGGGCGAAAAGCAGATGGGCGGGCGGCTCGGGGCGCCCACTTGCTACGCGGGACTCGCTGCTAGCTCGACGAACGACGGTCAGTGGGTTGAGTCGTTCGGTTTTAAGAGCGTCGAAAGAACGAGTGGCTTGATGACGGAGATGATCACGTGTTTCCTGCTTTATTCCGTCTCGTGCACATGCGGTACGAAGGCCATGGTTGTCGTCTTTTCACCAGCCATGTTCGGAAAGATTTAAGCCAGTGAAATTACAAAGTAACGTGAAAATCGTTGACAACCCCGAGTTAAAGCGCTCATGACAAAATTTCTGACAAAATTTGTCATTTTGTGCAAAATCGTCACGATTTTTCACATTTTGTGCAAAATCGTCACGATTTTTCACTTTGCGTCAAAATTCGTCACGATTTTTCACATTTGGTGCAAAAATCGTCACGATTTTTTACTCCGCGTCAAAAATCGTCACGATTTTTTACTCCGCGTCAAAAATCGTCACGATTTTTTACTCCGCGTCAAAAATCGTCACGATTTCTTACATTTTGACAAAAATCGTCACGAATTTTGACGTTTGGGTAATTTTTGATCAGTTTGATTTTGAAGCAACAATTTTTGCTTGTTAAAAGAAATTTTTATTCTACTTGCTATGTAAAAATTGGGATAAAATACGTTTTCGACGCGTAAAATGCTAAAATATAACGTTTTTATCGAGAAAATTCCCAATTTTGGCACGTAAACACCGTACAAACGCCATTTTTTTGCTTTTTCTGCGTCAAAATTTCATATAAGTATTGCCAATATTTCGCACCAGCGTGTGACGGCGCTTCGCGCCGTCCCCAGCTGGGGGAGTCGTTAGACTGGTGCGTATCGAATGCTTTTGTCGACTTCGTCTGACCAATTGAGTGCTGCTCGCAACGCGAAAACGCTGAGTCAAGCTTCACACACGTGGGGGTTGATTGGAACGCGACAAATTGGCAGTTTTTGAACAAAGACTGCCGGCTAACTGCATTTTGCTCTTACGGCCCTAAAAAAAACGGAGACGGGCAGCAGAAGCCGTTTGCGCGTGCAGACTTCGAGCACGGCAACGCTCACAACGTTGTTCGCTAGCCTTAAACGATGCCAAACAGTTTGCTTTAATCCCAGCAAGCGAAAAGAGTGAGTGTTGGTTGCGACGCCCGAAGAAATTGACCGCACGACTGAACTGCAGAACCCCAACTCTGAACGACCTATTACTCGTCGGCAATCGAATGTTTAAAAAATCTGAAACGGTGGTAAGATGGACAACTACGTGTTCAATGTTTCTGCCAAGTTTTAGAAGAATTTGTCCACTCACTTCCAAACCCGCCCGCTGTTTGCGCGATATCAAGGGTCTCCTTCGCGGATGTCGCAGTGGTCAAGTGGGCCAATAACACCAACGAACTGCACCCCACTGAAAAGCCCATCTTTTGCGCATTCAAATGAGCCCGCACACGTGTCGTCACGCCCAACAGTCGATGAGAACGGCGAAATTGAATTTCGGCGGAGTTTTCAAACCGACACAAAATTTTCGGTCGAATTTAACGTCTCGAAGTCGGCCTTCCATCGACACAAAATTGTGTTCAACAGATGCGCAAGACCTTTTTCTAGATTGGATTATTTTTAGTTTTTTGAATAAAATTTGCAGAGGCGAGAACGGCGCCTTTGAGTGCAGACCTCTTCGATTTCCCGCCCCGACCTTTCGAGTTTGGGCAATCACAACTTTCTTCAACGACATTCCCCGACGATGCAGCCAACTTATGAAATGTTCCTTGTTTCAAGGCGCATCTTTTCGTCCACAGGGCGGGTGCAGTTGGCCGTGATCGAAAACCGGTACGGCGGAGAACGTTGGCACGGAACGTTCAACGTGCCTGCCGACGGTCGAAATGCACATTTTCGGACTTCGCGCATGCGACTTCCTCTAGCCAGAAAAAATTTCAGCTCGATTGGAGCAAAGCGCGATTAGTTGAGGGTGCGGAGGGGACTGACAGACTCACCGGTTAGCGCCGTTTACGGGGGGATTAACCTTGCTTGTCCACGCGACCGCACCATATTCCGTTTTAGCACACTTTCAAACACGTGGCAGAATTCGCGCGTGCACGAGCCGGGCGGGCAGTCGCTCTCGGCCCGCGCGCTCGAAAGAAGCGGGCGGCGGGAAGGGGAGCGCGCAAGCGGGCGGCGGCAAAAAGCGGAAAAAGGCGCCCCGCACCGAGCAGAAGGCGGCGGCCGGCCGATCGAGAGCGGCGGGCGGGCGGCGGCCTCCCGCTGGTTGTTTTTCGTCGGAAAGCGGGCGGCGGGCGGGCGGCCGCTCGAACGAACCCGACGGCGTCCAGCGCGACGAGCGGCGAGAAGCGGCGGGGTGAACGGGCGGCCGCTCCCCCGCGGAGGAGCGCGAGCGGCACACTCCCGACCGCTCGGCCGCCCCGCCAGCCGGAAGAAGCGGCGGAGAGCCCCCAATCAACGCGCGGGATCGCCGCCTTCCACGGGGAGCAGCCGGACGGCCGCCCACCCGCCCGAGAGCGGAGAGGACGAGTGCTCGTGGTCGTGGGGCGGGCGCTGTTTGGTGAGTGGTTGAAAGGCGCCTCCCGCTCCTCACTCCGCAGTGCCCACTCCAACCGACCGCTCGACCCGCCCGGCCGTTCGGACTGCCGCTCTCGTCGCCTCCAAACCTGCGGGTTGATTCGAGTGAGTGGAGAGCGGCGGGAAGAACGCAATCCAGTGATCACTTCGATGCTCAACGGAAGGCCGAACGGAGTGCCCGGCGGAAGAAGGCGGCAAACGAGCGGCTCAACGGGCGGCCTCCTCGCCGACCGCCCACTCCACTTGACGGCTCCCAGTGGGCGAGGAGCAGACCGAGTGGATGCTGCAGGAGAACTCACTTCAAAAGCAGGGCAACAAACGAGCGTTGAACGGCGAGCAGCAAGACCGCTCTGTCAGGAGCGGGGGACGAGCGGCGATGTGGAGCGGAAGTGATCGAAAATCCCCGAGAAGAAGGCGACGGTCGGCGGCGTGTTCCTGACGAGCAGTCGGCAGTCGGGAGCGCGCCAAACGATGCGGAAAGTGCGGGGAAGCCGTGGAATTTGCGGCCGCTCGTTCGGTTCGATTGCCGTTGATGGACGAGTGGGCGGATGGCGGCGGCGCGGAGGACGGCGACCATCCCGCAGCAATCCGACGGCCACTTCTTTCCGCTCTCCTTCGAGCAAGCGGGGGGCGAGTTTCGGCGCCGGAGGGGCCGAACGGGACGTCCACTCGGAAGCGGCGGGTCGATCGGCGGAGTGGCGGGCGGCCCTCCACTCGGCGTCCCACGGGCAACTCGAACGGAAGAACGAGGAGAGTAGCGGGCGGAGGGCGACTTGCGGTGATTGTCTGGCGGAAAGTTGCTTGTGGCGTCTGTGAAGTCTCTCTAGTCATCCGTTCATTGCTGCTTGTTTCTTGTTAAGAGAGCGGCGACCTTTCCATCAATTGGACGTCGACGACCCCTACCGCTGCTAGCAGGCTCCAGCGTCAACTCTCCCCATTCTTTTCTGCAGCTTCTTCACACTTGCCCACAATTCAAGAAACAACCACCAAACTCGACCGCAAAACGAGTAACCGGTGTTTGCAGACGCCCGTGTTCCCCACCAGTCGGCAGTCGCCTCCTCAACTGCCCCCCAGCGATCCCCAACAGGGAGTTTCTTTCGACTCGCGTCTCCAACGGCCGCCTTCACGAGCACGCGGCAACGGGCGGTCCACCACCACGAGACGACGAGCGGCCGCCCTTCCGTCGAGCGGTGGACGAAACGACGACGATCCTCTTCGTCCACGGGATCTCCGGCAGTCGATCGATCGGCGGGCTTCGAGTTGGAAGGCGGCAGGCGGGCGCTCCTCTCCGCCGTTCGGTCGGTCGGGCGGACGAGTGGGAGCGAGCGGGCGGCAGAAAGCAGGCGACTGCGCACTCGCCCGCCGTCGGCTCGCTCTCTCGTGATCGTTCCGGTGATTCCGGCCACTTCGGGGGGAGAAGTGGGTGGGAAGACCACCCGTGTGCCCACTCCTCGTCCACTTCGAGTCCCTCAACCTCGAGGGCCGTCCGCCCACTCGCCGGAAGGGCGGGCGGTCCTCTCAGCGATCGAGCGCTCACTCGCCGCCCGCCCCGCTCCGTTCGCTCGCCCAACGAGCAAATGGGCGTCTTCTGCGTTCGGATGGCCGCAAGTCGGATGATGCTAGTCTGTTTATTGAATGACGCGACAAACAACATAACGCTTTAGAGAGGGAAAAGGACTCGACGATCCACCGTTCAGAGCGGAGAGCAGCGAGTCGAGGATCTTCTCCAGCTGGGCAGGAGTTCCTGCACGAAGTCGAGCGGGAGGACGCACTTTGGGATCCCCAACAGTTCGGTCAGCTGACCGAGGACCCCGTTCAGGATGTCGAGCAGGCCGCCCGTGAGGTGCGTCACGTCGCCAAGGAGCGTGAGGAGGAGGGCGCCGAGGTCGTCGAGCAGCTCGTCGAGGAGCTTCTCGACGGCTTTGAGCAAACGCTGCAGGAATTTCCCGAGGTCGACGCCGGCCGGGACGTTAAGCAGAGTGCGCAACTCGTCCAGCAGGCCGCCCACCACTCCGTCCGCGCTGCAGCCCTCCAACGGCAAGAGGGAGTCGATGGTGTAGGTGAGTTGCGTGAGGACGGCGTCCAGGCGCGTGAGGATCGAGAGCTGCTGCACGAACTGGACGGGATCGACGGTCGCCGGCAGGTTCAGCAGCTTCACGAGCTGCGTGAGAGCGCCCGGCTGGCGGCAGCCGCCCAGCGGGCCGGTGACCTCGCCGAACACCGGCTGCGCGTTTCCGGCCGCGTTGTTCTCCGTCCCGAGCACCCCCCAGAGGACGTCTTTCGTCAGGGGCTGGGCGGCGGTCGACGTCACCAGCAGACGAAGAAGACGGCCGTGGAAGAGCGGGTCATCTTTGGATTGAGTGGAGCAGTGAGTGAGTGTGCGGAGGATGTCGATTGCCTTTCGACCGTTCGCTTTTATACCCTGCCCGCCTCACCGTTTGGCGAGTTGCTCTGTTGCTTGAAATTCAAATCCCCGAACGAGGCGGAAAATATTTTTGGTCGCGGTATTGGAAGGCGGGCACGCGCACAAAACATGGTCGCTTGCTTGTTAGGAAGCAACAAATACGGTGACCACAACGAAAAACAGATCAATCTTTCATTGTTCTTCTCTTTGTTCTGTTTGCTCGTATCACCCGTAAGGAAAGCCAAGACTTGCAGCACAGTCGAGTAAGCGGCCCTTAAAATTACAGCTCATAAATGAGCAAGCAAAAGAAGACGGCAAGCACAATTGGGCTGGAGATTTTTGATGGCATTACTGTGATTTCATTTGTTAACAGACTACTTATCGAGCGAGATATCGAGAATCCCGAAGCAAGTGGCGGTCGGAGTTCACTCGTTTGGCATTCGAGCAGGTGTTTCATTCGGTGAATAAAGAAGTGATGCGAGTCTGCCTGTCCGGCAGGTGGAATTCACTTCTTCCTGGAGTCAAATCAGAAGTAACGGACTGCCGCCATTGCCTTCATTCTATTCGGCGAGATGTCCGCTCCGATTCTTCCACGCTCCGCACTGGTGCCCGCCTGGTCGAGCGTCCTCCCGTCCGCCGGGTTCCTTCGGCTGTGCGCGTGGATCGAGGGCATGTGCTCGCTGCTAACTTGCGTCTGCTTCTGCCTGCTCGTCTACGCGGTCGTGTGGCACTCGCCAAAAGCGATGGGCAACTACCGCTTCTACCTGCTGCTCAGCGGAGTTCACTGCGTAGTTATCGGTGAGAAGAACAGGGAATGCGAGGTGTCTTCACGCGTTCGGTTTCAGATTTAAGTGTCACTTTACTGCAAGCCGAGTTTCTGTTTCCACATCCGATTGTCACCGTTCGAGACGTCTGCTCGTGGTTCTCGGTTTGTTCAGAATTATTGGAGTGTTCATTGCGTTCTTTTAGTCGTGCCCCGCAACGAGTGCATTTTGCGTTCGAATTGTAGTGGCAGCAATTTCGGGTACACCTCAAAACTATAAACTTGACTAATCGAGCAACAGGCGCTTGCTTCACAACGCTCTACTTGTTCGCGTACCGTTACGTACAGACCACAGGCCACCGGTCGCTGGCGCAGTTCGCTCGCTTCCCCACGTACTGCTTCCTCTACGCCGTGTGGACCACGATTGCTATGTGTTTCTTCGCTCTTCCGGCCTATTCCGTGAGCACACGAGACGTGGACGTGATGGCGACGTGGGTGGAGTTTGATGCGGAAATCGTTCGACGTGTTCGCACTCGAGTGCCCATCGGATTCATTTCGAATGTCCGTTTCGATTGAGAGAAAAGAAGCGAATGACTGCTTGCAGAACAACACCTACAACATGATAGCGTTTTGCATGAGCACATTGATCGTTCTCGTCATTGTTGGCTTCGTGTTCATCTCGGTTTGCGCTTCGGGAGTGTACCGCTTCATGCGGGAGCGCGCGGACACGTTCAGCCCACAAACACTGCAACTCTACCGTTCCCTTATGCTCTCGTTGATGTACGAGGTGGCCCTTGCGTACTCGGCCATCTGCTTTGGGCTTGGTCTCCTTCTTGTGTCGTTGATCGCTCATTTGGAGGGGGGCCCCGTCCTCTCGACTTCCGCTTCTTTGACCACTTCAAGTTACGGAGTTCTCGCGCACGTCTGCATCCTTTGGACTATTCGATCTTATCGCGGTATGATTTGCAGTTACGGCTGATTTCATCGTTGTGTTTTGCAGAATCAGTGTTGGGATTGCCAAGGAAAGTCCCGATCATCGGTCGGATGCTTTCGAAACGCACAAGCAGCACCGTCGTCGCTGCACCGTCCGTCCGCACAATCTCTCCCACGAACACGCAAAGACGATGAAGAACGAGCAAGTGGATAGGTGGCCGAGCCTTTCCGACGACTTGCAGATGAAATTGGCCATAAATAACTAGCAAATGACTCCTGATATAGTCGAACAGTAAACGGCACTGGGCAGTATGACAAGCTCGCAAGCTCATTTTTGTTTCCACGCTCGTTGCCAGGAAACGCGATGAGAAGGTGGCCGTAAGAAGCGAGCAAGTGGGCGGAGCGACCGGCCGGGATCCCGCCGTCCAATCGACGACCTCCGGGCGGCTGCCCTCCCGTTCGTCCGACGAGTGAGCGCCCCCACCTGCGGGGAGGAAGGAGCGGCCGCCTGTCCGGATGGAAGGCGCGCTCACTTCCCTCCGTTCCGCCCACTCGCCTCTCTGCGGACTGCTCGGGCGGTCGGAGTGGACGGCGATCCCCCGGCCGCCCGTCCGGCGAGTGAGTGGGCGGCGGGGCGGCGACCGCGAGAAAGCGGCTGCACGGAGCGATCCGCCCGCCCGCCTCGTTCCGCACGGAAGAGAGCGGCCGCCCGCACGAACAGCCGCCGATCACCTGCGGGCTGCTCGGAGGGCGGCGGAGATCCCCGGCGAGGGCGCAAATCGCCGCCGTTCGCTCCCGCCGGCCGCCCGGACGAGTCGCCCGGCCGCCCGCTCCACGGCGTCCTCCGCAACGCCCACTCGCCGCTCGTCGGCGGAAGGCGGCCGCCCACTCACTCCTCCCGGCCGCCCGCTCTTCCGCCCACTCGCCCGTTCGGGCCGCTCTCTCGCCGCCGGTGGGGGCGGCGGTCGACGGGGCTTTGAGCAGCGGGTGGCTTCGAATTCCGGTCGAAAAAGAGAAGTGATCCTTCTTGCGTTGATCCTTCCTCTTCGATTCATCTCGAGCGTTTCGGCCGGTCTTCTGTTGACGAGCGGCGGTCATTGCTCTTCTTTTGGCTTGGAAGTTCCAGTCGCTTTGGTGTAAAGTGAGCAGAGTGGCGACTCGTGGACGTGGCGAGTGAAACGGGCGTCTGTTTCTCGTTGATGCAGTGATGTTGCGGATGTCCGAGGCGAGTGGTGCAATTAAAACTGAATTCGTGTCTTTGACGTGTGCTATCGGTTAAGAAGAAACAAGGCGTACAAGAAAGTGTCTATTCCGTGCAGACGACGAATGGGTGTCGACTAGTTTGCTCAGCCAAAGAAGCTTCATACATGCTTGCGTTCTAATGTTTTGCTCCACTACGAAATGCGTTAGGGTTGGCAACTGTCCGGACAGTTGATTTTGGCCGGACAGCTGACCGGACAGCTGACCGGACAGGTGGACAGCTATCCAAAAAATCTGGACAGGTGAAAAAATCTCAGTACAGGTTATCCTTAGTCAATTTTAGCTATTGAACGCTTGGTTTTGTAGTAAATAATCTAGTAAAATAGTTTATTGCTATATTCTAACATTAAGCAATGACTATAACTAGGATTTATGAATTTGAGCTTTTGTAGTCGCTGACACCTACAGGAAGGAGGACAGAAGAATTTTTTCAAAACGTTATTTCTTACTGAGATCCATCAAAACACGCATTGCAAGCATAAAACACCAAATGAAAACAAACAATTGCGGTTATGTTTGGTTTTTTCATGCTTTTACCAACGAAAAATTGACTATACGCGCATTTTTACCTGTCCAGTTTTTGGCACCTGTCCAGCAGATTTTTGCTGTCCGGCCAGCTGTCCGGTCAGCTGTCCAGGCCAACTGTCCGGACAGCTGTCCGGCTGCCAACCCTAAAATGCGTCTTTGATTTGCTGCAATTCCGTTTATTTCGCGCAAATCCAGCCGACTTGCTACGAATTGTGGTCAAAAAAGAGCTACAGAATTGACCGATGTGAAAACGGAATCGCACTCGATTTTTTTCTCGAGAAGAAACGGAGGTCAATCGACGTGTACGCCTATTGAACAAAGGACTTGTGTGATCAGTAAGATACGCTTGTAAGTGGCCGTTTTTGCTCGTGTAAAGAAGTTTCGTGCTTGTCTTACTTCCTTTTACGCATGTGCTCCAAGTTGTGGGTTGGGGAATTCCGTGGACGTCGCCCATTAACGCTTGATGATGGTCAAACACAATGCCCGTTTCTTTTACCCACTTCCTTAAGCACCCGTCCTCCACTGCCCGAAAACAACCGATCGCCTGTCTCGAGCAGTCGCCATCGGGACGCGTGTTTCTGCCGCCTCCTCGCCGCTCCTCCCGCACTCGCCGCTCGCCGCCCACTCGGCGGGCGTGTTCTCGGGGCTCGAAGCGGAGAAGCCGCCGCCGACCGCCCGCTCCGAGTCGCCCGGCCGCCCGCCGAGTGGCCGCTTCTCCGAGGCGGCGGGCGGGCGGCGGCGACTCGCAAGAAGCCGGCGGATTCCTCCGTTTCGTCCGGCCGCCCCGATCGGCCGGCCGGCTGGTGGACGGGGAGTGAACACGCCGCCCTTGGGGCCTCCATTGGCAATGGGGCGCTCTGCTCCCTTCCGCCCGGTCGGCTGCGGGCGGGAGTTCGCGCTCGTTCCCGGCCACTCGCCATTCGGCCACGGAGCGGCGAGGCGGGCGGGGACGTGGGATGTCCTCTATTGGGATGGGAATTTTTTGCGGCAGAGGAGTCGGGGGAGATGGGGATCTTCTTTGTTGAATGAAAGACGAATGGGTAGGTTAATGGGGAAATGCTTGTAGAAAACGGCTTGCTTATTCCGCCGTAAGTTGAGTGCCGTAGAGTTCCTGTTGGTTATTTAGAAAGAACCCTAGTGCAAAACAAGCAGACAGTTAGTCAACGTAGTAGTGATGGAGGTTTTGTAGCGAACGTACACCTTTGCTGCAAAGAGCAGTTCTGAAAGCCTTGTTTCATCGTGTGTTGAAATGAAAACGCTCTCTGTCTATTCCGTTGATGCATGATCTGAGCTCTCAAAAAGTACAGCTGGTGAGTGGGAAGCAAAGGACTTCCTTGCAGGACACCGGCCGCAAGTCGGTCGGGTGGCTGTCTTTCTGGCGTCGCGGTCTTGCTTTTATTCCGTAGAACTTCGGTCCTTGTGTTTGCTGAACTGCGTGTCAAGTTCACGCAATTTGCCGTCTTCAAACAACGACTCGACTGAACTAGCAAGTCGCTGTTTCAGCAGACAGAGAAGAGTGAGTGGCGGCCGCTCGCGAGTTGGGAACTGCCGATCGCCTTCTAATCCCACTAGTGCCTGCTTTTCTCCGCTCGCTCCGTCGTTCACTACCGCTTTTCTCGTCCACCGAAGTGATTGCCGCTCCTCCCCTGCCGCCGATGGACGTCCACTGGCGGCAAGTGAGGAGTCGCCGAAATGCCGCTCGTGCTCCCCGTCGATCGAGCGGAAGAAACTCCCGCCGTCGAGTGGGCGTCTCGGAGGTCGCCTCGCAATCCGCCCACTGTTTTCTGTTGGGCAGCAGGCCGCACACTCCGCTCGCCTCAAAGCAGTCTCCCAATCGATCGATCGAATGAGGGGTTCCATTGCCACTGGAGTTGAGGGCGGCTGGTGGACCCGCGGCCGGCGAGAGGGGCGGTAGTCTTGCCATTTGCTCGGGTGGTAAGCAGCTCGGCGAGCGGGGGAACGCGGGGGTCGCTGTTAGCTTGAGCAGCGGAGTCTTCTCGTTTGACTCAGAAGTGAGTGGCAAAGGGGCATCTATTGATGCATGAAGTGAGTGTTAATGTGGTTGTTTATTCCGTTGCCGTCGAACTTTCACTTCATGAGATAAATGCCGCCGCTCGGTTTGCTCGCATTCCGCGTGAGTGACCGCTGCAGAGTGCAAGAAAGGAGCTCTCTGCTCTCCACTTCTCGTCGCCCCCGTCCCGACCGCCCACTTGCCCGTTGGAGCGGCTCTACGTTGCGGGCGGCGGGCGAGCGGCGGGACGAGTTCGCGGCCACTCGGCGGTCGACGGCGGGCGCCCGTTCGGAGCGAGCGGGCGGACTCCCGGGCGGCCGACCGCCTCGTTCATTCGGCGGACGGGCGGGCGGAGAGCCGCGCAGCGATGCCCGCCGCCCACTCGCGCTGTTCGTCGAGCGGGCATCTTCGGCGCTCAACACGCGGCCCGTCGCTCCCGAGCGGCCCGTTCGCTCGTCGGGACGGCCACTCCAATCCTCCGCCTCCCGCCGGCCTCCTCGCCGTCCGGCCGCCGAGTGGAAGCGAGCGGCCGCCGCCCGTCGGCGCGTCTCGTCGAGTGCGGGCGATCGAAGCGACCGGCGGCCTCTCGGGGGAGCGGCGGGCGGGCGGAGGACTCGCTTCTTCATTTGGCGGGTTGTTGAATTAAATGAGGAGATTCTTATTCCGGCAGAGTTGCGTGCTGTGCGGGTTCAGTCGAGAGAAATGGAGACTTCTGTTAAGCCCACTTGTTGTGCGGGGCGTTTTTATGGGCAGCGGAAAAGAAGCATGCAACAGGGCGTTCTTTCGTTCTGGTCCCGAATTGATGCTTTCGGCATTCACTCGGTGGTCGTTGCAGGGGCAATCGGTTTTATTCCGCCGTTCCTGATTTTGTGGTTCTTCTAGTTAATAACGGTACTTAGAACAAAACAATTTCGGCAATCCACACAAGCGGCACCGAAACTTGTATGAGTTTCCATTGCCGACCCACTCCTCACAATTCGTTCGATCGATTTCCCGTCCAAGAGACGTGTGTGGGCAGCGAGACGGCCGTTTGTGCCCGTTAGTTCGTGGACAGGCCGCTGGATGGCCGCTCGAGAGGTCATGTCAGTTCATGAAGAGAGTCAAGGATTCTTTTACTCGAGTTATTGGCATGGTCGTTTGTTTTTTACCGCAAAAAAGAAACAGCGCTCTGCAAGTTATTCCGGCATTTTCATCAGCTTTGGCCGCTCAAAAAAGCAGTTGGTACTAAAAATCTACTGATCTTTTACCGTATTGTTAATGTCCGCATACCTCTTTTTCGTCGAATTGATCCACCACTCGACGTCCACTCCCGCCACACCTTTCCCGGACGCCAATCGACGGCGTTCAGTGGAAAAGGCGGCGCACAAGGGAGGGGGCTCCGCGGACGGCCGCTCGCTCCCGCCCGGCAGCTGCGAGTGGGCGCGCGGGCGGCCACTCGCCGGCGACCCGCCCGCCCTCTCCGCTCGCCCGCTCGAGGACACGCGTTCGCTGCCCCCACTCGCCGCCCGCCGCTTTCTGCCGGGCGGCGGTCGGTTGCTCTCGTTTGTCTGCTGTTTACGGCACTCGGCCGCGTGGTGGTGGGGACGGCGGGATGGTTTGTAAGGCTGATTGTGAGTTGCCTTCTTTTTTCTGTAGGAGGGGAAGTGGGAACATTTCGTAAAGTAGTGACAATGGGATGCCCGTGTTATTATTCCGCATCCGAAGCCGGATTTGAGGGTGAATGTAAATAACTAGAATGGAGGTGGAAATCATTGCGCGTGACTTAAACCGCTTCATCTTGATGAATGAGCAAAAAATCGTATAGAGAACCAGCTTGTTGACCGCTCATCTCACTCCTCCTCGTTTCGTCCCGTCCGGCTCGGGGGACGTCGAACGAAGAGGAGCTTTCCGCCCGCCATCCGAACAGCCGCTTTCGAGTGGACGGCGGCTTCTTCGGACGAGCAGGCCGGTGGGGAGTGGCGGAATCCCTGCGGGCTGCTCGTCCACCCACTCACTCCCGCTCAACAGAGGGGAGATCCCCGAGGAGTTCTCCAGTGAGCGCTCTCCGACCACCGGGGGCAATAGCGGTTGTCGAGTGGGTGGATCGTGCTCGTGATCAAACGGCGAGCGGAAGAGTTGGGTGTTGGGGGTTGGACGGGCGGGAAGTGGACGTGCTTGCTGCTTTTTCTTTCTTATTCCGTGCTTGCGTGGTTATGGCGTTTTGCTGGTTGTTTGCGGCTTACATCTTTTCGTTGCACTCGTTCTACTCCTCTTTCTTACAACACGTCTTTCCAGTTAACATTGCTTTGATTGGGAACGGAAGGATTCATTCGGCCCGCTCACATCAACTCTCGTATGGTCGGAAGAAGCAGTGTGACGGCCGGTCAACATCCAATCGAACAGGAAGAAGCGTCGACCACTGCCATTATTCCGCGGCAGCTATCATGCAGAAAACCCTCGGTTATGGATTGAGGAAACAAATGCTGGTTAATTCCGCTGCTCGGGTTGCTTGTGCCGCCCGCTCGAACGCCTGCTCTCGGCAGAAACCTCCCGCTCGTGAGCTCGCGTCCTCACAAGAGCAGCCGGTTTCTTTGGTCCGAACACACGCCCCACTCGCCGGGTGAGGGCGTTCACTCCAGCTGCAGTCGGCGGAGGAGTCCGAAGAACCGCCCGCTCCTCGAACGGGAACGAAGAGGGGTCGGCGGGGAGGGACCGGCGGCGGCCGCGGCTTCTTTTCGGCGAGTGGCCGGGCGCCCGTTCGGTCGGCCGAGTGGCGGCGATGAGAGCCTCCTCTTGTCGGTGATCGGGTGGGCGAGTTCTCGGTTTTGTTCCGTCCTCTGGCTGCTTGATGTGTTCGCCTAATCGTGTTTTGGTCTTCGTGTTTCGTTTTCACGCGTCGTGCTGACAGAAAAGATGGAACGGGATTCCGGCGCGTGTCACAGCTTGAAGGGTTTTTTGCGAGGGTATCTGATCACTAGTTGCAATCGAATGGAGCTTGTAAGTGCTTGGTGGCGGGCATCTTCGACTTCACCGAGTGGACGACCAATCCAACGGTCTTCTGGTGGGCTGCCGGGGGCACGCGTTGAAGGAAGAAGTGCCCACAAGGACGCGAGAATTATGCTGTAGTCGTTTCCGTATTGCGTCGATCATGAGCAGATGCTACGTGAGTTGTAGGGCTGTTCCGTTTTTCTTTCTTGTTAGAGGGGCTTGCAAAACGGCAACGGGCGGTTCTTCTAACAGAGTGAAGCAACCGGACCCGTTCTTTCTTGATCGTTCTATGTGCGCGCCTTTTGGTACTTTTATTCCGCGTTTTTGAGGTTCAAATCGCCGGAAGGTTCGTTTTGTTTGATCAGATGTGAACAGCCGTTCCCATTGAAAACGAACGGCGTTTTTTGCATCGTTCAAAGGCGACTTTAGGCGACGATTTGCGAGATTGCCGCGTTTTTTGTTCGGATTATTCCGGGCAAATAATGAGGCCGATGACAAGGGCTATGCATTCTACACTTTTCTGCTTCAAACATGATTGCTCGCGTTGCTCGAGACGTGGATGAGCGGACGGCTTTCAATTTCACACGACAGTCAGGCGTTCGAATTCCTTCAACTTTGCATTAGTCTGTTGAACGCAGACTTTGAATGTAGCAAGAAGACTCAAAAGCGATCTTTATTTGTTAGCGATTTGAAAAGTATCCGTTAGTTATTCCGTATCTTGCCGTACGACAGTCTGCATGGTTAGATTGACTGAACCGCTGTTACTACCGCCAGCCCTCCACTCGCCCCGACCGGCTCCAATCCAAATGCCGCACGGGGTTCATCGCCCCCTCAACCACTCGTCCACAACGGGCCGCCGCCCACCAAACCGCCGGGCTCGTCCCGCCCACCAGTCGGCGGCCGCTCGGCGGTCGACACGCGAGCGAGGGGACGCGCGAGAGGGCGGCGATTCGGCCGCCCGCTTCCTTCCGCCCACTTCTTTCCGCCTTTTTCCTTCCGGTAGGCCGGCTTCTTTCGTTCCACAGTGGAGAACCGTATTTTTTCGTTTTATTCCGCCCATCCAGTGAAAGTTTCGACGATAACAAGACGTTCGATTGTTTGTGTCAGGAAGCGGCAAGATTTAAACTGCAAACGAGTGACGCGAACGGTTTTCGGCTGCAATGGACGTGCCCGAAGCGACGTTCGTTTATTCCGTCGCATCATTTTTGTCGATTCTTCGATTGCTCTCCGCGGTGGTTTGTTGCATTCTTTATTCCGCCATCTCGAGCGAGTTTGTTGTGTCCTTTGGTTGAAGCAAAAGAAAGTTTGGTTAGTGACTATTCCGTCTCCGGTATTTTTTCTGGCGTTCGGGTTGCAGTAAGCCGTGGTTTGTTTCCCGCAATATTCCGTTTATCGCAACAATTCAACAGAAAAGCCGGTTTATTGGAGTCTTTCGTTCGAGCACTTCTTTTCACTATGTTGTTCGTTTCTTTCGGTTTTATTCGTTGGTTTCAATCAAAAGGAGAGAAAGGCGAGCGACGGACGGAAAACGCGAGCGCGCCCGCCGCAAAAGCGGGCGGACGGCGCGCTCTCGACCGGCCGCTCGTCTTCGCGGCGGGCGGGCGGCCGAAGATCGCCGTCGACGAGCGGCGGCGGGCGGCGTTGCGCAAGCGGGAGGGCGGCGGCGAGCAGAAAGCGGATTCCGATCACTAGTCCTGTGCCCGAATCGAATCCTTCGTTTTGTACGAGTTCCGTTCCGTTGTCACTCGCCGATGCTCGTCTTTCCTTCAACACCCGACAGTGGAACGAGCAACGTCGCTTTTGGAAGCAAATCCGCTCGAGGCCAAAACCCCGGACGCGCGCGGGACGTTTCGAGTCGACCGCAAAGCAACGGCGAGTTGCAGGACGGAGGGGATTTGGGCCGCCTGCTTCGAACGGCGCGATCCCGCCGCCGCCCGCCCGTCTTGTTTTGATTTTGAGGCGGTGGGAATCGGCGACGTTTTCCGCGTGGTCGGCCGCCCGCCGATCGCGCCGGCCGGCCGCTTTTTTGAGCGGAGGCCGCGGCGTCTCGCTGGCGGGAGGGCGAGTTGGCGGTCTTTTTGGTCGCCGACAGGCTTGTTTTTGGTCGCGCTCATCACTCGTTTTCTCCTTCGCACTTGTCCGCGTTGGGAGCGGCGATTTTTGCGGTTGATTTTCTCGAACCCCGCCGCTTCCGCCGCTCGCGCTCGGCGGCGATTCCTCCCGTTTTTCTCGCCACTTTCGACGATCAAGGAAAACAAACCGCTCTCGAACTTCCATGTTTTCTGCTCGGATTCTTTTCGATCGACGGGCACGCGCGCACGGATCGCGCCGCCGCCCGCTTCTTCCGTTCACTCCCGTTTCTCGCGGTTTGTTTACGCCGTTCGGCCGCCCGCCCGCCTTTCGAAATCGCGCGGGAAAACGGCGGTCGGGCAGGGCGGTCGGGGCGGCAGGCAGGCGGTCGGCGAAGCGCTGGGCGCTCTCTCTCGCGTCTTCTTTTGCGTCTGGTCGGCCGGCCGGCGTAAACAAGCGGCCCGCGCTCCGTTCCGCTCACTCGACGCGCCGATTTTGCGCCTGCCGGTCGGCTCGTCTTCCCGTTGCGTCGGGCACCGCCGCCGGCATGAGTTCACGTGTTCGATCGGGTCGAGTGGGCGGTCAATCTGCCCAGCGGCTGTTCGCGAGTGCGCGGGAGAAGGCGGAAGACGAGCGGCGTGATCCACGTCCCGAACCTCCCCCGCTTACCACTTCTTTCGCTTTTGCTTATGTCGCCCATCCCGCGGTTTCGATCAACCCCTGGGCATCCGCACGTCCTCCTTCGCCAACTCGATCCCAAACGCCCAACTCCCGCTCCCCCGACCGTTCGCGCTCGTCACGCGCGCCGTTCGGCCGCCGCCGCACCGATTGCGAAAGCGGCCGCAGCGGGAGGGGCGCACCGCTCTCGGCTCGTCTCCGCTCTCCTCCTCTCGCCCACTCTCTCGCGGGCGGAGGGCTTTCGACATTGCGGGGCGGCGGTGGGGTAGCCGGCCGCCAGTCTCGCCCTCCCTTTCTTCCACTCCGCTTTGCTCTCGTCTTTCCCCCGACGTCCATTCGCTTGCCCGCTCGCTCGTTCCCTCCACTCGCTCCCCCTTCTTTCTCCACCTTCCACCCGCTTCTTCCCGCTGACCTCCGCCCCCGTTTCAGCGACTCATCCACCGACCTTCCGCCAACTTGCGCCGCGACCAAGGTGAGTCCCCGCCCGTCTGCCCGCACTTTCCTCCCGCTTGCAGATGTCCGACGAGCTGTCCCGCAAGATGACCGAGTTGACCATCCGCAAGCGCCTGGAGGAACAAGGCGAGCAGTTGATGGTGGACCGGAAGGTGAGTTCTCTGCCCCGCTCGCCTTCAATCCACTCGCTGCAGATCGCGCCGGGCAGCACGCAGCTGCCGGCGATGTCGCCGGTGCCGACGACGGGCGGCGTCGCCGTGAAGACGAACATCTTCCGGCTGCACATGGACGCGCCGCTGCCGGTCCACCACTACCACGTGGAGGGCCGCTTCTTCTTCGAGCGGCCCTCGGGCGACCTCTCCGCCTGGGAGTACACGAGCCAGCGCCGCGAGGAGTGAGTGCGCGACGAGAGGGCGGCCGCTGACTCCCCGCTTTCAGCACGCTCGCCCACGAGCGGACGGCCCTCGCCCGGAAGGTGTTCGTCGCGCTCCAGCTGCTCCACCCCGCCTGGATCCCGCGCGAGGGCCGCTCGGTGTACGACGGCGCCTCGCAGCTGTTCGCGTTGGACCCGCTGAAGGACGGCGCGCAGGTGAGTCCGCAGGGGAAGCCGCTCGACCGCCCGCCCGTTTTCAGGCGATCGACATCACGGTGACGGCGGCCGAGTGGCCCGACCTGCAGCGCATCCGCCGGGGCGCCCACAGCGTGCGGCTGAGCCTGCAGCGGACGGGGCGCGTCTCGCAGCTCGGCCACGTGGCGCGCGCCCTGCCCGCCGACATCAACGACAACCAGAAGCTCGCGGCGCTCGTCCAGTTCCTCGAGCTCGCGACCTCCGACAGCGCCGCGGACTCCGAGTGAGTGGCCGCCGACCTCCCCGCTCATCCCCCGCTTGCAGCAAGCACGTCCTCTTCCGCAACGGCCTCTGCGTGCTGAAGGAGGCGCTGGACGCGGGCTACACGGCCGCCGACCTCGCCGAGCTGCCCGGCGGCGGCTCCGTAGCGCACGGCTGCCGCAAGTCGGCGCGCGCGATGGGCGACGGCGCGGAGGTCGCGTTCGGGCTCGTGATCGACCGTGAGTCCATCTGGCGCTCCTCCACCCGCCCTCACCGGCCGCCCGTTTCAGCCAAGGTCGTCCCGATGCACGACGTCGAGCTGCTGAGCGCAAAGGTGCTCCGCCAGTTCCCGCACCTCGAACAGGGCCCGAACGGCAGCGTGCAGCAGGTCGCGCACTTCCTGCACGGCCTCTTCTTCACGCCCGTCCACCGCAACGGCAGCGCGCGCCTGATGGCCGTGGACGACATCAGCGGGACGACCGCCATCACGCAGACGCTCCAGCCGCAGGAGGGCGGCCCGCAGCTCACCGTCCAGCAGTACTACAAGCAGAAGTACGAGATCGAGTTGAAGTGAGTCCTCCGCCGCCTTCCGTCCACTCACTCGCCGCTTGCAGACTCCCGCAGCTGCCGCTCGTCGTCGTAAAGCGGGGCCGCAACCTGGAGCACTACCCGCTGGAGCTCTGCGAGGTCGCGCCGAACCAGCGCTTCGCCAAGCACCTGATCGGGGCGGACGTGCAGAGCGCGTTGTTGAAGGCGAGTCCCCTCATTCTGTTCGTTCGTTCAGTCGCGTGTTGCAGGGCTCGACTCGCCTGCCGGACATCCTCGAGCGCGACATCGTGAACAACCTGCGCGAACTCGGCCTGCAGTCCTCCGACGTCCTCTCCGCGGCCCACCTCCGCGTCGACGTGGAGCCCGTGCAGGTGCAGGCGCACGTGTTCGACGCGCCCGCCCTCCGCTTCCAGAAGAGCGAGCAGCGGCTGGACCTGCTGAAGGGCAACTGGCGCATGGACCAGTACTTCCGGCCGGCCGAGGTCCTCAAGTGGGCCATGTACTCGCTGACGCGCGCCGGCGGCTTCGGCGGCAACAACCTCACCCGCGACGAGGCCCGGTGAGTGCGGGGGCGAGCGGGAGGAAGGAGGACGGGAGGAAGCTCCCAACAGCCACCGCTCACTTCTCGCCGCTCACCCGTCCGCTTGCAGGCAGTTCGGGCTGGCGTTCCAGGCGGAGTGCCGCCGCAAGGGCATGCGGATGACGGACGTGGCCGACTTCCAGCTGGTCGAGGTGCCGCGCAACGGCGAGGAGTCCATGTGCATGAAGAAGCTGCTGATGAACGCCCAGCACCGCGGCTTCCAGTTCGTGCTCGTGGTCACCGGCCCGCAGGACAACACGTGAGTCCGCCGCGGTCTTCTTCCTCCTCAATTTGCCCTGCAGGATCCACGACACGCTCAAGTACCACGAGCGCAAGCACGACGTTCTCACCCAGGCAAGTCCCGAGAGGAAACAGGGATTCTCTGATCCCTCCCGCTTGCAGAACGTCCTCTCGACCACCGCGCGCGCGGCCGCCGGCATCAGCGATCCCCCGAAGCGCATGACGATGGAGAACATCGTCAACAAGACGAACGTCAAGAACGGCGGCCTCTGCTATGAAATCTCCTCGGACGCCGCCAAGTGAGTGCGGCGGGAACTGCTGGGGTCCTCTGGGTGGAGTTGGCGGTCAGCACTCGCATCCAACAGCGCTTCCTCTTCCCTCCACTCACCTCTCATCACCCTGCTGCAGGAAGGCGCTGGGCTCGCGCGACCTGTTCATCGGCGTGTCGTCGAACCTCGCGGGCGGCGGCTTCCAGGGCGCGGCGCGCGGCCCGACGGTCGTGGGGGTGAGTGCCCGTCGGTCTGCCCGCTCACTCCCGCTCGTTGCAGTACGCGGCGACCGACAAGCAGCACCCGGCCGACTACTCCGGCAACTACGTCTTCCAGGAGGCGCTGCGCGACGAGAAGCTCAAGGTCATCGAGGGCATCGTGCGCGTGGCGCTGGAGCGCTTCTGCCGCCACCGCGGCCACGCGCCTGACCGCGTCTTCTTGTTCCGCAACTCCTCGTCGGAGGGCTCCTACGAACACGCGAGTCCTCCCACCGCTCCTCTCTGCTCACTCCTCTTCCCGCTGCAGCTGATGCGCTTCGAGATCCCGCTGGTGAAGAACGTGCTGCGCGAGAAGGGCGCCGGCACGAAGCTGATGTTCATCGTGGCCACCCGCCTGCACCCCATCCGCCTGATGCCGGCCGTCCGCACGGGCGGCAAGGCGTTGGAGCAGAACCTGAAGCCGGGCACGTGCGTGGACGCGGGCATCACGGGCCCGTTCGTGCCCGAGTTCTTCCTTTTGGGCCACGCGAGTCGTCTGGTGAGTTGCGCCCGCCCTCCGCTCCACCCGCCCGCTTGCAGGGAACGGCGAAGGTGCCGCGCTACTCGGTGCTCTGCAACGAGGCCGCCATGTCGATGGAGGACGTGCAGCGGACCACCTTCCACCTCTGCTTCGGCCACCAGATCGTGCCCGGCATGACGTCGCTGCCCTCGCCCATGTACATCGGCGACGAGATGGCCAAACGCGGCCGCTCCATCTACAACCAGGCCGCGTGAGTCCCCTCCTTCCCTCCCCCCCCCCGCTCACTCCCACCCCGCTGCAGGTCCCACGGCGAGGAGGCGACCAACTCGGACGACTTCAACTCGCTCAGCGAGCAGCTCGACTACGCCGCCTGCCCGCGCCTCCGCGACCTCCGCTTCAACGCCTAAACGGCCGCACGTTTGGATGAGTCGCTCCACTCAGATATTTGTCTTTCTCCACTCCACTGATACTCCCACCCTCCTTCCCGTTAGTTCCAGTCTCCAGTCTCTCCGCCTAGTTCTCATTCCTCCCGTGGTTCCAGTATGTTTGTTGTTCTTGGTTGTTCCCCCTTCTCTTCTCTGCAATCTGCCCGCGTTTATTTGCCGCGTGAAGCCCCGGAGTGCAATAAAACGCGCCGCAAAGAGCGATCGGAGGGGACGAATGGGGGCGAGCGGGTGGGAGGGTTGAGAGGTGCCCAGTTGAGAAGAAGCAAGTGCAAGGTGAGTGTGGGGAGGAACGAGCGGCTGAGTGAACACGGTACTCGTAGACACCCGTTTTCTGCTTGAACTCGGCGATCAACGAAAGCCACATTCATTCCACTGCTTTCGGTTTGCTCCCGTTCGTTCGATGCTCGAGCGGTTTCGATCACTAACTCACCGGTCCTCCCGTTCCCGCCGGCTTCGTGGTTTGCTTGGCTGGTCGTCCAAACACCAGAGCTTTTGCTCTCTTGCCGGCCAGCTGCGTTTGAACGCGTGGGAGTGCAATCACCCCTGTCCACAAGACTGCGCCGCAAACAGCGATCGGAGGGAAGGAACGGGAGAGCAAGAGATGCGTGCGTAAGAGGGAGGCGTCTGTCCACGAAAGAATGCCGAAGGACTTGCGTGTCATACCCATTAGTCCACTGTAGTCACTTCGTCAAACACATCTCTCTGTTGCCCCGTTCGTTGGTTCGTTGCTCGAGCAAACTTTGATCACGAACAATGAAAGCTCTTTCAACCTCCGTCTGCTCTGTGCTTTGCTTGACTGCTCGGCCAAACACTAAAATTCCCCATTCCTTCCATTCATTCCTGCTAGACTCGCAGAAGCGCGAAAGCGCGGAGGAACACGTCGTTTTAACTGCCGAACGAACGAACCCGCCCTCCGAATCAATTTTGCAGCAGAACGGGAGTGATGCCATTCGCCCGCTCGCCATCCGCCCGCTGACCTCCGAATTTTCCGCCCTACTGGACGGCCCGACCTTCGTAAAGCAGATGTTTCGGGTCGCCCAAAAGATGTCTGGTTTCGAACTACACGCGAAGAAGTGGACCGAATGGCCGTGAGTCAGAGCTTCCACTCGAGTGTGCACTCGCGTTCTTGACCGCCGCCGACGGGCATCCGTGCACTCGTTCACTTGGGCTCTTGGACCATTGGGGAGGCGGCTGGTCGGCAGGACGTTTCTTCTCCGATCACTCCCGCCTTGCCGCCTGCCGCTTCGATCGGGAGCAAGTGCAGAGAACTCCGTCACTCCGGGCGGCTTCGTGTTGAAAGCGGCGGAAAAGCGGCAGAGAATAGTTCTCTTCTCTTACAAGGAAAGGTTGCTCTGCTTCGTCCATCAACTCGCCGCCATCCGCGCCCATCTGCTGGCCATCTCCCAACGAATTCGGGCGATCAGGAGCGAGGCGTCACTTTCTGCATTCGATCTCCAAATTCTATCGAACTCTTGGAGTTTGGAGTCCGCTCCGTTCCGCTCTGACTTGTTTGTTTGCTCTCCGACTCGCTCCCCGCCCGCCCGTTTGCAACAGGAAGCGGCTTTGCGTCGGCTGCTCCGGACGGGAGTCCAACCAACGGCGACGCCGACGGATGCTTCGGGGGAGATCGCACCGACAACCCGCCGGCTGCTTCGACTTTTCGACCGCCGCAACATCGCGTCGAGCAGACGCCAATCGCTCGACGAATTTCGGAGGGGCGTGATGCGGCGTGATGCAAGCAGCTGCACGACTATGGCCGCTCTTGCTGCTTCCCGACTGCTTTCGGCGGCTTCCGGCGGCTTTGTTTCGTCTAACGATTAGCATTTGGGGGATTCGAGGGATTCGCGGCGTTTGGCGCACGCGGCGGCTTCCGAGAACGCGGGTCTTTTTTGTTACACTCCGCCGGCCGTTTCTTCTCGGTTGCTGGGGACACGCCGACGTGCAGGTGGACGACCGCGGACTTTGTTCCCCGCCCGGCGGATTTGTTAGTCCGCCGCCGTAGTTTGTGCGGCGAGTCGACGAAAGTGG
The DNA here is from genome assembly GCA_024699865.1 of Aphelenchoides fujianensis. Classification (NCBI taxonomy): domain Eukaryota; kingdom Metazoa; phylum Nematoda; class Chromadorea; order Rhabditida; family Aphelenchoididae; genus Aphelenchoides; species Aphelenchoides fujianensis. Next base: position 1,262,656 of record JAMPIO010000004.1, on the reverse strand, counting down.
GGCGTTGATCGGCGAGCAGAGCGCCCTGCCGCCTCCTGCCGCCTTTGTCATCGCTTTTGACGGGTGTTTCGACTGAAATGTGGTGAAAGTGCAGAGTACGGTGGAGATTTGACCACATATCGGACATCATGAAGGCATTAACCTTTTTATTAAGCGTCTATTCACCGCATTCACCCCATTCTTCTCTTGCAATCAAGCGCGGATTATGCGGCCGGTGCGGGGGCCCGGCGCATAATTAACGGGCTGCAATCAATCCACTTATTTGAATGTTTGTTTGCTTGACCTTTGCCTGCGCTCTCGAACTCCCGTCTTTCTTTGCGGCGAGTCCACCCGGTCCGCTTCTTTCCCACCAGCGGGAGACCAAGGGGGCTTTTTGCAACGAAAAGCAGAAACTACAAGCGAGAATGAGCAATGCGGGCGGTGGGGGAAGTGGAGGCTCGTCATCGGGGCAGAATCTGTGTTTGAATGGGTGGTCTCTTCCTTGGTTTGCTGTTTGAGTGAGCAGTCTACAGAGGAATTTGTCGGTTCGCTTCTTTGCGACGTGATCTCCGGTTCTTTCTACTCAAAATAACTCTCGTTTCTTATCGGCTTCCCTCCGCTTCTCCGAATGAATCGGGTGAATCGCGGAATCAAGGGCCAATTCACGTGGCAACCGGTCGACCCTCTCGCCGACCCGCCGGGCATTCGGCGAAGCGAGTGGGCCGCCGGGTGACGATTCGCGCGAACGGGCGGCCGAGCGGGTCGTCGGCCCCTGATTGCTCGATTGAGGACGCGGTTCTCGAAAAAGAGGAGTGCACGGGAGATTCTCGCGTTCTAATTCGACTTTCTATTCCTTTGGTTCTGCTTTCTGCATTGCTCACTCCATGGTGCACAACGTCGAAAGGAGGGGAGCGGCCGGCGATCGTGCTCCCGACTTGTCGAGTGCAGCGCTGATTGCCGGCCGGCCGCGTGACGTGGCGCCCGCCCGCTCTTCCGATTGCTCTCGGGATGCTCCGCGAAATCCGAGCGCGCGCCCGGCCGGCCGCAATTTCCGCCCGCCGCCGCGTAGTTTGGAGTTCGCACGAACGGCGACATCCGAGCACCGTCGCGGGTGATCCTTCGCTTGGAGCAGCCGATGGGAGGAGGGATGATGCACGTGGCATCCGGCGTGTTGCAAGCGCTCGGAACAGCAGAAAATCGATGAAAGACAGCTGTGTTCCTTGCTGATCTGTTGCCAAAGCTTCCGGACATCTTGCGTGGAACAGATCGTTCATCCGCTTACGCCCGGCTGTCTTCTCTTGCATCATTTCCACACCGAGCGTCCACAAATTCTTGCAACATTCCGTATTGCAACCTTTTGCGCTCGCCTTCAACAGATTACTCTTCCCTCGTTGTTTACCCACCTCTTACCACTTAGTAATCAAGCGCATAAAACAACCGGAAAGTGATGCGGGAGGTAATCGTTCTCTACTTGTGTCTTCTACCAAAGAAATACGCCCCTCATAATCAGTTCCTCACTCCGCCGGTTAGGTGATCAAGCGGACGATCGCCTCACGTCACTCGACCTCCACGCTTCGTCCCCCGCCCGCCTCCGATTGCGATCAGCGAGGCCGCCTGCCGCACTTCGGTGACCAAGGCCACGAGTGCTTCGCTCTTCCAAATTTCGAGTGCAAATCCCCGCTTCTTCCTTTCGACTCATCTTTTCGTTCTGCCGCCCGCACCCACTCGCCGTCCAAAAGTGCACGCGGGGCGGGCGGCCGAGTGATAAACGCCGCTCCGCCCGCCGCCTCGCCGCACTACGATGCTGTTTGGCCGAGTTCCGGAGGCCATCTGAGGGAAGCGGCGATCACGGGGCGGTGGGTACGCGCTTCTGATCAAAGGTGGGGCGAGGCGTGTGGGTTGAAACGCTTTGAGCACGCGGTACACAGCCGAATCATCTGCCTTGCCCTGTGTTCCTCGAACAGTAGAGTGCATTCCGCATGCTTCAGCAAACTCGCCTCGTCACCCCATGCTCGACTATAACTGATCTTCCGTCACGTGTTTTCAAGCAAGAAGATCATTCTAACTGTTGTGTCGGCATCTACATGTTCGCTCCACTTCTTCCGGCTCGAATTCGCCCCAAAAGAAGCAACCGGAAGGAAGACGGACGGAGGCTCCCCACCGGCCGCCCGTTGCAGAGCGGCGAGTTCAACAGAAAACGATGACGAGCGGGGCGATCCGAAGTGCACAATGAAGAGTGCACGAGGCGGATGCTCGTGATCACGTTGTGAAGCAAACACGCGCCGGATTCCTCTGCAGCATGCAACGGTCGGCGTTTGGGCAGCTGCGGGCATCCGCTCCGCTCGCCGCTGCCGGCGGCCCGAAAGTCGTGGGCTCTGCGCGCGGCGTCGAGCGCGCGGTTGAAAAGCGGCGAGCGGCTCGATTTCCGCGCTTTTCGACGCGCGGCGTTTCGGTCCGCGTCGGGTGTTTTCGGTTCGGAGGGCGCGTCGGACGGGCGAGTGTGCTTTCGGGCTTTTGGACGCGATCTCTTTTTGGATCACGTCACTCCGCCGCGCGCTCTGCCACGCGCCCCGCCGCCTCGTCCCCCTCGCGGCTGATCGCTCTCGCTTGTTTCCAACCGATTCGCCGCCGCTCGTCTTTTTTCGATCGGCGAACTGTCCGCCGCTCGCCGCGAAACGTGACGTGAGGCCGGCGGCGCACAAAAACCAAACGATCGATCGTAAAGGGCGGCAGGGCGCGAGAAGGGCGAACAAACAAAAAAGCGGCCGTTTTATTGCACGTCGGCTGTTTTCTTTCTGGTCCCGGTTTGTCGAAACTTCTCGCCGGCGTCCACCGTACGGGCCGCGCGGTCGCCGTCGCCGTCAATCACGCCGCCCGGCGGACTACAAATCGCGAGAGCAGCGCGGCGACGGGCGCCGATCGAAAGACGAGTGGCGTCACTTTTCGTCGCCCGTTTTCAACACGCCGTGGGTTTGAACATCAGCGACAATCGGCGGACGAGGCGACGGGGCGGACGGGCGGGCGGCGTCACGCGCGCAGAGCGCAGTTTTCAACCGCCGCCCGGCGATCGGCGGCTGTTTTCGGGGCGGCGGCGTCTACGGTGGATTGCGTGGCGGCAGAAATCGATCCGCGTCGCGCGTCTTTCTCATGCAAATCCGCGTCGCTCCGCGCTTTTCGGTAAGGCGACGTGGCGCTCGGCGGTCGCGGTTGTTTTCGAGTGACGTGAGGCGAGCGGCGCGCTGCTTCTTTTTGTCGAACGCGGGACCGCGCGGGGACCGTCGATCGGGCGGTGGGGGCGGCGGCTGCGTGCCGTTGTTTGACCGCGTTGTTGCTGCGAATCGGGAAGCAGATCGCGCGGGTAACGACGGCGAGGGGCACTTTTAACCGTACTCGCTGGATTCCGCGTGTTGACGGACCGCTGAAGAGGCCGCGGTCCAGCAGTCGGATGCGGAGCTCTGGCTGCCCGGTTGGTATGTTGTGGAGAGGTCAGAGACTCGTGTTGGACGTCGTTTATTCGGTTCTTTTCCAACTGCTCGGGGCGAACGGGCGGCTTTTATCCGCTCGCCCAGCGGATTGCTCGGCCGCTCGCTCGGTTCCCGACTAGCTGGTCGCATGCTTGCTCACAACACCGCTTTATTACACTCGAATTCTGTTCGATTTGCACACTTTTCGTCGTTGCGGTTATTTCGGGCGCCGAATTCGCGGCCGAGCGTGAACGTTGGCCCCGCGAACGTCGTCGCTCTTCCGCCCGCCCGCCACGCTTCGCCCCACTTTTCAACAGCGCCGCCCGCCCGCCGCGACGCCCGCAGCAAACTACAAACTAGAGGCGAAACGGGCGGGCGGGAAGGCGGCGCTCGAAATTCCGCTTTTTTCTCCCCACTCGCTTCTTTCCGCCGGTCTTTTTCCACTTGCTCCTCTCAACTTGCTCTTTTTTGCCGCTCGTCTTTTCGCCGCGTTGTTTTTGGGGGCGGCCGCGGCTAATCGATCGTGATTGGAAATTCCTTCTTCGTGACTCCTCAACCGTTTGTTTTTGGACTCCGGCAGACGCCCCTCGAACCCCCCGCCGTTTTTGTCGCAGAGTTCAAAGCGGCCCGCGCTTGGCGTTGAACCCAGAAGTGCAGCGTGGAGAATCCGCCGCCGCCCGCCGCCGCCCGCGGGCCCGCCCCCCAGCGCGCGCCTGTTTGCAACACGCGGCGGCGGTCGGTTGAATCGGAACGCGGAGTACGCGCCGGCGGGGGGCGGGCGGCGTGTTGAAAGCGGCGGCTGGAGGGCCGCCGGAGGGGCGGGCGGAGCGAACGGCGGCTACGGTCCGCCCGCCGCCGCCGGCAGCCCGCAGTTGGCGATTGCGGCCGGCGGGCGGGCGGTGGGATCCTCTCGCTCCCCTCCTCCTTTTTTGATCCGTGCGCGCCCCGCCCTCTTCGGCGAACGCGGCCAAGGCGGCCCTCTTCGTGCATAAAAGTCGCCGCGCTACCGTCTCCCCCTCCTCACCGTCCACTTGCAGCCCGATGGACTCCGACGGCGCCTGCCAACGCTTCTTCGCGCTCTCCAAGCGCGTACCCAAGGACGTGAAGCGCTTCTGCGGCATCTGCCGACAGCACGGCGTCCTGCTCGAGACGCGCGGCCACGTGTGCGCCTTCAAGGACTGCACTTGCCAGAAGGTGAGTGGGAGAACTCTGAGCATCGAAAACCGCTGTCTAGTGCGAGCTGGTGCGCACCCGGCGGCAGATCATGAGCCGGCAGATCCGACTGCGGCGCGCCCAGGACAAGCGCTTCCAGCGGACCAACGAGCCCGCGCAGGCGGACGTGATCCCCATCCGGCAGACGGCCGAGGAGCTGCGGCCGGCGCCCGTGGAGGACGCGCGCTCCATGTGCTACTTCTGCCAAAAGTGCAAGAACCACGAGGTGAGCCCCCTGGATCTCGATTGTTCATCATCTGTTGCAGATCCTCGTGTGGAAGAAGCAGCACAAGCGGCAGTGCCCGTTCACGAACTGCCCCTGCGACAAGTGCGAGCTGATCGAGACGCGCCGCCGCCTCGACCAGCACATGAAGAAGCGGCGGGCGGCGGCCGAGAGTCCCGAGCGGCCGAAATCGCGCCGCTTGGAGACGCCGCCGATGGTGCAGGAGCCGGTGGAGGCGCCGCTGAAGGTGGAGGAGGCGTTCGGGCAGGGCCGGCCGCTGTTCGCGCCCGCGGAGAAGCCGGCGGGCGGCTTCCGGACGGTCTGCATCCCCGTCTTTGTGCCCGTGCCCGCCCCGCCGCCGCCCGCGCCCGCGCCGATCGACGCGTCCCGCCTGTCGACCACCGAGCTGCTCCAGCGCGCCGCCGCCCAGCACTTCGCCGCCCACGCGCCCGCCCTCTCGCCGCCGCGCGCCGTCGACGCCGCGCCGCCCACCTTCCTGCTGGCCGCCAACCCGCCGCCGCCGCCGCCGCCGCCCGTCCTCCTCTCCGTCCCCTCGTCGGCCTCCTGCTCGCCGCCCGTCCCGCACGCGCCGATCGGCGCCTTCGAACCGCCGGTGCTCGTCGATCCCGTCATGGCCCAATTGCTTCAGCAAACGCAGTGCATGGACTTTAACTCGTGTGCTTCGGGCATCGCGAACTTTCGCCAACTGGAGCAGTTCTTGACGCTCCGCACTTCTCAGCACTCGATGTGAAGCTTCTGGTTCGTTTCTTGTGATCTCTCGTCCACATTCCAAATCCCGTACATCATTCCGTTTGCTTCTGCTTGCCGAAATGTATTTTGATTCAAAACTTCGACTACAGCCGGCGGTCTCCACCGGCCGACGAGTCGACGGCCGAAGGGACCGTGTTTCGTCCACCAAGCCGCTTATCCTCATTATTTTTCGCCGATGTTTACGACGAACGAGCGGGCGGATGAAGTGAACGCGTAAACACGCGAATTCGATCGAAGTTTCTCGCCCGCATGACGTCCGTCCGCTTGCTGCAGCCCGCAACGGCTGCCGGTTGAGCGGCTGAGTGACCCGTTGCTTTGATTAATTATTTCGATGAGGGTGTGGGTCCGCTTAGCGCGCTTAGTTTCTGGTTCGTTGTCGCCCGCGCGGACACGAACGACGAAACGCGCGCGCCGCAAAGCGGATCTCGGCCCCCGAATGTTCAAAGTTTAACCCTCCGGCTACCGTATGCTCACGATTTCATTCGAACGATCTATGATAGAAATGTAGCCACTTGCTTTTGACTGGCCCACTTCAAAGATCATTCCACTTTTCCTTCACTCAACTCCAAACATCTATCCGCATCAAATTCATAACGTGATTCCATTCTCGATTGCCACACGGTTGCTTTTACGTTTTGAATCGTTCTTTTTTGTTTGTATTCCACGTCGACTTCCCTCCGCAGGAACCGGTGTTCTGTCGACAGGCTCGCTTTTTGGCGGGCTTATCCTCTCCGATTGTACTCTTCAGCCGGTTTCAATCCCCCTCGCCCATTCGTTCATTCGGTTCTCATTAATCCCTCTTGTTCTTGCGACGACTGCTGGTTTCTTCGAATGTACATTTCTGCTCCTCCGACTACCGTATTCCACGCAATCTTCAGCCCGGGTCTACCAAATGATGTCAATCTTTTGTTTCTGCTCGCGACAGCCAATGGCATCATCTTCGTTTCGCTCAAGCAATAAACGGACAGACAAACACGTGTTTAGTGCTAAAAGATAGTAAGAGAAGCAAAGGGCGGTCAGAACAAGCGGGTGCGTTCAGAGAGCTCCACAGGTTCGTAGATCCATCCAATTAAGAGAAGTAGACGGCTAACTTGCCGCTGATCCCCAGCATCACTTAACGGCTTAATGAATGAATGTTGAGGCGATAACAGCCTACAAAAGCGAGTAAATGGGCTGATGAAACGCGCAACTTTCTGCTTGATGTCAATGGAATTCAGTTCGCTACTCAAAGTTTAATCCCTTTTCACATTGCCCTCAAAATTCATCCAATGGCTCGCCGTAGTGCATTGGAATTCAATTAAATTGAATGCCCACCGTTAATGGTCGAAGATCGAAGCGGGACGGTGGAGCAAACAAAATTCCCAAAATTCGTGGCGACTTTAAGCCGCGTTGATGTGCGTCAAGCCAGGATCCTATCCGTTCGATTCAATTAGTGGCTGTCGCGAGAGCGGTGTGTTTTGCGCTCCGAACGGGAGACCTCCGCTCGTTCGAACACTCCTCGTTGTAACGGTCGTTCGTAACGAATAAGCTCGTGGCCCTCGGCGGGGACTTCCGAAGACTCGAAGCCAGAAACTAATCAAAATTTGCGACCGTTCGGATCCAAAACAAAGCAAGTGACCGGCAGATCCGCAGATTTTGTGCGTCAAAGGGCGTGAGAGCCGAGTTGACGGCGGATTTCCACTCACAAACAGGGGATTACTGTACGGAGATAGCGGGCGGCAGATTTCGACCGCAGTCATCCGGAAATCCTGCAGACGGAAGTCCACGTTTTGTTCCAAATCGGGAGAAGATTGACGAAAGTGAGTCAGCGGCTGTAACTCGGATTGCAAATGAATTGAGACGACTTTGTCTACACAAACAACGTAATGCGCGATGTCTGAAGTCTATTTGTCACCTTTTTAGAATCAAGAAACAGTTAATTGGTTTGTCATCTTTTTGCACTATCAATGTTTTCTGCTTTCGCTCGAGCGGGCGCACTTTCGACTCGACGTACTCTTGATCACTTGCTCGTTCTTTTGATGATTTCTGCTTTCGTTCCGGATGTTCTCTTCTCCGCGGTGAGTCGTTCCGCGTGATGCTTGGGTGTTTCGTTTAGTTTCGACCTTCTGTTCGCAAGAAACGGACCGATTTTCATCAGAAGACGCAGGCACTACGAATTGTTTGTTCAAGCGACACGTCCGCGATCACTCCGTTGTGCATTCGGGCTTCTGTCGGGTGCTCGGGCGTTTGCAGGACGAAGCGGGAGCATTCCGCACGCACGCCCGACGCCTCGGCCACCCACTGATTAGTCACTGCATCCATTTGCGGTGTTTGCGTTCGAGCAGCGGAGGCACTTCAGCACTCAATCAGTTCGTTTGTTTATTTTATGCGGGGCGTCCAAATTTGCGGAATTCGCAATGTTTGTCGCCGCCGTCGCTTCGTTCCACGCGATCCGCGACGCCCACGAGCTTCGCATTGACGAGCACACGAGTCAAAGCAAGCAGCAGTGTGCGGTGGATCGAGCGATCTTTGCTTCGAATTCAAAAATCGGAGTGTCCACTCATTTCGATCGAATTCTTGCGGTGATTTAAATCGCCAAAGCGGATCAACGGCCGCCGGTTGCGCAAAGTGAGTGCGAGTCACGAGAAAAGCGGGGGCCAAATGGGGGGATTGCTCGAGAATTTCTTGCCCGCTTCATCGACTCCAAGCCGCAACTTGTTCGTAAATAGAAGAGAAAAGCGGATTGATTGCCGCGGGCTCGAATTTCACAACTGTTTGTTGCGCGCACTTAAGTTCTTAACGCAAACATGAGCCGATTTGCTCTCAAAATTAATTTAATTGACGGGATTTGAGTGAGTTGAGCAACGGGATCAAGCGAAAGTCCCGCGGATTGATCACGATCACTCGTCCATTTGCGGAGTCCGTTTCGTATCGCCCGCCGTTGCCGACGACGCTCAAGTGATCTCCGGCCAGGCGACGACATTCCCCGCATTACTTCCGATCATTTTTGGTGCCCAAAATGAGCGCACGGCGGCTCAAGTGATTAGCGGCCGAAAGCTCGCCGCATTTCGCAGTTGAACGCACCAAAATGGAAAGCGGAGGGCGCGATCGATTGCGACGAAATGCGCAAAGGCGATCAACCGCGCGGCTTTTGATTCGCGAAGTGCTCGCCGACCTCGCCGAACGGATTCATCGAACAAATTGACGGACGGGAATGATTGTGTGTGTGAGTGAGTCCCCCCGAGCAAATACGATCGTTTGTCGTCGACGGCGTCAAACACTTAACGTCGTTTAGTTGACGTAGAGTGCGTCACCAAACGCCGCACAAAGCGGCTTTCAAACACTCAGAATGTTCTTGATTGTTGTGACGTGCCCTTGGCAAGAACGTCTTTAAATCAAGTACCCGCTTTGTCCTGCTTTCTTCAGTTGTCCGCACCAACGAGGAGTGCCATCAAACTAATGAGCAGAAGATCGCTGGGTGCATTTTCGGTGTTTCGAAAGTCGAAATTCGTCGTTCGGTCGGTCGGCCGCTCGATTGACGACGGCGATGAAGAGCGGGCGACGAAAACAAGCGACCACAAAGCGGCTTTGATTCATTCGCTTCGCCCCATTCACTCAAGGATTGGCGGCCGTCCCCATCACCTCCTCGCTTCTTCCTTCGAACGAATTTAATTAAAAACCGCAGCGGCTGACGGAGGAGGACGAGGCAAAACATCCGACTGTACGCAAAGCGAACGCCACTCGTTTTTCGTTCTTTCGATCCGTCTGATGGAAGCGACGGAGTGCGGGCGGTCGGACGGCTTGGAGGCCGGTTTGTCGCCCCAAAGACATCCGCAGCGAAACGGCAACAACCGCGCCGTCGACTGCCGGCAGTGCGCGGAGACAAACCGCGGCTTACGGCGCACGAATTTCGCAGCCGCCCGGTCGGAAAATCCACTCAACGGGCGCCGTCGAACGAAGCGGGCGCGGAGTCAAAGAACAGCGCTGGGCAGCCGGCGGGGATTGGTCGACAAAATGGGGTGGCTGTTGCGACTCCAAGTCGCCTCCCCGGATCCGAATCATCGAGAAGACAGATCCGAGCGGATGAAAGCCGCGAATTACGGTAGAAATCGTTGTTTTCAACCCGCCAACACATCACCGACATCAACACGACGCTGGAATCCGCTCATCGAGTCGGGCGGCGGCGTCCAGACGGCCGGCCGACTGGCGGACGAGTCGCAAACGTCAACTTTTGCTCCAAAATTCCTCATTCGGCGGCCATGTTTTCGTGTAATCAAGTCAATGGACGGATTTTGTTTTGGAGTCTGCGGAGTTGCAGCGAAGTTTGAAGTCCCCCGTCATCGAATTGGATTGCTCGTTGGTTCCGAAACGTTTGGTGACCAAACGGAGAGCATTCGAGAAGGCGAATCGTCGTGTTTATCAGTGGTTTGTGTTGCGAAATGCAAGTGGTATTTCCCAATTTGCTCACGCGAGTTGCTGCTGCCCTTTCATTTCCGCCCGGTTGATCAGGAAATTCGTAGCCCCCTGCAATAAACAAACAGCAGCGGGGATGAGTCGTGCAGGAAAAGTGGAGTGTGGGCGTCGGCTTCCCAATTAATTTTATCGTCCGATTGGCGGCTCTGGGCTGCACGCCGATGAGCAACGTTTCGTTCACTCGTTTCCGTCCCCAAATTGCTGACGCCAGGGCGCCACTCGTGTTCGACCGAATTTCTACGCGTTCGAATGGAAACTACGCGCGGCGGAGTGTGCGGTTGGTCGAGTCGTTGCCCCAGCGGTCTGTTTTGTGTGTCACATTCGAGATCACTGGTTTCGGCTGGGGTTTGTGCGGCGCCAAGCCCCCATTCCCCCACTTGTACTCGGCGGCCGCTCCCTCCTCTTCCGCCGCCAAGCGTACGCCGCAACGACGCCGACCGCAGCACGCAGCAATGATCACGAGCAATCCGTTTGTTAGCCACGAGCGAGTGATGAAAGCGGCCGCAAAGAAGTGCATTTTGTTCGTTCCTCTCGATTTGTCGTCTTCGGGGACGAGCACGCGGCCAATCGAGCGGTCTTCCGCGAAACGGCGACCAATTTCGTCGCCGAAAACACACGTACGCATCGTTCGTTTTTGTGCAACTCGTGAGCGAGTAGCGGCGGTCAATTGCGGCCGCCCGAGCGGAATTCCGCCGTCCTTATCGCTCTGCTCCGTTTTTAACACTCATTCCAGTTTGGCGGGGACGAAAGCGGAAAGAAATGATCGCCAAACGGAGCATTCGACCGCGGGTGCGACCGCTTTCTTTGGCTTTCGGCTCGCCGGCGGAATTGAACTCGCGATTTGTAGCGCGGGCGACGTCCCGCTTCGCTGGCGGCAGAGAATTCGGCCCGCTGCCTTGCGGTTGGACGCTGTTTGTTCGACCGCTCGTAAAAGTGGAACAAAAAAGTGGAGATTGGAGCGGCAAACGTCGCAACGATAAAATCCAAACGGCGATCGTTTCGACACACTCACCGCCGCCCGTCCGCCCGCACACACCACTCGCTTCGGTCGGTCCGTCGTCGTTTGCTTCGCATTCGGTTGGTTGACCGTTGCGTTGCAATCGCGCGTGTTTCGTCCCGTCCGCTCCAATTTGCACAAACGGTGCACAAACTTCGCGCAGTACAAACTCCTTTTCGCCGATTTTCCGCCCGCCGCCCGCTTGCTCTTCGCGGAGTGCGGGTGGGTTCGTCCCGATTCGATCGCTCAAGTCGAGCGAACGAACGGGAGCGAGCGGGAGCGCAATGATCGCGAAGAAAATGCGGTCGTTGCCGGTCTTTCGACGTCCGCCGAGCACAAAACGCTTTCGGGTCGCGCGGTTGATCGGCAAAGCGTTCGCGCAATTCGTCATTCGAACGTCCCACTCGAACGTTGCACGGCGGAGGTGGCAGTGGGTGGAGGGGCAGCGAGAAAATGACGTGAGGTAAACAAAATGGTAATCGATCGATCGGTCGGTCGATGCCTGACCGATCAGGCGACCGCGATACGATAGATGTTGATCTAAACGAGCTGAACTTTGCTTAACAAATGTCATGTCAATAAAACATTGATCTTTGCTTTGAGCAACGTAAGAACGTCGAGAATGCGCCGCGTACTCGTCGTGTCGAAAGCGTTGGTCGCAGTCCGTAGTTTTGGACTCACATTTTCGTCGCGCGCGTTCACTTTTCGATCCCCGCGTCGTCGTTCCGCGTGCCCTCTTGAGCGGCCGCATGAACGCAAACATTGCCGCGCAGAATTTAAACGTTGAAGTTTGATCGGAAGGAGTGGAAATTTATGGTCTAAACAAATCCGAACCAACCGCCCGGCCCAAAGCCCGTGCCGCGCTGTTTACTCAGCGGAACGCGTCGAATTCTCCACGGATTTTCGTCGTTGCTGACGGCGAGAATAAACAGAACGATCGGCAGGCACAACGACGAAACGGAACCAAATTCTCAGAATTTTCGCGTTTGTTGATTCAATCGATTGGGATGAGAAATTGGCGATTTGTTTGAAAGGTAGCGGAAACAGTGCCCGTCAATGATAAACACAACTTGTCTCACTTCCGTTCGTCAATCACTGATTCAAGTAGAGAAACATGGAAGCAAGTGGGACTACAAATCGGGTACAAAATGCACACATTGCTTTCGTTGCATCGCTGGCAGCAAATGGAGGCAAAGAACATTCTCGACAATCTCCATCCCTTTTTTGCTTCCTGGATAAACCGAAACCCAACGGACGACAAAAAGAAGTCATCGCTTTCGTTTACCGAACGCCCGCGCGCCTGTGTTTACACTCCACTTGTGGTCCTCGTCGACTGTACTCGTCGAAGTCCAGCGACCGTAAACCGAGGGAGAAAATTCACTTGTTTTCGTGCAGCTTCTGGTCGAAGTGGCATCAATGACCAGCAAGCGACTTTCCCCTCCGCCGGGTTCTTAATCCGTTCTGGAAGTCGATTGCCGCGGGTCGCTAACAAAAAGCGCGCTCTCATTTGCCCGGCCTAATCCAATCCTTTCGATTGAATGCGAGAACCAAGAGCACGAAGCCACTCATCATACGGGGCTTCTGAATCCAATTTACGTCCACGAGTACGTGCACAGAACAAGAGAGAAAACACGGGAAGCGCCAGTGGGATTGGATTAGCCGGCCGTGTGTAACAACCGCGCGATCAATGCGACACAAGTCCAAGAGGAAAACACAAGAGGGCATCGTAGCGAACAGACGACTCGAACGGCCGCTCTAATTGGAGCCAAGGATCGTCGACACAAAACAAAACGCACACCATCGAGCAGCGGCCGGCCGCCCGGCGAGTGATGTCATGCCCGGGCAGATGCAATAAGGAGATAAGTGGAAGCAGAGTGTCAGCCTGCTTACACGACACGAGTCGCTCCAGCGACTACCGTAGGCATTTGTGATTTTTGATTCGAATTTCGTGAATAATTCCCCGAACATCACGGCCGCCTTTCGCCCTCCGTTTGTCGCCGATCAAACTAAAACCGACGTGCGATTTGAGACGAGTCGCAATTCAGCGCAAACTACCTCCGAAATCGTCCCTCCCGCCGCTGCCGATCGAAATCGTTCCGTTTTTAGTTTGATGCGCCTCGCCGATCGGCGGCCTTGTTCGTCGAATTCGAGCTTTCGGTACAGAACATTAATCTCTTGACTTCCGCCTGACTCTACCGTGACTCGAACAACCCCTGAATGATCACAAGCAATAAAAATTGGAATGTGTTTAATTGAGGACAAGACAAGTGTACACAATCACCGAGCAAGCAGGAATGATTAGACCGGAGAGAAAGCATTCAGTTACAGGACATCATTTTGTTGAAAGAATTGAAGTCAAAATACGGATTGCACAGGAGTTGGGCCATGACGGGATCAACGAGCATCGGCGGCTCGAAGACGCCGATGGGGGCGTGCGGGACGGGCGGCGAGCAGGAGGCCGACGAGGGGACGGAGAGGAGGACGGGCGGCGGCGGCGGCGGGTTGGCGGCCAGCAGGAAGGTGGGCGGCGCGGCGTCGACGGCGCGCGGCGGCGAGAGGGCGGGCGCGTGGGCGGCGAAGTGCTGGGCGGCGGCGCGTTGGAGCAGCTCGGTGGTCGTCAGGCGGGACGCGTCGATCGGCGCGGGCGGGGGCGGCGGCGGGGCGGGCACGGGCACGAAGACGGGGATGCACACCGTCCGGAAGCCGCCCGCCGGCTTCTCCGCGGGCGCGAACAGCGGCCGGCCCTGCCCGAACGCCTCCTCCACCTTCAGCGGCGCCTCCACCGGCTCCTGCACCATCGGCGGCGTCTCCACGCGGCGCGACTTCGGCCGCTCGGGGCTCTCGGCAGCCGCCCGCCGCTTCTTCATGTGCTGGTCGAGGCGGCGCCGCGTCTCGATCAGCTCGCACTTGTCGCAGGGGCAGTTCGTGAACGGGCACTGCCGCTTGTGCTGCTTCTTCCACACAAGAATTTCATCTGAAACACTACGATGCACTCATTTCTCTCTTCCATCGACTCACGGTTCTTGCACTTTTGGCAGAAGTAGCACATGGAGCGCGCGTCCTCGACGGGCGCCGGCCGCAGCTCCTCGGCCGTCTGCCGGATGGGGATCACGTCCGCCTGCGCGGGCTCGTTGGTCCGCTGGAAGCGCTTGTCCTGGGCGCGCCGCAGTCGGATCTGCTGGCTCATGATCTGCCGCCGCGTGCGCACCAGCTCGCACTGCACGCAAGAGGGGAGTGATTGACTGCATCTTTGAGCACTCACCTTCTGGCAGGTGCAGTCCTTGAAGGCGCACACGTGGCCGCGCGTCTCGAGCAGGACGCCGTGCTGCCGGCAGATGCCGCAGAAGCGCTTCACGTCCTTGGGCACGCGCTTGGAGAGCGCGAAGAAGCGTTGGCAGGCGCCGTCGGAGTCCATCGGGCTGCAAGTGGGCGCGTGAGGAGCGGGGAGACGGTAGCGCGGCGACTTTTATGCACGACAAGAGCCCCCTTGGCCGCGTTCGCCGAAGAGGGCGGGGCGCGCACGGATCAAAAAAGGAGGAGGGGAGCGAGAGGATCCCACCGCCCGCCCGCCGGCCGCAATCGCCAACTGCGGGCTGCCGGCGGCGGCGGGCGGACCGTAGCCGCCGTTCGCTCCGCCCGCCCCTCCGGCGGCCCTCCAGCCGCCGCTTTCAACACGCCGCCCGCCCCCCGCCGCCGCGTGTTGCAAACAAGCGCGCGCTGGGGGGCGGGCCGCGGGCGGCGGCGGATTCTCCACGCTGCACTTCTGGGTTCAACGCCAAGCGGGGGCCGCTTTGAACTCTGCGACAAAAACGGCGGGGGGTTCGAGAAGAATTGAAGGAGGCGCCCGGCAGAGTCCAAAAACAAACGGTTGAGGAGTCACGAAGAAGGAATTTCCAATCACGATCAATCAGCCGCTCGAAAACAACGCGGCAAAAGCGAGCGGCAAAAAGAGCAAGTGGAAAAAGACCGGCGGAAAGAAGCGAGTGAAGAGAAAAAAGCGGACGATTTCGAGCGCCGCCTTCCCGCCCGCCCGTTTCGCCTCTAGTTTGTAGTTTGCTGCGGGCGTCGCGGCGGGCGGGCGGCGCTGTTGAAAAGTGGGGCGAAGCGTGGCGGGCGGGCGGAAGAGCGACGACGTTCGCGGGGCCAACGTTCACGCTCGGCCGCGAATTCGGCGCCCGAAATAACCGCAACGACGAAAAGTGTGCAAATCGAACAGAATTCGAGTGTAATAAAGCGGTGTTGTGAGCAAGCATGCGACCAGCTAGTCGGGAACCGAGCGAGCGGCCGAGCAATCCGCTGGGCGAGCGGATAAAAGCCGCCCGTTCGCCCCGAGCAGTTGGAAAAGAACCGAATAAACGACGTCCAACACGAGTCTCTGACCTCTCCACAACATACCAACCGGGCAGCCAGAGCTCCGCATCCGACTGCTGGACCGCGGCCTCTTCAGCGGTCCGTCAACACGCGGAATCCAGCGAGTACGGTTAAAAGTGCCCCTCGCCGTCGTTACCCGCGCGATCTGCTTCCCGATTCGCAGCAACAACGCGGTCAAACAACGGCACGCAGCCGCCGCCCCCACCGCCCGATCGACGGTCCCCGCGCGGTCCCGCGTTCGACAAAAAGAAGCAGCGCGCCGCTCGCCTCACGTCACTCGAAAACAACCGCGACCGCCGAGCGCCACGTCGCCTTACCGAAAAGCGCGGAGCGACGCGGATTTGCATGAGAAAGACGCGCGACGCGGATCGATTTCTGCCGCCACGCAATCCACCGTAGACGCCGCCGCCCCGAAAACAGCCGCCGATCGCCGGGCGGCGGTTGAAAACTGCGCTCTGCGCGCGTGACGCCGCCCGCCCGTCCGCCCCGTCGCCTCGTCCGCCGATTGTCGCTGATGTTCAAACCCACGGCGTGTTGAAAACGGGCGACGAAAAGTGACGCCACTCGTCTTTCGATCGGCGCCCGTCGCCGCGCTGCTCTCGCGATTTGTAGTCCGCCGGGCGGCGTGATTGACGGCGACGGCGACCGCGCGGCCCGTACGGTGGACGCCGGCGAGAAGTTTCGACAAACCGGGACCAGAAAGAAAACAGCCGACGTGCAATAAAACGGCCGCTTTTTTGTTTGTTCGCCCTTCTCGCGCCCTGCCGCCCTTTACGATCGATCGTTTGGTTTTTGTGCGCCGCCGGCCTCACGTCACGTTTCGCGGCGAGCGGCGGACAGTTCGCCGATCGAAAAAAGACGAGCGGCGGCGAATCGGTTGGAAACAAGCGAGAGCGATCAGCCGCGAGGGGGACGAGGCGGCGGGGCGCGTGGCAGAGCGCGCGGCGGAGTGACGTGATCCAAAAAGAGATCGCGTCCAAAAGCCCGAAAGCACACTCGCCCGTCCGACGCGCCCTCCGAACCGAAAACACCCGACGCGGACCGAAACGCCGCGCGTCGAAAAGCGCGGAAATCGAGCCGCTCGCCGCTTTTCAACCGCGCGCTCGACGCCGCGCGCAGAGCCCACGACTTTCGGGCCGCCGGCAGCGGCGAGCGGAGCGGATGCCCGCAGCTGCCCAAACGCCGACCGTTGCATGCTGCAGAGGAATCCGGCGCGTGTTTGCTTCACAACGTGATCACGAGCATCCGCCTCGTGCACTCTTCATTGTGCACTTCGGATCGCCCCGCTCGTCATCGTTTTCTGTTGAACTCGCCGCTCTGCAACGGGCGGCCGGTGGGGAGCCTCCGTCCGTCTTCCTTCCGGTTGCTTCTTTTGGGGCGAATTCGAGCCGGAAGAAGTGGAGCGAACATGTAGATGCCGACACAACAGTTAGAATGATCTTCTTGCTTGAAAACACGTGACGGAAGATCAGTTATAGTCGAGCATGGGGTGACGAGGCGAGTTTGCTGAAGCATGCGGAATGCACTCTACTGTTCGAGGAACACAGGGCAAGGCAGATGATTCGGCTGTGTACCGCGTGCTCAAAGCGTTTCAACCCACACGCCTCGCCCCACCTTTGATCAGAAGCGCGTACCCACCGCCCCGTGATCGCCGCTTCCCTCAGATGGCCTCCGGAACTCGGCCAAACAGCATCGTAGTGCGGCGAGGCGGCGGGCGGAGCGGCGTTTATCACTCGGCCGCCCGCCCCGCGTGCACTTTTGGACGGCGAGTGGGTGCGGGCGGCAGAACGAAAAGATGAGTCGAAAGGAAGAAGCGGGGATTTGCACTCGAAATTTGGAAGAGCGAAGCACTCGTGGCCTTGGTCACCGAAGTGCGGCAGGCGGCCTCGCTGATCGCAATCGGAGGCGGGCGGGGGACGAAGCGTGGAGGTCGAGTGACGTGAGGCGATCGTCCGCTTGATCACCTAACCGGCGGAGTGAGGAACTGATTATGAAGGGCGTATTTCTTTGGTAGAAGACACAAGTAGAGAACGATTACCTCCCGCATCACTTTCCGGTTGTTTTATGCGCTTGATTACTAAGTGGTAAGAGGTGGGTAAACAACGAGGGAAGAGTAATCTGTTGAAGGCGAGCGCAAAAGGTTGCAATACGGAATGTTGCAAGAATTTGTGGACGCTCGGTGTGGAAATGATGCAAGAGAAGACAGCCGGGCGTAAGCGGATGAACGATCTGTTCCACGCAAGATGTCCGGAAGCTTTGGCAACAGATCAGCAAGGAACACAGCTGTCTTTCATCGATTTTCTGCTGTTCCGAGCGCTTGCAACACGCCGGATGCCACGTGCATCATCCCTCCTCCCATCGGCTGCTCCAAGCGAAGGATCACCCGCGACGGTGCTCGGATGTCGCCGTTCGTGCGAACTCCAAACTACGCGGCGGCGGGCGGAAATTGCGGCCGGCCGGGCGCGCGCTCGGATTTCGCGGAGCATCCCGAGAGCAATCGGAAGAGCGGGCGGGCGCCACGTCACGCGGCCGGCCGGCAATCAGCGCTGCACTCGACAAGTCGGGAGCACGATCGCCGGCCGCTCCCCTCCTTTCGACGTTGTGCACCATGGAGTGAGCAATGCAGAAAGCAGAACCAAAGGAATAGAAAGTCGAATTAGAACGCGAGAATCTCCCGTGCACTCCTCTTTTTCGAGAACCGCGTCCTCAATCGAGCAATCAGGGGCCGACGACCCGCTCGGCCGCCCGTTCGCGCGAATCGTCACCCGGCGGCCCACTCGCTTCGCCGAATGCCCGGCGGGTCGGCGAGAGGGTCGACCGGTTGCCACGTGAATTGGCCCTTGATTCCGCGATTCACCCGATTCATTCGGAGAAGCGGAGGGAAGCCGATAAGAAACGAGAGTTATTTTGAGTAGAAAGAACCGGAGATCACGTCGCAAAGAAGCGAACCGACAAATTCCTCTGTAGACTGCTCACTCAAACAGCAAACCAAGGAAGAGACCACCCATTCAAACACAGATTCTGCCCCGATGACGAGCCTCCACTTCCCCCACCGCCCGCATTGCTCATTCTCGCTTGTAGTTTCTGCTTTTCGTTGCAAAAAGCCCCCTTGGTCTCCCGCTGGTGGGAAAGAAGCGGACCGGGTGGACTCGCCGCAAAGAAAGACGGGAGTTCGAGAGCGCAGGCAAAGGTCAAGCAAACAAACATTCAAATAAGTGGATTGATTGCAGCCCGTTAATTATGCGCCGGGCCCCCGCACCGGCCGCATAATCCGCGCTTGATTGCAAGAGAAGAATGGGGTGAATGCGGTGAATAGACGCTTAATAAAAAGGTTAATGCCTTCATGATGTCCGATATGTGGTCAAATCTCCACCGTACTCTGCACTTTCACCACATTTCAGTCGAAACACCCGTCAAAAGCGATGACAAAGGCGGCAGGAGGCGGCAGGGCGCTCTGCTCGCCGATCAACGCCCCACTTTCGTCGACTCGCCGCACAAACTACGGCGGCGGACTAACAAATCCGCCGGGCGGGGAACAAAGTCCGCGGTCGTCCACCTGCACGTCGGCGTGTCCCCAGCAACCGAGAAGAAACGGCCGGCGGAGTGTAACAAAAAAGACCCGCGTTCTCGGAAGCCGCCGCGTGCGCCAAACGCCGCGAATCCCTCGAATCCCCCAAATGCTAATCGTTAGACGAAACAAAGCCGCCGGAAGCCGCCGAAAGCAGTCGGGAAGCAGCAAGAGCGGCCATAGTCGTGCAGCTGCTTGCATCACGCCGCATCACGCCCCTCCGAAATTCGTCGAGCGATTGGCGTCTGCTCGACGCGATGTTGCGGCGGTCGAAAAGTCGAAGCAGCCGGCGGGTTGTCGGTGCGATCTCCCCCGAAGCATCCGTCGGCGTCGCCGTTGGTTGGACTCCCGTCCGGAGCAGCCGACGCAAAGCCGCTTCCTGTTGCAAACGGGCGGGCGGGGAGCGAGTCGGAGAGCAAACAAACAAGTCAGAGCGGAACGGAGCGGACTCCAAACTCCAAGAGTTCGATAGAATTTGGAGATCGAATGCAGAAAGTGACGCCTCGCTCCTGATCGCCCGAATTCGTTGGGAGATGGCCAGCAGATGGGCGCGGATGGCGGCGAGTTGATGGACGAAGCAGAGCAACCTTTCCTTGTAAGAGAAGAGAACTATTCTCTGCCGCTTTTCCGCCGCTTTCAACACGAAGCCGCCCGGAGTGACGGAGTTCTCTGCACTTGCTCCCGATCGAAGCGGCAGGCGGCAAGGCGGGAGTGATCGGAGAAGAAACGTCCTGCCGACCAGCCGCCTCCCCAATGGTCCAAGAGCCCAAGTGAACGAGTGCACGGATGCCCGTCGGCGGCGGTCAAGAACGCGAGTGCACACTCGAGTGGAAGCTCTGACTCACGGCCATTCGGTCCACTTCTTCGCGTGTAGTTCGAAACCAGACATCTTTTGGGCGACCCGAAACATCTGCTTTACGAAGGTCGGGCCGTCCAGTAGGGCGGAAAATTCGGAGGTCAGCGGGCGGATGGCGAGCGGGCGAATGGCATCACTCCCGTTCTGCTGCAAAATTGATTCGGAGGGCGGGTTCGTTCGTTCGGCAGTTAAAACGACGTGTTCCTCCGCGCTTTCGCGCTTCTGCGAGTCTAGCAGGAATGAATGGAAGGAATGGGGAATTTTAGTGTTTGGCCGAGCAGTCAAGCAAAGCACAGAGCAGACGGAGGTTGAAAGAGCTTTCATTGTTCGTGATCAAAGTTTGCTCGAGCAACGAACCAACGAACGGGGCAACAGAGAGATGTGTTTGACGAAGTGACTACAGTGGACTAATGGGTATGACACGCAAGTCCTTCGGCATTCTTTCGTGGACAGACGCCTCCCTCTTACGCACGCATCTCTTGCTCTCCCGTTCCTTCCCTCCGATCGCTGTTTGCGGCGCAGTCTTGTGGACAGGGGTGATTGCACTCCCACGCGTTCAAACGCAGCTGGCCGGCAAGAGAGCAAAAGCTCTGGTGTTTGGACGACCAGCCAAGCAAACCACGAAGCCGGCGGGAACGGGAGGACCGGTGAGTTAGTGATCGAAACCGCTCGAGCATCGAACGAACGGGAGCAAACCGAAAGCAGTGGAATGAATGTGGCTTTCGTTGATCGCCGAGTTCAAGCAGAAAACGGGTGTCTACGAGTACCGTGTTCACTCAGCCGCTCGTTCCTCCCCACACTCACCTTGCACTTGCTTCTTCTCAACTGGGCACCTCTCAACCCTCCCACCCGCTCGCCCCCATTCGTCCCCTCCGATCGCTCTTTGCGGCGCGTTTTATTGCACTCCGGGGCTTCACGCGGCAAATAAACGCGGGCAGATTGCAGAGAAGAGAAGGGGGAACAACCAAGAACAACAAACATACTGGAACCACGGGAGGAATGAGAACTAGGCGGAGAGACTGGAGACTGGAACTAACGGGAAGGAGGGTGGGAGTATCAGTGGAGTGGAGAAAGACAAATATCTGAGTGGAGCGACTCATCCAAACGTGCGGCCGTTTAGGCGTTGAAGCGGAGGTCGCGGAGGCGCGGGCAGGCGGCGTAGTCGAGCTGCTCGCTGAGCGAGTTGAAGTCGTCCGAGTTGGTCGCCTCCTCGCCGTGGGACCTGCAGCGGGGTGGGAGTGAGCGGGGGGGGGGGAAGGAGGGGACTCACGCGGCCTGGTTGTAGATGGAGCGGCCGCGTTTGGCCATCTCGTCGCCGATGTACATGGGCGAGGGCAGCGACGTCATGCCGGGCACGATCTGGTGGCCGAAGCAGAGGTGGAAGGTGGTCCGCTGCACGTCCTCCATCGACATGGCGGCCTCGTTGCAGAGCACCGAGTAGCGCGGCACCTTCGCCGTTCCCTGCAAGCGGGCGGGTGGAGCGGAGGGCGGGCGCAACTCACCAGACGACTCGCGTGGCCCGAAAGGAAGAACTCGGGCACGAACGGGCCCGTGATGCCCGCGTCCACGCACGTGCCCGGCTTCAGGTTCTGCTCCAACGCCTTGCCGCCCGTGCGGACGGCCGGCATCAGGCGGATGGGGTGCAGGCGGGTGGCCACGATGAACATCAGCTTCGTGCCGGCGCCCTTCTCGCGCAGCACGTTCTTCACCAGCGGGATCTCGAAGCGCATCAGCTGCAGCGGGAAGAGGAGTGAGCAGAGAGGAGCGGTGGGAGGACTCGCGTGTTCGTAGGAGCCCTCCGACGAGGAGTTGCGGAACAAGAAGACGCGGTCAGGCGCGTGGCCGCGGTGGCGGCAGAAGCGCTCCAGCGCCACGCGCACGATGCCCTCGATGACCTTGAGCTTCTCGTCGCGCAGCGCCTCCTGGAAGACGTAGTTGCCGGAGTAGTCGGCCGGGTGCTGCTTGTCGGTCGCCGCGTACTGCAACGAGCGGGAGTGAGCGGGCAGACCGACGGGCACTCACCCCCACGACCGTCGGGCCGCGCGCCGCGCCCTGGAAGCCGCCGCCCGCGAGGTTCGACGACACGCCGATGAACAGGTCGCGCGAGCCCAGCGCCTTCCTGCAGCAGGGTGATGAGAGGTGAGTGGAGGGAAGAGGAAGCGCTGTTGGATGCGAGTGCTGACCGCCAACTCCACCCAGAGGACCCCAGCAGTTCCCGCCGCACTCACTTGGCGGCGTCCGAGGAGATTTCATAGCAGAGGCCGCCGTTCTTGACGTTCGTCTTGTTGACGATGTTCTCCATCGTCATGCGCTTCGGGGGATCGCTGATGCCGGCGGCCGCGCGCGCGGTGGTCGAGAGGACGTTCTGCAAGCGGGAGGGATCAGAGAATCCCTGTTTCCTCTCGGGACTTGCCTGGGTGAGAACGTCGTGCTTGCGCTCGTGGTACTTGAGCGTGTCGTGGATCCTGCAGGGCAAATTGAGGAGGAAGAAGACCGCGGCGGACTCACGTGTTGTCCTGCGGGCCGGTGACCACGAGCACGAACTGGAAGCCGCGGTGCTGGGCGTTCATCAGCAGCTTCTTCATGCACATGGACTCCTCGCCGTTGCGCGGCACCTCGACCAGCTGGAAGTCGGCCACGTCCGCCATCCGCATGCCCTTGCGGCGGCACTCCGCCTGGAACGCCAGCCCGAACTGCCTGCAAGCGGCTGGAGTTGATCGGAGAGGAGTGGTGGGTATTTTTGGGAGACCCCTCCTACTTTCACCCCTCCCCACTCGTTTCCTCGCTGCCCGCTCGACTCCGCACTCACCGGGCCTCGTCGCGGGTGAGGTTGTTGCCGCCGAAGCCGCCGGCGCGCGTCAGCGAGTACATGGCCCACTTGAGGACCTCGGCCGGCCGGAAGTACTGGTCCATGCGCCAGTTGCCCTTCAGCAGGTCCAGCCGCTGCTCGCTCTTCTGGAAGCGGAGGGCGGGCGCGTCGAACACGTGCGCCTGCACCTGCACCGGCTCGGCGTCGACGCGCAGGTGGGCCTCGGAGAGGACGTCGGAGGACTGCAGGCCGAGCTCGCGCAGGTTGTTCACGATGTCGCGCTCGAGGATGTCCGGCAGGCGAGTCGAGCCCTGCAACACGCGAGTGAACGAACGAACAGAATGAGGGGACTCGCCTTCAGCAACGCGCTCTGCACGTCCGCCCCGATCAGGTGCTTGGCGAAGCGCTGGTTCGGCGCGACCTCGCAGAGCTCCAGCGGGTAGTGCTCCAGGTTGCGGCCCCGCTTCACGACGACGAGCGGCAGCTGCGGGAGTCTGCAAACGGTCGGTGAGTGGGCGGAGGGCGGCGGGGGACTCACTTCAACTCGATCTCGTACTTCTGCTTGTAGTACTGCTGGACGGTGAGCTGCGGGCCGCCCTCCTGCGGCTGGAGCGTCTGCGTGATGGCGGTCGTCCCGCTGATGTCGTCGACGGCCATCAGGCGCGCGCTGCCGTTGCGGTGGACGGGCGTGAAGAAGAGGCCGTGCAGGAAGTGCGCCACCTGCTGCACGCTGCCGTTCGGGCCCTGTTCGAGGTGCGGGAACTGGCGGAGCACCTTGGCGCTCAGCAGCTCGACGTCGTGCATCGGGACGACCTTGGCTGAAACGGGCGGCCGGTGAGGGCGGGTGGAGGAGCGCCAGATGGACTCACGGTCGATCACGAGCCCGAACGCGACCTCCGCGCCGTCGCCCATCGCGCGCGCCGACTTGCGGCAGCCGTGCGCTACGGAGCCGCCGCCGGGCAGCTCGGCGAGGTCGGCGGCCGTGTAGCCCGCGTCCAGCGCCTCCTTCAGCACGCAGAGGCCGTTGCGGAAGAGGACGTGCTTGCTGCAAGTGGGGGGATAAGCGGGGAGGGCGGCGGCCACTCACTCGGAGTCCGCGGCGCTGTCGGAGGTCGCGAGCTCGAGGAACTGGACGAGCGCCGCGAGCTTCTGGTTGTCGTTGATGTCGGCGGGCAGGGCGCGCGCCACGTGGCCGAGCTGCGAGACGCGCCCCGTCCGCTGCAGGCTCAGCCGCACGCTGTGGGCGCCCCGGCGGATGCGCTGCAGGTCGGGCCACTCGGCCGCCGTCACCGTGATGTCGATCGACTGAAAGCGGGCGGGCGGTCAGGCGGCTTCCCCGGCGGACTCACCTGCGCGCCGTCCTTCAGCGGGTCCAACGCGAACAGCTGCGAGGCGCCGTCGTACACCGAGCGGTCCTCGCGCGGCATCGCGTGCGGGTGGAGCAGCTGGAGCGCGACGAACACCTTCCGGGCGAGGGCCGTCCGCTCGTGGGCGAGCGTGCTGAAAGCGGGGAGTCAGCGGCCGCCCCTCGTCGCCGCACTCACTCCTCGCGGCGCTGGCTCGTGTATTCCCAGGCGGACCGGTCCCCCGAGGGCCGCTCGAAGAAGAAGCGGCCCTCCACGTGGTAGTGGTGGACCGGCAGCGGCGCGTCCATGTGCAGCCGGAAGATGTTCGTCTTCACCGCGATGCCGCCCGCCGTCGGCACCGGCGGCATCGCCGGCAGCTGCGTGCTGCCCGGCGCGATCTGCAGCGAGCGGTTAGAGGGGGCAATGGGGGAGAACTCACCTTCCGGTCGATCATCAACTGCTCGCCCTGTTCCTCGAGGCGCTTGCGGATCGTCAGCTCGGTCATCTTGCGGGACAGCTCGTCCGACATCTGCAGGCGGGAGGAAAGTGGGGAGAAGAGGGCGGGGGACTCACCGTGGTCGCGGCGCAAGTTGGCGGAAGGTCGGTGGATGAGTCGCTGAAACGGGGGCGGAGGTCAGCGGGAAGAAGCGGGTGGAAGGTGGAGAAAGAAGGGGGAGCGAGTGGAGGGAACGAGCGAGCGGGCAAGCGAATGGACGTCGGGGGAAAGACGAGAGCAAAGCGGAGTGGAAGAAAGGGAGGGCGAGACTGGCGGCCGGCTACCCCACCGCCGCCCCGCAATGTCGAAAGCCCTCCGCCCGCGAGAGAGTGGGCGAGAGGAGGAGAGCGGAGACGAGCCGAGAGCGGTGCGCCCCTCCCGCTGCGGCCGCTTTCGCAATCGGTGCGGCGGCGGCCGAACGGCGCGCGTGACGAGCGCGAACGGTCGGGGGAGCGGGAGTTGGGAGCTTGGGATTGAGTTGGCGGAAGAGAACACGCGCGAATACCGGTGGTTGATCGAAAACGGGGGATGGACGGCGGAAGCGAAAGAAATTATAAGGAAGGGGAGATTTGGGACGGGACCTCGCCCGCTTCCACTCGCCCCTCTCCCGCGCACTCGGAGGGCAGCCGCGGGGCAGATTCCCCGTCCACTTGCGGCCGCAATAACCGAACAAACGTGGCGCCGCCCGACGCAACAGCAAGACGAAAGAAGCCGACCGGCAGGCGCAAAATGGACGCGCCGAGTGAGCGGAACGGAGCGGGGGCCGCTTGTTTACGCCGCCCGCCGCCTGCCCGGCCGATCAGACGCGAAAGAAGACGCGAGAGAGGGTGCCCAGCGCCTCGCCGCCGCCTGCCACCCGAGCGACCGCCGTTTTCCCGCGCGATTTCGAAAGGCGGGCGGGCGACCGAACGGCGTAAACAAACCGCGAGGAACGCGAGTGAACGGAAGAAGCGGGCGGCGGCGTGATTTGTGCGCGAGTGCCCGTCGATCAAAAAAAATCCGAACGGAAAACATGGAGGTTCGAGCGGCTCGTTATCGTTGATCGCCGAAAGTGGCGAGAAAAACACGAGGAATCGCCGCCGGGCGCGAGCGGCGGGAGCGGCGGGGTTCGAGCAAAAGAGCCGCCGAAATCGCCGCCCTTCAATCGAACGAGTGGAAGGTCGAAAACGAGTGATGAGCGCGACCAAAAACAAGCCTGTCGGCGACCAAAAAGACCGCCAACTCGCCCTCCCGCCCGCGAGACGCCGCGGCCTCCGCTCAAAAAAGCGGCCGGCCGACGCGATCGGCGGGCCGCCGACCACGCGGAAGCGCCGCCGATTCCCACGGCCTCGAAATCAAAACAAGACGGTCGGGCCGGCGGGCGGCGGGATCGCGCCGTTCGAAGCACGCGGTTGGATCCCCTCCGTCCTGCAACTCGCCGCTTCTTTCGGTTGTTCGAAACGTCCGCCCGGCGGATCATGAAAGAGGGGCGCTCGGGTGAGCAAAATCTACGAATTTGCTCCGGAAAGCGACGCTGCTCGTTCCACTGCCGGGTGTTGAAGGCGAGAACGAAGGTGGCAAGTGATTGGAACGCGTACAGAACGGAGTTCGGGTTTCTCCTTTCTGCTCGCCGCCGCACTCCCGTTGGCCGCCATCCCGCTTGCGCAACGCCGCCCGCCGCCGCTCGTCGACGGCGATCTTCGGCCGCCCGCCCGCCGCGAAGCCGAGCGGCCGGTCGGGAGCGCGCCGTCCGCCCGCTTTTGCGGCGGGCGCGCTCGCGTTTTCCGTCCGTCGCTCGCCTTTCTCTCCTTTTGATTGAAACCAACGAATAAAACCGAAAGAAACGAACAACATAGTGAAAAGAAGTGCTCGAACGAAAGACTCCAATAAACCGGCTTTTCTGTTGAATTGTTGCGATAAACGGAATATTGCGGGAAACAAACCACGGCTTACTGCAACCCGAACGCCAGAAAAAATACCGGAGACGGAATAGTCACTAACCAAACTTTCTTTTGCTTCAACCAAAGGACACAACAAACTCGCTCGAGATGGCGGAATAAAGAATGCAACAAACCACCGCGGAGAGCAATCGAAGAATCGACAAAAATGATGCGACGGAATAAACGAACGTCGCTTCGGGCACGTCCATTGCAGCCGAAAACCGTTCGCGTCACTCGTTTGCAGTTTAAATCTTGCCGCTTCCTGACACAAACAATCGAACGTCTTGTTATCGTCGAAACTTTCACTGGATGGGCGGAATAAAACGAAAAAATACGGTTCTCCACTGTGGAACGAAAGAAGCCGGCCTACCGGAAGGAAAAAGGCGGAAAGAAGTGGGCGGAAGGAAGCGGGCGGCCGAATCGCCGCCCTCTCGCGCGTCCCCTCGCTCGTGTGTCGACCGCCGAGCGGCCGCCGACTGGTGGGCGGAACGAGCCCGGCGGTCTGGTGGGAGGAGGCCCGTTGTGGACGAGTGGTTGAGTGGGCGATGAACCCGATGCTGCCTGTGGGTTGAAACCGACCGTTGCTAGTGAAACGGACGGCATCTACAGCGAGCGCGCAGCTTCAATTAAAAGCAAGAACATACGAGTGCCCTCTATGCAAAGCGGAATAACTTCCAACTACTTTTGTAACCTCAAACGAATAGAAGATGCCTCGAGCCTCTACTCGCTCCATTCGAGCCCGCTATAACGAGTGCGCTGCTTGAAGTTGACAGAAGCCAATGCTAGAGTCGTGTGAAATCAACAGCCTTCCACTCGTCTTCGTTTTCCAGCAACGAGAACAGTCGTGTTTACCCGTGTCGTCGCCCAAAGTGGTTTCTGAACGGTGCGAAAAGCGACTTGCGTGTTCAACGGGAACAACTCTCACTTTTGATCAAACGAACGGAATTTATGTCCCGGAAGCCAGCGGCAGCTACGCGGAATAACCCTTCACTCACTGCAACTGTTAACCCGTAAAGGAAATCAACGCACGAGCAGAACGCTCGCGCCTCTCGGCATCTTCTTCCTTCCGCGCGTGCCCCCGGCCGACCGTCACAAGACCGTTGGATTGGTCGTCCACAAGGGTGGACCCAAAGATGCCCGCCACAAGGCACTCACAAGATTCATTCAATTAATAGGAGACGTCAGAAACTCACTAACTTATGCCGCTAGCTCCATGCGCAATGCCCTCGTCACTTTCCGTCAACAAGTCATGTGAACGCAAAAGCAAAAGAAACGCACGGATCAGAAGCCAGTTCATGTACGAGCTGCGGAATAAACGAAAAGAACTCGCTCGCCGAAACAGCAACAAAGAAGGTCCCCACCGCCGCCACTCGACCGACCGAACGGGCGCCCGGCCACTCGCCGAAAAGAAGCCCCGGCCGTCGCCCTCCCCGCCGCCCCTCCTCGTTCCCGTTCGGGGGGCGGCGGTTCTTCGGACTCCTCCGCCGACTGCAGCTGGAGTGGACGCTCTCCTTCGGCGAGTGGGACGGGTGTTCGGGCCGGAGAAGCCGGCTGCTCTTGGGGGTACGCGAGCTCGTAGGCGGAAGATTCCCGTCGACAGCAGGAGTTCGGTCGGGCGGCAGAAACAACGAAGATGTCGAGTGGGCTAACGCGGCGGAATAAACCCGCAGTGGTTCCACCCAACGAGCCGCATCGGAATAATCGAAACTACGGGCTTCTTTCCGTTTTATTCGATGTTGACCGCTTGCTACTCGACTCCTTCTGACCAAACGAACGAGAATTGCTGAGGTGAACCGGCCAAATAGATCATTTCGTCCACAACTGAAGCAATGCCTCTTAAGAAGACGCGCTGCAAAAAAGGAAGAGTTGAATAAGCAAATTTGTGCGCCAATGGAAAGAAAGGTCTGCTGCAAAGGCAATCGTGCATCTCTCCTGCCTTGAGAACATCCCGGAATAATGGAAGAAGCAGCAATCACGTCCACTTCCCACCCGTCCAACCCCCAGCACCCACTCCTCCGCTCGCCGTTTGATCACGAGCACGATCCACCCACTCGACAGCCGCCCTTGCCGCCGGTGGTCGGAGAGCGCTCACTGGAGGACTCCTCGGGGATCTCCCCTCTGTTGAGCGGGAGTGGGTGGGAGGACGAGCAGCCCGAGGGATTCCGCCCACTCCCCGCCGGCCTGCTCGTCCGAAGAAGCCGCCGTCCACTCGGAAGCGGCTGTTCGGATGGCGGGCGAAATGCTCCTCTTCGCTCGACGCCCCCGAGCCGGACGGGAAGACACGCGGAGGAGTGAGAAGAACGGCCGGCGAGCTTTCGAGGATCGCGGAATAAACACGCTTGTCGATCAATCCAACTCGCTCCGATGAACACAACGCTTTCCACTCCTACCTGAAAAAAGAACGCGAGCCACAAACTGCCCTTCGACCCACTTTGCCGTCCCCAACAACACGCGGACGACCGCCGTAAACAGCAGACAAACCAGAGCGACCGGCAGCCGCCCGCCCCGAACTGCCGGCCGGGCGGACGCACTCGCGATCCGCCCGGCAGAAAGCGGCGGGCGGCGAGTGGGGGCAGCGAACGCGCGTCTT
Organism: Aphelenchoides fujianensis; assembly: GCA_024699865.1. Lineage (NCBI taxonomy): Eukaryota > Metazoa > Nematoda > Chromadorea > Rhabditida > Aphelenchoididae > Aphelenchoides > Aphelenchoides fujianensis. Next base: position 1,233,603 of record JAMPIO010000004.1, on the reverse strand, counting down.
CGAGAGGGCGGGCGGGTCGCCGGCGAGTGGCCGCCTGCCCGCCCACTCGCAGCTGCCGGGCGGGATCGGAACGGCCGTCCGGGGCGTCCTTCTTTGTGCGCCGCCTTTTCCCCTGGACGCCGTCGATTGTCGACCGTGGAAGTTGGGGCGGGAGTGGGCGGCGGGCTGTCGATCGGTTCAGCAAGGAGAAAGAAGACGGACGTCGAGCACGCACTAATCGCGCTTAGACTCTTGCTACAAAAGCGCGGGCGCAGGTAAACATTTGTGCATACGCAGATCACTTCCTGAGCCGGCAGCTCTACGACGAAATAAACCTTCCAACGCCCCTCCTCAACTCCGTAAATTAAATGGAAAGATTGTGATGTCCCCAATCTTACGAATCAAAGTGGCACTCGGCTTCTTACTCAAGTGGCATTGAGTTGTCTAGCGGCCATCCGGAAACCTCCTCACGAACAGGCAGCCGGGCGCACACAAACGGCCGTTTTGCTGCCCACTTGCCCATTGAACGTGGGCCGGATCGAACGACTGTGAAGAATGTGTCGTAGATGCGAGGTTGTCGGACGAATTTCGATACGCTTCGTGGGGGTCGTCCGCTTTCCAATGTGTCCTGTGCTTTTCCGTCGAGCGCGGTGAGTTGTCTGAAAAGAACAATGAGCACTACACGGAATAAACCAAGTGCCACCTGCAACGACCATCAATTGAACGCCGAGAGCATGGACTCAAGAAAAGAACATAAGAACGTTCTCCTCCAAGCTCTTTCTTCTCCGCTGTTCAAGAAGACGCCCCGTACAACAAGTGAGCATTCCGCGGATCCTTCTTTCCGAAACTCGAGCGGAATAAAAACCCCCTTCACTCATCCAAGACAACAACCAGCCGAACGAAGAATCGAGTCCTCCGCCCGCCCGCCGCGCCCCCGAGACGCCGCCGGTCGCTCCGATCGCCCGCACTCGACGAGACGCGCCGAAGGGCGGCGGCCGCTCGCTTCCACTCGGCGGCCGGACGGCGAGGAGGCCGGCGGCAGGCGGAGGATTGGAGTGGCCGTCCCGACGAGCGAACGGGCCGATCGGGAGCGCCGAAGACGCCCGCTCGACGAACAACGCGAGTGGGCGGCGGGCATCGCTGCGGCGCTCTCCGCCCGCCCGTCCGCCGAATGAACGAGGCGGTCGACCGCCCGCGAGTCCGCCCGCTCGCTCCGAACGGGCGCCCGCCGTCGACCGCCGAGTGGCCGCGAATTCGTCCCGCCGCTCGCCCGCCGCCCGCAACGGAGAGCCGCTCGAACGGGCGAGTGGGCGGTCGGAACGGGAGTGACGAGAAGTGGAGAACGGAGGGGTCGTTTCTTGCACTCCGCACCAGACACTCACGACCACAAGGGCGGATAGATAGCGGCAGCAGACGAAAAGCAAAACCGTTTGTCGGAATAATCCGTTGCAAAACGCCCGGTCTTCAAACCGAAACTAAACAAGTGATTGATTGGGCAAACAGAGAAGAAGAAGTTCAAACTGGATTGCAAGAGAAGGTGGAGGCGGAATAAACTTCCGGCAGGCGTCGCATTCAAAACGAAAAGCTACTTGCACCGCCACTCCTTTTAACTCAAACAAGATGATGCCATCGCTCAACTAGACGTAGTTCTTGCATTCCCTTACTCGATGAGCCCCTCAACCAAACAAAAAGAACCGCCTGCCGTCCGACCACGTGCCTACCGGCCGCCGCCCCCAACTCCGCCGGGAGAGGAGGAACCAATGGAACGCCCCCATTCGATCCATCAATTGGGAGACTGCTTTGAGGTGAGTGGAGAGTGAGCGGCCTGTTGCCCAACGGAAAGCAGTGCGCGGATTGCGGGGCGACCTCCGAGACGCCCACTCGACGGCGGGAGTTTCTTCCGCTCGATCGCCGGAGAGCACGAGCGGCATTGCGGCGACTCCTCGCTTGCCGCCAGTGGACGTCGATTGGCCGCAGTGGAGGAGCGGCGATCACTTCGGTGAACGAGAAGGGCGGAAGGGGACGACGGGGCGTGGGCGGGCAGTATACGGATTGGAAGGCGACCGGCAACTCCAACTTGCGAGCGGGCGCCACTCACTACTTGCCGTCAGCAGAATATTCTGCACATTCGTCCGGTTGAGCTCCCGTCGGGCAACAAATGAGGGTTGCTATGAAGTAGCGAACTGCAAGTTGAAGCCTTGGACGGAATAAACTCCAGCCACTGACGGCAGAAAGACCGATAACCGACCGAATTGCGGCCGGCGTTCTGCAAGAATGTTGTTTGCTTCCATCCGCCAGTGGTTCATGCTATGAGCATGTCAGGCGCGAACGGAATATACGAAAAACGCTTCCATTTAACCACAGGGGAAAGGAAAGGCGTGAAGTGCAAACTCTACTCTGCAACAAAAGCTGAACGTCAGGTGCGAAACCTTTTTCTCTACTCGAACCACTGTCCGTCTGCTCTCCTGTACATTTGCTCCTTGAAGCAGAAAAAAGAGCCCTTAAAGCTATCCATCACGGAATAAACAAGTCATCCACAAGCTTCTCACCATCAACCCCCCATTCGTCGCCATTCAACAACGAAGAAGCCAATCTCCACCAATCTTCCAGCCGCAAACAACCGCTGCTGTCGAGAACGAACCCCCGATCTCCCCGCTCATCTCGCCGCTCCGTGGCCGAGTGGGGAGTGGGCGGGAACGAACGTGAACTCCCGCCGCCGCCCCCTCGCCTCCACAGCCGACCGGGCGGAAAGAAGCAGAGCGTCCCAAGGCCAATGGAAGCCCCAAGGGCGGCGTGTTCACTCCCCGTCCACCAGCCGGCCGGCCGATCGGGGCGGCCGGACGAAACGGAGGAATCCGCCGGCTTCTCGCGAGTCGTCGCCGTCGGCGAGTGGGCGGTCGGGCGGCGGCTTCCCCGCTTCGAGCCCCGAGAACACGCCCGCCGAGCGAGCGGCGAGCGGCGAGTGCGGGGAGAAGCGGCGAGAGATTGAAGGAACCCACGTTCCGATGGCGACAGTTCGAAACGGGCGATCGCTTGTGTTCGGCGTGTTGGCGGTGCGTGCTCGCGCGGACAGTGCATGGAACGTGCTTGATCAAGAAGCTCATCGGGCGGTATACCCGAACCCACAGCTTCGAGCACGTGCGCAGAAAAAACAGTTCAACATACGCAATCATTTTTCCGTTTGCCGCTAGAATAGTTACAGCAAGAGCCGTACAAACCACCTGCATTTCACTGCTTCATTCAAACTTCCGCGTTTTGTGCACTCTAAATGCGCTAAATCGTCGTGCAGCTTCAAATCGAAAAAAGTAGCAAAGAACAACAATCGGCGAAAGGAGCCGAATCAAGGCCGAGGGACCAACGGAAGAACGACCGCTCCGTTCTCCGACCGCAATTCGAAGCCCCTCGCTGCTCGGCGCCCCCGTCGATTGCCGCCCCCACCGGCGGCGAGAGAGCGGCCCGAACGGGCGAGTGGGCGGAGGAGCGGGCGGCCGGGAGGAATGACTGGGCGGCCGCCTGCCGCCGACGAGCGGCGAGTGGGCGCTGCGGAGAGGACGCCGTGGGGCACCCGGCCGGGCGACTCGTCCGGGCGGCCGGCGGGGGCGAACGGCGGCGATTTGCGCCCTCGCCGGGGATCTCCGCCGCCCCCCGAGCGGCCCGCAGGTGGTCGGCGGCTGTTCGTGCGGGCGGCCGCTCTCCTCCGTGCGGGACGAGGCGGGCGGGCGGATCGCTCCTTGCAGCCGCCTTCTCGTGATCGCCGCCCCGCCGCCCACTCACTCGCCGGACGGGCGGCCGGGGGAATGCCGTCTTCTTCGACCGCCCGAACAGTCCGCGGAGAGGCGAGTGGGCGGAACGGTGTGGGGTGAGCGCGCCCTCCTGCCGGACAGGCGGCCGCTCCCTCCTCCCCGCAGGTGGGAGGCGCTCACTCGCCGGACGAACGGGAGGGCGGCCGCCCGGAGGTCGTCGATTGGACGGCGGGCGCCCGGCCGGCCGCTCCGCCCACTCGCTTCTTCCGGCCACTCGGCGAGGAGAAGACGCTCCCGTTTGTTCGTTGCAGCCGGGCGGGCAAAGGACCGATGGAATGCGGTCGCCCACGGGCAGGCGGCCGCTGGAGTCCCGCTCGTCCCACAAACAGGCGGGCACACGGCCGATTGCCCGCTTGTTCAGCTGATCCCCTCGCCCTCCATCCTCGAATGAAATCCCCAGCAAAAGCGAACATGCGGCGAGAAACGAGACGCCGCTCGGCGGTCCCCCGGCCGCCTTCCCGCCCCCACCGCCCACTCCTCCCTCCACACGAGTGGGCCGATCGACCGCCCGCCCGCCTTCAGCGAACAACGGCGAAAGGGGCGCTCTCGACCGCCCGTTGGATCGGCGGGCGAGCGGGAGAACGAGGCGAGCGAGTGGACGGGCGGACTCGCGTGTTGGAGGGCGGGGAAGACCGCCTTTTGGGGCGGCTGGTGGTCGGCGGGTGGGAGTTGCGGGCGGTCGGGTTGAACGGGCGGCGGGAGGATTGGTGGGAGGACCGCCCGCACTTCCGGCGAGTGGACGAGGAGTGGGCAGACGGGCGGTCTTCCCACCCACTTCTCCGCCCGAAGTGGCCGGAATCACCGGAACGATCACGAGAGAGCGGGGCGACGGCGGGCGGGCACGCAGTCGCCTGCTTTCTGCCGCCCACTCGCTCCCACTCGGCCGCCCGACCGACCGAACGGCGGAGAGGAGCGCCCGCCTGCCGCCTTCCAACTCGACGCCCGCCGATCGACCGACTGCCGGGGATCCCGCGAACGAAGAGGATCGCCGTCGTTTCGTCCACTGCTCGACGGAAGGCGGCGGCTCGTCGTCTCGTGGTGGTGGACCGCCCATTGCCGCGTGCTCGTGAAGGCGGCCGTTGGTGACGCGAGTCGAAAGAAACTCCCCGTTGAGGATCGCCGGGGGGCAGTTGAGGAGGCGGCTGCCGACTGGTGGGGAAAACGGGCGTCTGCAAACACCGGTTACTCGTTTTGCGGTCGAGTTTGGTGGTTGTTTCTTGAATTGTGGGCAAGTGTGAAGAAGCTGCAGAAAAGAATGGGGAGAGTTGACGCTGGAGCCTGCTAGCAGCGGTAGGGGTCGTCGACGTCCAATTGATGGAAAGGTCGCCGCTCTCTTAACAAGAAACAAGCAGCAATGAACGGATGACTGGAGAGACTTCACAGACGCCACAAGCAACTTTCCGCCAGACAATCACCGCAAGTCGCCCTCCGCCCGCTACTCTCCTCGTTGTTCCGCTCGAGTTGCCCGTGGGACGCCGAGTGGAGGGCCGCCCGCCACTCCGTCGATCGACCCGCCGCTTCCGAGTGAACGTCCCGTTTGGTCCCTTCGGCGGCGACGAGCCCCCACTTGCTCGGGGGAGAGCGGAAAGAAGTGGCCGCCGGATTGCTGCGGGATGGTCGCTGTCCTCCGCGCCGCCGTCCTCCGCCCACTCGTCCATCGGCGGCAATCGAACCGAACGAGCGGCCGCAAATTCCACGGCTTTCCCGCCACTTTCCGCATCGTTCGGCGCCCGTCCGCCTGCCGACTGCTCGTCAGGAACACGCCGCCGACCGTCGCCTTCTTCTCGGGGATTTCCGATCACTTCCGCTCCACACCGCCGCTCGTCCCCCGCTCCCGACCGGGCGGTCTTGCTGCTCGCCGTTCAACGCTCGTTTGTTGCCCTGCTTTTGAAGTGAGTACTCCTGCAGCGTCCACTCGGTCTGCTCCTCGCCCACTGGGGGCCGTCGTTTGGAGTGGGGGGAGCGGCGAGGAGGCCGCCCGTCGAGCCGCCCGTCCGCCGCCTTCTTCCGCCGGGCACTCCGTTCGGCCTTCCGTTGAGCATCGAAGTGATCACTGGACTGTGTTCTTCCCGCCGCTCTCCACTCGCTCGAATCGACCCGCAGGTTTGGAGGCGACGAGAGCGGCAGTCCGAACGGCCGGGCGGGTCGAGCGGTCGATTGGAGTGGGCGCTGCGGGGTGAGAAGCGGGAGGCGCCTTTCAACCACTCACCAAACAGCGCCCGCCCCACGACCACGAGCACTCGTCCTCTCCGCTCTCGTGCGGGTGGGCGGCCGTCCGGCTGCTCGCCCGCGGAAGGCGGCGATCCCGCGCGTTGATTGGCGGCTCTCCGCGCCGGCCGCCCACTTCTTCCGGCTGGCGGGGCGGCCGAGCGGTCGGGAGTGTGCCGCTCGCGCTCCTCCGCGGGGGAGCGGCCGCCCGTTCACCCCGCCGCTTCTCGCCGCTCGTCGCGCTGGACGCCGTCGGGTTCGTTCGAGCGGCCGCCCGCCCGCCGCCCGCTTTCCGACGAAAAACAACCAGCGGGAGTCCGCCGCCCGCCCGCCGCTCTCGGTCGGCCGGCCGCCGCCTTCCGCTCGGAGCGGGGCGCCTTTTTTCGCTTTTCGCCGCCCGCCCGCTTGCGCGCTCCCCTCTCCGCCGGCCGATCGACTCGTGCACTCGAGTTGGCGGCGGCGGGTTGTTTTGTGGCTCGTTCACGTCTGAATGTTGGCGACTGTTTGGTTCTGCTTTCTCTACGGTTGAAATGATTAGAACAAACAACAAAAACCTAACGAAATTTTATTGACCGAACAATCAACTAGAAAGCAATTGAACCAAAACGAGGGACGTCGCAAGAATCCGGTTCCCAAAATAAATGTCGTCCGTAATATCCAATCCCTGATTGCACCTACTACTCGTTGGTTTCTTCCACCGGACTCTGATCACCGACCGCAAAGAAACCAAATGACGCAATCATCCACGCAATTCCCGCTTTTCGCCCTGAAGCGACCTCCAAGAACAACGACCCACTCGCCGTCCACGCCTCCCTTCTTTTCTTCCCGCCGCCCACTCGTCCCGCCGGCCGCCCGCTTTCGAGTGGAGGGGGCGGCGGGCGGCCTCGTCGCGGGCACCTCGCCGCCCGACCGGCAGCTCGCGAACGACCGGCGGGACGAAACTCCGTCGATCGAATGCTGGGGAGGAGTGGGCGGCGAGTCGCCCGCTCTTTATGGACGTGGGGGTGTGAGCAGCTGCGAACTCCTTTAAGTGGATCGGTCCTGTGTTGTGTGGACATGGTCAGGCAGCAGAGAACGAGAACTCGTGAAGAAGATGGAACACACGAGTGAGACTCCTGTTTGACGGATAAGAACGCGCCTCCATTTTGTTGAACCAATGTCGCTAAAAGAGCTGATAAACGACAGGATGGATGACTGATAATTTCGGGACTTTCGTTATTGTACGGAATTACCCTCTAGTGCGTCTCGCACTGCAAACAAATTAATTGCGATCTCCGTTTCCGCTCACGCGAAGTGCTGCAAGGAACGTTTCGGCCATCAACTCGGGTCGACTGCCCGCCCCACTTCGAAGCGGCGAGTGGAGAGCGGGAGGACGCCCGATTTCTGCCGCCCGGAAGCCGAAATCACACGGCGGTCGGCCGTCTTGAGCGAAACGGCGACCTCCCGCCCGTTGTTGCGGGAGGGGCGGCTGCTCGATGAACTGTCCTCAACTGCCCTCCCGCGCGATCTTTGAACCGAGCAAGAAGTGGAGGATTTGTGGGCATCATCGTCCACAAATTGCGTATTGCCCTTGCGGTAATGGATCAGGTGTTATGCCGAACTGTCTCAAGAAGCTCGGAAAACGGACGTTATTGCACGTCAGCGCCATGTACTACGACAAACCGGTCAAAACGGAATAGGTAGCAGACAACTCGCATTTGTCTGGTACTTCCACAACGCGGAATATTTTGCCATGCACGGCCGAGTTCAAACAAACCCATTACGTAGCAACTAACATTCCATTCTCCCAGAAAAAGAAAGCAGCCGCTCACTTCTCACAACAACTGTGACCGGTCCTCGCCCTACGGAACAGACGGCATCGAGCGAGTGGAGCCACGAGTGATCGGTGGAACGAGAGACGCGGGAGTGCCCGAATGGCGAGTGGAAAGCCGCCCCGACTTCTTCCGCTCGCTGCCGCCCGCTGGATCGATCCCCGCCCTCTGCGGCGATTCGAGTGCCCAAACGAGCGGGCCGTCGACCCCCCACACGCCCCCGTCGATTCGAGGAGTGGACGGGCAGAGCGGAGCAGCGAGCGGGAGGACCGATTGGAGGGTCGGGAGGCGCCCGCCAATTTGACCTTCACTCCGGCACGAGCATTGGGAGTGAGTGAATGAAAGGAGACGGTTGGGTGAAGTGAGCAAAGATAATTGATTAGATCTGTTTGGAAGTAGGCGTGCTGCTACCCACCGAAGCGCTGTGGTGCGGAATAAACTCGCGGCTCTTCATGTCCACCTTGCGCGTTTATACAAGCGAGTTTGATCCCGTCGAACAAACAGAAAGAAAGACGCCATCCAACGTATAAGCCAGTGAAATTACAAAGTAACGTAAAAATCGTTGACAACACCGAGTTAAAGTGCTCTTGACAAAATTTCTGACAAAATATGTCATTTTGTCAAAAATCGTCACGGATTTGCACAAAATGTCATAACTTGTCACGAATTTTCACTTTGCGTCAAAATTCGTGACAAATTTGTACAAAATGTAAAATTTTGTCACGATTTTTCGCATTTTGTCAAAATTTGTCACGAATTTTGACACTTTTTCGTGAATTTTGACCGCTTTTGGCACTTGTCTTCCGACATTTTTTGACTTCTCCCCAACTTATCGCAAAAGTATGCACGGGCGTAAAATTTTGTCAGGGATTTTTACAATTGCAATATTTTGTCACGAATTTTCACTCTGCGTCAAAAGTCGTCACGATTTTGTACAAAATGTAATATTTTTTGATCGACCCCTCTCCGAACCTGGTTGTCAACGATTTTTGCAATACTTTGTAATTTCACTGGCTTGTATCGACCTCAACGATTTGTGGATTTCTCTTCAACGCAACACAAAGAAGGAAGGCAAACGAGTTCAACATAAAGAAGTGGCGGTATAAGAGTTCAATCCACTCTTCTTGTCCACACTAGCCGCCGGGCGTCGAACGGGCGGCGAGTCCCGAGGAGCGAGTGGGCGCTCGGAACCGCCCGCCCGTCTGCCCGTCGCTCCCTTCCGCCCGGCTCCTCTCCACGAACGAGCCATCGGCAGCTCTCCACGACACACTCGTGATCGCCGGCCATTGGGACGGCGAAGAAGGCGCCCGCCCGACTGGCGGCCGCGTAGTCCAGTGGTTTGTGGAGCGGACTGGCCGGCCGTGTGGGCGGGCGGGCGGGCGGAAGCGAGTGGTCGGAGCGGCCGAGTGGAGGGAAGAAGCGGCCGCCCCAACCGAAAGCAGGCGGTCGCTCCCCCGCTCCGCTCGCTTCTTCCCAACGGTAGACGTCGTGCGAGTGCGGGCGGGCGGGGAGGAGCGACCGGCCGGCCGGTGGACGAAGAGAGAGCGGCCGCCTGCCGAGAGGATCGTGTGCTCGGCGGTCGGCGGGCGGCCACTCGGCGGGCGGCTCGTGGGCGAAGAAGCCGGCGAGTGGGCGGGCGAACGGTGCGGGAAGGAGGCAGAACGAGAAGAAGCGGGCGAGCGGCCGTGTGGGCGGCGGTCGAAGGTGGGGGTCTTGAGATCAGTTTGCAGAGCGAATGTCGGAAATCGCAGAGTGTCAAGACAAAAAGACAAACGCACGACTCTTTCAATGAAGGCGTTGCGGAATCACGCGTCCCCAACCCCGTTCCTCTCATCGTTGAATTGAAGACTGCCCAGCGATGATGCGGATCTCCATCCCCATTAACGCACTTCCCGATGCAACGACCGGCAATTCCCTCTCTATCCTCTTCGAACAAGCGGAAATTGCTCTTCACTGTTCGCTGAGAGATCCCCCTGTCTTTTACGAAGAGGTGCGGTCGGTGTGCAAAACGATCGCTTCCACCAAAAAGAACGGAATACGCCGTTGGTGGAGTAGTAGTTACGTTATCGGATTGTACACAATCCAACAACACTTAATAGTCGAACAGTTCTACTAAGACGGAATAACCAAGGAAATACGAGAAACGCACCTAGTGAAAGAAGAATCACTCACCGTTCCCGATCGCGCTTCCACAAACCGAATGCCCGACAACGCGCCATTCAATCAAACACCCGCTAATCAAAGAGTGCGTGCCGAACGCCCGCCAAAAGAGAGCAGGTGTTAGCTGCCGGCCACTCCCCCGCACCACACGGTCGATTGCTGGAGCCGCCCGCCGTCCGCGTAGATCGAAAGCGGCGAGTGGACGGCGGCCGCCTTGGGGAGTGGGCGATCCGGCGAGGAAAAGTGGGCAGAGGGCGGCGTTCTCCGCCCACGAACAGCGGCCGCCTTCTCGCTGCAGTCGGCGGCGGGTTTGCGGGGATCGGCCGCCCATCCGATTGGGCGGCGAGTGAAGCGGAAGTGCCTGAAAGGCGGCCCCCAACCGACTGCCGCCGCTCGCCGTCGAGTTCTCCGTCGCCCGCCCGCCCGAACGAGCGGAAGGCGCGGGAGTATGCGGCCTCCATCCTCCCGCTCGCCCGGAGCGTCCTCCCCGCCGTCCACTCGCCCTTTGTGCAGAGCGGCGGGAGGAGCCGGCCGACCGGAAAGAATTGGGCGGAAGGAAGCGTGCGGCCGAATCGCCGCCCTCTCGCGCGTCCCCTCGCTCGTGTGTCGACCGCCGAGCGGTCGCCGACTGGTGGGCGGAACGCGTGGGAGGAGGCTCGTTGTGGACGAGTGGTTGAAGGTACGATGAACATTGTGGTCCTGTAGATTGAAGTCGGGCGTTGCGAGTGAAGGCCGGGCGGCGAGGAGGTCGCTACTCGTCCGAAACAAACTGTTTTTGATTATATGATCAGAGAACCGTGCGGTCGGAGCGGCGGAATAATCGTTCTCTACTTGCATCGCTAAGGAATATAATTGCTTTCAAACTTCCACTCGCTTCATTGTACTTTCCCATTCATACAAGAAAACAATAGTTTGTGTTGAAAGAAGCTGCGCGGTGGATGATTTTGCAAAAGCCGTCTGTTTGTTCCCGTTTTCAGCAACATTAGCGACCGTGTTTGAAACAACAACAAGTGTGCAAGCGAGCAGCATCGTCGGAGATGGCAGGCTGTTCCCGGAATTAAGCGAACAGAAAACAGGGAGCTCTCCCAAGTTCTCGACGAAAGTTGTCTTTGAACGTACAAAAGTGACGCTCGGATGCAATGAGAACACATCTCACTTTTGAGCAAACGAAACGGACGTTATGCCGATGTCTGAAGGGATAACATTGCGGAATAAAACAACCAAAAACTCACACACAAAGAACGATCCAGAAGAACGGCTCCGCTTTCCCCCTTTTGCTTGAAGAACTGTCCGTGATCGTTTCACAACCCGCTAGGCAAAGAACATCGCGGAATAACCCTCCACTCACCGCAAGTGTCTACTCACAACCAAGGCAGCAAGGAGACGTGCACGAGCAGAGTTCTCGCGCGTCTCGATCACTTCTTTATTTCGCGCGTGCACCCGGCCGCCGGCAAGAAGACCGTTGGATTCGACGTCCACTCGGTTGGACTCGGAGATGCCCGCCACAAGGCACTCCCGAGTTCTCTTCGATAGCCATGAGCGGTCAGAAACAAGGAGAACGTGTGCAAAAAACTGAGAAGAATTCCAATCTTTCGGAAACAAACGCATCAGGGAGAAGCTTTTGATAAAAAAACGTGATCAATTGACCACGCAGGCATGCGTCAAGAAAGCGCAGAATAAACCGAAAATTCACCCGCCCGAACAGCGACAAGTAAAAGCTCCCATCGACGCCACTCGGCCGACCGAACGGGCGCCCGGCCACTCGCCGGAAAGAAGCCGCGGCCGTCGCTCGCCCCTCCCCGCCGCCCCTCCTCGTTCCCGTTCGGGGGGCGGGCGGTTCTTCGGACTCCTCCGCCGACTGCAGCTGGAGTGGACGCCCTCCCCCCGGCGAGTGGGGCGTGTGTTCGGACCGAAGAAGCCGGCTGCTCTTGGGAGTACGCGGGCTCGTGAGCAGGGGGTTGTTGTCGGGGAGCACGAGTTCGACTGGCAGAACAAGACATTTTACAGGCAATTGAGAGGACGCGGAATAGACTCGCATTTCTTACGTCAGCCTCAATCAATCATCGGTCTTCAAATAGTCATCCTGTCGCAAAATAATCGCAATAACTGCCGACTTCTTCCTGTTCGATTCTTTGATGATTGGGTGCCAGACGGCTTCTTCTAACAAGGGGAGGCCTTCAGTTGTCGGTGGCCTTTTGGAACGAAACCGGGCGCATTTTGTAGGTCTGCGCGAGAGAAACAAAAGTCACTACTACCATTTTTGCCCAATCGGCCGTTCCAAGAAGATACAGCTTGTCGAAGATCGCATTTGAGGCCGCTTGGTCCCCCCTGTGGTCTTTGCTTTTCTCCAAGCAAACCGCCTTCCGGCGTATGGCCGTCGTTTTCATGTCGCCACCGTTGTGTCGCCGTGGCCGAGTGGCGAAGGCGGTTGACTTGCACGGTGGTTCGATTTTTTGCGTTTTGGCACGCGTGTTCTTTGCCAAATCTTGCTTTTTGACCATTATTTTTGCTTGTAAACAATGTAGTTTGACAAGACGACTCGATTGGTGCCGAAATCTCGAGGATGAAATTTTCGACCAAAATCGTCGATCAACCCCCCTTTGGTCGCGGATTTTGGCCGATGAAACAGCTGGTTTGAGTGGTAAAATAAATAGCAATTTAAGCGGTTTGTGGCACGTAGCATCTAGTCGATCCGGTGAACCTATTTGGAAAAGAAACCGCCGTACGAAACGCTCGTAGAGTGCTTCAAACGCAATCACCTCTTCACTGGAACTGGCGGGCGACGGTGGCCACGAAGGAAATAGAACTCGAGTTTTACGCTCTGGTTTTTCGTCAGAATTGATTAAAACAAGCAGGGGACGCGAAATGTCACAGTTTTACCAGTAGGGCGGAAGGAATTTTGCCCGACCCTGGGGTCCCCCGGTGGTCGTTCGATATAGCTACCTTTGGCGGGCTGTAGCTCCTCGGAACGGCCGATTGGGCAAAAATGGTAGTAGTGACTTTTGTTTCTCTCGCGCAGACCTACAAAATGCGCCCGGTTTCGTTCCAAAAGGCCACCGACAACTGAAGGCCTCCCCTTGTTAGCGAAGACTCCAGCGACGGAATTATTACTACTGCGTGCTGCTCAGCCCGTAAACGGACTGTAATTGCTTTTGAACGTCCAGTGGCCTTATTCAACCTCTCCATTCAGAAGTGCGATGCTCAAGTTTAAAAGAAGCCGAGTGTTGGACGGCCGTGTGGAACCGAAAGCCGTCTGCTCAAACCCGTCTGAGAGCAACGAGCCGTCGTTTTTGAAGCAGCAGGAAGGGGCAAACAGGCACACGTTAGCACACCTTTCCGCTCGGAATAATCCGAGAAGAAACCAGGCAGCTTTCACAAGTCGTCATCCAGAGTCGTCTCTGAACGGCGCAAAAAGCAACGTTTGTATTCAACGGAAACGGAGCACGCTGTTGCGCAGACAAAACAAACTTAACAAGAATGGCTCAGATCGGCAACGCGGAATAAAACAACCGAAACTCACGCACAAAGAACGATCAAAAAAGAACGCGTCTGCTTGCTCCAATTTGCTTTAAGACCGTTTCGTGGTCCTTTTCTTTATTGGCTAAAAGTAAATGAGAACTCGGAATAATCTCCCCACCCCGCAACTGTTTCCTCATTACTGACGCGGTGCGCAAACGGGCATGAGCAGAATTCTCGCGTCTCTCGGCCACTTCGTCGTTCCACGAGTGCTCCGGCCGCCCGCCAGAAAACCGTCGGATTAGACGTCCGCTCGGTTGGACTCGGAGATGTCCGCCACAAAACACTAACCAGCTTCACTCGATTGTCGTGGTGGACAGGAACCTGTCGTGAATACGCAACCGCGCCGTGGCAGTATCCAACGGAATATCTCCACACACCTTTCCGTCAACAAGACGCGTGAAAGTAAGACACGAGCGGCAAGATCGTTAACAATTGATCAACGGCGGTACTCAACATGGACGGGATAAACGCACAGCCCCACCCGATCACCAACAAGAAGTGGAAGGCCCTCTCGACGCCACTCGATCAACCGAACGGGCGCCCGGCCACTCGCCGAAAAGAAGCCCCGGCCGTCGCCCGTCCCTCCCCGCCGCCCCTCCTCGTTCCCGTTCGGGGGGCGGCGGTTCTTCGGACTCCTCCGCCGACTGCAGCTGGAGTGGACGCCCTCCTTCGGCGAGTGGGACGGGTGTTCGGGCCGGAGAAGCCGGCTGCTCTTGGGGGTACGCGAGCTCGTAGGCGGAAGATTCCCGTCGACAGCAGGAGTTCGGTCGGGTGGCAGAAACAATATAAAAGGCGAGGAGATTCACGTCGCGGAATAAACCGGTAGCTGTTCGTCGAACAATCACGGGGCTTGTTTTGCACAACAATCGCCGCGGAATAACGGCAACAGCTGACGCTTCGTTCTGTTTGCTCGTTCGGCTGGCGTCTACACGGCCTCTTCCAAGCAAACGAGAGGGGTTGACGTGAGCGGGCCGGATGGATCATTCCGTTCACGATCGAATGAATGCCACTCGAGAAGACGGGGTGCAAGAAGCGCGAAGTAGAGCGAGCGAAGTGATGACAATACTCGAGCACACTGACAACGCGAGCGACGGAATAAAAAAAGCAGCAAAGCAGTCCACTTCCGCGTCGTTTAACCCCAAACCCTACACTCCTCGGCTCGCCGTTTGATCACGAGCACGATCCACCCACTCGGCAGCCGCCATTGCCGCCGATGGTCGGAGAGCGCTCACTGGAGAACTCCTCGGGGATCTCCCTCTGTTGAGCGGGAGTGAGTGGGTGGACGAGCAGCCCGAAGGGATTCCGCCCACACCCCGCCGGCCTGCTCGTCCGAAGAAGCCGCCGTCCACTCGAGAGCGGCTGTTCGAGTGGCGGGCGGAAGGTTCCTCTTCGCTAGACGCCCTCGAGCCGGACGGAACAAAACAAGAAGGAGCGGGAAGAGCGTCCAGCGAGTTTGTGCTTTTCTGCAATTTGCTGTTGTTTGGTCCATTTGGTGCGGAATTAAACCATTCACTTCCATTTCAAGCCGCTTTTACATTGGTTTCTCGTATTTGCCTGGAGACACCAACGGCAGCTGCGGAATAAAGCCTTGTTCCCAATCGCACGCTACGGAATAAAGTTCTATCCTCTTTTGAACTGTAAGAAGGAAGTGTTTCACAAACAGCACCTCAAATCCCACCGCCGCCCCCAACAACACGCGGACGACAGCCGTAAACAGCAGACAAACAAGAACGACCGGCAGCCGCCCGCCCCGAACTGCCGGCCGGGCGGACGCACTCGCGAGCCGCCCGGCAGAAAGCGGCGGGCGGCGAGTGGGGGCAGCGAGCGCGCGTCATCGAGCGGGCGGGCGGAGAGGGCGGGCGGGTCGCCGCCCGCCCGCCCACTCGCAGCTGCCGGCGGGAGCGGGCGGCCGTCAGCGGAGCGTCCTCTTTTGTGCGCCGGCTTCTCAACTGGATGCCGTCGATTGCCGAGCGTGAAAGTTGTGGCGGGAGCGGGCGACGGGTGGGAGATCGATTCAACAAGAGAAGAACGAAGGAGTGTTGAGTACACGCATGCCACCGAAGGAGAAACCGAAACGGAATTTTTGGTTGCAACCAGCTGCTTCTTCCGAATGTTTGATTAGCGAAGTGGCGAACCTGTGCGGAATAGTATGGCAATGCATTGGTTTTCCTCCAAAGATGGAAACAAATACTTTGATGTCCACAGTAAGTGAATAAAGGCGATACTCAATCTCTTCATCATTTGGCATTGACCTCTCGAGCGGCAATTTGGCGACCTTCTCGCGAACAGACGGTCAGGTGGGCACGAACGGCCTTCTTTTTACTCATCCATGTGTTGTACGGAAGATTGATCGAATGAATGAAAGGAGTGTGTCGTCGATTGTAAACCGTCGAATTTCGACACTACTCGTGCGAGTCGCCTGTTTCTGCTTTGTTCTGAGCGGCGTCAACATGGACCACACATGAACTGCGGGCGGAATAAAGCGGGTGTCTCCAGTAACAACCATCCAGTGAACAACGCGAGCATCGATTCGGAAGCAGAACAAAGAATGCCTTCTTTCTGCTTCTCCGCTGTTCGGGAAGCCGCCCTGTACAACAAGTGGGCGTTGAAAATACGCCCGAACATCACAGGCAGCGTCGCGGAATAAGAATTCCCTCACTCAAGTCAACAACCCGCCGAACGAAGAAGCGAGTCTCCGCCCGCCCGCCGCTCCCGCGAGACGCCGCCGATCGCTCCGATCGCCCGCACTCGACGAGACGCGCCGAAGGGCGGCGGCCGCTCGCTTCCACTCGGCGGCCGGACGGCGAGGAGGCCGGCGGAAGGCGGAGGATTGGAGTGGCTGTCCCGACGAGCGAACGGGCCGATCGGGAGCGACGGGCCGTGTGTTGAGCGCCGAAGATGCCCGCTCGCTGCGGGGCTCTCCGCCCGCCCGTCCGCCGAATGAACGAGGCGGTCGGCCGCCCGGAAGTCCGCCCGCTCGCTCCGAACGGGCGCCCGCCGTCGACCGCCGAGTGGCCGCGAATTCGTCCCGCTGCCCGACCGCCGCCCGCAACGCAGAGCCGCTCCAACGGACGAGAGGGCGGTCGGAACGGAAGCGACAAAAAGTGGAGGCTGGAGGGGTCGTTTTTCGCACTTCGCGTCGGCCACTCCTGGTCACGAAAGCGAGTGGTAGCGGGCGAAAGAAATGCAACAACAAATCGGATGTCGGTGAGAGGAACGCGCTCGGAATAATCTTCCAACGATGTATTGTTTACTAACCAAGAAGAACGAGCAAATGATTTAGCGAACAGGAGAGAAGCGTCTAAAATGAGCAAGACCTCAACGGAATAATTCACCTGTCAAACGTATCACTTCGATCAGAAAATGAACTTTTCGCATCAGCCCTCACTGCCAACTCGAACGACTCCCTTGCCGTCTCGCGAGCAAACAAGAAAACGTTGACCAAGGATCCCGATCGCGACTCCACCGGCCGCCCCAACTCCAGCGGCAATGGAACGCCTCCATTCACTCGATCGATTGGAAGACTGCTTTGAGGTGAGTGGAGGGTGTGCGGCCTGTTGCCCGGCAGAAAGCAGTGGGCGGATTGCGGGGCGACCTCCGAGACGCCCACTCGACGGCAGGAGTTTCTTCCGCTCGATCGACGGAGAGCCCGAGCGGCATTCCGGCGACTCCTCACTTGCCGCCAGTGGACGTCGATTGGCGACAGTGGAGCGGCGACTGGTTGGATTCACAAGAAGGGCGGGAGGACGACGGGGAGCGAGCGGGCAGTGGGGATGAGAAGACGATCGGCAGTTTCAACCCTGGAGCGATCGCTACTCACTTTCCGCCGTCCGCAGAAACGTCCATCGACTCGTCCAGTCGGTTCGTTGTTTGTGCTTTAGAGAAAGCGTACTTGGACAAAACAAAGAAACTGGAGAAAGAGCTCGCGGAATAAACCCAAAGCACTGACGGCAGAAAGACAGCCAACCGAGCGGTTTGCTGCCGGCGTCCTGCAAAAATGATGTTTGCTTTCCACCCGCCAGATGCACGTGAGCGACGAATTGTCGACGCACGTAAAGACGGAATAAACAAAGAACGTTTCGTCTAAATACAGAATGAAAGAAAGGCGTGCAAACGCATGTTGCGACCAAGACTGAACGTCCTCTACAAAACCCTCTTATTCACTCCATCGGCAGACCGTCCCGACGTCTTTGCATTGTGTTGTTATCAACCCTGAAAGAACGACGCGGAATAAACACCTCGTTATTCACAGCCTCTCATCATCAACCTGTTCACTCGTCTCTCATACAACAAAGAAAACCCCGCTCTCCACCAAGCCCCTTGCCGCAAACAACTCTCGCTCCCAAGAGAGAACCCGCGACATCTCCGGCCGCCTCGTCGCTTCGTGGCCGAGTGGCGAGTGGGCGGAAACGAGCGCGAACTTCCCGCCGGCCGTCCACTCGCCCCACAACCGACCGGTCGGAAAGGAGCAGAGCGCCCCGATGCCCACGGAAGCCCCAAGGGCGGCGTGTTCACTCGCCGTCCACCAGCCGGCCGGCCGGTCGGGGCGGCCGGACGAAACGGAGGAATCCGCCGGCTTCTCGCGAGTCGCCGCCGTCGGCGAGCGGGCGGTCGGGCGGCGGCAGAAAGGCGGCCGCCGCTCGTCCCGCCGCCCGCCCGCCGCCTCGGAGAAGCGGCCACTCAGCGGGCGGCCGGGCGACTCGGAGCGGGCGGCGGCGGCTTCTCCGCTTCGAGCCCCGAGAACACGCCCGCCGAGTGGGCGGCGAGCGGCGAGTGCGGGGAGGAGCGGCGAGGAGGCGGCAGAAACACACGTTCCGCTGGCGACTGCTCGGAACGAACGATCGCTTGTGCTCGGGCAGTCGGCGGCGAGTGGTCGGAAACAACGTGCAACTAGCGACCGTTGAAGTAATTGAGATCCTCGACAAAATTTACAGTTTACGGCTTCAAAGGCGTGAGCATGTTAAGAATTAAAAATCGCACATGTCTTTTAATTAAACGTACACAAAGGTCGGGTGCAGTACGGAATAAACAAAGCGTCCACTCTACTCATCCGGTTCACGAATCGATGCTTTCTCCAATGCAAAGCTGCAAGAACGAAGCGCCGCAAAAACCTCCGGGGAAAATGAAAAAGCGACGAGCAGCAACACCGACTGTCGAGAGGAGCCGACCGGAAAGCTCGGAAGGAATCGAGAAGGAGGGATCAACACAAGAACGATCACTCGTTCTTCGGCCGGAATTCGAAGCCCCTCGCCTCTCGGCGCCCCGCCGACTGCCGCCCCCACCGGCGGGGAGAGGGCGGCCCGAACGGGCGAGTGGGCGGAAGAGCGGGCGGCCGGGAGGAGTGAGTGGGCGGCCGCCTTCCGCCGACGAGCGGCGAGTGGGCGTTGCGGAGAGGACGCCGTGGAGCGGGCGGCCGGGCGACTCGTCCGGGCGGCCGGCGGGAGCGAACGGCGGCGATTTGCGCCCTCGCCGGGGATCTCCGCCGCCCTCCGAGCAGCCCGCAGGTGGTCGGCGGCTGTTCGTGCGGGCGGCCGCTCTCTTCCGTGCGGGACGAGGCGGGCGGGCGGATCGCTCCTCGCAGCCGCCTTCTCGCGGTCGCCGCCCCGCCGCCCACTCACTCGCCGGAGGGGCGGGCGGGGGATCGCCGTCCACTCCGCCCGCCCGAGCAGTCCGCAGAGAGGCGAGTGGGCGGAACGGAGGGGTGTGAGCGCGCCCTCCATCCGGACAGGCGGCCGCTCCCTCCTCCCCGCAGGTGGGGGCGCTCACTCGTCGGACGAGCGGGAGGGCGGCCGCCCGGAGGTCGTCGATTGGACGGCGGGATCCCCTCCGGCCGCTCCGCCCGCTCGCTTCTTTCGGCCACTCGGCGAGGGGAAGACGCTCCCGTTTGCTCGCTGCAGCTGGGCGGGCGGAGGCCCGATGGAAGGCGGTCGCCCACGGGCAGGCGGCCGCTGGAGTCCCGCCGCCCCACAAACAGGCGGGCACACGGCCGATTGCCCGCTTGTTCAGCTGATCCCCTCGCCCTCCATCCTCGAATGAAATCCCCAGCAAAAGCGAACATGCGGCGAGAAACGAGACGCCGCTCGGCGTTCGCCCGGCCGCCCGCCCTCCCCCACCGCCCCCTCCTCCCGCCACACGAGTGGTTCGATCGACCGCCCGCCCGCCTTCAGCGAACAACGGCGGAAGGGGCGCTCTCGACCGCCCGTTGGATCGGCGGGCGAGCGGGAGAACGAGGCGAGCGAGTGGACGGGCGGACTCGCGTGTTGCAGGGCGAGGAAGACCGCCATTTGGGGCTGCTGGTGGTCGGCGGGTGGGAGTTGCGGGCGGTCGGGTTGAACGGGCGGCGGGAGGATTGGTGGGAGGACCGCCCGCACTTCCGGCGAGTGGACGAGGAGTGGGCAGACGGGCGGTCTTCCCACCCACTTCTCCCCCCGAGTTGGCCGGAATCACCGGAACGATCACGAGAGAGCGAGCCGACGGCGGGCGAGTGCGCAGTCGCCTGCTTTCTGCCGCCCGCTCGCTCCCACTCGTCCGCCCGACCGACCGAACGGCGGAGAGGAGCGCCCGCCGGCCGCCTTTCAACTCGAAGCCCGCCGATCGATCGACTGCCGGGGATCCCGTAGACGAAGAGGATCGCCGTCGTTTCGTCCACTGCTCGGCGGAAGGGCGGCCGCTCGTCGTCTTGTGGTCATGGACCGCCCATTGCCGCGTGCTCGTGAAGGCGGCCGTCGGAGACGCGAGTCGAAAGAAACTCCCCGTTGAGGATCGCCGGGGGCAGTCGAGGAGACGACTACCGACTGGTGGGGGGCAGGGGCGTCTGCAGGAAGCAGTACTTCGTTTTTGGAAGAAGATTTGTAAATTTTGTCAAGAAAGATCGACGTTTACTGCAAAAAAAGGTGGGTGGTTTATCGCTTGTTTTTTATCAAGGCAATGTGAACTTCGATCCTCTGCGCCTATAGACCCTGCGCAAGCCAATTGACCCGCACCCCGCCGCGAGTCCCGTGTTTTGGCGTTGTGTTGGCGTCCTTTTTACCTACCGTTTTGCATCCGCGGAAGCGGCAGTTTTACCGTCTGTGTTTGTTTTAGTTTTTGCTCGTTCTGAGAACTTGTAGACGATAAATCGTTTTTTTCTGCCGCGTGCCTTCCATCCAAAAAATGAATGGGTTGCCTGGATGTGTTTAAGAACTTAGAATCGTCTATTTCCTGCATGTTTTTCAGTGCCAAATTCCACGTGTTCAACGAGATGTCCATTTGCAAACACCTGCCGAACGGGACGACGCTCATCAAATGGCGAATCGACGGTTTCGACGAGAAGTGGAGCGCGTCCGTTTACGGAGATCGCTGGTGCTCCGGTCTTTTCACGACCAATCTGGACGACAATCCTAAATGTTGTCTTTGGTTCTGGCCGCCCGTAGACCGCGTCGCCTATTCTTTGGAGCATCCCCGTTTGTCGCGTACTGACCACTACTGGAATGGACAAGTAAAAGCGAGGTTCATGGACGACACGTCGCACATGGAGATAACGGCATGGATGGAAACTGAGGATGGCGAGGTGGTCGTCCAGAAAAGTTTGCCTTCCGCCTTCAGCGACTTTCAGCTCACTTCAATCGCTTTCAGAAACCGGGTCGTCCAGCGGCCTTCAGATACAAGTGGACGCAATCAAGCAGCAATCGACAGCCAAAGTGATTTTCATTTGCTGCATGCTCCGCAAGCCCGGTTGCGATCACGGGGATGGCCCAAAGTCGGAGCAATTCGCCGACATTCAAACAATTGATGGTTCTACGCCTCCCGTTGAGTTTGAATGGAAAACTACATTTACGAACACTCAGAAAAAGAGCCTAGTCTTTGCGGTGAACGGAACAGAGAAGAAATTTTCGCTGCTTTCTACTACTCGGTTTATTGCAATCTTTCTGAAAAGCGTTGGTCGTGAATTTGCGGAGCCCATTCACTACGAGATGTGGGTCGAAAACAGCAAAAAAGAGCACACGTACAAGACGGGTTGTCTTATTTGTGTGATTGGTTTTATTCATCCTTGTTTGCAGAAGGAATCACCTCGTTGTTCGCAAATAGCACGCACGAACTGGGAGGAGTCTCTGGTGATGAGGGAGACGCGTTCTTCTCCAATGGTTACGCTCGTGTTCGTCTTAACCTTCGTCCGCTCGGCGCTCGGAGCTCCTCTACGCTCCACATCGAAAATGCGCGATCGAATCCGATGAAACGAGCGGCCGCCTTCGCCAACGCGCACTTCAACGAGAAAAAGTACTACGACGGCATTGAAGTGATCGCAAAAGGCGGCAAGGTCTTCTACGTGAGTCATCTTTTCCTCTTCTCGTTCTCAAATCATCTACCCTTTTTGCAGGCCGTCAAAATGCATTTGTGTGCCCAGTCGGAGGTCTTCGAGAAAATGTTCGAGCACGAGAACACGAAGGAGAGTCGCGAGCGGAAGATCGTGATGGACGACTTGGAGCCTGCGGTCGTCGAGGCGATGCTTCGCTGGATGTACACAAACGAAGTGGACGCGCTGCAGGAGTTGGACGCCGCACTCTACGTCGCCGCCCATCGCTACCAATTGATCGGGCTGCGTGGGCGAAGAACGCAAATGTTTTCTCATAATCTCGCCTGTTTGCAGAATTTGTGCGTGGAGAGCATGTTGGCCAACTTCACGCTTGAGACGATCTTTGACTACCTTCAGCTCGCTTTTACGTACGATAACTTGCCGGCTCTCAAGCAACTGGTCATCGACTACGTCTGTCGCAACATCGACGCGATCATGGCGACAGAGGAGTGGAACAAATTCCATCTCGAACACATGAGCGTCGTGAACGAGCTGCTCCGCGCTGCCGCCAAGCGTTGAATTTGTCTAAAAATATTCTGTCTTTTTTTTGTTGTGTTGTTGAAAAATGAACAAACCAACCCTTCTCCGCACGACGTCCTTTCAGTTGCAATTCTCAACACCATAACAATTAAGCAGCAAACACGACTGTTTAAGAGATGCAGCGCGTGGTGGGTGGCTTCTTGCCCGCTCCTCTCCTCGTTCTTCCGCTCGAGTTGTCCGAGGAAAGCCGAGTGGAGCGCCGAGTGGAGGTCGACCCCCCCCCCACTCCAATGATCGCCTAGCCGCTTTCGAGTGGACGTCTCGTTCGGCCCCTCCGCCCACTCCCGACCACTCATTTCGGCCGGCCGCTCCATCGAAGAGGAGATCGACGAAACTCGTCGCCACTTGCTCGAAGGAGAGCGGAAAGAAGTGGCCGCTGGATTGCTGCGGGATTGTCGCCGTCCTCCTCGCCGCCGCCCTCCGCCCACTCGTCCATCGGCGGCAATCGAACCGAACGAGCGGCCGCAAATTCCACGGCTTTCCCGCCACTTTCCGCATCGTTCGGCGCCCGTCCGCCTGCCGACTGCTCGTCAGGAACACGCCGCCGACCGTCGCCTTCTTCTCGGGGATTTCCGATCACTTCCGCTCCACACCGCCGCTCGTCCCCAGCTCCCGATCGGGCGGTCTTGCTGCTCGCCGTTCAACGCTCGTTTGTTGACCTGCTTTTAAAGTGAGTACTCCTGCAGCGTCCACTCGGTCTGCTCCTCGCCCACTGGGAGCCGTCGATTGGAGTGGGCGGTCGGCGAGGAGGCCGCCCGTCGAGCCGCTCGTCCGCCGCGTTCTTCCGCCGGGCACTCCGTTCGGCCTTCCGTTGAGCATCGAAGTGATCACTGGACTGCGTTCTTCCCGCCGCTCTCCACCCACTCAAATAAACCCGCAGGTTTGGAGGCGACGAGAGCGGCAGTCCGAACGGCCGGGCGGGTCGAGCGATCGGTTGGAGTGGGCGCTGCGGAGTGAGGAGCGGGAGGCGCCTTTCAGACACTCTTTCAACAGCGCCCGCCCCACGACCACGAGCGCTCGTCCTCTCCGCTCTCGTGCGGGTGGGCGGCCGTCCGGCTGCTCCCCCGTGGAAGGCGGCGATCCCGCGCGTTGATTGGGGGCTCTCCGCGCTGGCCGCCCACTTCTTCCGGCTGGCGGGGCGGCCGAGCGGGCGGGAGTGTGCCGCTCGCGCTCCTCCGCGGGGAGCGGCCGCCCGTTCACTCTCGCCGCCGCCCGCCGCTCGTCGCGCTGGACGCCGCCGGGTTCGTTCGAGCGGCCGCCCGCCCGCCGCCCGCTTTCCGACGAAAAACAACCAGCGGGAGGCCGCCCGCCCGCCGCTCGCGGTCGGCCGGCCGCCGCCTTCCGCTCGGAGCGGGGCGCCTTTTTTCGCTTTTGCCGCCCGCCCGCCTGCGCGCTCCTCTTCCCGCTGGCCGCTTCTTTCGAGTGCGCAACGCGAAGAGCGGATGCCCGCCCGGCTGCTCTCCGCAAGGCAGTTGGACGGGTGACTTGTGTACTCACTATCTTTGAGGGCCGTGTTGGTTCCGCGTGTGAAACGATTGAGTCGCGTATTTTCTGTTTGTTTTTACTACGCTGAGAGTGATCGACCAAGCCGCCGCGGTGATCCAGCGGAATAACGACAGACCGTTGACTAAACAATCAATATCGAAGCAATTGAAGCGAACCGAGAATCGTCGCACGATTAAATGCCCAGTAATGCGATCAAACGGAATAACCGAGCGTTGATTGCACCCACTTCTTATCGTCTTCTCCACTGGTCTCCGGCCACCGACCGCAAAAGCAACGACAACCTCACATTTTGATCGGAATCCAAGCACGTCGCTTCAAGACGAACTCCGAGAAGAAAGACCCACTCGCCGCTCTGTTCTTTTGTCCACCGTTCCCTTCTTTTCTTCCCGCCGCCCACTCGTCCCGTCGGCCGCCCGCCTTCGAGTGGAGGGGGCGGCGGGCGGCCTCGTCGCGGGCACCTCGCCGCCCGACCGGCAGCTCGCGGACGACCGGCGGGACGAAACTCCGTCGATCGAATGCCGGGGAGGAGTGAGCGGCGAGTCGCCCGCTCTTTGTGGACGTGGGGGTGAGAGCAGCTGCGAACTGCCTCCTGGTGGATCGATCGTGTGATGGGTGGACTCTCGGTCAAAAACACGAGGACAGAAGCTTGTCCGGAATAACCCTGTCGTTATCGCCGCTCTGCGAACGAATCAATTTCGATCTCCACTTCCACCTACACGACGTGCTGCAAGAACCGCCTCCGCCCTCAACGCAGCTCGTTTGATCGTTCCTCGTCAAAGCGGCGAGTGGCGAGCGGGAGGACGCCCGATTTCTGCCGCCCGAAAGCCGAAATCACACGGCGGTCGGCCGTCTTGAGCGAAACGGCGACCTCGCGCTCGTTGTTGCGGGAGGTGTAACTGATTGATGGAGCGAGAGGAGCGGAAGTGCCCGAATGGCCGAGTGGAAAGCCGCCCCGACTTCTTCCGCTCGCTGCCGCCCGCTGGATCGATCTCCGCCCTCTTCGGCGATTCGCGTGCCCGAACGAACGGGCCGTCGACCACCCACTCGCCCCGTTGATTCGAGGAGTGGACGGGCGGAGCGGAGCGGCGAGCGGGAGAACCGAGTGGACGGTCGGCTGTCGCCCTCTATTTCGACCGTCACTCCGACACGCGCTTGGGAGTGGATGGATGAAAGAAGGTGGTCGGAGGGAATGAGCAAAGAGAACTCACTTGATCTGTGGAAGAAAGCCTTCTCAACCAGCACAAGGAGCTCGAGCGGAATAGTTCTTCGGCATTGACGCTCATACAGCGAATTGAAACGGGCGACGTTAAAGGCGCCAAACCGAACAGAAAGAAGGTAACAGCTCAACACCAAACCCAGTCGCTCGCGTGAGAATCGAGCACGCCGCGGAATAAAGCAGAAACACGTGATCATCTTCAGCATCAAGCAACTCCTTCCGTCGACCGCCTTCAAATAAAACGATTCAACGCTGACCGCCGGCCGTCGAGCGGGCGGCGAGTCCCGCGGAGCGAGTGGGCGCTCCGAACCGCCCGCCCGTCTGCTCGTCGCTCCCTTCCGCCCGCCTCCCCTCCACGAACGAGCGGTCGGCCGCTCTCCACGACACACTCGTGATCCCCCGACCGTTGGGACGCCGAAGAAGCCGCCCGCCCGACTGGTGGCCGCGTAGTCCAGTGGTTTGTGGAGCGGACTGGCCGGCCGGCCGTGTGGGCGGGCGGGCGGAAGCGAGTGGTCGAAGCGGCCGAGTGGAGGGAAGAAGCGGGCAGCCGAGCAAGAGGGAGAGCGGGGAACTCGCCGGCCGCTCGCTTCTTCCCACTGGTGGACGTCGTTCGAGTGCGGGCGGGCGGGGAGGAGCGACCGGCCGGCCGGTGGACGAAGAGAAGGGCGGCCGCCTGCCGAGAGGATCGTGCGCTCGGCGGTCGGCGGGCGGCTCGTGGGCGAAGAAGCCGGCGAGTGGGCGGGCGGACGGCGCGGGAAGGTGGCCGAACGAGAAGAAGCGGGCGGGCAGCCGTGTGGGCGGTTGATGGCGCATGTTTCGAGAGCAGTACGCGGAATGAACGTCCGGAATTTGCGGAAAGGCGGAAGAAACACTCGCGACAGAAAACAGAAGTTGATAGTCTACTCGCAACAAACAGCAATCATCAAACGAAACACCGACGGAATCACCCCCCCAAACACCCTCCCGTTCATTGTTGAATTGAAGACCGCTCACCAACAACGCGGAATTCCGTTCGCCTTAGCGTCTTTTCGCTGCAACAACCGGCAATCCCCTCCATCTTCCCTTCGAACATGCTGGCGAGTGCTCTCGACGAGCCAGTAGGAGTTTCCCACCCACAACACCCGTTTTTCAGCAAGAAGAAGCGGTTGGTGGACATTTAAAAGAATAAGCGGATCAAAACCACAGAATAAAGTTGCCAGTAGATACGAGTTGCGTTGAACGAATTAAACGCATGCCGCATCCCCCAATACGAGATCAAGGGTCTTTCTCCGGACGGAATAACTCAACCGAAATACAAGAAGTCCAATCATTGAACCACTAACCGCCCGCAATCCCGCTTCCAAGAATCGAAATGCCCGACGACCTGCCATCCGACCGATCAGCTCCCGACCATAAGCGAGTGCCGAACACCCGCCAAAAGAAAGCGCGTGTTAGCTGCCGGCCACTCCCCCCATCAAACGGTCGATTGCTGGAGCCGCCCGCCGTCCGCGTGGATCGAAAGCGGCGAGTGGACGGCGGCCGCCTCGTGGAGTGGGCGATCCAGCGAGGAGAAGTGGGCAGAGGGCGGCGGTTTCCGCCCACGAACAGCGGCCGCCTTCTCGCAGGAGTCGGCGGGTGGGCGGCCGAGTGGGCGGCGGCGAGTTCGGGGGGATCGGCCGCCCATCCCATCGGGCGGCGAGTGGAGCGGAAGTGCCCGAAAGGCGGCCCCCAACCGACGGCCGCCGCTCGCCGTCGAGTTCTCCGCCGCCCGGCCGCCCGAACGAGCGGAAGGCGCGGGAGTTTGCGGCCTCCATCCTCCCGGTCGCCCGGAGCGTCTTCCCGCCGTCCACTCGCCCTTTGTGCAGAGCGGCGGGAGGAGCCGGCCGACCGCAAGGAAGCTGGCGGAAAGAAGTGGGCGGAAGAAAGCGGGCGGCCGAATCGCCGCCCTCTCGCGCGTCCCCTCGCTCGTGTGTCGACCGCCGAGCGGCCGCCGACTGGTGGGCGGAAGGAGCCGAGCGGTGTGGGGGGAGGAGGCCCCTTGTGGACGGGGGGTGAGGGGGCGATAAAACCCCGTGCTGCTTGTGGATTGAGGACGGTCGTTGCGGGTGCAAGACGGGCGGCCGAAGAAGACGAAACTCGATCCCCGCGATAGGCTTTTCTGATGCTGGTGAAGACGAACGTTCTCGCGATAGAAACGTGCAGAGAGGCCTTCATTAAAAATGCGCGTAGGAAGGATCACCAGTACGTTGGTGAAACGGAATTAAAGACGCCTGTAAATCAGTCAAATCGACTTTGAAACTATTCGTTCATCTCTATCGAACGTCTTCGACACCAAGCAAAGTTTCGATCAACAAGAACAAAATAACCTTATCCTGAACGGCGCGGAATATCCACAGCGTACATTACAGCTCGTAAACAAGTAGGTAGTTGTTTTGTACTTTTCACTCGCTCCAGTCGAATTCTCCATTTTCAAAACAGTGATGCTCAAAATCGGAAGAAGCTGGGTGCTGCACGGCCGCGTGAAAGTGGAAGCCGTCCGCTTGCCCTTTTCCAGCAACAAAAGCGGTCGTCTTTGCCCAAATGTTAAGTGCGCAGACGTCCTGGTCTGACTCCTGTTCGCGGAACAATCCGAGCGGCAACCAGGCACATCACGCAGGTCGCCATCCAAAGTCTTCTTCGAACGGTGCAAAAAGCGAAGTTCGTGTTTAACGGGTACAAAGCTCACTTTCAAGTCACAAACCACACCGCACGCTCCGAATACCGCGGAATAAAACAAACAAAAGTGACACATAGAACACTATCAAGGAAAAACGAGTCTGTTGGCTCCACATTGCTTCAAAAACCGTCGTTACCGTTTCATTCGACGTTAAACACCGCGGAGATCGGAATAACCTTCCGCTCACCGCAAATGACTGCTCATAAGCAAGGCGGTGCAGAGATGATCACGAGCAAAATTCTCGCATCTCCCGGGCACTTCTTCCTTCCGCTCGTGTCCCCGTCCGCCCGCCAGAAGACCGTTGGATTGGACGTCCATTCGGTTCGACTCGAAGATGCCCGCCACAATAGACTCACGAGTTTTGTTCGGTTGCCAGAAACACACAGAAGAATTTGATAAGCGATAGTGGGCCACGGAATACCCCCTCCATTTTTTATAAAAAAGACGCGCGGGAGCAAGACGTTATGCTGAAAACATGGATAGTTAAGACCACAAACAACTAATGGACGTCGCGCGGAATAAAAGAACAACTTGCGCGCCCGATCAGCCACAAAAAGGGTAAGCCCCCATGGCCCCCACTCGGCCGACCGACCGGGCGCCCGGCCACTCGCCGAAAAGAAGCCCCGGCCGCCGCCCGTCCCTCCCCGCCGCCCCTCCTCGTTCCCGTTCGGGGAGCGGGCGGTTCTTCGGACTCCTCCGCCGACTGCAGCTGGAGTGAACGCCTTCCCTCGGCGAGTGGGGCGTGTGTTCGGACCGCAGAGCCGGCTGTTCTTGGGAGTACGTGAGCTCATGATCGAAAGATTTCTGTCGGGAGCACGAGTTCCATCGGGCGGCAGTAAGCGGAGGTCGCATCGTTGCGTCCAGAATAAACGCGCAGTTGTTCCGGCAACCTCAAGCGATAAACTCACGAGTTGTGCACTATCCGCAACGGAATAATTGCGACCATCGCCGCTCTCTCTGTTCGATTCGATGTCGATTGGCCGCCACTCGGCTTCTTTCAACCAAACGAGAATGGTTGATGCGAACGAGCCGAATGGAACAGTCCGTCCACAATCGAAGCAATGCCACTTGGAGGGACGTGCTGCAAGAAAGGGTGAGCAGAATATGAGTTTTTGTCAGCTGCAATCAACAACGAACTCTTCCTCTCTCACGGCACCACGTCGGAATGATTAAAAAGCAGCCAGCACGTCCACTTCCCATCCACCAACCCCCAACCCCCCACTCCTCCGCTCGCCGTTTGATCACGAGCACGATCCACCCACTCGACAGCCGCCATTGCCCCCGGTGGTCGGAGAGCGCTTACTGGAGAACTCCTCGGGGATCTCCCCTCTGTTGAGCGGGAGTGAGTGAGTGGACGAGCAGCCCAAAGGGATTCCGCCCACTCCCCACCGGCCTGCTCGTCCGAAGAAGCCGCCGTCCACTCGAGAGCGGCTGTTCGGATGGCGGGCGGGCGGCTCCTCTTCGCTCGACGTCCCCGAGCCGGACGGGACGAAACGAGGAGTAAGAAGAACGTGCCGCGAGCTTGTCCGGACATGCGATGCGATTGTTTGTTTATTAATCAAGGAACTAGCCGAAACGGGCCTTCGGCCCTCTCGGCTAGTGATGACAGAGGCTTAAAAGCCGCCTGCGGCGGCTTTAAGCCTGTTTAACCATTGTTCAATTCGTGAAACAAATGCCAAGTCTCAAAATAAATGACTCCGCTGTCACTGCCCAATTCGGCTTACGCCACATCGAGTCGACATTTCAGTCATCTGCTCGTTTCTTTAAACCTTTAACCATTCATGCCGTACAGCATGCTCGCACGTTCTATTGCGCGCAAAATCAACCCGCGTACTCAAACCCGAACAAATCCCCAGCTCACAGACATCAGCATACACTGTTCAGCCTACTACCTACCCCAACGCACTGCAACTATTCGGCTCTTCGAATGTCCATTGGCCCAGCCCGCCCACCCAATTATGTCAAACATCCGAGATACCGCAAACTGACGACGGCCAACCCACAATCGTTTTCGTATCATGCACTCGCCGATCATTTCCAAGAAAACGATCAGCTTCTTATCCATCCATCTTTTCCATTACCCGCTCCCTCAAATCGGAATTTCTTCATTTTCGTTCCAACCTTCATTTCCGTTTTTATGGCCCATTTCTTGGCCAATCATCCAATCCATTCATTCTTGACCATTTCCAGCTATTTATTTCTCTCCGGTATCGATTTCAAAAACGCCGGTACCCGGGATCGAACCATCGACCTCCCCGCCTCCCAACCCCACGCGCAACCCACTGCGCCACGCCTCCCACCCACTGCTCTGTGGCCGGTCAAATTTCAAACTTCGATAAAAACCTTAAATCAAAAATCGTATGTGAAATTTTTCGTTTTGTCCCCCCTCCACAACCTCCTCTATCGATTACAAAAAACCCCAACCAAATCCATCCACCCGTTCCCGAGATCTCGGCGTTGCCGCTTTCCCCCTCAGTGCCCCGCTTACATATAGGTGGATGTAACAGGGCCATCATCCGGAATAAACCCTTGCGTCATTTGCTCCATCCACAAAAATCTAACACTCTCCCGTTTTCTACCTAAAGAAAGGAATCAAATACAGCCGCTCAAACCATCCCGCCGTCCCCAAGAACCCCCAAACGAGAGCCCGTCGTAAACAGCAGACAAGCAAGAGCGACCGGATGCCATGCGCCCCGAACTGCCGGCCGGGCGGACGCACTCGCGAGCCGCCCGGCAGAAAGCGGCGGGCGGCGAGTGGGGGCAGCGAACGCGCGTCCTCGAGCGGGCGGGCGGAGAGGGCGGGCGGGTCGCCGGCGAGTGGCCGCCCGCCCGCCCACTCGCAGCTGCCGGGCGGGAGCGAGCGGCCGTCCGCCGACCGTCCTCCCTTGTGTGTCGCCTTCCCCATTGGGCGCCGTCGATTGCTGCCCGTGGAAGTTGAGGCGGAAGTGGACGGCGGGCGGTGGATCGATTGGATGGGAAAGAGGAACACGGAGGTCCCCTGTACTCCTCCCTCCATTCTGACTGGTGAAAGGAGTGCGAGTTTGTAGATTAAACAATATTGTTCTTACGCATTTTCGATGCACAGATCCGCGGACCCGATCGGAATATACGTAAAACGTCATGCATCCGCCAGCAAATGAAAAAATGCGGTGGGGCCAGCAGCTTTCAAAAAGGACGGCTACGCGCTTCGTTAATGAAGCGCCATTGATCTCTCAAGCGGCCACCGGGCGGCCTACCCATGTACGTAAGACCGACCAAACGGAAGGAGTGTGTCGCCGATTGGAAGTCGCTGGACGAATTTCAATGCGGTTCGTGCGAGTCGTCTGTTTGCCGCTTTTCTCTGTTTCGTCATTAAGCTCGTAGAACATCGACATTTGTATCGAGCCGCATTCGGAATAAAAGCGAGTGTCCCCTGCAACATCCATCGAGTAAACGCCGAGAGCTTCAAATCGGGAACAGAACGAAAGAACGCCCTCTTTCAAGCTTTTTCTTCGCTGCTCAGGAAGACGTCCCGTACAACAAGGGGGCGTTGCCGACTTCATCCGAGGACATTTCCGGAATAAGAAGAACTCACTCACTCAAGACCGCGACCCGCCGAACGAAGAAGCGAGTCCTCCGCCCGCCCGCCGTTCCGCCGAGACGCCGCCGGTCGCTTCGATCGCCCGCACTCGACGAGACGCGCCGAAGGGCGGCGGCCGCTCGCTTCCACTCGGCGGCCGGAAGGCGAGGAGGCCGGCGGAAGGCGGAGGATTGGAGTGTCCGTCCCGACGAGCGAACGGGCCGATCGGGAGCGACGGGCCGCGTGTTGAGCGCCGAGTGGGCGGCGGGCATCGCTGCGGGGCTCTCCGCCCGCCCGTCCGCCGAATGAGCGAGACGGTCGGCCGCCCGGGAGTCCGCCCGCTCGCTCCGAACGGGCGCCCGTCGTCGACCGCCGAGTGGCCGCGAATTCGTCCCGCCGCTCGCCCGCCGCCCGCAACGGAGAGCCGCTCGAGCGGGCGAGTGGGCGGTCGAAACGAGGGCGACGAGAAGTGGGGAGCGGAGGGCGCGGTCCTTTAACGCACCGCCGGCTACTCCCGCGGATTGGTGGCAAGCAAAGGCGTTTGCTGCACACGTATGAAGAGGACAGACCGAATAACGCTCGAACAACGTCGCCGCCATTCAACCGGAAAGAACGAGTGACCGATTGAGCCAACAACAAATAAGCGCGCCAGATGAACTGGACGGAATAAATCTCTTATCTAATCCATCATTTTGATCAGAATAAGCTTCCCCCATCACCACTCGCTTTCTGCTCGAACGAATAGACCCCAGCCGACCAACAGTCTGCTCGATGTTAGCGCGTCCACCCCCGTCGTCTCACGAGCAAAGGTCACAACCACCGCCTTCGTCCAACGGCGAGTCCACCGGTCGCCCCGAACTCCAGCGATCAATGGAAAGCCTTCTTTTGATCCATCGATTGGGAGACTGCTTTGAGGTGAGTGGAGAATGTGCGGCCTGTTGCCCACCAAAAAGCAGTGCGCGGATTGCGGGGCGACCTCCGAGCGCCCACTCGACGGCGGGAGTTTCTTCCGCTCGATCGACGGAGAGCCCGAGCGGCACTCCGGCGACACCTCACTTGCCGCCAGTGGACGTCGATCGGCGGCTGTGGATGAGCGGCAATCACTTCGAAGCAGGAGAAGGGCGCGAGTTGACGACGAGAAAAGAGCGGGCAGTTGGAGGGTAAAATACGATCAGTAGCTCCGACTTCCGAGCGGCCGTCACTCATGCTTCTTTGTCCGCAAAAACTACCAGCCGTCGAGGCGTTGTTTGTTGCCTGTAATAACAGCATAAGACGTTTAAATTCGACAGGCGGGAGGACACTAGCTGTCGGCAACGGCGGAATAAATGCAGTGTGCTGACGGCAGAAAACAAATCAATCGTTCTACTCTCTCTCACCACGACTGGCGGAATAAACACTTGTGTTTCACGGCTTTTCATCATCCACCCGTTCATTCGTCGTCATTCAACGCGAAGACGCCGACTACACCGATCACTTTTCCGCAAACAACCACCGCTCCCAAGAAAGAACCCCGACCTCCCCGGCCGTCCACTCGCCTCCACAGCCGACCGGGCGGAAAAGAGCAGAGCACCCAAATGCCAACGGAAGCCCCAAGAGCGGCGTGTTCACTCCCCGGTTACCAGCCGGCCGGCCGATCGGGGCGGCCGGACGAAACGGAGGAATCCGCCGGCTTCTCGCGAGTCGCCGCCGTCGGCGAGTGGGCGGTCGGGCGGCGGCAGAAAGGCGGCCGCCGCTCGTCCCGCCGCCCGCCCGCCGCCTCGGAGAAGCGGACACTTGGCGGGCGGCCGGGCGACTCGGAGCGGGCGGTCGGCGGCGGCTTCTCCGCTTCGAGCCCCGAGAACACGCCCGCCGAGTGGGCGGCGAGCGGCGAGTGCGCGGAGGAGCGGCGAGGAGTCGGCAGAAACACACGTCCCGATGGCGACTGCTCGATAGGAACGATCGCTAGTGTTTGGGCAGTCGACGGGGAGGGCGCAGGGAGCCGGTAGAACAAGCGAGCTTTTGAGCGAACTGGTTGCCGTCAACCGGTAATGCACGAAAGCTCTAGCGTACGGCTTCGAACGCGTTTGCAAGAAGACACGATTGGACATTCGCCCGTTGGTGCAACTGGCCAACAACACTTCTTCGCATTGCACGGAATAAAAGACGTCAATTCACCTGCCCCATCCACGAATCCGCCTCCTGTTCACTACGAATGTCACGCAGTCGTTGTGGAACTTCCAAGACGATTACGGCAACAAGCACGGACCGGCAAGGAGCGGCGACCGAAATCCTCCAG